>CM022944.1:4949328-5549328 GCA_012931725.1 Litsea cubeba | reverse complement strand
AATTTTTTGATAAATGCTCTCAACCAAACAGATCCTAAAATGATAGTCGTCATGACTCATGAGACATTCATCGGCATTTTTTTTTCTTGTATGCTTTCCTTATAGGAGTGTGGTATGTCGCCTTGATAGACTATTGTTTCTCTTTGTCAGTATAAATAAATGAGAAAGTGAAAGAAAATCATCCATGCAATGGTTTGAAGTAAGAAATTCACTTACCAACAAAGCACATTTAGTAGATGATCTACTTTTGAACTGAAAACTTACTGAATCGATCAATTTGCTGTTCGGGAGTCATAATATTTGGGGGAAGAAGGCCGCGCAAACCAAGCCGGTTCCGTTCAATCATTGAGAAGGCCGTACCCTGATTTTGATTGAAAAGAAGATTTATAAGTAAAGGGTAAACCGCCCTATTAGAGATGATTCCTGACAGGAGCTATGGGAGCGGGAGTTGCTATCCACGGCAACTCCCTGTGATTCCCCAAGTTAACAAGTTATAAAATGAAGAACCAAATAAAAATAAAAAATAAAAACCATGGAGGCTGGGTATGTAAAAAAAAACTTTAAAAAAAAAAGTATAAAAATTTTAGCACCATATGAACCCACTTATCATTAATGTAATCGCCTCACACTGATTAACCCATTTTGGATTGGAATGCATCCTAATCTGAATTATATTCGGTACCCCTTGGATTTAATTGGATTGAATTTCATGAAAGTTGTAACTAAAGTTTCGTTAAACTTTAGGGCCTCCAAATCAATAGTTGTGACTATTTGAATGAGATTATTTTTTTTGCAAAAAATTGTATGTAGGGTGTGACCTTTCCATCACACTATCCCCTATGATTGCATGCATCCAAGGGATTCCGCATTTCTTAAAAATTCTAGGAATTCAATTCCATATGTAAGTGATGCCTTCCTATCGAAAGCGCTAATTGAACAAGTGAAAAAATGACAATGACAAATGGCCATCAAATAGTCTTTTCTTAAGTAGGAAAATGATTTCCTGGCCATAACTATGTTATCAATGCACTAAAGTCTCACAATTCATTGTTGAAAAAGAAGAAGAAAATTTCAGCGATCAAATCAAGAGAAAATCACAAAAGGACACACTTAGAGATCAAGATCTGAATTCATAAGCCTTGGGATTTTGACTGAGAGATAGATCACAGAAATGCAATGAATGGTTAGGGAATGTAACTGGTAATTACCTTGTTAAACCATGGATCATGGAGGATGTCCATGCTTCGCTTGAGAAGGATGGTAGGTCGATTTCCTTCAGCGGTGGCGAAGAATCTTGACCGTCCGATTGATGTTGTCTGGTGCTTGAGATGTTTGATGAGGGAGGAGAGCCTGAGCTGAGAAGAGAAGCTGGACATTTTGGGAAGAGAGGCTGAGACTGATGTAGAGGAAGGAGATGAAAGGAAACGGTAAAAATGCATGTAAATGTGTGATAAAAGAAAGTATTGCTTAATTGCTATATGAGAAGCAGTTATAACTGTTTCTTTGAATGTGTTAAGGTGGCAACCTTTCCTTTGAAGTTCTCTCCAAATTTCTCTCATTTTCTTTTGACTTCTATTCATTGTAAATTGCCAAATTACTCGTCTCTGTATATTGGTGTTGTTGATAGTTACTTAAGTATGCAGTTAAACCAATTTGCATTGAGCTTACAATTCATAGTACAAGATCTAATCTTGATTTGAAGATTTGATATGATTGGTTAATTTAATTAGCTTTTCGATTCGTCATTGGATTCAGATAACTAATTTGTCTCAGTTCTTGACATGATCCATCACTTGGATCACATCCAAGGCATTCAAAATAATTGACATTCCTTATTTATTAAGTGTGTACTGAATTTCACTCAAATTAAAGTTGGGAGCACCATTAGATTGATCGCATCTAAAACAAGTTATTAAAATAAAATTTAAAATAAAGCTCCTTGTTTTACCAGTGAACAGTCTTAAGGTGGAGCCAACTTTGATGAGTTAGATATGGACTAGAGATATTAATTATGACTACAATGTTTTTGAGCGGTTTGAATCTTTAATTTAGTTTCCATGGATGGATTTATACAACTTATATTAAATAATTATATGAGAGGAATTTTTGATCTAAACTGAGAATTGTTCAAAAGATTTAGTTCCTGAAGTGAAGACTGATTTTTAACACATGCCTAATACACAGTTTCTCCTTATTTCTTTCTAGGGGCAATATTTTTATAAGTTATATTCTAACCCTTCACCATAGAGAGTTCTATGCTACAACGACCCTAGCTGTTTCTGTGCAGAGAGAAAAGGCCCCAACTATGCTATCAGTAGATTGGCAATCATTTCAGATATTCACCCTTATTTCTTCATTTTAATTATTTTGAAAGGAATACATTTCTTGAGAATTCATTCCGACTCAATATTAACAAACGAAAAGTCCCTTACAATGCTCCAGATGGGATATAAAAAAATTGCATGAAAATTGGGTTTATCCTACAATTTGAGATTCTAGAATCTACAAAGTTAAAATATCAGCCAAAAAAATATTTATGCTAAACCCACATCATTTGTTATACTTACCCTCATGGGTAGCTGAAAACCCATCTTACCAAAAACATAAAAAGAGAAAAAAAAGAGGATCATTGGCAACCCAAAACTTCTTTTTAATTGGTGGGAAGCAAAAAGTAAAAATTCAAGAAGGAAGTAGATTACAAAACTCACAATTGCCAGAGTTTTGAAGTTATTCAGAGGCAACTCATAATTAACTAATGGCAGTATCATTGATCTAATAAATAATCACATTCTACTAACAAAAAATACTAAAATATACGTTTAAAATATAAAAATAATTATAAAATCTATGATCATAGATATGGATATATACAGCTATGGGTACACGGATATATATATGGATCCAGATTACAATAATTCACTCATGAAACTTTTTTCCCAATTTGGGAATATTTTCAATTTACTTTACCAAGAAGAAAACAGAAGGTTCTAAAATAGAAGAAATTGAAAAGTTCATAAAATAGCCATATCAAAAATATATGATGAAAGAGATTGAAAAACTCATAAAATAGCCATATCTAAGTTGCTTTCAGAAGCCTTTTCACAAATCTATTTTTTCATAGTATCTACTCCTAAAAGTATCTGTTACAAGAAAAGGAAAACGTTGAGGCTAATTAACAAAGCACCCAAATCAAGAGAAATTGAAAAGAGATATTAGATGTTTATAAAAATGGAAGGGACTTAAAGTTGGTAAAAACAGCCATATCTACGCTGCTTTCAAATGCCAATGCACGATTGACCTCAGACATAGTAGTTAAATAAATGTATAGAATTAATTAATGAGAAAACGCATATCATTCTCTCTTTTAAAAGGAAAAAAAAAACGAAATAATCCTTCGCGATATCGCCAACTTGGGTGCTGATATCGCCGAAGGTATATTTTCGCCCCCCTCCCTCCCCCACCCCCCACCCAAAAAAAAATAAAAATGCACAGCACCCTTATCCATTGTTTTTCTATTTTTATTACACTTATCCATTTAATCGGGTTTAAGAGTATATTTTTTTTGTAAAAATTAATATATATATATATATATTTTTGATCCAGTGCGACTAACAGAGACAAAACTTGACCCGACCCAGGTTCGCAGTTCATCCCAGGCTTTCATAAATGTTCATTTGAGGCCCATTTTTTGGCCCAGATCATACCTCTTTTCAGGTTTAGGGTTTAGTCTGAGTTTCAGTCCGGTTGCCTATCCTATAACTTCTGATAGTACCCATATTCAGGACTATATATTGAGAATTCCACATCCTAAGAATTTGCAGCTCCATTCCAGGCCCTTTTACTGGTCAGTTTCAGCCTGATTGCTGGTCTTTTAATCTTAAATATTGATCCACCATCCATTTTGTTGCCTCCATTAGGCCCACATCAATCCTGGCCCGCGCTCAGGCCATATAAGGTAAGTTGATAATTCAATGAGATTGGGCCAGGTCGGGTCAAGTTAAACTAGTTGACTAGCATTGGATATAGTTTATGTAGATTGGGACTCAGCTTTTCTGGAAATTTGATTTACTAGGGGTGCCTGGGAATTCATCTTCCACAAAAAGAATTCTTTGATGGCCATCTGTGGATCTTCACATTTATTTCTTCAATTTTAGCCACTTTGATATGAATATATTTTTTAAAATTTTTCACAAACTGACTCTAATGAAAATGATATGGTCTTCAATGGAGTTCGTTTTTAACACATTCAGAGAGAATGGAATGAAGAGGCTGATTTGTTAGCAAACAAGGTGTGAATTGTAATCAGTTATTGTTGATATGCAATCTTCTTCTCTGCTGCATCTGTTTTTTTAGCTGTAGTCTTTGGACTTATCAGACTGCAAATTTTCATGTACTCTTACTGCCACAAACAAAATTCCATTCTGTTGCTTCTACAAAAGAAGAGACAAATAATTGCAATCCCACTGTTGAAAAACTCAACCAGAAAAGATCTGGACAAGACTTTGGAAAAAGATTCACTCCTTCAACAATCGCAGTTCTCATCAAAGATTTGATAACATACACATTGTTGAGGTCAACGTCCACCCTCGCTCCTGAGCGGTCATAATTGTGGTCGAGCCCTCGCCCTCACCATAAAACTATTGTTGTGCCATTTCCTATTACCAATTGGTTTTGGGATAAGTGGTAGCTCAATGGGGTGTAAGATCCTACAAGTGGTATCAAGTGGTATCAAAGCCTGGTAGGTCGGGTGTTCGAGTCACGGGACATGCGTTTTGCGAGTTCGCAGCAGGAGTCGCGGCGGGTGTGCCGTTGAGGGAGGGATTGTTGAGGTCAACGTCCACCCTCGCTCTCAATGGGGTGTAAGATCCTACACACATCAAGGATCGATCACTGCCCATCGCCTCATCAAACCGTCCTGCCCTTCCTAGAATATCAATCATGCATCTGTAATGCAGCTAATGCTCCATCTTAGCCTCAATCCCATAGTCTTCTTTCATCAAATTGAAGCATCTACAACCCTCGTCAACCAAACCGGAATTGCTACAAGCGCTCAATATCGCAATCATAGTTGTATCATTGATGCCCATTCCCATTTGTCCAGCTTCTTTAGACACCTCTATCGCCTCCTCACCCATTCCATGGACTGCGAAACCCATGATCATCACATTATAACATATGATAGTCTTCTATCCTATCACATCAAACACTGCTCGAGCAGCTCGCACGCTCCCACATTTCGAATACATATCAATTAGAGCAGTGCCAACAAAAGCATCAATCCGAATTCCATTCTTTTCCACATAATCATGAACCCATCTGCCCAAATCCAACCCTCCCAAATCCGCAATTGCAGAAAGAATAGTAACCACCGCCATCTTATCAGGCTTCACGCCATCCATCTGCATTCGGTGAAACAATGCCAATGTCTCAACAGACTTCCCAGTCTGTCTGAACAAACCCGCCAATCATCGTCGTCCAAGAAGAAACATTCCTAACGGGCATCGCCTCAAACACCTCCTCCGCATCATCCACCAACCCACAGGGTCCGGTGCCGGATCACGGAGAATGAGAGTGTGAAAGGGCCTTGGACCCTTAGACCATGGAGGTAGAATGCATGTGATGTCGGTCACAGGAGAACACATCATATATGATAGTACGAAATTTTCACCTGCTTAGTTTCCATTGGACAGTCTAAGAAGCATGCCCCCTTTCTCTTTTTTCTCTTTTACTCTTTCTTTATTTTTTTTCCAAAATTTTATTCGCAACTTGACATTTGCTCATTAACAATTAAAATTTAATAAATTCCTGCAGAGTTGGTCATACCATAACGATTGTTAAAAAATTACATATAAAGGAGAAATTATGTGATATCATTTGGACATAGGATGTCGCAAGTCAAAATCCCTTTTTCCGGTGCTACATTGGGATGTGAAACTCATGCACTCACACAACCCTTGAACTTATGGTGACTATCTATGTAGTTTTTTCTAAATCAATAAAAATCAAAATTTCATGTTTTCCAAATATTTCAAGAGATTTTGTTACATTATTTGCTAATTTAGAAAATAATTTATACACAAAAAATGAGGTATTTGGATAACTTAGAAAGTATATTAAAATATCTCACTTTCTTCTAAAAACCTTGATAGTACATTATTCAAGGATATGCTGCATAAAATAATCTTTTGTTCTAAACTCTTTCCTATACACCAAAGAGTTCATGAAAAACCATTAATTATAGTGGCCTATTATAATAAGTTTTAACATCAATGATCCTTATAGGAGTGCAACAATGACTCTCAATATTAGATTGGCCCCACAATGCTTATAAATTTAACGTGAGGTCCTATAACCATATCATAATTACATAGCCCTTTTTAATTATAAATATTATATGGGTCTTACTAATGTCACACTAGGAAGCCTTCATTGTAATTACCAACATTAGGTGAGTTCAACAATATTATTTATTAACACATATGATTACAAATTAGTAGGCCCTGCATTAATGAAATCTCACAATATTTAAACTTATTAATATTATATTATATATTTATTCAAACACCCTCTAAAGTGGATATACCTTGTATGAGCACAAAGTAGTTTGAGAGAGCCCCCGAGAGCAAATCCTTAACAGCAGTTCTCTACGGAAAGGTGACTATATATGATAACAACTTACACACAACATCGATAAGGGACTGGAGTTTCTTTTTTTCCTACATAAGAGACTTGGATTGAAAGCTTGCAAATGCTGAGTTCTTTTTTTTTTTTTTGGGTAAAATGTCTGCTGACTTCTTAATGTCCATTGTCCAGACATTAGGATAGCTTGATTTGGAGAGGATGTTAACCTTGGTTAACAAAGCGACAATCATTTCTAACTTCACCGGCGTCACCTGTAATCGGATTGTTCTCAGACATCAAGATCATGGCGCTCGCAAACCGATCATGGAAGTAGGAGTTGTTAGAGGCCATATTCTCCACAAAAGGAGAGGTAGAGGGATGAGAAACAAGCTGCTGATCAATCAGCATGAGTCCTTTGTTTCTCAATAGGTTCTTGTAGTACATGTTGTCGAGCACCATTGGCGTCTCCCTGTCGTTTCGCGCATATTCAACTGCGTGTGGGTCAGGTTGTGGCGACGGGCAGCGGCCTCTGAGGTACTCACCATAGTCAGGATCAAGGGTGGGATCAATGGTGGGGTAGAGTCTGTTCACAAGATTGACACAGTGCACGCGGCCCACCGAATGAGCACCTGGATTGATTGCCAACACAACATCATCAAGACTTATCATATAGCAGTCCCATGAATATATAAATTTACAAGATTATTCCAAAGACTGGCCTGTACTGTACAACTTGTGTAAACCATTTTTAATGCATTTCACACACACACACACAAATAGGAGAACCAGGGGTTGCTTTAATTTGCTGGTAAGCAACTCTGACTCTTATCAGCTGCCCAGGGCTCGACTCTTAGAAATGCTGTACTCTAGAGAGAGAGAGAGAGACCTAGCAAAGCAACCGTTCCTTCAACATCGATTCCAATGGATTGAAAACGGGAGAGCACTACATCAACGGTGTCATTGTGCAGGGGAATGAAGTCTTGGACCACGTCCGCGTAACTTTCCTTGCTATCTCTTCTACCTGTTTTCATGCTTATGTATGGTCCTCCAAGCTGCAACACAAATAGAACACATGCATCAATCCAAACAGGGGGTGGCAAAATCAGACCCCACACACTAAACCATTGTTAAGAGAGAAAACAACATGTCTTAAAAGCATGGATGAACGGACTGATCATAAATATTTTCAAGGGGAGACATTTTAGAAATTAATATTCATGGTAGAAGGTTTTGATCTATGATGCACAAATATTGTATGGACACGGTAAGGAAACGTCGTATATACGGCAGGGATACGGATTTTATACATAAAAGGTGAAGTATCGAATATGATACGATATAATACGTTGCCCATTTTAAAGTATCCGTGCATCATATTATTTGATACGTGGAAACCAAGCCTCACTTTATTTCAAGCTTTATGACTTTTGAGTTCCAAACTTAGGAGAACCAGCAAATGCTTGTATTTATTCAAGATAGTGTCTTTAAGATACCATGATGACGCCTTCTCTAGCAGAAAGAGCAACGATATCAGCACAGGAAACTGTCATTGGGCACTCGCTTTCAAGTGCGCTCTTTATTGTGTGGATGTACTTGAAATTTCTCATTCCAAAGTTTCTGTCTGACTTTTGTTCAGACAGTATGCCATTGGCCTCCACCAGAAGAATTGAAGCATCACAGGACTGCAACAACCACAACATAGACTTAGTCAATGGAAAACGATACATGGTTCATATTGGTAGCTCAAGGGCTATTTTGCATTAGAATATATAAGAATTCATGGCCAAATAAATTCTATGCCAAGATTATTAACAAGTAGAGGGCTAAGCCAAAACTGAAATTTAACCAAATTTGAATAGGCCCAATACCACAAGTTCAAAAATTTGGGCCTGAACCAATACAGACCATTGTTCTAAAACTTGATTTGGCTCCCTCAAGATCAAGTCAGCAGGAGCAATTCGATCTCTCCTGGAGTTGGGTGAGCCAAATGACACTGATCAATTACAGTTGAGTGGTTAGTTGAACCCACCTAATTAGTTAATTGACTTAGTCATGAAAATGACTTCTTAGGTGAATCCTACCACACAAACTCATCACTTTTTGAAAATTAAATTGGAAAAAAGGGTTTTCATTTTTTATCAAAAAGCAATAGAGGACATCAAGCTGAGCATTGAAGGCTACTAATCCAACAAAATCCAAAAATCATAACTTCATCTATTAATATTCATTTATAGTGAAATCTAATGAAGCTGATTTTTTGTGAATTAAATATTCATAAGGAGAGAGACCTTAACCATGCAGTCGTGGAAAAGATTTCTGACCCAGGAAACAGCTGTATTCCCATGGATTTCATACAACTTCTGAACCTGCTCCTTGATGATCTCTTCAGCTCTTGGGCAACTTTTAGAGTAGTAATCCAACTGTAGATCACCCTCTCCTTCAACACCATTCTTGAGTTAATAAGCATTTTTATTAATCTTCTAGTAACATGCACTATACAATAACCAATTGTCTCCAATTTAACCAGAGTTTGGTTTTTCAGTTTAAACACTTTTGTCATTCGAATTATGGATAACATGGACCCCAAGATGCACAGTAGGCCATCATGAAGATCATTCAGGTGGGAAAAATCCTAACTTTCCATTGATGTTGAGAAAATAGACAGTTTGTTATAAGAGAGCAATCCAGCAATTCGTTGAGATTAGATGGCTAAGGACCTACAATCTAATAGCTTTTTCCTTTTTTTCTGAACATGGACCGTATATCAAAAGTGTGGATCGATCGTTGGCTGTTTGGATAAAAATTGCTCCAGTCGTATTGGGTTTGGGCCGGGTTGAGCTATAGGCTCAATCCAAATCCAAACCTTATTTAACAAATCAGATTCAAGTGGTTGGTGGGTCATAGTGCAATGAGTTAGAGTGGGTTCGCATTGGATTTGCTCGAGGAATAAAAAGATATTTTTTTAACCCAAACACAATCCATTTACTAATCAAGTCAGAAATATCAATCTGAACCATGAATTATCGGGTAGTATAAAAGCGTGGTCTATATCGCATTTTCCTCTACTTTACTAGCACAAATTACCCTCTATGCTTGTAAGACTCTTGGTTTAAGAGTAGAAAAACAGAAAAAGTTCAAAGCATAAAAAGGTTACCTAATCTGAAGAGCAGGAGCAAGGAGATAACTAGCCAATTATGGAGGCTTGGGGCTGAGCCCTTCCTGATTACCTTAGCCATCTGAACTATTATCACCTTTTTTTCTTTTTTTTGGTACAAACTCAACTACCTTTGGTTGATTGGTAGGTGGGTTAGTTGGTTTGTTACTAAGCCTCTCCTCTCCTTATAAATGATCTTCTCTCATATATATATAATACATATTTATGAATAAAGGAGTATTAGGTGGGAATGATGTTAGAGAAGAAAGATGCCTTTCTCCACTAACAATTAACATACCCACACTCTGTGACAATGGAGGGTGGGTGAAGTTGATCCATAGGCCATCCGCATGCTAACCGACCACACCCACTATCCCTCTCAAAAGAATGAATGCTTTGAAATCTCTTAACTAATTATTTTATGGTGAGTGGGGAAAATTTTCTTCTATGAGAATTCATCTATTAGAACCCACTTAGAGCATGTTTATAAGTGGGAGAGTGAGAGAGTAGATTGGAAATGTCACCTTATGAATAAGTGTCATCCAAAAAAGCACTAATCAGATTAATTTTACCGGAACTTAATTTAACAGCCTTAAATCTTATTGGTATTTTGACCATATAAGTTTTTGAAATTCAATTTAATGGTGAGCGAAAGTTCAATGAGTGTAAAATAGGGCCTTGTGCCCGATTATGAGATGGCAAGACTGTGAAAGAAGTCGCACTTATCAAAGGTGAGCCCAAGTGAATTCCATAGAGTTGTACTTCACATGCAATCAGCAAATAGGAGAAAATTATTTGATAAGCGGAAATGATGCTTAAATAAATGTCCCTATTTATTGTTGTCGTCCTCTAGTTGTCTAGTTTGGGTGTTTTTGTGCGCACCTACCTTTAAATATATATCCATTTGAGAAATCACTATTAGCTAGTAAAACACCCTTTTATCTTTTGTTGAAATGTTAAAACATTTTTGCAACAAGTCTTTAGTAGACTTGGGATTTCTTTTTCTAAAGAAAAAAAAATATGCATCTCTATAAACAAAGACTAGTCCATTTTTCTAAGAGCTATTTTAAATTTAAATTTATGTGTGAATATATATAATTTTATATCATGTCGAAATTGCCAACAAGAAGTTGCATTGGTTAGTGTCGGATTGACTGCCAATGGGGGTATTGAAAAAAAAAGAAAAGAAAAGGAATACTCTTTTCTTCCGGCCCTCGCTAGCCTTGGCCCGACCGTGACCCTTAGTGGTAGCTAGGGTAAGGGTCTAGCTATTGCAAGCTCGCCAAGGGCTTTAGCTCGGACCACATATGTGATGGTAGGGTTAGGGCAGACCTTGGCCCTCTAACAGCCCTTGCTCAAACTAGTTGCCACTATTACCTCATGTAGTCATGTTGCACCTATATTGTAGCCACTTCGAGGTGGGAAAAAGGCCATTTCAAGGCTAGGAGTATACATATATGAATTCTCCATTTCACCTTTTTTTTTTTTTTTGGAAATGTTATAAAGAATAGCAGTCAAGCCTATCATAGAAAGTAGTGGACTGTGAATAATAATCCACTACCATGATGATAAAGAAAACAACACCGCCACAATCTTGTTTGGTTGGCAGCAAAGAAGAGGAAGCTCAGATGGTGTATATTTGTGGCTTGGAAGAGTGTAGAGACATGTTGGTGGTGTTGTTTTTTTTAATCTTTTTCTTAGTGCAAGAGGAATTTCGTCAAGTAAAGTAAGCCGTACATTATGGTGGAGTATACGGCATTTTCTTCCAATAAAATTTTAGAATTCAATATGTGGATATTGTTGAGGAACCATTAGGTTAATCTCATCATTCCCCATTTGAAATAAGATGGAGATAGAAAGTGGGTAATGCTCATTAATGAGCATTAATGAGGTTACAGAATCAATGGGTTTCATTTTCGTAGTAATTTGATGATCTAGGTTGAAGGAATAGGATTCATTGATTACTCTCTAGTATTGAAGGAATAAGCACAATATACAATTTGGATTTCTCTTGTGACATTGTACGTTCCACACTGCTGTGATCTTGAGAATCTCATGTGAGGAGCACTTGTAGATCTGTTGAAATTTGTTTCATGTTAGATGGGAGAATATTTGTAAACCATCGTAATCTCAAATTAGCGTAAGCAATCACTCTAGAAATCATCCCAGGTGAATTCAAGTGAAGTGTCACTTTAAGAGAGAAGAAATTTAGTGGGATCTTATAAAAAAGTATAAAATTTCATAATAATGCTCCTACTAGTGTTTTGCTAGTGTGCTTGTTCTGTGTCTGCCATAGTATTTTCTCCGTGCCTATCTTGCTTGAATATTCTTCTCCTTTGCTCCACCACAGTTTTTTCATCCGTGCTCCTTCCTAGTGTGCTTCCTGTTCATGTCATGATATGCTGTCCTCCTTGCACTGCCTTTAGCACTGAAGGTGAGAGTGAGATGCCATTTACCACTTGGGCTTGTTTCTCATGTTTCAGGAGAAAACTCTCCATTGGACAAACATTACAGTGGACATTTTCTTTTCTTTCTTTATTTCACATCCAAATGACTCTTATATGGACTAAGGCACTTTCATTTTAAAAGAAAAATAATAAGGTACATTTGTGGAACAGCATTACTACGGAAAAATGAAAGCTTTTTACAGACAAATGCAAAACCATTCTTTCATTTAGATCTAAAACCAATTGCCTGAATCTCTTTTTCTTTTCTTGGAAATAAACCCAAACTTGAAAACATGAGGACCAGAATTACTAAACTCAGTTATAAGGTAAGGGAACTGGTGCTGTAGGAATTAGTTTTCTAATCTTTTGTCATACATAACTGAAGAATCCAGGACACCAACCACCATGGAAAGGATCATATGTAAAAACTTCTTTTATCCACCTCCATAAATGAAGCCAATTTGAGAAACTGTTGGATGTGATGACCCAACAATCAACATAATCACCCAAAAATCACAGGAGTCAACCTAACCATCAAATAATAAAAAACCATCAAATCGAAAAAATCTTAATCGATCGTAATCAGTTCTTTTTTTTCCAGATCATCCATTTGCAGGCCACTGAAGCTAGTAGTACCAATGAGAACTACTGAAGCAGTTTTAAGGTCATTGCCTTCACAATCTCCACAGAAGGCCCTGCCAGATGAATGATCAAACAGTTACAACTGTCACAATATCGTTGTTAGGTTGAATAACAATGAGGGAAAAGACCAGAAGTGTCTCCACATGAGAATTCAATCCGTAATAATTTCCTAGACCAGCTTTTGCACTGGATATGAGACTTTTGAATATCATCCAAAAGAAAACAGAGCACACACAATAACAGGAGTAGCATCATCCTTTCTCAGCTAAAAAAAAGTAACAAATTACAGGATAAAGTACACACCGCATACCACAATAATTATTTAGGTGTGCACTCACCATATCTCACACCCTCAGTTATCCTGAATTCAGTAAAAGAGATGAAAAGATACTTAGAAATGTAATTCCAATACATGAAAAAAAATGAAGGTATCAACTCCCTCATATTTAAAAAAAAAAAAAAAAAAAAACTCCAATCACATCCAAAAAAATATTCTGCATTCCATAAAAGAGATGAAAGACTTAAGAAATATAGCTGCAAAATACAATTCTAACAACACCTTCTAAAAAACAGCTCCTTAACCGAGTGGTAAGGACTAAGGAGTGTCACTACTTACCTGGCTGCCCCGGGTTCGAACCCGTGTAATTGACATCTTTCCATTTGTGTGGGCTCCTTTCCCACTAATGTGGGCTTTCTTCCCGCTTGTGTGGACCTCCTTGCCACTTGAGTGAGCTACCTTTCTATATGTATGCAGGCTCTCTCTTGGGTGCCAGCCCTCTTGGCTGGGGTACCAAAAAAAAAAAGCCCCTTGGAACTCTTGCATTGATCTCATGATGTGACATCAGGCCCAATTCCACACTTATCAAAGCTTCTTCACTCACTAAATTCTCAAATTTTTTTTTTTTTGCTTAAGTGCCAATACACTTTAAGGCGGTTAAATCAAAGGCTAGGAAATTTGATGGGTCTAATTTATTGGTTGACCATTATCCATAAGGTGACCTTTCCACCTAACCTCCTATCCACTTATGGGCATGCTCTAAGTTGGCTCCATGAGCTCATAGGAGAAAGTTTTCCCCCCTCTTAAACCAACAAAGACCAGCCTGTAGTTTCCAAGTAGTATATGTCTATATACATTTACAACTAACAAAGTTGGGAACTCATTTACCTAAGCTGCCACACACAAGTTGTGTTAAAAAACTGTCTGGCCCAACTGGTTCTTGCCGAGTTTAATTCCAACACCCATGTGGGACAAACAAGATGCACCCTTAGCTATGTATGTATGGTATGGAATATGGATAGAAGAACAGCAGATAGAAGGTTTTTTTTTTTATATATATCATTTCATTTCATATATATATATATATATATAGAGACAGAAACAATTGTGAGCCAAAAAACTTACTTCAGATGGGCCACAATGTAAAAGAAAAAAAAAATACTAATGTTGGCAGATAATCATGGAATCTCTTAATAGTACTTCAAAATCCCAAAAAATTTCTTGGTTTCTTTCCAAACCCATCTCTCCAAAAGGCCCCAGAAGTCAAAAAAATAAAATAAAAAAAAACATGGAATCTTTTGTCTCAAATCCAACACATCCTAAAGTGCAATTAGTGTATCAAGCAAGACACAGATTGTGATGCTCTTTTCCTTGAAGTTTCAGAATAATAATGTTCTATAGTATTCTCATTGCCAAATGGAAAACCCAAATTGGGAAAGAACTAAGAGAGGCGAGGAGAGCTCCTCAGTTGCTAACATATACCTAGATGCTAAATACAAATTATGAAGCATCCATATTTCATCATATATTAATTTAATTTTTGAACAAGACTGTTACTCACATGTAGGAACAAAATTCTTATTGATCTAATTATAAATATAGGAGGAATCATGTAGATTAACATTTATGGGCCTATTTATGTATATATAATACGTAAGTTTTGAATGCATAGGAATTCATGGTTAAATGAGCTACATATTTAAAATTATTAAAGAGGTTGGGAATGAAGGATAGAAGGTGAGGGATGAAGAAAATAAGGCAGATGTGGATGGACATTTACTTTCCTATCATTTGAATTACTATGGTGATGGCCGGATATTCATTTTTTCTTTTGTTAATTCTCATCATCATCAAAGCCTTGTCCCAAAGATGTTGAGGTCCGCTACATGACTTCTTTTCTCCATTCGGATCTATCTTGGGTCAAATCCTTGGATAGATTGCACTTATTTAAATTTAACCTTACTATTTTCATCCATATCTTCTTCCAATTTCCCTTTTTCTTGGCAGGCCATCAATTTGCATACAAAAGACTTTTTTCCTCATCGGTATCATTGCTATCCCAAATGAGTCTCTCTTCATTTATCACTTATTGGTGCTACTCTGAAATGCTTTTGAATGTGCTCACTTCTAATTCTATCTTTTCTAATTGTACCATAGTTTCATATTAGCATTTATACATCTGTTACACTCATTTTGTGGATGAGTTGCTTCTTGACTAACCTACGATCGATCTGCTTCATAGGACATGGTTGGCCACATCATCTCCCTTGATTCTATTGCCATAAAATCCCTATGTTAATTCTTCTATGCAAAAAAATTGGCCCTTATAAAAAACCTTCTCCATCAACAATTTGCAAGTAAATATGTTTTTCCTTTAGAATGGTATCCAGCTAATTATAGTTGTTAGCTATGTTACTCTGAAGCCAGTATCATAAAAGCAACTTAAGAAAAAAGGTAGAAATTGTATATAGGCGGTGGTTGCAACAACCATGGAGCCTTATAATCCCAACTATGTTTGGATCAGCTACACAAATTCTTTCTCTCCATTCCAATCTATTTTAAGCTAAATTTTGGATAGGTTGCACCACCACCACCACCTATATGTAGCGAAACCCATTCAAATACAGGACCAAATTAACCATCACTTCTCTCATTTCAAATATTATACAAAGAATGTAGAGTAGGGTACACATAAAATGATTAAGTTAGCCATCGTAGAATTTATGTAAAACTCAAATCTATGACGAAGGCTCCAATTCTCTCTCATTCCCTTGTCTTTATAACCAAGTCATGATCATCTTCAATATCATCAACAGCTCCATCTTCCATTTCAACAAGCTCATTTAAATCTAAAAGGCAGTGGTCATTTAAATCGGAAATGGAAATGTATAATTCTAAAACATCCATCATCTCCACTATCAAATTGACCTTTGGATGGGGCAAAGCATCCAAACCTCTGAGTTTCACCTCAATTTTGACATATATGGAGAAGACAAGTTGCAAGTGTGATTTTCTTCATTAAAGAACATCTTTAGAAGGAAACAATTCCCATTTGAAGGTTTTAAACCCCCAAATCCTAAGGGTTAAGGTCCTCAATCAGATCTAAAAGATGCAATTCAAACAACACAAACAATAATCACAAAATCAACAATCAATCACCATGAGAGAGACAACGATATACGTGAAAAAACCCTTCCAAACAAGGGAAAAAACCACGGACCCTGGAACTCGGTCCAAGAAAGAGATCAAACACTAGCAATTCAAAGATTACAAGAGAACTTACAACCCCTCCCCAGTTGAACAACAACCTAAGGACTGTAGAACCTCATGCCGGCGCCTCGTCGTTCATCTTCTCCCATGCTTGACTCTCCGTCTACACCCTCGAAGCAACTCCGAGATGAAACGAACCAAAGATAGAAGAAATAGACTCTAGAGGTGGAAATCTCAGCTCAAAATGGATGAATCTCTCTAGAGAATAAAAAGCCCTCTCTCAATGTTAGTAGCCATCATTGAATGTCTAAGAGAGGTATTTAGGGCAAAATATAACAACCCTTATATAGTAGAACCACTAGGGTTTGCCCAAAATAGAATTCTGTAACGAACGTTCGAACACTTAAGTAGAACGTTCGAACACTTGTGCTTTCTGAAAAATGGCTCGAGAGCTTCTGGCAGGCAACGTTCGAACACTTGTGCTAAATGTTCGAACTTTGCTATTCTCTGGTCTTTGGCCTGAGAGCTTCTGGTAGTGCTAAACGTTCAAACTCTAGACAGCAACATTCGAACTCTGGTACTGAACGTTCGAACTCTTGGGCTCTCGGGAAACTTGGCTTGAAAGGCTCTGGACAGCAACGTTCGAACAGAGTTCGAACGTTCTAAGTTTCTGCTTCTGAAAATTCTAATTCTGGAGCTCTAGTCTTTAGTTTGAAAGCTGTACTCTCATGGGATTTTGCAGTCCATTCTAGAAAAATGAAAAACACATAAATCAAATCCAAATTTTGTCCAATCCCATGAATTATGCCAACACTCAAAACCTAACAAATCAATGTCAATCAATGCTACAAAGTGATGGCTACCGTCTATCACAGTATATAACAACATATCGAGGAAGGCAATAATGCGTGGAGATCCATTGATTTGAACTTCAGTGATGGTTGCTCAAGGCAAGCTCTCTTCTGCCAAATGCCGACATCCGATTCCGGCAAAGATGCCAAGCCAACTTGGAACCAATTCATCCCTCATCAACCATCATAACAACTCAAATGGCCAAGAATATTATAAAATCCATCATCACTAGCACCTCTTTGAATACCATCATCACCTGCACCTCTTTGAATGCCTACCATTTTTAGTGCAACTAGAAGCACCTCAGTAAGGTATTCATGACCGACTAGGGACAAGTCTACGGTGGAAAGATCTGTCATCGTCTCACCCGACCACTTTGGCACAATCCTTGCCATGTACGACCCATGCGGAAGCATGTGGTGTTGATTGAAGAATCTTGGCAGGAAAAGGTGGTGTGACTATTTGATATTTTATATATATTATATTATTTATTATTATATTATTATTATGTAATTGATTGTATTTTAGTTAAATACACGATTAGTCTAATTGGGGACCATGCTAGACTTAGGTTTGGTGAGTTAGGCTTGTTAAATAGGTGTCTTGACCCAAAGTTAACACGGGCCCAGTTTAGTTGGTATAATTCTTCTCTAATTTAAACTCTTATCTTTTTAGAACCTAAACTCTATTCTTTTTGGAATTTAAGTTAGACTCCAACTCCTATTTCTATTCCCTATTTATACACCACACACTCTTTTATTTTCACACACAACTCTCTCTCTCTCTCTCTCTTCCAATTTTTCTCTGGCATAGCACAATATTGGGCTTTGGTAACAGGAATTCTAGACCGTCTCCCTCAACCGCGACCTCTACTTAACCATAATTTCTAGATTAATACTTGTATTCTTTCTTGATTTGCGTGTTAATGCATATTGAAACCCTTTTGGCCTTGAATGTTTGATTTCTCTATTTTTTTTATAAGACCGAGAATAGCATCGATCTTCTTCAAGTTAGTAGACATGGCAGCCCCTTACCAATAAGCTTGAACCTGTATATCCTAAGGAAGAACCTGAATGGTTCTGGACTTGGAACCGTCAGCGTGATTGGACCATGGGACCCTAATGGGCCCGATGTTAGATCCGATCCGTGGATCCGGAGGGGGACCCACGGGCGACCCTAGAGGAGTTGGTCCCATAGGCAGTAAACCTTGGCCCATTATTTAGTGACTTGATCAGAAAGAGGGCGTGTTTTAGGGGAAGATTCAGTTTGAGCATCAGATGGTTGTGGGACCCACTGGTTGATCCGATCACAGATCTGATCCGGTCATTGGGCCGGACATGGTGGGGCGACATTAGAGATGTGGACCCGTGTGAGGTGGGCCCCGTTTGGTCCACCATCCAAAGACCAAAAGGGGGCATGACGGTAGTGAAGAAGAAAGGGGATAATTCCGTTTTTGGAAACTATGGGGCCCAGGTGGGTCACCAATGGAAATCGGGACCATAGATCTTGAAGAGGGGGCCTGGGCGACCATGATGGTGGAGCCTGATCTTGATTTTGATCAGAGGGACCCACAATTTCAGTAGCCTCCATATCCCAGGCGAGAAGTCTTGTTGCTGTAGTAGAGGTTCTATTACAAAATGGGTGTAGGTGGAAGATGGGATGGGTAATGGAAGATGGGATGGGTAGTTCAGTGGTTTGGAGGTGTATCATGAATGGAAAAGGGTGGCCATCACCTATGCTACAGAAGATGGGATGGGTAGTTCAGTTAATTGTGCACCTTGCCCTTTTTGTTTCTGGAAATTAGGAAAAGAACATTGATTGTTTTATAAACTCAATTTAGACCCTTTGGCATATTAATATTATGGAAATTGTTTTGGAAAAGGTCCACAGGTTTTCTAAAATTGTAGTTTTTTACTATTATTTGTAAATTAAATATTAAATAATATCTTTGATTTTTAATGTGTTAAAATTATATTTTTGTACCTTATTAATTGGATCATTGGACTGAGTAAATACCGTCCGGGCAAACAGTATCTTACTAACATGGGGTTTAGTACTTCGTATAACCTCGGAAAAATCCTAATGGATTCGACTTCAACCCATCTTTATTAGAAAACTCTTAATTGAGTCTATGCACAATTGATTGAGAAAGGATGCGTTGATCTTTTATCTATTTAGAGATTCATGTGGTTGTTGGGTATGAGGCCTTATGTTTGACCTTAAGATTGGTTTGTGACCTTCAGGTTTGCATACATGATTGAGATTGATGCTGGTCTATTAGTTGCATACCCTATGCTGATTCGATAAGGACCGTGATGTGACGTGGCAATTAATTGAGATATTGTGGAGGTTTATTCAAATAAGCTGATTGCTATTCGATTGTGGATTGTTATGTGGTCAGCCCTTGTCAGAACTTTACAAATCACTAGGTTTATTTTATTATGATATATATATGTACATCGATTGGGTCATAATTGAACGACTGTAGTTGTAATTGGACGGTTGATCAATGATGTGAACGGACACTGTAATATCCGAATTGATTGATTGACCGGTATTCCGGACTATTGATCGGTTTATGACCGCCGACGTGATTGAGATAGTTAAGGCTGACCACCCAAAGCAGTGGCATTGCTTCTGTGTGATTATTGTATTGCTCTATTGTGTAGATTGGATTAAGGTTATACGTTCTTTTCATCATTGTCACATTGTTATTCTCTTATGATCATTACCTGTCATTACTCATATTGATCTTGTGTTTTATATATAAATTATGCCTTCGTGCTTGCTGTTTATTTTGTTTATTGGTGCATAGGTACCGATCTCTACCCTACCAAGGAGACGGTGGAGGGTCAAACGTTTCAAGCGTTTGAACCAGTTGACGAATCCGAGTGGAGAACCGATGATGGCTACAGAGCCGTCTGAGTCCGCACGGGAGTGACTTGCATCATAAGACACTTTTTAGTAGCAAGTTATTCATAATGAACCTAATTTTATTTAGTTATTTTGTTTAGGTTATTTTGAAAACTTTAACCTTAAATATTCAGTTAGTTATGTGTTGGTTTGATTTTGAGTATTGATACCAATTGATTTAATACTTCCGCAAATATTTTACTATGACTCATCGTGTTTCGAATTTTTGTGGGTCCATATTTGGGAGCTTGTGTTTAATCAAGCTCCCAAATATGGATTTATTTTTATTTTTCACATTATCCCTTGGTTGTATTTTGGGGACGCGAAAAATAAAAATAAACATTCAGTTTCTTGTGTTTAATGCAACACAAGCTCCCAAATATGGACCCACAAAAATTTGAAACACAAGCTCTCAAATATGGATCCACAAAAATTCGAAACACAAGCTCCCAAATATGGACCCACAAAAATTCGAAACACAATGAGTCATAGTAAAATATTTGCAGAAGCATTAAATCAATTGGTATCAATATTCAAAATCAAACCAATACATAACTAACTGAATATTTAAGGTTAAAGTTTCCAAAATAATCTAAACAAAATAACTAAATGAAATTAGGTTCATTATGAATAATTTGCTACTAAAAAGTGTCTCTATGATGCAAGTCACTCCCGTGCGGACTCAGACGGCTCTGTAGCCATCATCGGTTCTCCACTCGGGTTCGTCAATTGGTTCAAACACTTGAAACGTTTGACCCTCCACCGTCTCCTTGGTAGGGTAGAGATCGGTACCTATGCACCAATAAACAAAATAAACAGCAAGCACGAAAGCATAATTTATAATTAAAACACAAGATCAATGTGAGTAATGACAGGTAATGATCATAAGAGAATAACAATGTGACAATGACGAAAAGAACGTATAACCTTAATCCAATCTACACAATAGAGCAATACAATAATCACACAGAAGCAATGCCACTGCTTTGGGTGGTTAGCCTTAACTATCTCAATCACGTCGGAGGTCATAAACCGATCAATAGCCCGGAATACCGGTCAATCAATCAATTCGGATATTACAGTGTCCGTTCACATCAGTGATCAGATGTCCAATTACAACTACAGTCGTTCAATTATGACCCAATCGCTGTACATATATATATCATAATAAAATAAACCTAGTGATTTGTAAAGCTCTGATACAGAAACCTAGGTCAAAGTGAAGGGCTGGCTGCACAACAATCCACAATTGAATATCAATCAAATTATTTGAATAAAACTCCACAATATCTCAATTGATTGCCGCGCTACATCACGGTCCATATCCAATCAACATAGGGTATGCAACTAATAGACCAACATCAATCATGTATGAAAACCCGAAGGTCACAAAACAATCACAAGCCAATCCTAAAGTCAAACATAAGGTCTCATACCCAACAACCACAGGAATCTCTAAATAGATAAAAGATCAACGCAACCCTTCTCAATTAATTGTGCATAGACCCAATTAAAGGTTTTTCAATAAAGATGGTTTGAGATCGAATCCATTAGGATTTCTCCGAGGTTATACGAAGTACTAAACCCCACGTTAGTAAGATACCGTTTGCCCGAATGGTATTTACTCAGTTTAATTATCCAATTAATAAGGTAAAAAAATATAATTTTAACACATTGAGAACCAAATATATTATTTAATATTTAATTTGCAAATAATAGTAAGAAACCATAATTTTAGAAAACCTGTGGACCTTATCCAAAACATTTTCCACATTCTTAATATGCCAAAGGGTCTAAATTGAGTTTATAAAACAATCAATGTCCTTTTCCTAATTTCCAGAAACAAAAAGGGCAAGGTGCATAATTAACTGAACTCCAACTTTTGTAGCATTGGTTATGGTCACCCTTTCCCATACAACTCCAAACCACCGAACTACCCATCCCATCTTCCACCTACACCCATTCTTTAATAGAACCTCTACTACAGCAAGAAGACTTCTCGCCTGGGATATGGAGGCTGCTCAAATCGTAGGTCTCTCTGATCAAAACCAAGATTAGGCTCCAACATCATGGTCGCCTAGGCCCCTTTTCAAGATCTATGGTCCCGATTTCCATTGGTGACCCACCTGGGCCCCACAGTTTCCAAAAACGGAATTATCCCCTTTTTTCTTCACTATCGTCATGCGCCCTTTTGGTCTTTGGATGGTGGACCAAACGGGGCCCACCTCACACGGGTCTACATCTCTAATGTCGCCCCACCATGTCCGGCCCGATGACCGGATCCGATCTATGATCGGATCAACCAATGGGTCCCACAACCATCTGATGCTCCAACTGAATCTTCCCCTAAAACATGCCCTCTCTCTGATCAAGTCACTAAATAATGGGTCAGGGGTGTTTACTGCCTATGGGACCAACTCCTCTAGGGTTGCCCGTGGGTCCCCCTCCGGATCCACGGATCGGATCTAACATCGGGCCCCATCAGGGTCCCATGGTCCAATCACGCCTCATGGTTCCAAGTCCGGAACCATTCAGGTTCTTACTTTGTGAGTCCTGGGGAGGATTAGGATTGAATTACTGATCACCTTACAGTAATATACAGGATTCAAGCTGATTGGTAAGGTGCTGCCATGTCTACTAACTTGAAGAACATCGATGCTATGCTCGGTCTTATAAAAAAAATAGAGAAATCAAACATTCAAAGGCCAAAAGGGTTTCTATATGCATCAACACGCAAATAAAGAAAGAATACAAGTGTTAATCTACAAATTATGGTTAAGTACTTGCCTGAGGTCCGCGGTTAAGGGAGACGGTCTAGAATTCCTATTGCCAAAGCCCAATGTGCTATCCCAGAGAAAAATTGGAAGAGAGAGAATTGTGTGTGAAAATAAAAGAGTAAAGTGTATAAATAGGGAATAGAAATAGGAGTTGGAATCTAACTTAAATTCTAAAAAGAATAGAGTTTAGGTTCTAAAAAGATAAGAGTTTGGATTAGAAAAGAATTATACCCACTAAACTGGGCCCGGGTTAACTTTGGGTCAAGACACCTATTCAACAAGCCTAACTCACCAAACCTAAGTCTAGCGTGGTCCCCAATATTTAGTCTAATCGTGTATTTAACTAAAATACAATCAATTACATAATAATAATATAATATAATATAATATATATAAAATATTAAAACGTCACAGATGGAGTGCAGGTAGTGGTGTGACCACCTCCCCCATGTCGGGCATGACCAACAGTTGGATTATAGGGCCCACTTGGTGGCACTCTCTTGAGGCTATGAAGACAATTAAAAACCACTGGGTTTACTTATTGTTGCTTCATGTTGCCTCAATAAGTAAATCAAGTCATCTCTACAATGAGAGGTAACATGAACCAAACATTCTCCCAATATAGAGAAACCACTCTCTCATGTTTTTTTTTCTCTCCATAGCCACCTGAGAGCACCACCAACTGCACCCCATAACCCTGCTGCTTGGCAATGCCCGCCACATGGGGGAGGTGAGCACCGCACCACCTCCACTGCATCTTGTCCTTGTAAGACTCTCTACACACCTTGCTTCCTCACCAGTCGTTCTTGGTGAGGATTGGACCGAAGTGGTCGAACTAAATATTGACAAAGATCTTCTAGTTGTAGGCATTTGCCTTATTGGAATGCTTGGCTTGGTCGGTCATGAACACCTCATTAAGGTTCTTCAGGCTGCGCTGGCAATGATAGACGTTCGAGGAGCCACAGAAAGTGATGGACTTCGCAGTCTTGGCCATTCAAATGAAAGTGATGAGGGCTAAATTGGCTCCTGCTCTCACTTTTGTTGGAATAGGTGACGGCATTTAACACAGGAGAGACCGCTTTGAGCAACCCATTTCTGGATGCACTTGAGGCAGTAGTTGTGGTTACATGGGTTCTGCAAGAGGAAGAGGGAGAGAAATCAAATATTAAAAAAAGCACAAGATGACAACTCTACAAACTACTACAACTAGTAATTGATCAACAACTACTACTGTTATAATGCCAAGTGTAACATTATAATGATTGATAACAACTATTAAACCATTTAATACCAAAACTAACAATGCTCAGATAGCTCAAGTGTACTTAAAAATGCTCAGATTGAGTAATGGCTTAAAAATCACAAATCAGAAAATGGATACACAAATGTGCCCTCAGGTACATCCATTTTATATTTGAACATTAGTTTACTAAATAAGATGTATGCATTTATATATATATATATATATATTTTGTTAATGCTATTACAATAGAAAAAATGGTGCCTATTTAGCTTAAAAGATGGTTCAACAAGACTTTGAGTTTTAGTTAACTATAGGGAAAAGTTGTACTGGCAATTTACAAGCTTGATATGGTAAAAGTCTTTCTACACTAGGAAAATCACGAGTTTTCTTCTACCACTTCACAGGGAAGAGTTCTCTCTTCTCTTGTGAAATAAAATGTTTCTAAACAAAAAAATGTTGGTTAGATTTTTATAGGGATTTTTACGCAGAAGCACTTGTTAAATATATTTTTCATGATCGAAAGGGAAAAAAACTAGAAAATGACTGCAGGGTAAGAGCACAGACCCCCCCCCCCCCGCCCCCCCCCCTTTTTTTTGATGAAAATACTCCTATCTTGCAATCGCGTAGGCTAATAGAGATTATATTTTTTTACCAAGAAAAAAAAATAATCGCAATTATGTTGTGTGATCACAATATATTTCAGCTACAATGGATTCTCAACATAGGAAATCACATGTTCTTGTCATTGAATCCAAGAGAGGGTTGGAAGCCTAATAAAATCCTTATTTTTTATTTCTTAGAAGGGTTATATTTTTCATGCACTTCGAGATTTACTCTCCAAACCCCTCTCTCTCTTTGAAATGTTTTTTGGTTTTGATGTACCCACCAAAGAGATTGACCCATCGTTTTATCACCAAAAGCAGTAAGAATTCAGGAGGATTTTTTTTCTATCTGCTGATGGAAATGAAAAGTCAAGGGATTTGGTTGCCCTTTTTTCCTTTAAAGGATTCATGGGTTTTGCAAGAAAGAGAGGGATCCGCACATCTGCAGATCAGCAGCTACTGCAACATATTTTATTAGTGTTTTTAAGAAGCCCAAGTTCTTGGATCTTGAGATTTTGACAGTGATGAAAATAATCCCACTTGGATTGATGTTCATTTGCGTCCTCTTCAACTAAACAATCACAAGGACGGTCTTGGTCATGACTATAAAGGCAGTAGTGTTGAGATTATACTTTTTCTCAAGACCTGGGGCAAATCTGCCTATGACTGTTGGGTTGATCCTCATCCTCTCTGGAGGAGACATTACAATTGTGATTATATCATTGTTTTTCTAAAAAAAAGGTCCCCCACACAACCCCAAAAAAAGAAGAGAAGCGAAAATTTACAATATGAGGCCCTCTGCTGTCAATGTTAAAAATTGCATCTTTTTGCCATTAAAGATGTCTCCATAAATATCCCCTGTTTGTATTAAGGGGTTGATGTGATTTGTGTGGCATCCATTTTAGCTACTGATTATGGGCACAAGCTTTTAAAGCATTTTTTTAAATGATTTTAGTATCTAAGGAGAGAAAAATTGAAGCACCAAAGAAGGAAAAGAAGAAAAAACGAAGGTATTTAATGCGGTAAAAAAAAAATCAAGGACATGAAGGTATGTAATAAATTGGTGAACCAAAGGAGAATATTAACCAGGACTTAAGGGAGGACACAATTTAGTATATAGTAAGCAACAGAAATTATCACGTGTGCACCTGATCAAAGGCCCACGTGATGATCAATCTGCGGGGTTCACACAGGAGAACCCCTTGAATTATATTGATCCCATGGGTTTGCGCCCATCCGAATTGACTGGGCCATAAATATACATATATGGCCAATGATCAAGGGTTTAGGATGAACAGGTGGCCCGCAAGTATAATGATGTTGTACACAGGTAGGGACCATCCAAATCTTCCAAACCCATGCAGCCCCATCCCCAGATGAGGTACGAGCGCAAGTATAATCCTGTAGTAAGCGATGTTAAACATATTTAGACCACAAGGACTTAGGCACCTTCATCCTTCATTGAAACAATATAACACAAGTTACCTAACTAAGATGCAAAAAAATTTTAAAAAAAATCAGTGCCTACGATCTCATTGAAAGAATCCACATAATAGGGCTTGATTTGGATCTAGATGCACAACTTGATAAGTGATGGTGCGACTGGTTTGAGGAAGCACGATATGGAAACTCGTGATGAGGGGAGGACGATGCGGATTGGAGCGGCAAATCAGTCTGCTATTCAGGAATCTTTGGTGGATGTCTCCTTGGAATTGATCTCAAATAAGAAACTTTTTGAAATCACAAAATCTATGGGGGTAGTTGACAAATCCAAGTTAGCTGGCAAGGGGTTGCGGACATGCATAAATCACGTGGAAGGAGGGGTTTCTATTGCTGATGTGGGCCTATCCCTTGAAGGGGCCATGCACGTGGACTCTTTCCCAGTTCCAAATCCGTTGGAGAAACCTATTGGGGCTGTTGATAAATCTAAGTTAGCTGGCGTGAGGCTGAGGACAGGCAGAAATCTCGTGGAAGATGGGGCTCCTATTATCGATGATGGCCCATCTTATGAAGGGGCTATGCAAGTGGATCCCTTCCCAGCTTTACATTCGTTGGAGAATGGTTCCTTGGGGACGGTCCCTACAAATAAGTCTAAGGCTTCTTCAGGGACAGGTGGGGTCTTAAGGAAATGGAAGAGATTAAAATCCTATGTTAGGGAGAGGGAGCATATGGCTATTGAATCTGAGATCTATTTAAAAAGGGTTCTGTCTCCTGGGCTCGAAGATCAAGACGTTTCCAAGGTCAAGAAAGTTAAATTGGTCGAGGCTGCATGGTTGCAGTCCGACCAAGAGAAATGAGTTGTCTTAGTTGGAACTGTCGTGGGCTTGGGAACCCACGTGCAGTTTGTGGATTGCATTTTTTGGTGCACAAACAAGATCCTGACTTTTTGTTTCTTTGTGAAACAAAGCTAGATAAATCTCGTATGGAAGGCATAAAAAGGAAATTGGGTTTTACGAATTTAATATCGGTTGATCCCATCGGTAGGAGTGGTGGTTTGGCTTTGATGTGGAAGGCAGGAATGGATGTCTCTTTATCATCCTTCTTAAATCATCATATAGACGTTCAAAGTGTGTCTGAGGATTTGGGTTCTTTTCGTCTTACTGGTGTTTACGGAGCACCAAACGTAGCTAACAGAGCTAAAGTGTGGGAATCGTTTAAATCTCTAGTGGGTCCTCCTCAACCTTGGCTTATGATTGGTGATTTCAATGAAATCCTTATTCCTGAAGAGAAACAAGGGGGTCGGGATAGAGAAGCTTGGCAGATGGTGGCTTTTCTTGTGCTGCTATGAAGGATTTAGGCTTTGAGGGAGATGCTTTTACATGGAGTAATATGCAATATGGACATGACTTGATTAAAGCTCGGTTGGACAGGGCGATCTGTACAGTGGATTGGGTTTCTTTGTTTCCCTCTTACAGGGTAACCCATATTGCTTCTCATAGCTCTGATCATCATGCTGTATGTGTGCATTTTGATTCTCCGAATGCTAAACCTAAAAGACGGTTTTTCCGTTTTGAGAATATGTGGGCCAGGGAGGAACAGTGTAGGGTCATCATTGCAAAAGCTTGGCATTCATGCTCATCTAGCGATGCCTTGTTAAACGTGAATACTAAAATTGAGGCTGCGAAGAATCAACTGCTTGGGTGGAACAAAAGGAATTTTGGTAGTGTTCAACAAAAAAAGAAAAATTTAGCGGCAGATATCGCTAGTCTCAAAGAAGATAGTAAGGACATTACTGCTAAGGATCATCTCATTTCAGCTCAGAACCAGTTAGATGAAATCCTATATCGGGAGGAGACTATGTGAAAACAGAGGGGTAAGGCAGCATGGCTAAAAGAGGGTGATAAAAATACCGCCTATTTTCATCGTAAAGCTTCGAATCGGAAAAGGAAGAATAGAATTCTCAAGCTGAAAAACAAGCATGGTTTTTGGGTTGCTGGGGAAGAACAGGTTGCAAGCGTGGCTGTAAATTATTTTAAAGATATCTTTACGTCCCAGGGAACCGTGGATACAGAAGAGTGTTTGGTAGATATGCCACCGAAAGTGGACCCTTCGCTGAATCAGATGTTAACGGGTCCTGTCTATGATGATGAAATCAAGGAAGCAGTTTTCAGTATTGGCCCTTTCAAATCTCCTGGGCCGGATGGTATGAATTCTTTCTTTTTCCAAAAGTATTGGGATATAGTAGGCTCTGACTTATGTCGAGCTTGTAAGTCATATTTTGAATCTGGGTCAGACCTGCATCTATTAAACTTTACTTTGATCTGTCTTATTCCAAAGATTAAAAATCCAACTGATATGACTCATCTTCGCCCTATTAGTTTGTGCAATGTTGTCTACAAAACTATAGCAAAGGTCTTGTCAAATCGTTTGAAACTCATTCTACCATTGATCATATCAGAAAATCAGAGTGCTTTTTTGAAGGGCAGACAGATCGTTGACAACTTTATGATAGCAGGGGAGGTTTTTCACCATTTGAAGTCTTCTAAAGCTAAAAGAAATCAAAACCTGGCTTTGAAGTTGGATAAGAGCAAAGCTTATGATCGTGTGGAGTGGCATTTCCTGGAAAAGGTTATGAGTAAGCTTGGCTTTGACAAGAGGTGGATTAGCTGGATCATGGGATGTGTTTCGTCAGTTTCCTACTCTGTTCAGCTTAATGGAGAGAGATACGGTTGTTTTAAGCCCTCTAGGGGCCTTCGTCAGGGAGATCCTCTTTCACCCTATCTGTTTATTTTGTGTAGTGAAGGACTCTCGAATCTCTTGCATCAGGCTGAACGATCAGCGAGTTCCTTTGGTATTTCCATTTGCCCTCAGGGACCACCTATTTCTCATCTATTATTTGCTGATGATTGTATGTTCTTTTGTAAAGCTTCAGAAGGGAACTGTGATTTAGTTAAGAATATCCTTTCCATATATGAAAGGGCATCTGGACAGAAAGTAAATATGTTGAAATCTTCAGTCTTCTTTAGCCCCTGTATCCCTCGGGATCAGCAAGTCTTGTTGTCGAATCGTCTGGGATTCAGAGTTACCTCTCATATGGACAGATATTTGGGGCTGCCTCTTTGGTCCGGTCGTCAAAGGAAAGCAAGTTTTGGTTTTCTGAAGAAAAGAGTTGAACAAAAGCTGCTTGAATGGAAGGGACGGTTTCTATCAAAAGCAGGCAAGGAAATTCTTATTAAAGCTGTGGTGCAAGCCCTTCCTTCCTATTTTATGCAGGTTTTCAAACTCCCTAAGGGTCTATATGCGGATCTTCAGCAGTTAATGGCTAAATTTTGGTGGGGTCATGATGATCTCGGTATGGGCATTCATTGGTGTTCTTGGGATGAGTTGAGTAAAAGCAAAAGAGTTGGGGGTTTAGGGTTCCGGAATTTGGAACTCTTTAACCTAGCGCTCTTGGCAAAACAAGCTTGGAGACTATGCTTGAATCCTACGTCCATGGTGGCAAAGGTTTTTTTCTCAAAATACTGTGTGGTGAATGACTTTTTGCATGGGTCAAACAAGATTATCAAGAAAAACAGCTCTTTTATCTGGCAGAGTATTTGCAAAGGGAGGGAGTTTCTTTCCAATGGTGTCAGGTGGGGAATTGGAGATGGCCAAAATGTTAACATTTGGGATGATTCTTGGGTTCCTCGTCCTTCGCGGTTCAAGATCTCCACACCAAAGCCTACGGGCTGTATGGTTCAGTCAGTAGCAGATCTTATTCATCCTGCCATGGGTATTTGGAATCATGAACTTATACATTCTTTATTTTGGCCTGATGAAGCTAGGATTATTTTATCGATTCCTCTTAGTATTAGACGCCGCGAAGACCGGATATTCTGGCATTTTTCTAAGGATGGTCAGTATTCAGTTAAATCAGGTTATCATGTGGGTTATGATTAAATGGTTAGTGGTCTTCGTGCGGGTTCGTCTAATATGTCAAGTGAGCAGTTGTGGTCTGACCTTTGGAAGCTTTCTATCCCTCCAAAGGTGCGTATGTTTGCTTGGCGAGCGATACGTGGTTTTATTCCTTCTAAGGTAAATCTTAATAAAAAACGTATCCTTGTAGATGTGAGCTGTAGTAGGTGTGGTTTGCCGGAGTCGTCCATCCATGTGTTGCGGGATTGTGCTTTTGCTCAAGCAGTCTGGTTTGGTTCTTGCCTCAGCCTTCGTACCGCTGTGTACCAGGATCTTCAAATGTTACCATGGGTTATGGATATGTTTCATGCCTTTAAGGAGGGAGGTGGTGGTGTTGAGGCACAAAAATCTTTTGTTTTGTTATTATGGGGCCTATGGATAGCAAGGAATGATACACTTTTCCAGAACAAAGTGTGGGGAATTGAAGAGGTGCTTCTTTTCGCTAGTAATTTGGGGAAAGTGTACCTCGCTGCAAACCTTGATAATCTATCATCAATGGCAGTTGCTTTATCTCCTACTCATCCAGTTGTTTGGTTACCTCCTAGGACTTTGGGTTTCAAAGTCAATTTTGATGCTGCATATCGGCCAGATTCAGATATGGTAGGTGTTGGAGTCATTATTAGAGATGAGAAGGGGTTATTTGTTAGTGGGTGCACTAAAGTTTTTTCCCTTGGGATGGGTGATGTTAGCCAAGCTGAAGCCCTAGCAGCAAGAGAGGCGGTGGTTTTTGCAAAAGAGATGAATATTATGCATTTTATTCTTGAAGGTGATAACAAAGCTCTTATGCAGGACCTTCACTCAGGTTCTGTGGATCGTTCAGTGCGTGGTATGTTGTTGGAAGATATTCTTGCTGTTGTCTCCTCTTGTTTTTCTGTCTCCTTCTCATGGGTGGGTAGAGAAGGTAATAGATGTGCTCATGTTTTAGCTACTAAGGCTAATCTTTTTAATTCTGGGACATGGTGGCGTGATGAGCCTCCTTGTATCTTGTTTGATCCGATTTCTGCGGACCTTGCATGTATTTCTTCTAGGTCTCTTGCTGATGGCAATGCCGAAGGTGAGATTCCTATAAGATTTTTTTCTTGAATAAATAGTTTGGTCTTTCTCAAAAAAAAAATAAAAAAAAATAAGTGATGGTGCGAACTGACCTGCAAGGAAAGATCACAATAATATGCTTGGCATGTTAGATTTTTTTTCCTAGCTAAAACATGAATTATATATATCCTATCATTCAAAGAGAAAGAAGGTATGGAATCAACATTAAAAATCACCAAACCCTTTTACTGGTCCATATTTCGCTTGGGCGAAACTAGAAGGGGGCAAAATCTTTGAAAATATATTGTATTTCTCACCTATTGGCCCTCTCAAGGAAAATTTCTTCCCTCCGCCGTTGATGCATTGATCTTCATGACAAATTTTAGATGTTACAAGTTGGGTCTATCAACTAAAGATCAAGAAAGAGGTGGATTCATTATCCCTTTTCCTATCATGTAACAAAGATAAAAGATACCTGCAAAAAGCAAATGAAATGAAGAGAAATTGCAGTTGCATCACTTGCCTGGAGAAGAGAGATGAGTGAAAAGATCTTAAGGGATGATATAGAAATTCCAAGGTTTTTGTTTCAATGTCTGTACACAAATGTTCATCAACCACCGTCTACATATATAGACAGAGTGAGGGATGCAAAATTGTCTAACTTCTTCCCCTGAATTGTAAAAAATCTACAAAAAGATACGATTCTTCATGCGTTACTCCATTTTTATTAAAAAAAATCTACAAAAAGATATGATTCTTCATGCATTACTCCATTTTTACTAAAAATGCTACACAAAGATATGATTCTTCATGCGTTACTCCATTTTTACTAAAAAATACAATTCTTCATGCGTTACTCCATTTTTACTAAAAAATTCAATAATGCACTCATTGTTTCCTATCCAATGCTTATCTCAAATAAAGGATTGGCCGCCATCTACATATAGACAGAGTGAGGGATGCAAAATGGTCTAAGTTCCTCCCCTTGCTAACAAAAATCTTCAAGATTTTGAATTGTAAAAAATCTTCAAAAGGATACGAATCTTCATGCGTTACGCCATTTTTATTAAAAAATTCAATAACGCACTCGGCCTTTCCTATCCAATGCTTATCTCAAATAAATGTAGAAAAGGAATGTGGACGATAAATGTGAGGACCCGTCCCTAGAGATACCTAGTGGGACCCAATTTGACCAAGTCAACCATAGGTTATCCTATTTAATAGGTGATTAGCATGAGTAGTTAGTAATTTTCATTAATTTAGCCTAGTTTATAAGGTTAAAACCCTTGTGAGATTAATAGTGGTCCCCTACATTTAATTAGCCAATTAGAGACCTTAGTTGTAATCCTAATTATAGATGGGTTTTCATTAGAGAGTTGTGCATTTAACCTTAGAATGACCCAATTACCCATGGCCTAACCCATTAACTCATTAATTATATGAGGGCACTCTAGTCTTTCCTACCCCACATTTTTCCTCTTTTTTTAAAAATTTCAATACCTTAAATGACCTTGACCTCATTTATTCTCTACCAAGTAAACATGGGCACTTTTGTCATAATAAATAGCCTACCTTTATTGCCATTAGGCTCCTTTATTCACAACCACCCATTTGAGGATACTATAGTCATTATATGAGAATACCTATACTACCTTAGTCCTTATCCTTTATTTCTATTAGCCACCAAGGGCCCTTTTAGTCATTCTATTTTAACCTTCCCTAAATACCCTCATCCTTATCCTAAACTTACACTAGCAAGAGAGGGCACCTTGGACATTCTCCATCCCACCAATTCCTATAAAAGAAACCTACTACAACCATCTCAAACATTCTCTACACTCTTTTCCTCTCATTTCACTACAATTCTCTCATAGATCTTTCTCCCCTCTCCAAGCTAAGGTAATCTCTTTCCCCCTTTTCAATTTCCTTGTAAAATAGTCTTTTATCTTAGATTTCTCTTCCTTATGCATTTCTCTCTTTGGAAATGGGTGTAGAGATTGTAGATTCAACTGTGGGAGTGATCTTAGAGCTATTAGAGTGGAGCCCAAGCTATTTGAGGAGCTTTCTTCCTAATTGGGCAAGTAGACATGATTAGATTATTTAATTAAATTGATTAACATGCTTAGATTAGTAATTACTGTCTTTTATGGATGTTTGTATGAATTCTGTATTTGGATGATTGATTGGATGATATGATGTGTAGAATTGTTAGTCTAAGCTTTTTTTATGTGTATTTGGCCATTGATGGATGAGAATCCCCCATTTGGAAGATCAATGGCCCATTGGTGATGTGATCATGATGTGGGAGGTGTGTTTGATGTGTGAGAATGATTAGTGAAGATCTGGGATCCATTTGATGGGGTTTTGATGAGAAATGGAAGAGGGCAGAATCTTAAAAATATGGATTTCGTGCGTGCCCGGTCGACCGAGCACACAGTGGATTGACCCTCAGCTGGGAGCTGAAATCACCCACAGGGTACAGAACCCAGTGTACTCGGTCGACCGACCAAGAGGCTCGGTCGACCGAACACACTGAGAAATCCCTCACCTGCTAGATGTTTGTTATAATGTCCGCAGTATACTCGGTCGACCGGGGGACCCTCCAGGTCGACCGGGGACACTGCAAACTGTGATTTCTGCTTCCCAGTTATCTGTTCCTTTCCACAGAGTACTGGGTAGACCCGTGGACCCATGAGGTCGACCCGGTACACTGTAAACAGTGATGGATTGAGTTTCCTTTCATGATCTGATCATGTGTGGGCCCCGTTGACCTTCCATTCGGACTGTTTGGGATACACTAAACATAAGTCAAGGGCCCGACTTAACATTGACCCGTGTAGCCATCTAAGTAGGGTCTTGGGTTGTAAAACGGAACCTGATTCAAGGGTTATGGATGTCTTATGATGCTAAATACCTACAGGAGCACCAAGGATACTTAATAAGCATCTGGGACTCCGTAATCACTGTCTTAGGTGAAGTAGGACCCTGGACTTGAATAGACGGGTAGCGATTATTGATGGATTTGTGATATGTGGTACCTATGTTGATGAAACGGACACTAAAGCTGGGAGGTAGGTCCGAACCTTGGATGTAGGCCTCGAAAGGTATTATAAATCAGGGCATTGCACTTAGGCTTTGATCCATGATCACGGTCCGTATTGGATGAGATGTCAGGACATGGCACTTGAAGTCCTGACCGGTAATATTGGGAACTTAACGGTAGATATTGATAGACGGACTGTATATTGAGATAATACTAATTAAGCGTATAGAGAAGCGGAGTTTACAAGGGTATGCATTATTAACCATTGGAAACCATAAGGATGGATTAGCTATACCCGAACTCCGTGCCTCGTACCCTTGACTATTATCATCTCATATTAAGGATAATAAGGCTATCTAGTTTCGGAATACCCCCACCTAGTGATCTATAGATTTGTAATTGTATGATTAGTCTGCTGAGGGTTATGATACAGGCATGGACATTGATATTGATTAGTCTGCCGAAGGTTATGATGCCGGCATGGACATTGATATTGATTAGTCTGCCGAGGGTTATGATGCCGGCATGGACATTGATATTGTGATGTGATTGACACAGTAGGTACGAGGTGTGGGTGGGGTACTTAGACCGCCGGCGCTCGGACCGGGTGTGTGGATGGACGGTGATATTGATCTAGCACGTAAGTCCAATGATTGGGACTTGGCCGTAGCTATGGATATTGTTGGTTGAGATAGCACGTAAAACCAATGGCTGTGACTTGGCTGTGGCTATGGACATTGATGGATTCTTGTACGCTCCTATTCGATGTGACGGCAGCGGTGGCAGTTGTTGGGACGACGACGATGGGCTGGCTCTGACCCCCCACGTCCTTTGTACTTCAACTGTGGACGTACCTTTGTGTGCTTCTATGTATGTATGTTGGATGCATGATTATTATATATATTATGGATGTCGTTGTTTATTGTCTTTAACTGCCGCCGTTGATACGGTTGGATTTGAATGCGATGGTTACAAATATTGTAAGGTTACTTCCTCAGGCTACTTCCTCTATTTACTTCTGCTACTGATAACTCTGATGTGCTTGTGTGGTTTATCTGATGTCTTGATGATGATGGCTTCTCTTATCTACTTGTTATGTTGTATCAAACATCTGTTATATCAACATCTTGATTATCGTTCATGCACTACACTATATACTGTTTTCTGTTGCACTCTGATATTTTATATTATTATCGAGATACTAATCACGCAGGTACAGCTGGGATCAGGTATGGTCTTCTTCCCTATCTAATGATATTATGTATTGCCATCTAAACATGCCTATTTGCCTGGCTCATTGAGCCTGACCCAATCCTTGGTGTTTTCAGGTATCTTCTAATCCGCTTTCTTGATTGGTGGTTTGTTTGACGACTGATCCGTTGCCGCAGGGTTCAGAGGATGATGCAGTTTGTGCATCGTGAGGCATCTATAAAAAGATCTCTATTCTTTCCTTTTCTTATAGCTGGTCGTGTTGGCCTATGACTGAATAGTTAGTTTAATTATGGAAAGTACTTTGTAATCCCTTAAAGTGAAATAAAATTTTAAGGCTTCGTCCATTTACCCGCTCATATGAGATTCATACTTGATTATATTTTGGATTTTTCGCATCTCTTGGGTACTTTCTCGTAGCGCCCCGAGATTCGAGGCGCCCGGATTTTGGGGCGTTACAATAAAGTTTCATGAACAATAAATTGATGCTTATCTCAAATAAGTGTCATGAAAGACAATGAATGTTATTTTTATTTTATTTTTTTGGTTTCATATGCAATTTTGAATTGAGAAAGGGTTTTTGGTGCACAAATTTCGAACCGAGACACATGGCATTGTAATAAAATTTCAAGTCCATCAAATCAACCTAACCCCCTGACCTATGGCCCTCAAGTTTAATGGTTTTATAAGCATCATTTTGTATGATCTCAATCCAATGATTAGTCTAATTCGGATGGGTGTAAAAAACACCAAGAGCTTGTGACATTCAAAGGAGAGCAGCGGAATGTGAGGGTTCTACTGGATCATTGTGGGCCCATGGCTTGCCCCACACGGATGTCTGCATGGTGGGTAGGTAATGGGCGAGATAGATGCACAGGAACTTTTCACTTTGTGTCTATCACAATTGCTTGTGTGCATGTCTTACCATGCAAGGCAGCATGTGGTCGACGCTCTCTATATATAGGAACAATTTCCTAATTACATGATGTAACTATGTCACAATTATCTGTATGACTGCAATCATTTATAAACATGGACCCTAAATCCTAATAGTACAATGATCGATCCTATCTAATTACAGAGCTATGGATGATCCAATTAGGACTACATTGATTGAAATCAAATCTTCTGAGTACGGGTCCATGGGAGTATGGTCCTCAATGTTCCATATTGTCTCTACATGAATAAAATAGAGACAGTTTGGAGGATGGTTTCTAATCTTGAAGTGTAGTAGTACCTTTCAAATTCAGAAACTACACACAGAGAAACAATAAAGAATATAAAGCCTATATGAAGTCAAATGTATTGAAGAAACAAGACAAACATAGGATTCACACCTAAGACCAAAATGAAACTTCATACACCTCCCAAATAAATATCAAATCCAATACTTGCTCTCACAAATTCCATACTCGCGCCCATATATTAAAGCCTGAAGCCGCATTTAAATGTAAAAAAAAAAAAAATAATCAAAATTACCCTATCATCACTGTTGAACTGATGTGGTTGAATAATCCCACAGTACAACAGGCGTCATTGTTACATGATCATACAAAGAAGTGGGGCGAAGAAGCAAACTATTATAATCTGAGAGGGATAAACATTCAAGCCTCAAAAACATCTGCAAGTATAGATATTTAAGGAATGCAAAAGAGTCAGCGCCTCGAATAGGAGGTATCCAACCAACATACAACTTGTTGTTTCAGAATCCATCGCTCCCTTTGAAATAATGTCCATGCGCATTCAGTAAATCATTTCATATCAAGTGATGTCATTATCATTAGCATCACTACACCAGTAGTCCCCACATGAACAAGAGACATTACTAAAATGGTGAAAATGATTGGTGTCTGTAATGATTGCTGAAAACGATGCCATGTAACTGACGTCATATCATTAGCATTACCAGTAGTCCCCACATGAACAAAAGCCATTACTGAAATGGTGAAAACGATTGGTGTCTCTAACAACAATCTCCCTCTCCATTACCATTGACACAAACTTAATTGCCGAATGACAATCACCACACATCCTGATGTTCTTATTGATTCGAATGGTAGCCCCAGGAGGAGTGTTGAGAAGTGCAAATGCAAGAGCGAGTTTCTCACTATGGTACTGCAACTCTGCTTCCCTCTCCTGCTGATCCACGAACAACAGCACACAATTTGTATCTGGGACATAGCCAACTTCCTTGATTTTCGCACTTATCTTCTCCCACATTTTATGTATCTCTTCTCTCTGTGGATGTGAATCATCATTTGCCACAAACATGTGAACCGAATTTTCAATCTCCACCCAACTGCAAGCAGGTCCTTTCTTCACCCCACTGTCTTTCATCATCTTTCTCACTCTTTCGGCATCACTCCATCTTCCGGCAGAGGCGTATATGTTAGAGAGCAGCACATGGGGGCCAGAATCATGAGGATCAAGCTCAAACACACGCTCTGCAGCATATGCCCCCAACTCCATATTCCTATGCATTCTACAAGCACCAAGCAAAGCACCCCAAACAGCCGCTGTTGGTTCAATTGGCATGTCATTTATGTACCTTTGGGCTTGATCCAACAGCCCTGCCCTGCCAAGAAGATCAACAATAGTCACGTAATGTTCAACCTCGGGCTCCACATCGTACCTCTTCATCAATTCAAAATAAAACTGTCCCTCATTCAAAAGTCCATTGTGACTGCAAGCAGTAAGAACACAAATGAAAGTAATTTCATTCGGTTTGATGCCGATCCTCAGCATTTCTTCGAATCGTTGCATGGTTTCCTTCCCAAGCCCATGTTGGGCGCACCCAGTGAGCATTGAATTCCAAGAAACTACATCACTTTTATCCAATCGATCAAAGACTTTCCTTGCATCCTCAATACTACCTGCCTTTGCATACATGTCGAGAAGAGTATTACCAACAAAATAAATAAGCTTACACCCTGATTTTATCATGTGGGCATGGATCCTTTTCCCCTTCTCCAAGGCACCAATACATGCACATGCACTAAAAACACTAGAATAAGTGAAGCGGGTAGCTTCAAAACCTGCTCTTTGCATCTTCCAAAACTGCTTAAAAGCCTCCTCTCCCTCACCCTTTCGAGCATACCCCGCAATCAAAGCATTGCAAGAAACCTCATTTTTGCCGGACAACCCGTCAAATACCAAATTCGCCTCCTTCATGTCTCCATATCTAGCATACATATCCAAAAGCGAACTGCCAACATAAAGTTTCAAATCGCAGCCATACTTAACGCAGAATGCATGTACTTGTCTACCTTGTTCACTGCTTTGAGCAGCCCCAGAGGCCTTCAAAAGGCTCGCAAAAGTGAATTTGTTCGGTTTCACTCCTTGCCGAAGCATTTGTGGAAACAATGTAATCGCTTCCTCCGCTCGATCATTCTGCACATACCCAGTAATTAAAGCAGTCCAAGTAACCACATCCTTAAGGCGCATTTCATCAAACGCCCTCTGTGCATCAGACAAGCTGCCACATTTCGCATACATATTGATGATGGTGCTCAGCATAAATAGATCAGATTTGAACTTTGATCCCAGGAAGTGGGCATGGACAATTCTTCCTTCTTTCAGTTTCTTCATCTGGGTCGCTCTCTTTAGCAACCGGTTGTAGATTTCTGGGTCAGGTTTAATTGACCCACGATCAATGAGGTCGAGAACATGAAGGCTTGTGGGTGAGTTGTTGCTTCTGCGGAGAAGGTCATGATCTTGGATGATGGGAGAAGGGTCACCTTCTTTCCAAACGTCTAAGTCTGAGAAAGAGCGCTCAGTGGCAGAAGTAGCAAATTGGAAGGGAATCAGATGCAGAAATGCAGCTTTTGAGATGTGGGTGATTGGGGTGGAAAGGGAGAGAGGTCTTGTCTTCATCATGTTTGGAGATTTTGAAGGGAAGTTTAAAATATATGAACTTACAAATCAAACTGACATCTCTGCTAGCTTCAATTTACCTGTTTGAAAACTGGAGAGAAGTACATTCTATACACATTGTTTATACTTATAATAGTGTTTGATACTCAAAATGGTTCTGTATTTCTTGGGTTTGAATCTGTTATGCTGAAAATTTGAGAAAAGAAAGATGGAAAGATGAAAGGGGTAAGTATGTGGAACTCCAAAAATTTTCTTCCCACCGCAAAAAAATAAATACATAAATAATTAAAAAAATGAGTTTTCCAAAATTACTCTTCCCCACTCCTCCCTTCCTCCCTCTCTTCACACCAAAAAGATGGTGAATGTGTAGAAGTTACATGGCTGGAAGATGATTAATTTATGATTTTTGTTTTTTATTTTTTATTTTATGAAAGGAGAGAGTATTTGGTGTTTGTTTAAATTTTTCTATCACTCTATGTATTTTTAGAGTCCATAGGAACTCAATTAGAAGAAACAGAGGGGACCGGCATGAGAATGAATATCCATACGTTGTGACTTAATAAATTAAATTTTAAAAAAAAAGTAAGGGTCTCAACTACGTCTCAATGCTTATATCTCTCACCTCTCAAGCTAGGCATGGAACCCAGAAATTTGCCATTGGAGTAGGGCCGTAGGTGTTAAATTTAACAGGGCATTTATATAAAATAAATGTTAAAATTTTATATAAATAAAAATAAAACTTCAAATAATTAATGTTTTATTTTTCATTTGTAAATTAGCAGCAATGTTTGTGCATTTATTTTAGTAATTACAGCTTTATTTCAAGTTGAAACCACTAAAAGTTCATAAAGTCTCTTTAAAAAAGAATTGAAAAATTAAGAGGGGCACGAGGTGTCACGGCCCAGTTCAGCTGTCGGATGACCCACATAAGCCGATGGGGCATGGCATGGCACAGCCCAACCCAGGCCCGACTGGACCGGCTAGTCAGTGCCGCCACGGCCCGTTTTACACCCCCAGCTTGGGGACACTATAAAAAAGGAAAATGCAATTTTCTATAATATGTGGGAAATTCTTTAAAGTCCTGGGAGGCCATGGTCCCCTCTTGCCTCTCCTAGTTCTAAATCCATTGTTGGAACTCATTTTAGCCTAAATTCCTAGAATTTAATTTATGCAAACTACTGGGCCTTTAAGAATACATTTTCTTGAAATCCCTAAGAATTCAATTCCAAGCATAAAAACAGTTTTTGATTTTGCAACCACAGTGAAAACATTATCTATACCTTGCCTAAATCTAAAACTTCTCATATGTACAAATGGCAAGGGAGAACCAGATAAGGGAACTTAGTGACCCCTCGTCACAATCGAATAATTTTGGAAATATATAGGAAAAAAAAAGTATAGTTCTAAAAATAAGAAAAAAAAAATATTCTTAAGATGGCTTCAGTTTGGCCTTTCCAACCCTCCAACAGCAATCAAGTTTCAAGTGGAAGCTCCCAACATGGGAAAGGCAGCCACAGATAAGAATGTTGCTTCCAAATTGCAAATAATTACTTGATGAATCCAAAGATTTTGGAGAAATAGGAGACATCCTTATGGGTATTAAAAAAAATTATACTAAATTGGCAGATTCCAATACACTCCGCTCAACCCCAAAACCAGAAAAACATGTGTCATCCGCTACAACATGATGAATGGTTTCATCATGTTAAATACATTTAAAACCATAGAAAAGAAACATTATCACTTTCAGCTCTCCAACTTCAATTTTACACGAGTCTATTTGAAACATTGACCAAAAGAGGGGATAAAACAGAGCCCAGTATATTGCTCTTAACAAGCTACATTTCACTGCACATCTATATCCAAGACCTTGCTTGCAGTTTTTGCCTTTGGAAGAGTTATATACAAGACCCCATCTTTCACCTCTGCCTTGATTTTCTCCATCTCAATGTTCTCAGGTAATGCAATTCTACTGCTATACCTCCCATAGCTCTTTGGAGACCATTCCTCTTCCTCTTCTGCTTGTTTTTCCGCCTACACAACAAGCATCTTCTCCTCCACCCAGACCCTAACATCCTTCTTGGTCATGCCAGGCATGTCGAATCACATCTTGTACTCGTTTTCGCCTTCTTTGATCTCCCATGGGGTCCTTCCCCTCCTGTACCCTCCACCACCTTCTTCTCTCATTGTAGGGTATGTAGAGGGGTCCTCCATTATCCTTTCCATGATGTCCATCAGATATCTGCTGCACTGTCCTGGCTGTTGGGAAACGGTCCCAGATACCTGAACAATCAACAAATATATGTCGATGTTGGCAATGCATTGGATAATATGCACTCAAAATCCCAAAATTTTTCTTGGTTCCTTTCCAAACCCATCTCTCCAAAAGGCCCCAGAAGTCAAAAAAATAAAATAAAATCATGGAATCTTTTGTCTCAAATCCAACACTTCCTAAAGTGCATTTAGTGTATCAGGTAGGATCAAGCAAGACAGATTGTGATGCTCTTTTCCTTGAAGTTTCAGAATAGTAAAGTTCTATAGTATTCTCATTGCCAAACAGAAAACCCAAATTGGGGAAAAACTAAGAGAGGCGAGGAGAGCTCCTCAGTTGCTAACATATACCTAGATGCTAAATACAAATGAAGCATCCATATTTCATCATATATTAATTTAATTTTTGAACAAGACTGTTACTCACATGTAGGAACAAAATTCTTATTGATCTAATTATAAATATAGGAGGAATCATGTAGATTAACATTTATGGGCCTATTTATGTATATATAAAACGTAAGTTCTGAATGCATAGGAATTCATGGTTAAATGAGCTACATCTTTAAGATTATTAAAGAGGTTGGGGATGAAGGATAGAAGGCGAGGGATGAAGAAAATAAGGCAGATGTGGATGGACATTTACTTTCCTATCATTTGAATTACTATGGTGATGGCCGGATATTCATTTTCCATCTTCTGTTAATTCTCATCATCATCAAAGCCTTGTCCCAAAGATGTTGAGGTCGGCTACATGACTTCTTTTCTCCATTCGGATCTATCTTGGGTCAAATCCTTGGATAGATTGCACTTCTTTAAATTTAACCTTACTATTTTCATCCATATCTTCCAATTTCCCTTTTTCTTGGCAGGCCATCAATTTGCATAAAAAAGACTTTTTCCTCATCGGTATCATTGCTATCCCAAACGAGTCTCTCTTCATTTATCACTTATTGGTGCTACTCTGAAATGCTTTTGAATGTGCTCACTTCTAATTCTATCTTTTCTAATTGTACCATAGTTTCATATTAGCATTTACACCTCTGTTACACTCATTTTGTGGATGAGTTGCTTCTTGACTAACCTACGATCTGCTTCATAGGACATGGTTGGCCACATCATCTCCCTTGATTCTATTGCCATAAAATCCCTATGTTAATTCTTCTATGCAAACAAATTGGCCCTTATAAAAAACCTTCTCCATCAACAATTTGCAAGTAAAAGTGTTTTTCCTGCAGAATGGTATCCATCTAATTATAGTTGTCAGCTAGGTTACTCTTAAGCCAGTAATATAAAAGCAACTAAAGAAAAATGGAAGAAATTGTATGTGGGTAGTGGTTGCAACAACCACGCAACCTTATCCCAACTATGTTCGGATCACTACACGAATTCTATCTCTCCATTCCAATCTATCTTGAGCTAAATTTTGGATAGGTTGCACCACCACCACCTATATGTAGCGAAACCCATGCAAATACAAGACCAAATTAACCATCACTTCTCTCTTTTCAAATATTATACAAAGAATGTAGAGTAGGGTACACAAAATGATTAAGTTAGCCATCGTAGAATTTCTGTAAAACTCAAAAGATATAAAGATATATAGTAATGACATCATCACTTGAATGAGTTGTCTTCTACATTATATTCTCAAAAGCATAATTAAACGGGGAAAAACCTAAAAGATGTATCGATTAAGTGATTAAACCTTGCAAACATAGGGACAGATAAGCCACCTTCCAAAGAGATTACTACTTTCCCTCATTGCTAAACTCCTTGAGTTACCATCAATAGCTCCTTTATATTAATTAGGCTCATTTAAAAACTGAAAGATCAAGCTGATTCAAATCTGTGACGTAGCTCCAATTCTCTCTCATTCCCTTCTCTTTATAACCAAGTCATGATCATCTTCAATATCATCAACAGCTCCATCTTCCATTTCAACAAGATCATTCAAATCTAAAAGGCAGTGGTCATTTAAATCTTGAATGGAAATGTATAATTCTAAAACATCCATCATCTCCACTATCAAACTGACCATTGGATGGGGCAAAGCAACCAAACCTCTGAGTTTCACCTCAATTTTTGACACATGGAGAAGACAAATTGCAAGTGTGATTTTCTTCATTAAAGAACATCTTTGGAAAGAAACGCTTCCCATCAATGTCGATCCATGCTACAAAGTGATGGCTACTGTCTATCAAATTATATAACAACATATCGAGGAAGGAAAAAATGCGTGGAGATCCATTGATTTGAACTTCAGTGATGGTTGCTCAAGGCAAGCTCTCCTCTGCCAAATGCCGACATCCGATTCCGGCAAAGATGGCAAGCCAACTTGGAACCATCCCTCATCAATCATCATAACAACTCAAATGGCCAAGATTATAAAATCCATCATCACCTGCACCTCTTTGAATGCCTTAATCACCTGCACCTCTTTGAATGCCTACCAATTTTAGTGCAACTAGAAGCACCTCAGTAAGGTATTCATGACCGACTAGGACAACCCTACTGTGGAAAGATCTGTCATTGTCTCACCCGACTACTTTGGCACAATCCTTGCCATGAACGACCCGTGCGGGAGCATGTGGTGTTGACTGAAGAATCTTGGCAGGAAAAGATGGAGTGCAGGTAGTGGTGTCACCTCCCCCATGTTGGGCATGACCAATTGGATTATAGGGCCCACTCAGTGGCGCTGTCTTTGAGCTATGAAGACAATGAAAAACCATGGGGAGTGGTTGATTTCTCTAAATTCGGAGATTTCTTTGTTCAAGTTGCCTCTCTTTGTAGAGATGACTTGGTTTACTTATTGTTGCTTCATGTTGCCTCAATAAGTAAATCAAGTCATCTCTACCAAGAGAGGTAACATGAACCAAAAATTCTCCCAATCTAGAGAAACCACTCCCCATGGTTTTTATTCTCTTCATAGCCCCCTGAGAGCGCCACCAACTGCAACCCATAATCCGACTGCTCGGCAATGCCTGCAACATGGGGAGGTGAGCACCCCACCACCTCCACTCCATCTTGTCCTTGTAAGACTCTCCAATCAACACGCCTTGCTTCCTCACCAGTCGTTCTTCGTGAGGATTGGACTAAAGTGGCCCAACTGAATATTGACAAAGATCTTCAAGTTGTAGGCGTTTGCCTTATTGGAATGCTTGGCTTGGTCGGTCATGAACGCCTCATTAAGGTTCTTTTGGTTGCGCTGGCAATGATAGACGTTCGAGGAGGCACAGAAAGTGATGGACTTCGCAGTCTTGGCCATTCAAATGACTGTGATGAGGGATATATAAATTGGTTCTAGCTGGCTCTCACTTTCGTTGGAATAGGTGACGGCATTTAACACAGGAGAGACAGCTTTGAGCAACCCATTTCTGGATGCACTTGAGGCCGTAGTTGTGGTTACATAGGTTCTGCAACAGGAGGAAGAGGGAGGGAAATCAAATATTAAAAAAAGCACAAGATGAAAACTCTACAAACTACTACAACTAGTAATTGATCAACAACTACTACTGTTATAATGCCAAGTGTAACATTATAATAATTGATAACAACTATTAAACAATTTAATACCAAAACTAACAATGCTCAGATAGCTCAAGTGTTAAAAATGCTAAGATTGAGTAATGCCTTAAAAATCACAAATCAGAAAATGCATGCGCAAATGTGCCCTCAGGTACATCCATTTTATAATTGAACATTAGTTTACCAAATAAAATCTATGCATTTATAATTGTTTTTTCTTTTCTTTTTTTTTTTTTTTTTTTGTTAATGTTATTACAATAGAAAAAATTGGTGCCTATTTAGCTTAAAAGATGATTCAACATGACTGAGTTTTAGTTAACTATAAGGGAAATGGTGTCAATAACTCTATAGGGAAAAGTTGTACTTAATATTTACAAGCTTGATATGGTAAAAGTCTTTCTACACTAGGAAAATCACGATTGTTCTTCTACCACTTCACAGGGAAGAGTCCTTTCTTCTCTTGTGAAATAAAATGTTTCTAAACAAAAAAAATGTTGGTTAGATTTTTATAGGGATTTTTAAGCAGAAGAATTTGTTAAATATAATTTTCATGATCGAAAGGGAAAAAAACTAGAAAATGACTGAAGGGTAAGAGGCCCCCCCTTTTTTTTTGGATGAAAATACTCCTATCTTGCAATCGTGTAGCTAATAGAGATCATGTTTTTTTACCAAGAAAAAAAATAATCGCGATTATGTTGTGGATCACAATATATTTCAGCTACAATGGATTCTCAACATAGGAAATCTCATGTTCTTGTCATTGAATCCAAGAGATGGTTGGAAGCCTAATAAAATCCTTATTTTTATTTCTTGGAAGGGTTTTACTTTTCATGCAGTTTGAGATTTACTCTCCAAACCCCTCTCTTTGAAATGTTTTTTGGTTTTGATGTACCCACCAAAGAGATTTACCCATTGTTTTACACCAAAAACAGTAAGAATTCAGGAGGATTTTTTCTATCTTCTGATGGAAATGAAAAGTCAAGGGATTTGGTAGTCTTTTTTCCTTTAAAGGATTCATGGGTTTTGCAAGAAAGAGAGGGATCCGCACATCTGCAGAGCAGAAGCTGCTGCTGCAACATAATTTATAAGTGTTGTTAAGAAGCCCAAGTTCTTGAATCTTGAGATTTTGACAATGATGAAAATAATCCCATTTGGATTGATGCTCATTTGCGTCCTCTTCAACTAAACAATCACAACGATGTCTTGGTCATGACTATAAAGGCTGTAGTGTTGAGATTATACTTTTACTCAAGACCAGGGGCAAATCAAGGATGTCTTGGTCATGACTATAAAGGCAGTAGTGTTGAGATTATACTTTTTCTCAAGACCTGGGGGCTGGGGCAAATCTGCCTATGACTGTTGGGTTGATCCTCGTCCTCTATGGAGGAGACATTGCAATTGTGATTATATCATTGTTTTTCTAAAAAAAGGTCCCCCACACCCCAAAACAAAAGAAGAAGAAGAAGAAGAAGAAAAGTAACAATTTACAATATGAGGCCCTCGGCTGTCATTGTTAAAATTGCATCCTTTTGCCATTAAAGATGTCTCCATAAATATCCCCCTTTTGTATTAAGGGGTTGAGGTGTTTTGCGTGGAATCCATTTTAGCTACAGATGATGGGGGCAGTGATCTCCAGAGACTATTGTTTGCACAAGCTTTTAAAGCATTTTTTTTTTAATGATTTTAGTATCTAAGGAGAGAGAGAGATTTAAGCACCAAAGAAGGAAGGTAATTAATGCGGTGAAAAAAAAAATCAAAGGCACATAAAGGTATGTAATAAATTGGTGAACCAAAGGAGAATATTAACCAGGACTTAAGGGAGGACACAACTTATTATATAGTAAGCAACAGAAATTATCACGTGTACACCTGATCATAGGCCCACGTGATGATCAATCTGCGGGGTTCACACAGGGGAACCCCTTGAATTATATTGATCTCATGGGTTTGCGCCCATCCGAATTGACTGGGCCATAAATATACATATATGGCCAATGATCATGGGTTTAGGATGAACACGTGGCCCGCAAGTATAATGATTTTGTACACAGGTAGGGACCATCCAGATCTTCCAAACCCATGCAGCCCTGTCCCCAGATGAGGTACAAGCGCAAGTATAATCCTGTAGTAAGCAATGTTAAACATATTTAGACCGCAAGGTCCTAGGCACCTTCATCCTTCATTGAAACAATATAACACAAATTACCTAACTGAGATGCAAGAACAAAATCAGTGCTTATGATCACATTGAAAGAATCCACACAATAGGGCTTGATTTGGATCTAGATGCACAACTTGATAGGTGATGGTGCGAACTGACCTATAAGGAAAGATCACAATAATATGCTTGGCACGTTAGATTTTCTATTCTAGCTAAAACATGAATTATATCCTATCATTCAAAGAGAAAAAAGGTATGGAATCAACATTAAAAATCACCAAACCCTTTTACTGGTCCATATTTCGTTTGGGCGAAACTAGAAAGGGGCAAAATCTTTGAAAATATATTGTATTTTTCACCTATTGGCCCTCTCAAGGAAAACTTCTTCCCTCCGCCATTAATGCATTGATCTTCATGACAAATTTTAGATGTTACAAGTTGGGTCTATCAACTAAAGATCAAGAAAGAGGTGGATTAATTATCCCTTTTGCTATCATGTGACAAAGATAAACGATACCTGCAAAAAGCAAATGAAATGAAGAGAAATTGCAGTTGCATCACTTGCCTGGAGAAGAGATGAGTGAAAAGATCTTAAGGGATGATATATAAATTCCAAGGTTTTTGTTTCAATGTCTGTACACAAATGTTCATCAACCACCGTCTACATATATAGACAGAGTGAGGGATGCAAAATTGTCTAAGTTCTTCCCCTGAATTGTAAAAAATCTACGAAAAGATACGATTCTTCATGCGTTACTCCATTTTTACTAAAAAAAATCTACGGAAAGATACGATTCTTCATGCGTTACTCCATTTTTACTAAAAATGCTACAAAAAGATACGATTCTTCATGCGTTACTCCATTTTTACAAAAAAATCTACTAAAAGATACGATTCTTCATGCGTTACTCCATTTTTACTAAAAAATTCAATAATGCATTCATTGTTTCCTATCCAATTCTTATCTCAAATAAAGGACTGGCCGCCATCTACATATAGACAGAGTGAGGGATGCAAAATGGTCTAAGTTCTTCCCCTTGCTAACAAAAATCTTCAAGATTTTGAATTGTAAAAAATCTTCAAAAAGATACGAATCTTCATGCGTTACGCCAATTTTACTAAAAAATTCAATAACGCACTCGGTCTTTCCTATCCAATGCTTATCTCAAATAAATGTAGAAAAGGAATGCGGACGATAAAGTTTCATGAACAATAAATTGATGCTTAACTCAAATAAGTGTCATGACAGACAATGAATGTTATTTTTATTATTTTTTTGGTTTCATATGCAATTTTGAATTGAGAAATGGTTTTTGGTGCACAAATTTCGAACTGAGACACATGGCATTGTAATAAAATTTCAAGTCCATCAAATCAGCCTAACCCCCTGACCTATGGCCTTCAAGTTTAATGGTTTTATAAGCATCATTTTTGTATGATCTCAATCCAATGATTAGTCTAAATCGGATGGGTGTAAAAAAGCCTAGAGCTTGTGACATTCAAAGGAGGGCAGCGGGATGTGAGGGTTATACTGGATCATTGTGGGCCCATGGCTGGCCCCACACAGATGTCTGCACGGTAGGTAATGGGCGAGATAGATGCACAGGATCTTTTCACTTTGTGTCTTATCACAATTGCTTGTGTGCATGTCTTACCATGCAAGGCAGCATGTGGTCGACACTCTGTATATATAGGGACTATTTCCCAATTACATGATGCAACTATGTCACAATTATCTGTATGACTGCAATCATTTATAAACATGGACCCTAAATCCTAATAGTACAATGATCGATCCTATCTAATTACAGAGCTATGGATGATCCAATTAGGACTACATTGATTGAAATCAAATCTTCTGAGTACGGGTCCATGGGAGTATGGTTCTCAATGTTCCATAGTGTCTCTACATGAATAAAATAGAGACAGTTTGGAGGTTGGTTTCTAATCTTGAAGTGTAGTACCCTTCAAATTCAGAAACTACACACAAAGAGAAACAATAAAGAATATAAAGCATAGATGAAGTCAAATGTATTGCAGAAACAAGACAAACATAGGATTCACACACCTAAGACCAAAATGAAACTTCATACACCTCCCAAATAAATATCAAATCCAATACTTGCTCTCACAAATTCCATACTCGCGCCCATATATTAAAGCCTGAAGCCACATTTAAATGTAAAAAAATAATAATAATAATAATCAAAATTACCCTATCATCACTGTTGAACTGATGTGGTTGAATAATCCCACAGTACAACAGGCGTCATTGTTACGTGATCATAAAAAGAAGTGGGGAGAAGAAGCAAACTATTATAATCTGAGAAGGATAAACATTCAAGCCTCAAAAACATATGCAAGTATAGATATTTAAGGAATGCAAAAAAGTTTACCTGAACAGTTGATGTATTCTCAAGAAACTTTCCAAACAGAGACCAGTGATGAAAAGTCATCAGAATGCATGTAAATCATTCATGGGAATTCTATTATAAGCATGGCCCTTGCAGCATATGGAGGAAGATTAAAGATGAAATGAGAAAATAATTGAATGCTTACCAACTTTTTTTTTAAGTAACGGTAAATTTTATTGATAAAACACCAAAGTACAACAACGCCAGTATAAGAGACTTATACCCAAAACAAAATTTACACAAGAATAACCTCCCAATGAGAAGATCTTAGGACCCCTTGCCTGGCTAAGGAGTCCGCCAACCCATTACCCGATCTAATCACATGAGAAAAAATACAGAAAGAGAAGAAGCCAGCTCCTTGATCTCATTGAGAAAAAGCTGAAATTTTCAAGGTTTGACCACTAACCTCATAACCCAAGAGATACCATTGGAAGAATCACTCAGACAGCCCTGAAAAGAGTGAGAGAAGATCTTTAGAGCCTCCAAAATAGCCAACACCTCCGCTGCATTGGAATCCCTCGCTCCAATGCTTAGCACGTTATTCTTCCAAACATTAGAACAAACAGACTAACCATGTAAAAACAACAGTCCATCAGGAGATAAGCCTGAACTGCATTGCATCTACATCCCACAACCCTTTTTTTTTTAAAAGATGGAGAGGATCCAAAATCTAGAACTCAAATTGAATGTCAACGGAAAAGGCTTCGCATCAAAGCTTAGATACATTTGAGAAGCAAACATGCAGTTTTCCAGGCAGATCGAGAATAATCCTTCTGAAGTCTATAGCTTCTCTGACTATTTTGTTAACAATAACAACTAAAGATCTCACGATAGGTCATGAAGCACTAACCTCTTTCAATTTTAAATCTGATAAATAGTCAGACTGGATCAGGTACAAGGTCCGCAGTCCAATTTATAATTAGGTGAGGTTCGGATACAGTCCAAGCAAGACTCATTTACCCTACTACCAAATTTTTTTTTTAGTATATTAAATATTCATTGTGGGTAAAAGGGAAAAATTTTCAAACCTTGTGAAAATCCAAACCCATATCCAGGTCTGACTCAAGACTGCATACAGATCTCCTTTTAATCTGCGACAAAAATAATTTTGTTAAGGGAAACAAGACTATCAAGGAAGACCAACAGTATGAGAAATACATTTTGTAGAAAGATACAGACAGAAAAAGATAGAAAAACAGTAACTTCTGGTTGAAGCTGTATCAAAGATGGCGTCGACCTTCCTATGAACAAAGCTTCCTCTTGCAACCTTTTTTCACTAAGAAATCTGCTAGAAAGTAAAAAAAGAAGACAGAGGAAGAAAGCTTGATCCAAGCTTATCCCCCCAAAAAGAATTCATTTCCAGCAGTTACTAAATTAAATGGCAGGCTATATCATCATCATCATCAAAGCCTTGTCCCAACTATGTTGGGGTTAGTAAGATTTGAACCCATGACATTTAGAAAAATATCACTTCTTACTACCACAAGCACTAATGACATTTCAAATGGCAAGCTATAATATATCATGGCATATAAAAACCACAAATTTAAGTTGAAAATGTAAAGAGATTTATACATTTGAATTGAATTAGCTACATTGTTTATAGTTGTTCATCTCAAATTTGTTTTAGACATAAAAAAATAACATGTTCAAGCGACTGATACAATTTTATGTTGGGGAACTTGATTCCACCACCAAGCACATGACTTCAGCATGAAAGGAGCTCTTTCCACGAGCTTCAACTGTAATTACCATAAGGATTAAATAAGAGATTGTAGAGAGAATGATTTATTAAAGAAAATTGGATGCAGATTGCAGCTCCAACCTTCTTCAGTCATGGGTTCAATTGGAATACAATTCACATGTCAGGTTCTAATGCATGTTACTTTCTCACGAGTGTAACAAAAGAGATGGCAGCTTTAGAGGTTCTTTTATCATATAATAAGAGATAACCGGCGATTCAAAAGTTGTAGCAGCTGTAATTGCTTAATTTCAGCAGAAAGAGCATAACAATCCATTTCTTCATGTAAAGTAACTGAAGATCTTTGTATCCCATCCGAGTGAATGTTGCTCAGATTCTCAGTGACTGAAGATTGTGATTGTTTCAACGAACATGTAAAATTCTCGAATCCCATCTCATGCTTTACTTTCAATCCCAAGAACCAATCTGATTGATGCGTTCAAATTCTGTGATATGCTGTTCCTTTCTAATATTGCACTTCCTAACCCACAGATGATCATGTTACAAGAACCCCATGAAAGTATTTCAAAGACACAGCAAAGTTCAACACAAACAAACAAGATGACAAACTAATGAAGCACCTCACAACAGCATTCTTAGAAATCTTCTTCATCTAATTAATATGAGTTTAGCTGGCAGAAAATAATCTTCTTCATCTAATCAATATAATTTTAGCTGGCAGACAATAACGCATAATCAATACCTGTACTTCAGTTACAGGCTGAAAACATCTCAGATTGTCACTCCTCTTCTTTTTGGTTATGACATTATTGGTTCAGGCAAGACTACAACCAGTACAGTCCTCACAAGGCATATTGCAGGACCAGTGCCTCGAATAGGAGGTATCCAACCAACATGCAGCTTGCTGTTTGAGAATCCATCACTCGTAAACCATTTCATACCATGTAAGTGGTCGTATCATTAGCATCACCACACCAGTAGTCCCCACATGAACAAGAGGCATTACTAAAATGGTGAAAATGATTGGTGTCTGTAATGATTGCTGAAAACGATGGCATGTAACTGATGTCATGTCATTAGCATTACCAGTAGTCCCCACATGAACAAAAGCCATTACTGAAATGGTGAAAACGATTGGTGTCTCTAACAATAATCTCCCTCTCCATTACCATTGACACAAACTTAATTGCCGAATGACAATCACCACACATCCTGATGTTCTTCTTGATTCGAATGGTAGCCCCAGGAGGAGTATTTAGAAGTGCAAATGCAAGAGCGAGTTTCTCACTATGGTACTGCAACTTTGCTTCCCTCTCCTGCTGATCCACAAACAACAACACATAATTTGTATCTGGGACATAGCCAACTTCCTTGATTTTCACATATATCTTCTCCCACATCTTATGTATCTCTTCTCTCTGTGGATGTGAATCATCATTTGCAACAAACATGTGAACCGAATTCTCAATCTCCACCCAACTGCAAGCAGGTTCTTTCTTCACCCCACTGTCTTTCATCATCTTTCTCACTCTTGCGGCATCACTCCATCTTCCGGCAGAGGCGTATATGTTAGAGAGCAGCACATGGGGGCCAGAATCATGAGGATCAAGCTCGAACACACGCTCTGCAGCATATGCCCCCAACTCCATATTCCTATGCATTCTACAAGCACCAAGCAAAGCACCCCAAACAGCCGCTGTTGGTTCAATTGGCATGTCATTTATGTACCTTCGTGCTTGATCCAACAGCCCTGCCCTGCCAAGAAGATCAACAATAGTCACGTAATGTTCAACCTTGGGCTCCACATTGTACCTCTTCATCAATTCAAAATAAAACTGTCCCTCATTCAAAAGTCCATTGTGACTGCAAGCAGTAAGAACACAAAGGAAAGTAATTTCATTCGGTTCGATGCCGATCCTCAGCATTTCTTCAAATCGTTGTATCGTTTCCTTCCCAAGCCCATGTTGGGCGCACCCAGTGAGCATTGAATTCCAAGAAACTACATCACTTTTATCCAATCGATCAAAGACTTTCCTTGCATCCTCAATACTACCTGCCTTTGCATACATGTCGAGAAGAGTATTACCAACAAAAGCAATAAGCTTACACCCTGATTTTATCATGTGGGCATGCACCCATTTCCCCTGCTCCAAGGCACCAATACTCGCACATGAACTAAAAACACTAGAATAAGTGAAATGGGTAGCTTCAAAACCTGCTCTTTGCATCTTCCAAAACTGCTTAAAAGCCTCCTCTCCCTCACCCTTTCGAGCATACCCTGCAATCAAAGCATTGCAAGAAACCTCATTCTTGCAGGACAAACCGTCAAATACCAAATTCGCCTCCTTCATGTCTCCATATCTAGCATACATATCCAAAAGGGAACTGCCAACATAAACATTCAAATCGCAGCCATACTTAACACAGAATGCATGTACTTGTCTACCTTGTTCACTGCTTTCAGCAGCCCCAGATGCCTTCAAAAGGCTCGCAAAAGTGAATTGGTTCGGTTTCAATCCTTGCCGAAGCATTTGTGGAAACAATGTAATCGCTTCCTCCGCTCGATCATTCTGCGCATACCCAGTAATCAAAGCAGTCCAAGTAACCATATCCTTCAGGCGCATTTCATCAAACGCCTTCTGTGCATCAGACAAGCTGCCACATTTTGCATACATATTGATGATGCTGTTCAGTATAAATAGATCAGATTTGAATTTTGATCCCAGGAAGTGGGCGTGGACAATTCTTCCTTCTTTCAGTTTCTTCATCTGGGTTGCTCTCTTTAGCAACCGGTTGTAGATTTCTGGGTCAGGTTCAATTGACCCACGATCAATGAGGTCGAGAACATGAAGGCTTGTGGGTGAGTTGTTGCTTCTGCGGAGGAGGTCATGATCTTGGATGATGGGAGAAGCGTCACCTACTTCACCTTCTTCCCAAGCGTCTGAGTCTGAGAAGGAGTGCTCAGTGGCAGAAGTAGCAAATTGGAAGGGAATCAGGTGAAGAAATGCAGCTTTTGAGATGTGGGTGATTGGGGTGGAAAGGGAGAGAGGTCTCGTCTTCATCATGTTTGGAGATTTTGAAGGAAAGTTTAAAATATATGAACTTACAAATCAAACTGACATCTCTGTTAGCTTCAATTTACCTGTTTGAAAACTGGAGAGAAGTACATTCTATACACATTGTTTAGAGTCACTGGCGGACTCAGGATTTTTTTTTTTGAGGGGGGCTTACGATAGTCACTTGAAAAGTAATTCAATTATTGTTTTGTTGTTCTTCTTAACTTTGGCAAAAGAGAAATAACTCACCTGAGAAAGATGTGATTAAAGAGTCATTTAAACAAAGACCGATCCACTTCAATCATCATACACATAGACAGAGCCACAAAAAAATATACACATCAATAAAAATTTAAGGTACCCTTAGTTCTAAAAAAAATGAGGAAAAAAATGTTTTCTAGATGTGATGATGGTAAAAGAAGGATCTTGAACTATAAAAGGACAATAAATGGAAATAAAATGAGGACAATCAATTTGTTAAAACAAATTTAATTTGTTTGACTTATATATTTTTCCATTAAACAAATAGAAAAAAGAAATAAAAGAAAAGAGATGGACAATTAATGCAACAAAAATCTAAAAATCATTATAATACCCTTTTATCCTTTTTAGAATGTTTATGGTTAATAATCTTTTACTTCAAACAAATAAAATACTAAATTAGGCCCTCACCAAATTCAAATGATCAAGAAGCTCAATAACCAGAAACCTCATAAGATTTTTAGAACAGAACACTGATCAGCATACGCTTATAAATTATGAAGTCAGATTAATCAACACAGGCATGAATCCAAGGCAATTTGTCTCTTTCCCTTTCTTAAATTTTCACACTTTCTCTCTCTCACACACACATTTTTCATTTCTTACTTTTCTTTACAAGATGCACAATTTCATGAATTTAATATACCTCCCCAGATGAGAGACGGTTCACAAATTTTGGTAGTTAGATCTAACAGGTTCCTAAACATTTAGCTCTTTTCCTACAGTTTTATGCTTTACTGAAACAAAACATAGGTAATCTCAAATCGATAACCAACGATAATTTTAGGTAATCAAATGGATTTAGTTGAATAATTTTACTTTTGTTAATTTTTTTTTGTCTTACTTTCTCATGCGTTTTTCTAGTAACAGTGTCAAACAATGCATGATCATATCCAGCACAAACAATCATTTTTATTCATAAGATGAACATTCAGCTTGACATCATCATAGTGAAAGAAATCAAATCCACAAAAGTCATGCATTTAACAAAATTTCTAATCTCATGGGTAACAAAGAAAAACTATCCGACATAACCTAGTAAAAATTAGGGGCCATAATCTCCCTCAATGCCCAATAATATGAAATCACTGCACTGCAGGTCATCTATCTCTTATGCTAAGTCATATGTTATCGATTGAATCAAATCTAAGAACCACACGTATCAATCAAATTTCTCATAAACCAAAACTCGCAAGCTGCACAACATAATAGATATCTATATCTTACACGCTCCAAACAAATCAAATCCTCAAAAACTGCAACGCATCCAAATGATAAGCAAAACCAAGAACAAAAAAAATCTGCATTCAAAGATCTGATGCAAAGAGAAATGAAAAACACGAGAAAGAGAGATTGAGAAAGAGGGGGAGATAGAGAGAGAGATGGAGAGACCAGAGACAAGATGAGTAGAGTACCTGCCGGAGGGAGGGCCGGCGTCACGACGGCGGTGCGCCAATGTCGGTCGCTGAGATGGAGAGTGATGACGGGAGAAAGACGAGAATTGAAAAGGGTCGTGGGGACTTGGGCAATTTTTAAGTGGGGCCTGGGCCAAAGGGGCCTTAGGGCCCTTATGGGCTTTTTCCAGACCCACAACATGTAGGTCCGCCCCTGTTTAGAGTGTTTGATACTCAAAATGGTTCTGTGTATCTCTAGGGGTTGGATCTGTTATGCTGAAAATTTCAAGAAAAAACAAAATGTTAACAATAGAATTTAGGGAAATTCTGAACGTACCGTGGGTTTTTCTAAACACACCTACTTTTAAAAAAAAAAAAAAACTTACACATGATAGAAAACACCCATAAGTTCCGTGCGTCTCATGTGCACGGGTGTGAAACGCCGTGCACATGACATATGCATGGGTTTCCCAGGCCAGCAGTGCACTTCTTTATGTGCACGGGGTTTCACAATAGTGCACCTCTTTCTGTGCACGGGGTTTCACAGTCGTGCACCTCTTTCTGTGCACGGCTCTGAAACTTCGTGCACCTCACCAGCGAGCGATTCACTCAAAAAAAGAGGAGAAGATGGTCGTCGGTGATGGGGCGGCAGTCGGGGTTTAGTCGCAACAGGTGGGAGGGGAAGAGAAGGAGAGAAGAAACCGCTTAGCTTACTGGAGGGAGAAGATAAGGGAGCTCGTCGGTGATGGTGGGGCAGAGAGGGGAGCTCGCCGAAAGGAGAGATGGTCGCCAGTGATGGGGCGGCCATCAGGGTTCGGTCGCAGCAAGTGGGAGGGGAAGAGAAGAGAAGAGAAGAGGAGGGTGTTTTGAGTATTATTGGGAAAGTGTGTGTGCTCGGTAAAACATGTGGGTGCAAATAGAATTTCCCTAGAATCTAATAGTAGAGCCTATTTGGCTGCTTGACATCATTTCTTAATAAAGTTTCATAATAGAAGAGATTTCCATAGGCCCAACAAAGAGTTGGTGAATGTTTAGAAGTTACATGGCTAGAAGATGATTAATTTATTTTTTTATCAAAGGAGAGAATATTTGGTGTTTGTTTAAATTTTTATATCACTCTATGTTTTTTTAGACTTCTTAGAAATTCAATTACAAGTAAAGGGTTTTTACCCGAAAATACACTTTAAATGGCCACTACACGTAACAATGAACTTTAGCCGGATTTCCATTTTTTTTGGGTGGTCGAATTCGACCTTCATTTGCAGTGTTAAAGGCCGAATTCGACCTTTATTGCAGCGCTGGAGGTCGAATTCGACCTTCATTACAGCGCCCCCAAACCATCTCTTTTCCTTTTCATAACCCACCAAACCCTAAAGTTCCCTTCTTTATCCGCTCGAAACCTTTTCTTCTCTCTCTCCCAAACGACATAACCAAAAAAAAAAATCAATCCCTTTTTCAATCTCTCTGCAAATGACGAGCTGTTTGTTATAAAATTTGATTCAGTTATTATTTACCTCTTTTTTCCTAACTTGAGAACAGCTGCAAGGCAAACACGAGAGAGAGAGAGAGAGAGAGAGAGAGAGATCTATGGAACACTGGGTGAAAATTACGAGAGTTCCTGTTGGCTTGGAATAGGATTCTGTCGGTTGCGGGCGGTAGATTGTTCCATGGAAACCTTTTTAGATTGAAGGAATTACCCACAATCTTGAACTTCCACCTTTCTGTAGCTCCCTGAAAGGGGTTTTCTCTTTTATTATAGTATCTACTTTTTGGAATTTAATGGGGTATCCAAACAAAGGAACTGTGCTGAAACCCTTTCTGGATCTGTGATAACATTGATTGTTACCCAGCTCTGTGATAACCCTGAGGAATCTGAACAAGATATAACATGGCAGCATAACCCATGCCAAGTTCAGTTTTCCTTCTGCTTGTATGTATTTTGGAATATAGAAGGGCTCTATTCCCAGTGCCCAGTTAGATCAAACGATTGCACAATCCTTAATGCTTTCACCTTGAACAAGTTTTTTAGTATCCATGAAAATGTCCCTAGTATAGTTAAAAACCAACATTCAACGGTGTAAATGGAGGTAAAAGAAAGAAGGGAGCCTCAAGCAGTTAGATCGGTCTTTGTTGAATATGATTGGAGAAGTTTTCATCCCTATTGAGGTTGACTCTTGAATGGTTTCACGTCTCTACTCTGCTCCCTTAATTTGAAAGATAGTGAATTGGCCTAAATTTGACTCCCAAAGTCGCATTCGACGTTGTAAGTTGGCTATCATGGTCGAATTCAATGCAGGTATAAATTTTGAAATTTGGTTATTTTACTCCCAGAGTCGCATTCGACCTTGTAAATTGGCTATCAGGGTCGAATTCGACCATGATAAAAATTTGAAATTTGGTTATTTTACTCCCAACGTCGCATTCGACCTTGTAAATTGGGTTATTTTACTCCTAGCGTCGCATACTCTCTCTGCAGCTTCATTTTTAATCCACATCTACAACATGGACAAGGCAAATAACAAAAAAGTTTTGTATCTTTTGCTTTCACTGTAAGGGGAAACTCCTTATTTCATAATATGCAAGAAAACCCCTTTCTAGAAGGAAAAAATAACTATATCTTCGTAGCATTTAGTATTACAGATTAACAGCTTACATATCCTCTGTGGCAGGATAAGGTTTCAATGAAACAATGTTCCCTTTTGTAAAGTGGAGATATGATCATGATCAACATTAGCTTGTTCGGTGCAGCTGTAACTTACATGTGTTTTCCTTCTATATTGAAAACCATTCATTAACAATAAAGAACTTAGATCTACTCATGAGTTTCAATCCATGTGTCTGGATTGATGCAAACTGTAGTGATAAAAAAAAAACAGTTCAAACTCTTTCATCCCAACCTCAATTGGTTCACCAGTAGCCACTGCACGAACACCGCCCATTCTAAAAAAGGTAGAAGCGATTTGAATCTTAATTTCCTTCTCAACCATCTTGGACATGAATTTGGCAACCTCATGACAGTCACCGCACACTCGTAAATTCTTGGTGACCCTTATCGACCTTCCAGGTGGTGAGTTCAAGATGCCAAAAGAAATGGCCAACTTCTCACTGTGCCCACAAAGAGCCTCTTCCTTCTCCTTATCATCCCCATTAAGCAAAGCATATCTCTTCTTTGGAATATACCATTCCTCTTTCATCCTAATTCTAATTGTTTCCAAAAAAGGACTGTAGTTTTCCAGATTGCGGGTGTGATCTATCTCTTGCGACAAAAACATTAACTCTGCTCTTGATTTCTATCTAACCGCAACCCGGGTTCTTTCTTAGCTTTCGACGACCAATCCTTTCCCTTACAAGAAACAATCAGAGAACAGTAGAGTATAAGGCGCCAACATATAGCCGACGGCAGGAATCAAATAACATTCCGTTTGCCGTCGAGCTTTGCCGGCGATGAGATCGGGACGCCGGGAAAGGGAGAAGACTCGCCATTTGCAGAGAGATTGAAAGAGGGATTGTTTTTTTTTTTTTTTTGGTTTAGTCATTTAGTATAGAGAGGATAAAAGGTTTCGAGCGGATAAAGAAGAGAACTTTAGTGTTTGATGGGTTTTGAAGATGAAAAAAAGAGGGTTTGGGGGCGCTGCAATGAAGGTCGAATTCGACCTTTAACACTGCAAATGAATGTCAAATTTGACTACCCAAAAAAATGGTAAAAAAAAATAAAAAATAAAAATCCTGTATGAATTCCCTGTTAGGTGCATAAATGGCTAAAGTTCATTGTTACGTATAGTGGCCATTTAAAGTGTATTTTCGGGTAAAAACCCCCTAAAAGAAAAGGTAGACTAAAAGAGTAGTAAATAGCATTCATATTATCTCTAATATATTCATTAAAAAAAAGGCTACATCAACATGGGAATGAATATCCACCCACTATAACTCAATAAATTAAATTGTGGGAAACCGAGGGTCCCAACTGCGTCTCTACCTTATATCTTTTCATTTCTCAATCTAAACATGGAACCTGAAACTTTGCCTTGGAAACACTGTAAAAAAGAAAAACATAAAAAATGCAATTTCCTCTAATATTTGGAGAATTTTTTAAAAATCCCACGGGGCCATGGTCCCCTGCTTGCCTCTTTAAATTTCTAGAATTCGATTTATGCAAACTAATGGGCCCTTAGGAATGCATTTCTTGAAATTCTTAAGAAAGCAATTGCGAGCAAACAAACAAGATTTTGATATTGCTCTAGGTTCCTTGTAATTATTTGTACAATGTCTAAATAGGACAAGGGTGTATGAATATTTAAATACTAATTTTCTTTTAATTTGCATTAGGAGAGGAATAAAAGAGGAGAAGAATGTCACATCAGCATAAAGTTAAAAGTCAAAAAAAAAAATTGAGTTGAAATAAATTACTTTTCATGCATTTGAATTATTGGTGTAAAATAAGAGGATTTAAATTTACATTTGACTGGATAAAAAGAATGAAAATGAGTTAGTCTACCCCACTTTATTATAATATCTCCAAGTAAATACGGGAGAAAAAAGAAAGGGGGCGGGGGGGTGTTTCGACTAACTCATTTTCAACCCTCATTTACTTTGCTCTTTGCAAAGAAAGAGGGCCCTAACATGAAAAAAGCTCACAGATGAAAGAAAGTTGCTTGAAGAACCCCAAAGATTCTGAAGAAATATGACCCAAAGATTCTAAAGAAATATGAGACATTTTTATGGGCAGTAAAAAAAATATTAATACTAAATTGACAGATTCGAAAACTCCCTGAAACCTAAAACCTCAACATGATGAATAGTTTCATCGCATTAAATACATTTAAACTCCATATAAAAGAAACCTCATAAATTAAGCGCTCCAACAGTCCAACTTCAATTTTACATCAGTCTATTTGAAAATTGAAACATTGACTGGGGATAAAACAGAGCCCAGTGTATTGCTCTCAACAAGCTACATTTCACTGCACAGCAATATCCAAGACCTTGCTTGAAGTTTTTGCCTTTGGAATGGATATATACAACACCCCATCTTTCACCTCTGCCTTGATTTTCTCCATCTCAATGTTCTCAGGCAATGCAATTCTACTGCTATACCTCCCATAGCTCTCTGGAGACCATTCCTCTTCCTCCTCTGCTTGTTTTTCCGCCTTCACAACAAGCATCTTCTCCTCCACCGCGACCCTAACATCCTTCTTGGTCATGCCAGGCATGTCAAATCGCATCTTGTACTCGTTTTCTCCTTCTTTGATCTCCCATGGGGTCCTGCCCCTCCTGTACCCTCCACCACCTTCTTCTCTCATTGTAGGGTATGTAGAGGGGTCCTCCATTATCCTTTCCATGGTGTCCATCATCTGCTGCACTGTCCTGGCTGTAGGGAAACGGTCCCAGATACCTGAACAATCAACAAATATGTCAATGTTGGAAATGCATTGGATAATATGCACTCAAGCCAGACCACACCCATTTATTAATCACGTTGAAAATTCTATCCAAGAGCAACCTAGAAGAAAAAAGGACCAATAGGCCTACAAATCCATAACCATGTAAAATCACCTATAAACACAATATCCATCTGACAGTAAGCCCAATTCCAATTCCAATTCCAACGAAATTGGAACTAGACCTATTTGCATCAAGAATCCAGACCCATGGTCTATGACCCTCCTCTTTGCAATTCTGATAGATATTAGAAGTACTCCAAACAGGGTATCTCTGTTTTTAAGGCACTATGTGTATATACCTCCATGCCTATCTGCAGTCCAATGGATGGTGGGTAACTTATCAAACTCAGGAGTTTTCTCCTCCTGGAGGCCTTAACCACATGCTCTCTAGGATAAACGGTCAGATGAAAAGGCATATACTAAAAAAAAGGAAATTGGGTCATTACCTACTGGGATAACCCGAGCCATCTTCTGTTTTGCTTGGGTGGGTTGGCTGCTATTAGCCTTCTGCAAGTGATCCAAGTTCTCCCTCCTCTCTGCTGCCATGGCCTTTAAGGTTCTACCATGGCTTCTAACTTTGAGATGTGAAAACCCAAACTGACTGAGAGATGATGCCGCAGTTGCATCTCTCCTTGATGAGATGGGGAGAGAGATGCTGATGTTAGAAATAGATGTAGACATATCTTTTCCTTCAGATGGCTATGTAGATCTTTTTCTGTGGGAAATTGCAGTATTAAGATTGTTTGAAGCTTGGGGTAGAAAGGATGTGAATGGGGGTATTTAGCAAGTGGAGTAGAGAACTCTGGAACATGATGTCTGAGAGGATTTGAGTCTAGATGTCTCTGGAAGAAGCTAGGATTTGGGTGTTGGTTCTAGAGGAGTCCAGAGGGAGACCGACCGTAGTATTGTTTCTGTTTCTGGAAAGGACAAGAATATGCTGGACGTTTTGGGTGGTCTTTCTGACTACTGTTGACCGTCGAGTAGCAGTTTGCTGCTCTAGATGAAGGGACGTGGTCCATCGTTTTAAATGGCTAGGATCCATGGATACTGTCTGAAAATCCTACCTTCCACCTTATATTTTAATTTAAAGTTAAACATTTTTCACTGAATTATTCGTACAAAACACACATTATATTATGTATGATATTTTACGACCGTGAAATATCACACGTATCATATTATAGGGCTCTTTGTTACGTCGCCTATGTCTAATATCTTACGTACGAACGGTTCTGCGTAAAATATTTATACTCTAAGTGTTCTAGAAAATGTTACCCATTAATTCACACTCTTAGCACAACATATGGACTGACGGACTTTTTTTTTTTTTTTCAAGTATCTTTGAGGTCTATTACCAAATAGGACTAATCTCCTTGAGGTATTTTTTCTTCCATCAGTCTTATTGAGGTTCAGATCATGAGTGGCTTAGCTCCCTTATTAAGTGGTATCTTAGACGGATAGTGGGATAGAAGAGAATTTGAATTTGAATTTAATTGTCCTGAATTCTCCTCAATTTCATATCACATGGGAGGAGAGAGATTAGAAACGGTATTCAGATATAAATTTAAGGGATTAGAAACGGTATTGAGATAAGATTCATCATTGAAATAAGATTATAACTGATTCTAAAATTAACGGAGGAGATTTGTTTGGTTGAAATTTTAAGGGAGGAGACTTATTTGGGATGAGTGTAGTGGCCCGTGTCAATACGATTACAGCTAATCCTAGGATTAAAGGGGGAGAATTAAGGAGATTTGTTTGGTTTTAGATTTTTTTTTATCAATAACGATAAATGATATTAAAAGAGAAAGCCATATACAAGAAACCCACCGAACAAACAAAAAGAGCACGATGGTATAAAAGAATTATACCATAAAAAAGAAAAGCAAAAGATAAAGAAACATCACACAATGAAAGTCACCAAATTAGAAGACGTATCCACCCCTTGCTTAGCTAACGAATCAGCAAAACCATTAGCCGACCTCTCAACGTGTTGAAACTTTACTTGAATCGAGAATGTTAAAGCTCTAATCTCATTTAGGTAAAATTAAAATCTCCAAGGAATGACAGCCGAAGAGGACACCCACAAAATAGCATTGAGAGAATCGCTTAAGGGAGGAAACTTGTTTGAGATGAGTGTTATGGCCCATGTCAAAGCCTAGGCTGTGTATTTTTCTCTTCTGTATTTCTTCAAAAAGAGAGCATCTGAGTGCTGACATGGCTCCATATACGATCCGTCTCCTTATTGCTTTAATATATAGTGGGTTCAAGCTCAAATTTCCAAATGTTCTGTTTGCTCTTGTTTTTCATTTCAGTATCAAAAGCTGCTACTCCAATGAAAACCCTTCGATAAAAGATTTTAGGGCAATGGCTTGATGAGAATATAGATAGTAGCAAGGTGAGAGACTTTAAGAATTTAAGACATAAATATGAGAATATCAACTACTTTATCTATATAGTATCTATCTTTATTATCTATTTGATTTAATGGATGGGTGTCTTAATAGATTACTCCACCCCTCTACACACAGAGAATCAAGACTTCAAAATTACAGCATGTGTTCCACATATGGTGCTGACTTAGATACATGCCAATCTAACCCCATTAGATCATTCTAACTCTTAATTCAATAGCCTTATAATTTAAGATTTAAAACGTCAGAAAGAAAAGAACTTTTACGCTTAAATTTGATTTTTGATATAACTGTTCGCGTGTGTTTTTGTGTTGTAACATTAACATTAAGTTATAGAAAAATTGTATTTATTACTAATCTGTCTGTTTTGTTGGCGATCATGAGGGCTTGCTTGTAGCCATGTGCATGGTATATATGGAATGGGATGGATTTTGATCCCAGAAGAGACATTCCTTGTAGAACCGTTGGTTAAAAGGTCCTTGCAGAGGTCCTATTGTATTTCAATTCAAAGGAGTGATGAAGGCTCCTACAAGATCTCAACACATTCAATTCAGATGTTTGGATTGAATTTCAGTATGTCAATAGACTACTGGTCACAGGGGGTGGGACACTTGATGGACAAGAAGCTTCTGCCTTGGCCACACAACCAATGCCCACAGAACTTTAAATGCAAACTACGTACTCCCAACAGTAAGTTTCATTTCTTCAAGTACCAATTCTTTTCTCCTCTATAAAAGTTTTATTCTGTGCATCAATAACTCTAATTGACCAAAGGATTCAATGTGTTATGTTATGTTCAGACCTGAAAATTAAGCTTAATTTGTTTCGGATGCAACGGTTGTGGGCATATCTTCAATCGATAGCAAGTTCTTTCACATGAACACTTTTGGATCCAAAAACATCAGACTCCACTCTGTTTAAGTCTCCGCACCAGATGATGATACTCCTAATACAGATGCAATTCACATAGGAAGCTCAAGTGGTATCAAGATATTTCATTCTATTTATTGGCACTGGCGACGGTTGCATCTCCCTTGGTCCAGCTGGTAGCTCCAATGTCTCCATATCCATCATTTTTTGTGGACCTGGCCATGGTATCAGTGTGGGTATAGCCTTGGTAGATATCCTAATGAAGAAGATGCATGTTGTTGGCTTAACTGTGCGAGATTGCACCTTTACTGGTACTACCAATGGCTTGAGGATCAAAACATGGGAAGCCTCTCCTGCTAGTACTACTGCATCAAGTTTCACTTTTGATGATATAGCTAGTCATGAACAATGTTTATAATCCAATCATCATAGATCAAGAATATTGCCCTTACAAATCTTGCATTCTAGAGGTAAGTTGTTTATGTGAAAAACTCATGAGCCCTACTTTTGTTCTTAGATAATAGAGATTATTGCCACATCTTAAGTTGAATATGCAGAGCTCACATCATGTATAGTTGATTATTGAAGAATATTCATTTAGTAGAATGATTATTTTTAAAAGGGGCTTGAATCAATCAAAGATATTGCACGTACGTGCTAACCAAAATGAGGGTGGTGTTGCTCCCTTGAGAACTGTAATGGGGAATTTATGTTTGTAGAATTCGTAAATTCTCCAAAGGTTTTATTTGGTTGGAATTTCTAAATTCTCCTTTTGGTTGGAGGATTTGTAAACGCAAGGTGGGTGGAATTTTTATAATTTTAAAGGTTATTTGAGATCTTTCATTCGGTTGAAATTTGAAATTCTAACTTAAAAATATAATATTTTTAAATACCATGGCTAGCCATGTTTTTGAATTCTCGACAATATAAATTTGCATTGGAAATTCTACAAAATAAAAAATCTCTTTATATCAATAATGGTATCACTCACATGCCTACGGATCGATCCTTTATCGTCAAATTAATAGTACCATTCCTGGGCAATGGCCGAGCTAAAAAAAAAAAAAAAAAAGGAAAAAAAAAAAAAAAAAGGTAAGTAAAATTGGCGGGGGAGGGAACATTTGGACTGGATCTAATCAATCAATGAAAAAAACCCAAGCATGCATCAACTCTTCCATGGCTACTCTCTCCAACCTCCTTTTCTTTTTCCCTGCAAAATCCCCAAACCCCTCCAAAACCCCTTCTCCCCTTTCTTTTTCTCCTCCTTATGCTGCTGCTGCTTCCCTTAGTTGGAGCAAACCTTGCTTCCTCTTGTCAATGACAAGAAATGGGTATCTTCCACATAAGCTTTCATCAGTAATATGGCCTTCTCTCACCTACTCCAACACCCTCTTCTTCTCTTCCCCACATAGTAAAAGACATAGTAAAAGAGAGGATGAAGAGCTCGAACTCCCCATTCCAAATATCCGGAAATACAACGTGGAGTACGTGGTAAAGGAGGATGAGGCCGAAGAGTCTCTCGTCAGAGGCTTCCGATCCAAGGTTTTGAAGGCGGGTATTATTCAGGAATGCAAGAGGAGGAGGTTCTTCGAGAATAAGCAGGAGAAGAAGAAGAGGAAGGCCAGAGATTTTGCCAAGAAGAATCGCTCCAGGTACTCAATCACTCTGATTTGGGTCTTTTTTGTATCTGGGTTTTTGTTTTGCTTTCTGGGGTTCATGATTTATCTGGTTCTTTTCCTCGATCGATACTGAGTTCACGCCATTCGCTTTGTCTAAGACGTGAGTTGTCTGGTATTTGTGGGGTAGGGTAGATGTTTTCTACTGCTTTTATTCCTCCAACTTCGGAAACTTGTTCTTATGTTCTGTTAGATATAACCTTGGCTCTGATTCTATCAAATTATGGGAGAGAGAGAGAGAGAGATGGGTGACAAAATGAGGGCAACCCAACCTCCAATGCCCCACTAGACTACTTTATATTTGAACTCCTGGAATTCATAGTGAAGAGTTTTTATCTAAAGAGAACTGAAAAGGTAAAAGATGAAGTGTTGTGATCTAGGGTCTACGAAGCACGCAGAAGAGAATCAATCAGGCACAACACACACAAATATTGACTCTTGCAAGTGGGTAGGGATTTTGCCGAACCATGTAAAATCCTCCGCTCCCTCTTGGGTGGCATGATCAATTGATCGCGAAACTCGCGCTTCTGAATGCACACTCACAACATGAAGGGTATAAGGTGGAGATGTAGATAGGACCATCAAATTCCTATCAAAGGGGAAAATTGTTTGATGGCCCATTGTGGATCTTGGCTAGATTTCTGGGATTTCAGTATCAACTATACCAAATGGCCCGAGGTTCTGTTCATGCAAAAGAGTAAAATTTTAATCAATCCTACATTATTAAGTCCTAATCTTTGCAATATGATAGCCGGATATGATTTTTTATATAGACACACATGACAAGAAATTTTCATTTATTTAGAAAGATCCATGATCCCAATTATTCAGTGTTGGCCTTACTTCATATTTAGGATGTGTTGGAAGAGTGAAGGGTCCACGGATTCTTAACTCGAAATTATTTCCATTGGATTCAATACAATCTCTTCAGCTTTTCTTAATCCATATATCGTTGCTGTGATTTCTGGCTTTTTGGTTGGTTCTCTTCTTCCTCTGGAATTTTCCAGTCCCTGCTTAGCCATTGGATCTGGTGGAGGTCTTGCACTTGCAGCCTTTTTTTTTTTTCTTAAGAAATCCACATTGCTGAACTTTTGTAGAGTAGAAAACAGCTCCAGATGGTTTCTGCCAGAGCACAAAAAACAGTCTAGTTCTTTGGAGTTGCCTTCCTCAAGTGTCAGGAATTGCATAAGGCCTGAATACCTTACACGGGCTTAAAACATTTTTAGGCTTTGGTTCGGTATTGAGCAAAGCATATTCAGCCAGACATGCCTCACTATTCGATTTTCTCTACAAGCATCTCTTGATATACACATCCAAACATGGTGTCTTGAGGAATCCCACACAAGAATCTGTGAATATACATGTTGAAGCATGAAATACTGTTTATTTTGAAAAATCTGTGTAACATAGGCTTGTTTATTATTAAAGGGGAATCTGTGTAGAAAAAGAAATATATGTTCTATTTGTTGTCAATTGATACCATTTGGAAATTTGACTTCTCGTTGCAAATTTTTTGAGCCTTACTCTTCTTTTGTGTATATCACTTGTTCATCTGGCAGACAATTACTTTACAGAGTTCTGTCGGTGCCTAAGATGAGACACCTATTTTTCCCTCTCCCTTTTCTGGTGCAGTTATTTGCTTGATGCATTTAATTCATGGCTTTTCATGATGGCAAATGGATTTTTATTTGAATTCGTTTTTTTTTTTAATCAGACGTCGTCCACCAATAGCAAAGCAGTCTCATAAGAAAGAAAAGTCAAGGAAGAAGAATGAGGATGAAGAGGAAGATAATTGGGAACTTCCTGAAGGAGAACTTCCCTATTGATGACACTAGTTCTGCATTTGGTTGTCACTATTTTGACAGGTTTTTGTTTCTAATCATCAAATTAATGATTTCTGTAAATTTTATATTCATATTTGATATTCAAAATGGACTACAGTGCTTTTGCTACATGGAACTAAAATATGATTCATTTCATCTGCCTCATGTAATCTCTCTTTGCAATAATGTTATGCTTTTCAGAAGTTCCTAGGATTGTTTTGCTTTTATGATTTTGTTGTTACCAATAAAAAAGTCGTTTTAATGATTAGTTTTGTTAATATTAATTTATCATATGCAAGACACATAATGCTTCTGGATTCAACTTTTTGCTTACCTGGCTTTACTTATTACGCATACTCAACATAATTACAAAGTTTGCAAAAAGGTAAAAATAAGAATTAACAGAAGTTACTGATTGGAAAAGGAAACAGAAGCCATATGGCAAAGTTGATGAAGAGTAGACAACTCTGTAAACTGCCTCCTTAACCCCTCACATAGCGAAATTCACCAGAAATTCATGATGATCCCTTTTTATGCAGGAAAAAAGATGAGCAGAATCCTGTTATCAAATCTCTTTTCATGTTCATCAAAGATGTTAAAAAGTTTCTTCTTCATCTACGGCATCTTCCCTCTAATGATATTGATAATTTTTTCTTTGATGACACCACGTCATTAATGAAATATGATCAGAGTAAACTAAATTCAGTTTACAGATAAAGTCAGTTGGCAATCCTTGCTGAGGTTTATTCACTTCTGTAACTCAGTTGAGTTATTTATAGACAATCCTAAAGAATTGTTCCTGGTTGTGAAAAGGGCAACTTGTCAAGTTGATTTTGTGCTCACTGAAGCTGATTTAAGTTGGTAAAACCTTAAAAGATGGATTCTAGTGATATAAACCAAACCTATTTGATTCACCAGAACTTGCTCTTGCTCAAGTGCTACACTGTGTTTTCAATGCATTTTTTTTATTTATCTCTTTTTTTTTTTTGTATTTCTCTTACATACTGATCATTGTCTTATTATGTGCTATGCAGGTTCCTCGAGAACCTTTTTGCTGATTCCACTCTGTTTTTTCATTTCATTACCCTTGAATATGCTTGAAGGAGCTAGGGAGCATCGGATATTTGATGTTGATTTCAATCATACTTGGTCAGATTGAAGACAATGCTAGATACTGCACCAAAGTTTTTGGGATTCTGTAAATAGAGAGAAAAAAACTCATGACTGGACTATAAGGTGTGATCAAGGTTATCAACTACTCTTCCTTTTAACCCTTACTGAAGATTGATCAGGGTCATTTTAGAATAGTAATTCTCTGCTAGTGTGTTATGCTGTAGTGCAATGATGAAGATGATTGATTCAGCTTAGTCTTGGTCTTTCTTTTGATTTGCGTAAATACCGAGCAAAATCAAGACCTGACACTCAACAGACACCCTTCAGCTCAATGCTACTGGGACTTTAACTCAAATGATGGCCAAACACTTGCATGGATAAAGGAGGTGCCTGGATATGGCAGGGATGCAGATTTTACACGATGATGAATGGAAACATAATACAATCAGATAAGATAAATCATGATCTTTCAATTTGATGATTATAGAGAGACCAGTCAGTTATACCAGACAGAGACTTGTCACTTGGATGTTACTAGATGACGGGTAACAAGACCATCATCCTTTCAGAAAAAATGATGTACCTCAAAATTCCGCATAGCATTGCAGTTCATTTTATTCTGATTAGTTACAGTTCAAAGCACTAATCTGAGTAACCTACAATGATTCATCATTCACAACTGTTGCCTTAGATTCTGGTACATATTCCCCTAACTCATTGTTTTCCTTGGATTCTCCATAGATTTCCATGATCATGCAATTCACTTTTAAAACCACTCAAGTTATTCAGAGGTAGACCAATAAGATGACCCTTTCGTGTCTTGTGATTTGTTTGAACCAACAAAAACTTTTATCAAGAAAATATTCTAATGTACTTGCGCACCATAAACTATGATTAAAAGATAAATGTTGGCATATGAGACTGCTGTATAACTGCATGTAAATCCATGTTATAGCAAACCTCCTGAAGAATATAGAGACACTAAAAAATGCATCTCAATGGTTGTAATTACCCTGTGCACATACCCAACAGAGTGGAGCGCGGAAAAAACCAGTTTTGTTAGCCCCCTCCTATTGGAGTAAAATTTAAAGAAATCCCTTTAAAGGGGTTAGCATTTATTTTGACCGTATTAGCTAGTCAATAGGTAGCTCCCACTATAGAGTTCTACATCCCTCATGGGAAGTGGGAGTGAGATACTCAAAAGATTTGGACTCCTAACTTTGTATCATTATACCATTCATACCTTTGAGTTTATCTTTTGCATGAATTGGTGAATTGTTTTAAATATTGCCCTCTCAATTACAGGAATTGTGGCCTATCAAATGATTACAACTAACCAACAATGGATTTCCATTAATCAATGGTGGGTCAATTGGTTTACATGTGATTAATCCAGAATGGGTTCTACTTTTATTAGAGTGAAATGCAACTCTCCTTGTTAAGAAAAGGAGAAAACAGTTATTTTGAGCTTTGATTTGTTATCGTCGTCGTCATGGTCATCATCAAAGCCTTTCAATATACATTTAGGAGTGGAAAAATCTGACCCCACCCCCTTATCAGACTTATTTTCAGTTCGGATTTGATCTGCTAAACTCCACACGCAACACATAACATGCGGGTTAGTCACAAGTAAGAAATACTTGACCCACATTTAAACAGGTCGGTTATAGTATCCACCCACATAGTATGCATTAACTCAAATCCAAAAGTTAAAACCTAAAAGAGGAAGTCCCCTGTACATTGTTCTTCCTCTCCATATCACCAAAACCACCAAAATCAATCCACACATCCTCAGAGGAAAACCATTGTAAAAAAAAAAATCCATAACGAAGCATCAATTTTTCATATCCTAAGATGTTTTTCATGTCTTGTTTCTCGACTTTCTTTGGTCCAGAAAAGAAAAGGAAGTATAAATAAATCAAAATCCCAAAGCCATAAAAGAAAACCCTCATCTAAAGGGTGGCACTGTGCCATCTGCCATGTCGACTCGGTTATAGACATCGCTCATACACCTGACCCAACCTGTTTGCCACCCATAAATCATGCATCTAGTAGTAAAGTCCTTCTCACTAGAGATGAGAATAATACTGCATTATGAGTAGTTTTGTTTTTTTTTTTGGTGAAGAGGAATTTGAGTAGTTGAATCTCCAAATATATAGATTGGCCTTGGCTAGATAAAATCCCAAACAAACAAAACACCAATATAATTAAATAGTTAAAAACAAGATGCATTGATCAATCAAGCAGATGGATGCACAAAATATGGGTTTAATGATTGTTTCCTACAGGGAGATTCTCTTCTAGATGATGCAAACTATCCCATGAAGACAAAGGATCCACACTTTGATAACAATATGGCCTGGAGCCTTGAAATAGTGAAACACTTTCATCCATGTTAGGATAGCAAGTGTCTTCCATGTACAATGCAGTGGTGCTACTACTGGAGGGATTGTTTTCTAGTTTCATCTCTTCAATATCCAAGATATCCCACAAAGCCCCAAAACTATGCATGAGACTATCTGTGTCTTCCAAATCCAATCCAAATCCCTCTTGTTTCAAGGATGCAGCCTCTGAATTATTATTCTCTTGTTCCCAAGAACAATGTTGCAAGAGTTGATCATCTTTGGGGTCGCGCTTTTCGGGCAGCTCGAAACGCTCATGGGTCTCTGGTTCCACCCCAAGAAGCTTCAATCTCTTCTTGATTCGAGTGTTCCAATGGTTCTTGATTTCGTTGTCGGTGCGGCCCGGAAAATGTGCGGCAATCTTGGACCACCTGTGTGAGATAAAAGAGCTTGGTTACCAGAGAGAAGTCTAATTGAGCTTACATTATCTGGAGAAAACGCATAGTATAGTTTTATGTGTGGACCTGTTACCAAGACGTGAATGGAGTTGGATAATCTGGTTCTCTTCCATTTCAGAGAGAGGTCCTCTCTTTAGATCCGGCCTAAGATAGTTTGTCCATCTCAACCTACAGCTCTTTCCACATCTTAGCAAACCTTCATCAAACACATGATGTTTTTCGGTTTAGTGAATTGAATCACACAAATATTATGTTATAAGTTGTCTTTTGCTTCTCAAAATACAGGTGAACCCTTTCATCAAGAAAAAAAGGAAAAAAAAAAAACTCATTACAGATATGAACAAGAAAATTTTCGTTTTTTGCACCCTTTGTTCTTAAGGCTTTATATACCTGTTTGGGCCTTCACCCAAAAGCTTAAGCTGATAGGTGGAAAGCCCAAATAGGTATATGAAGTCTTGCCAAAGGCTAATTTTAGGCGATGTGGGATGTGGGGCTTTACTTTACCGACACTTAATACTTACATTGAAAATATAGGTTTAAGAAATTATATCATATAAAATTGGAGAACATTTGTGTAACATTGATTTCATGGAAAAGGAATTAATATTCCACCAACTACGACTCTTCTACAGCTTGTTGCCACATTCTTCTGCATGGAAAAGGAAAGAATGAACTATATTTTTCCTAAGTATGCAAAACACCATTTCCTATGAAGAGTCCAAATAGGTTTTTTTGTGAAACTATAGAATTAGAAGTCCGACGAATGCAACATTCCTTTCTCCGATTTGATTTGCGCTTTAAAGGTTGTACATTTTGTATGGTATGAGTGTATAAACTACCCATGAGGCTAAAATATACATACACAAGTGTTTATATTAATTTGAATTGCTGAGTCAAATTCGGGTACCGCAAGCCCAAATCAAAACAAATTAAATTTCATGTGGGTTTCAAAATTCAGGACGAAACGTGGCCCAAAATTAAACCATAACAAGCACAGCCAAATATCACTTTTGGAAGGTTAACCATTGCTCAAAGTGGGACATAAATATATATGAGAGACAGGGAGAGAGAGGTACCTGCCATCTTTGGAACTAGTCTCCAGCAGTGTATCCCATTGTTGAGTATGAAGTTCCTAAGCTTCTGGTCCTCATCCACAGTCCATGGTCCTCTCTTCAACCCAATCTTCTCACAACATGGCTGTCTCCCCATCTTTTCTGCCAAATGCCAATGGAAAGACCCAACTATCTATGAACGAGAGAGAGAGAGAGAGAGAGAGAGAGAGAGAGAGAGAGAGAGAGGCCAAAAGAAGCCTTTGTCGGAAAATCATGGGCTGCACTCAAATAAGCTTATAATTGAAACCAAGATGCTGCCAGTTCATGCACACAAAAGAAATGGTTTCTTTACAGGCACCCATGATTGAAGAAAAGGCATGAAGGTCAGAAAAAAAAAACATGTAAACAAATCACCATCATCCAAATTCAAGAGGAATATAAAAACGACCCACCTCAGGAAATTTCGTTGGTGATGCATGAAATGTGAGGTCTTGTTGTTAGGCCATTAAAAAGGACGTGGGTCGCTCTCATTGACAAGCTTGGCATTTACATCCAAAGTCTTCTTAAATGTCGTTGAGAAATATTGGGAGGATTCCTTGGTCTCCTTGAAAGCTGGCCGATTTTGGTCCCAACTTGGAAGAGTCTCTTTTCGTGAAGCTTGAGAAGAGGAAGTGGGGAGAGTTTTTGGACTCTCTCTAAGATTCCTCTCATGGGTGAGTTATATTTTATTCAGATGCCTTGTTTCTCTTTTGATAATCTATTAGTTATGGTTAGAGGGTGAACACATTAATTAGGAGAGAGAGAGAGAGAGAGAGAGAGAGAGAGAGAGAGAGAGAGAGAGAGAGAGAGAGAGAGAGAGAAACTAGGGATGGTTAGCATATATACCTACTAGATATACCTAAATATAATGAAGGAAGATATTAAGCTTGGCCAATCATATGAGAGTATTTATGTGAGGTTGAAGAGTTGAAGCTCATAATGCAATGATGGTTTAGTGTATACTACAGTTGTCAACTAGTCAAATTCATTGTATTGTTGATAGGGTTTAAATATTTGATTGTCTCTCTGTTTTTTGTAGGGTTAAACGCAGGTGATTAGCTTTGGGTACCGTCTTAGCTTTAAATCCAACCCAACTTGTTTGTGGGTAAACTAAAACCTGAACTCGACCTCATACTCAACTCTAACCCAACTTGGACTGTAATGGCCATAAGTGCCTGATTTGAGCCTGGAACGTTTGAAACTTTGCAGGCCTAAGCCTGTCCATTTAGTCAATCAACCCTGGCTTTCTATCACTTGTTCGAGCTTTCTATCATTTATTTGGCCAAATCTGTCATAAACAACAAGAATTAATTTTCCGGCCAGACCGGGCCCGGCTGGGCTTTGGGGTTTCTATCACTTAATCCAAGTCCCACCCAAAAGCTAAAATGGTGCAAATTTTACTTCCAAACCCAGCCTGAATACTATAACCCTAAGGTACAATCCCTGGCCGAATACTATAACCTAAGGTCCAAACCCAGCCCAAAGCGGACTGGTCTTAGGTCAGGCCCGGGCTGCCTCGAGCACCCCTAAGAGGAGTCTCCTGCTTACTCTATCAGCAATCCCCCGAGCTAATAAATTGGTTGAATCACCAAGTGGACTAGTCTAGTTGGGAAACTCATGAGTTAGATACAGATCGTTAATTTAATTCACTAAAAAATACTTGGTGATGTTTCTTGTATATCTGGTTGGCTACTCTGAGCCTGAGGTCCTCAGGTCCGAGTAGGCAGGTCCATGGTGAGCCTTATTTCCAGGTCCGAATGTAGCCAGTTTTACAGAACAGGCTTTGTTCGAAAGCCTAGTACCAGCCACAGACCATTGCCCAGGTTTTTGTCCCAAGCCTGCAACAATCGGGTCTACGCTTCAGCAGGATGTAGGTCCATTGCCACCTTGGCACGTCGTTAATTCCCTACTTGATGCCTTTGTGCGTTTCAGATGCTCTTGACTGGTGATCATTTGGACTTTCTCCAAGGCTGCATCTATTCAGATGACTGTTGCACGGTTCTTAGTTTTCTCTAAATAACAATCAATCTTAAGGTCAATTATACCAGCACACAAACAATAGGGTATCGTTTTTTACCTTAAGAATGAAAAAAAGAAAACATAAGGTAAGCATATGATTCATAATGCATACGGTTGTGTTATTCATCATATAGTCGATCTTAAGTGGAACTGACTCCTATTAATATAAAAGTAGGAGATATTTCGTATAAAGTAAAGGCCTTTATTTTGAGCAACTCGGATTTTCAACCACATGGACCCCTTGGCCATGTCCAAGGCCAAGGCATTCTCTTGCCACCCAAACTGGTTTATATGCTTCAATCCTCAATTAATCCTTAACCATGGGTCCTTAGCTACCCATCCATTCACCCCAACCCTTGTTATTATAGCATATGCCTCTGTAATTGGTTTCAGTGCCTGTGCCTTCCACTCTCCGACAGAGTTACAATCTGTCAAACAAGGGGTACCATTGTTGTACCCTCAGATATATGTAGCTGGCTATGGGCCCTCACCAGGGTGACCATAGCCTGACTTGGTCCTGGACAATTTCGACTTCTCCTGAGGAATGAAGCAAATCGCCTCCCAGAAATACATCCACCCACCATTGGAATTACACTATAAAAATGGATGAGCTTTTAGTATATACTCCTATAGGAATTTTCATTTTAATACCTTACGTGTTCCGAAAATCAATAGTTTTCTAACCACCATAGGTTTTTAAAACGAAATGATACTTTTGTCCATTTTTTTTATCCTTATATGCATAATTTCAAAAGCTTGGACTCAATTTATTTAAAAAGCATATAACATTAACAATTGCACTTAGTGGAAGAAAATAATCATACATAAAATAATCTTCTTATCAATACAATGCTCATTTCATTAAATCTAAATTGATTATGGTGACAATCAACACTTGTAGTTATAACCGATTATGATCTATCCAATCCATACATGACCCACCATTGGATTGATGAAACTTTCAAAATAAATGATTATGTTTCATGTGTAGGGTGTAAAAGAAATATTAGGGGGACGGACAAATGTAGAAAAAATATTAATTTTTAGAATTTCTATGGAGGGGGGAGGATTTCAAACTTTTCTCAAATATGGGTGGGGCTTGGGCCCACCTCTGCTGCTGTGCATGAGAGAGTTATTGAGAAAAATCATTGGAATTTGAGATAAAATAATGGTATTTTTATAAATCATAATATACTCATTTTTACTTAATAGATGTAAGGGCAAAACTATCATTTATATAAAAGCCCAACACAAATCTCGCTGTGGTTGCCCATTCTTATTAGGAATATTGATTTTGGGGACATGAAAGGTATTAAAAAAAAATATAGGGACCTATTTATAAATACTAAAACCTTAGGGGCCTATTTACAAATCCTACAAACCTTAAGGGGGTATATACAAAAAGCTCAAAATGGATCTTCCCTCTATGCCATACTCGGATCACAAATTAATATTGGGGGCATATCACGGAATGCGCATCAAATTTTTTATTTTTTATTTTTTTTAACTAATCTTACTGGGGTTCGGACTCAGCCCTTTGCTGAGGGAAGTATACCCCGGGTGAGGTGTGGGAAGTAGACCTCGCATCACATGTTTTTTTATTTACAAGTGAATTTCACCTGGTCAATCATTAATGGAGCTTGCATGGTGTATTTGCTTTCATATTTTGATTTTTTTAAAAAAACTTTAAAAATGTATTGTTGGCTGGTTAAAGAAAAAGGGTCAGAAATAATTTTGATTATTTAAATGAAAAATTAGGAGAAAAGTCTTCTCTTAAAATTTCAATTGAATCATTTTTTTTTTCAGAAACCTACATCATTCATGCAATTAATTTCTTGTGGAAATGAACCCTTTACTGTGGTTCAGGTGGTGTGGTAAATTGCACTACAAACGTATGCCCACGAGGGCGAAAACATATTAAACTTTAATTTTGATTGTACTCAATGAGTCCCACTTGGTTGACTCGGTTCATGATCCGAGCCAAGCATGACTGACGCATTGAGTCACCTGGTGGATAAGGTCATGCCCATACTTGGGCTAGCCTTTTTGTCCAAGAAGATGCTGAATTAAAACCTTTTGAGTAACAAGTACAAAACCCATTTGATGAAGGTTACAACTCTTTATATACATGGTAACCTGCCCTCTCGAGGAAAGGTCACAATTAATTTGTTTTAAGGGCAGCAAAGGCTTTACATAATCAGGTCTTGGAGATACTTTACATAAAACAAACATACAATAAATACCTCAATGGTTAGAGGCATCAATCATGCCACCTTCCTTCACCCAAGGGCTCTCTCACTTCACCCGAGATTTACTTCCCTCACCGGAGGGGGCCCTCACCTCTCCCAAAGTCTCCTTCCCTCACCCAAAGCTGGGTAAAAAAAAATACAATAAATACTCTACGGTTGAATTTATGTCACTCTTTTCCTCAATTTTCTTTCTTGCCACACGGCTTTCTAGATCAGGCTCTAGTCATTTCAAAATTGGTGGGTTTGGAGTTGGTTTTCCAGCCATCAAACTGTAAATAATTATATAACTGTTCTTGTACTTGTACTTCATTAATTCTTGATGGACTTATATTACTATACTTCACTGTATCTTCAGATTGCTAGCTTGTGAGCTAATTGCTGATTTGCATCTACCAAATGGGTACCAGAAAATCATCTCTAGGAAGGTGTCTCCATGCATGACACACCTTGTGTCCAGGCCCAAGTCCAGCCGGTTCGCAAAAGAGGCCTGTTTTTACAAGCCTAATACCATCATCCTCTTGCAGTAGCTCATGCAGCTGGCTTGAGATGTGGGTGTATAAGTTATAGTGGGTGAGTTTAAACTCCCAATGTAATAAAGAAAAATTGTACCATCAATGGCAGATTCTGTCCCGAGCCTATTGCAATTGCGGGCAGAATCTAGGCGCATTGCAACCTCTAGTTTTGTAGTTTTGTGGTGTGCAACACCATCTTGGCACCAGGAAGAGCAATGCAATTTGGACTTCATCCGGTGGGTGAGAGACCATGACGTCAAGCTTGGGCACGCGCGTGATTCAGCACATTCAACACGCTACTTATCTACAAACTCCCAAAATGCTTGTCAAAATGTCACCATAGATGCCAAGACATTCACTAAACAGATAAGACAAACAACTTGTAGCATCTAGATAACCTACCTAATCAGGAGACTTTACCTTTGCACCATCTCTCCTTTATCAAAGATTCTTCTCTAAATGAGTGGTTTCGATTGACCAATTAAACTGGATTTTTTTTTTTACTATTTGCCCTATTTTTTTTATAAAAGAAAAGGAGTTGAGGAGACCTACCAAAGTGACCTATTTGTGGAGCCCACTTGGGTTGATTAAATCATGGACAAGAGAGATTGGGTTTGTCTAATGTGGTTAATGAGTTAGGCCAATTATGACCCTTTATATATCAATGGGGCATTGAAGTTTAATTATTTAAATAAAGGTTGAAAGGTGTGATTAATTATTTTTAATTTCCTTTATCGAATTAACAAGACCTTTGCATTAAAGGTAGGAATAAAAAAAAAATCACGCACAACAGCCATGCATGACTCTCATAGGAGAAATCTCCCTTCTTCAAAAATAAAAAATAAAATGGGATTTATATATAGTTCAAGCATTCACTTCTTTAGAAATATAAACTCAAATTTTTCCTGAATTTTTCAATTTTTCTTGCAGTGCCATGTGAGCTCATCAATGGGTATATGTCAAAGGAGACCACTTCTATTTTGCACAGGCCCACCTTGATGCATGTCATTCATTTGGAAATAGAAAGAATAAAAAAGGACGTGGTAAGCGGTGTGGATTAAGGTCAAGCGAATATGAGCGTACACAGTAGAAATAAGTAAGAGGAGGGAATGTTTAGGAGATGCAAATTTTATTATTTTTACTTCTGTGTATGTTTTTTAAGAATCGAACAGTCACTACATTGTTCCTAATCAACAAAACAAAAACAGGAGACTGGAGGATGCAATTTTCATTAGTTATTTTTATTTGGTTTTAGGTACAATGTCACTACAGATGATGTAATTCCACTGTTCCTTCTGCAATTGTTTTTTTTTTTTTAAATTTTTTGCTCCTCAAAAAATGGGTTCCATTAACAAGGGAGGTGAACAAAACAAAACTCACTCAACCACACATACAAAGACCATAAATGATCCTCTTGCAGTTCATCATTGATTCTGTGTGGGGGTATTTTCACTAAGCCGAGATCATCACTAACCCAGGCCTCCAGACAGAATGATTATGCCTCCCCTAAGCCAAGGGTGACCGCGGCTGAAGGACCACGGCATTCGCCGAGATGGAAGCTCCCGAAGTCGGACCTATCCGACCTCGGCATCGACCCCGGCAGCGCGGATTTGACAGAGGTTGATGGGACCAGCGACAGAACGACGGCGCATGCTAAGGCATGCCCTGCAAATGATCATTACTGACAAAACGGCGCGTACAGGACACGTGCGCCCCCAGGGCATGGCTCCGGGCCAGGCCTGATGGGACCTGGCCCAAAAGTCAGAGCCGCCGCCTGACCCAGCAAGCCTAGCATTTAATGAAGCATGGGTCGGCATTTAATGCATTATGGGCTGAGTGGACGCAGCCACTCGAGTGGCCGGCCCAGTCTTGGAACTCGCCCACGATAGTCAACTCCATCGCCTATAAATAGCGCATCCATCTCCATCCTAAAGGTACGCAACCCATAATACACCTTCTTACTCTGCAATTTCCTCTCATTCTCCCTTGTTCGTTCACTGAACTAACTTAAGCATCGGAGAGCCTTGCGCTGCCAGCGGCCAGGGTCCTCTGACGTGTTTTCCTCTCTTCCTCCTCAGGTCCAGTCGGAGCCACAGCAGTCTTCATCCAAACCACCCGAATCAAGGGTCCTAATCCCTGCTTTAAAGTCCTTAATTTTTAGGCACTTACAATTGGCGCCGTCTGTGGGAAAGTACTAACCCATACCTCAGAACCTTTCCCAAAACTTTTTCTCAAAACTTTTCCCAAAACCCTTTCCAATCATCATGGCTCCGAGAAACAAGAGAGGCGCAGAGCACCCGAAGTCCCTCCCCGCAGGGCCACTGGTCCTCCCTGGGCCATTGCCCTACGCGTCAAGGGAGGCCGCAGAGGTAGAAAGCTACCATACCGAGTCCGCGTCATCCCCGCTTGAGGTGGAGGGTCTGCCGCGACTGAACGCTCCCCTCCAGGAGCGCTTCTCGAAGGGCAAGGCCCCGGCAGCGGCGGGGTCACATCGATCCGGGCGCCACTCGGACCATGAAGGCAACAGAGCCGACCCCGCTCAAGCCGCAATCAGGGCTCAGAATCTCGCCCTCCAGGAGAAAGATGATCTCATCCGCCAGCTCAGGCAGCAGCTCCGAGAGAAGGAACCAGTCCCCGGGGGCGGTGATCCCATAGGCAGGAAGGATCCCGTCACCGGCAAAGACCTAAGGGATCATCTGAACGATAAAAGTCGCGAGCGGAGTCACGTCGGGAGCTCTTGCCATGACCACGAGGACAGGGGATCAGTGCCGAGATCAGAGGCGGCAGATCAGCAGGCTCTGATCGACCGCCTGGTCAAGCAGGCCGTTCAGAACACCCTGAAGGAGGCCGGGCTCGCCCAGAACCAGCCAGACCTCCCCGACTTCGCTGGCCTCGACTCGTCACCTTTCTCCAGAGAAATAATCGAGTACCCCCTCCCCAAGAAGTTCAGCGTCCCAAGGTTCGTCCTCTACGACGGAACCTCGGACCCAGCAGCACATCTCCGCCACTTCACCCAAAAACTGTCCGTCTGGGGCGACGTTGGGCACCTCAATTGCAGAGTCTTCTCCTCCAGCCTGGGGGACCTACCCCTCAAATGGTTCTGTGCGCTCCCCGAAGGATCGATCACGAACTGGGCCCAGTTGCGAGACTCCTTCCTCGGGAAATTCCAGGCGCACAGAGTCATTCCCAAGACCGACAGCGACATCATGGCCCTCAGGATGAGGTGGAGTGAAAGCATCACTCAGTTTGCCAAAAGATTCTGGACAGTTTACAGCCAAATCGACAACTCCTCCGAGGATGTCGCGATCAAGTCCTTCCAGCACGCCCTCCTGCCAGGATGCGAGCTTCGGAAGGAGCTCGTCCGCAACCCTGTTCTCTCTGTAACAGCCCTCATGGCGAGGGTGAACAAGTACATCGAGCAGGAGGAGGACGAAGCACGGGCCAACGAGAGCTTTGGCGTTTCCAGGAGCAAGTCTCGGAACGAGAGCCGTCCTCGGCAGGAGGACCGACCGCGGCAGGAGGATCGATCTCGGCGGGGAAATCGAGCCTCTGGGGGGGAGAAAAGGACCTATCGCAGAGAAGAAACAAGCCGAGACCGCCACTCAGGTGGCCAATCGTCGACCCCGACCCACGCTTCAGGAGGAGGCAAGAGACACAGACCGTCCTACTCTTCCCGCGGAAGCGTCAATACAGTTTTCAAAGAGCCGATTCACCAGATATTGGAAAAGATTCAGGGAAAGCCATACTTTAAATGGCCATTTCCTATGAAGGGCGATCCCTCCACGAGGGATCAGACGAAGTTCTGCGCTTACCACAAGCAGAATGGGCACGACACTGAGCGCTGTCACACTCTCAAGGATCACCTCGAAAGGCTCGTCAAGGACGGGCACCTGAAAGAGTACTACAAGGCAGCAGGCAGCCGGAGCAGCGACCGACCTCGGCGCCGAACTGAGGAGAATCACGACAGCGACGGGTCGGAGAGGATCATAAGCGTCATCCACTTGGCCCCTACCAAGCAGAGCAGCGATCAAGCCCGCGCTGAGGCCAGGAGGGCCTCCCATGGGAAACAGGTCATGTCGGCCGAGCTCGGGCCATCCCCTAAAAAGGCTCGCAAAGAGAGGCCAAAGATCTGGTTCTCAGACGAGGACCTGAAAGGGGTTCAGCTCCCTCACAATGACCCGCTAATTATGACCCTGAAGTTGGGGAGTTGCAAGGTGCAGAGGATCCTCGTCGACCCCGGCAGCTCGTCCGAGATCCTCTACTTCGACTGTTTCACTAAGATGGGGCTCACAGAAGAGGACCTCCAAGAGGCGCGGACCCCCCTGATAGGGTTCAGCGCCAAGCCCGTGTATCCCAAAGGGAGAGTCTCCCTCAAAGTCCAAGTCGGAGGCACGTCAGTGGTGGCCGACTTCCTCGTAGTGGACACGCCATCTCCCTACAATGCCATCGTAGGGAGGAGCTGGCTGCACCAGATAGAAGCCGTCCCCTCCTCCTACCATCAAAAGCTCAAATTCCCTTTGAAAAGGGATGGCGGAGTCGAGGTGGTCACAATCAACGAGGACCAGCAAATGGCCAAACGTTGCATGATGGCCGTGGTGTCCGGCGAGGAAGAGCCAAAGCAAGTGCACATGGCAGAGCTAGAAGCAGAGCTAGAGAGGGTCGGCCGTGATCCAGGAGAAAAGAGTATCGAGGACCTCACCGAGGTCAGGATCGACCCCAATGATCCAGAAAGGTACTTCCTTCTTGGGAGCCAGCTCGCCGAGCAGGAGCGGTCCGAGCTGCTTAGTTTCCTATTACAAAGCAGAGACGTCTTCGCCTGGACCCCGCAGGAGATGCCAGGCGTGAACCCCGAGGTTATCAGCCACAGGCTGAATGTAGACCCCCAGGCCAAGCCAGTGGTTCAGAAGGCAAGAAGGTCCGGAATCGACCAGTCTGCAGCCGTGGTCGAAGAGGTGGAAAAGCTGCTGGAAGCGAGCGCCATCAGAGAGGTCCAGTACCCAAAGTGGCTAGCAAATACCGTGGTGGTGAAGAAGAAGACCGAAAAATGGAGGGTCTGCGTCGACTTCACGGATCTCAACAGGGCATGTCCCAAAGACTGCTTCCCTCTCCCAAAGATCGACCAGATGATAGACGCCACCGCCGGTCACGAAAGGATGAGCTTTCTCGACGCCTACCGCGGTTATCATCAGATACCATGTACGGACCGGATCAGGAGAAAACGGCATTCATCACTCCTAGGGGAACCTACTGCTATAAAGTGATGCCGTTCGGACTCAAAAATGCGGGGGCAATCTATCATAGATTGGTTACCAAAATGTTCCAGGAGCAGCTCGGCAAGACAGTCGAGGTATATATCGACGACATGGTCGTCAAAACCACCCAATCTCACAACCATCTGGCCGATCTCGGGCAAGTTTTTGAAGTTCTTCGGAAGTTCGGGCTGAAGCTGAACGCCTCCAAATGCGCCTTTGGGGTCGGGTCCGGCAAATTTTTAGGAAGCCTCATCACGCGACGTGGTATCGAAGCAAACCCGGACCAGATCTCCACGATCCTGGGAATTCAGAGCCCGGCAACGACGAAGCAGGTCCAAAGGCTCACCGGCATGGCCGCCGCCCTCAACCGCTTCATCAACAAGTCTTCTGACAAGTGCCGACCTTTCTTCCAATTGCTGAGGAAGAACCTGAGATTCGAGTGGACCCCAGAGTGTGATTCGGCCCTCCAAGGACTCAAGGCCTACTTGGCCTCGCCTCCACTACTGTCAACCCCGAAGAAAGGCGAAGCATTGTACTTGTACCTGGCAGTCTCCGACCACGCTGTAAGCTCGGTCCTGATCAGAGAAGATGAAGGGCAGCAAAAGCCCATCTACTATACAAGCAAGACCCTCCTCGACGCGGAAACCAGATACCTGCCAATGGAGAAACTCGCACTAGCCCTTGTCAGTGCCTCCCGGAAGCTCTCGCACTATTTCCAGGCCCACACGATAGTGGTGGTTACAGAGCACCAACTCAAGTCCGTCTTCAGGAAGGCCGACTTCTCTGGGCGAGTTTCGAGATGGGCCGTGGAGCTAGGGCAATACGATATCCAGTACCAGCCCCGAACAGCGATCAAAGCGCAGGTTTTGGCAGACTTCATCATCGAGTTCACTTCTCCGAGTTCGGCGCCGAGCCCACTCGACCCCGAACTGGGGGGCAAGGGGTAGGACGGCCTAGTCCCGGAGACTGATTACGAGCAATCTCGGAACACCTCCCGAGATTCGGCTTGGAAGGTCTTCGTTGACGGGTCTTCCACCTCTAGAAGGGCCGGCGTCGGCGTAGTCCTCCAGTCTCCAGAAGGACTAGTGATCGAGCAAGCCCTGACCCTTGACTTCCGAGCATCAAATAACGAGGCGGAGTATGAAGCATTGCTGGCAGGGCTGAATAGTGCCAAGATTCTCGGAGCTCAACAGCTGGTAATCTACAGTGACTCGCAGTTGGTGACGAGCCAGCTCACTGGAGATTATCAGGCTCGCGACGATAGAATGACAGCCTATTTAACCCTCGCCAAGAAACTCCTCTCCCAATTTCCGGAAGCAGAAATCAAACAAGTCGGCAGAGACTCTAACTCGCACGCCGACGCTCTCGCCAACTTAGCCTCCGCCGTCGAGGCTGGAAAAAAGAGAACTATAGAAGTGGGCTCACTAACATCGCCAAGTATAGAGCTCAGCCCACCGCGGCAAGTCCTGTGTGCCGACCTCCGGCCCAGTTGGATGGATCCCATCATCGCGTACCTCAAAGACGACCAACTCCCCGAGGACAGAGCGCAAGCTCACAAGATCAGGCTCCGGGCAGCCCGGTTCTGGCTCTCTCCGGAAGGAAAGTTGTACAGGAAATCCTTCACGGGCCCTTATCTCCAGTGCGTCCACCCAAGCCGAGTTGAAGACTTCTTGTACGAAATACATGAAGTCATCTGCGGAAGTCACATCGGAGGAAGGTCACTAGCATACCGGGCTATAAGCCAAGGATACTGGTGGCCATACATGCAAAAGGACGCACAGATGTACGCTATGAAGTGCGAGAAGTGTCAGAAATTCTCGCACAATCTCCATCAACCTGCACAGGATTTGAGCCCGCTCTCCAGTCCATGGCCTTTTGCTCAGTGGGGGCTGGACATTGTGGGTCCCCTCCACCGAGCTCCGGGGAATAAAAGGTGGCTGATAGTGGCCACCGACTATTTCACCAAATGGATCGAGGCAGAAGCATTATCTTCCATCACGGAACGGGACTCCAAGAACTTCGTATGGAAGAACATCGTCACGAGGTTCGGCATCCCTCGAGTCTTGGTCTCGGACAACGGGACCCAATTCGACTCCAGCCTCTTCAAAAACTTCTGCAAGGAACTCGGCATTAGGAACTACTATTCGACTCCGGCATATCCCCAGAGCAATGGTCAAGCTGAGATCTCCAACAAGGTGGTCTTGGATGGGCTCAAGAAAAGACTCGATGGGGCCAAAGGAAGGTGGGTAGAAGAGCTGCCCAGTGTGTTGTGGGCCTACAGGACCACGCCGCGACGCTCCACCTCAGAAACTCATTTTTCCTTGGCATACGGAATGGAAGCCGTGATCCCTCTCGAGATCGGTCTCCCAACCCTCAGATCTGAACTCTTTGACCAGGCCCAGAACGATAAAAACCTCACCCTGGGACTGGACCTGGCCGAAGAGCGCAGAGAAGTCGCTTCCATCCGTTTAGCAGCCTATCAGCAACGACTGGCAAGAGATTACAATCAGAAAGTGCGGGAAAGGAAGTTTTCCATCGGAGAGCTGGTCCTGAAGAAGGTACTGCCCGCAGATAAGGATCCAAATTAGGGCAAGTTAGCCCCGAACTGGCGCTGTCCGTTCAAGGTAGTCTCGACCGCGGGGCGGTCCGCATACAAGCTTGAAGATATGGACGGGAAACTGCTGCCGCGGCCATGGAACGCGTCGCACCTCAAGAAATTTTACTTTTAAATGTATTCAGTTTATGCAAAATCAATGAAGGACATTTCCTCTCAAGAGAGCTTCTTTGTGTTCTAAATCAAAATTACTCAAAGGAAAGGACCGCGGCAACAACACGACTCCCCAGTCCGGCAGGGGAGCTTCTCCATTTCGTGCGCATCTCGGCTACGTGCCAGATAGCCAGCACGGCCCCTGGTGACGAGCCAGGGGGACTTCTCCATTTCGTGCGCATCTCGGCTACGTGCCAGATAGCCGGCACGGCCCCTGGTGAAGAGCCAGGGGGACTTCTCCATTTCGTGCACATCTCGGCTACGTGCCGGATAACCAGCACCGTCCCTGGTGACGAGCCAGGGGGAAATCTCCACTCGGGCGACAAAGCTCATCTCGACTCGGCCACTGGCCACGAGCCAAGGGAATCGCCCTACACACTAAGATCGCCGCACTAAATGATCCCTGGCACTCGCCGAGCTCATATACTTGTGGCCATGAGCCAAGGGAATCGCCACTGGCCATGAGCCAAGGGAATCGCCCTACACACTCGCTCGCCGTCACGATTGCGAAAAACGCTCGGATCAAGCCTACATCACGTCCGATAGAAGGCCACGTCTTCTAAGTACGGTTAACCGATCGCGGGTCTCTAAGGCATGAAAGTTCAAATCACACAGCCGAAGAGAAGCCAAAAAGGATTTTTCATTAAACTTCAGAGGTTCCATACATGAACAGCAAGAAAAAATTACATTTGAAAAAGAGAAAGATAGATAAGGAGCCTCATGCGGCAGGCGGCAGGGCGGCAGGATCCGCGGGAGGAGTCGCGGCAATAGGAGGAACTTCGGAGGAGGCGGCGACGGCTGGAGTCGTAGCAGCTGCAGGAGCCCCAGTCGACAGGGCGATTTCCAGCAACGACGCAGCTGCAGGATCCCCCTCAGGATCTGCCGTGGGAGTCGGGTCGGCCTCGGGGCGCGGGAACTCGTCTGGGCTCACATATGCAGGGTGATCCCTAGGGATCCCCGCCTTCTCGAGAGCCGCTCTCCAGCCCATCTCCCAGGTCGAGGCCCTTATGTCATCAACCTGCGCCGAGTACTCCTCGCCTGCCACATCGACGCCATCCTGGAAAGCCGCAGCAACCTCGGTCTGAACCCGGTGCTCGAGCTCGGCTTTCTGCCTCTCCAAACCCGCGATCCTCCTCTCCAGTTCAGCCTCCCTCCTCTTCACCAGCTCAAAGGCCGACTTCGCCTTATCGAGCTCGGAGAAGAGGGCCTGGTGAGTCTCTTCGTACTCCTTCTCCCTCACCTTGCTCTCCTCCAAGGCCTTCCTGTGCTGATCACAGTTTGCCTGGATCCTCTTGAGCTCGTCGTGGCATTTTTGGACCCGGGTCACTGAGATCTGGGCCATCTGCACGATCTGCAAAAAGCAACCAAGTCAGGGAAAGCTATAGCTGACAGGTGAAAAAAAAAGAAAGGACTTAGAGAAGTTCAGAGACTTACGCTCAGGCTCGCCCTCATCTGCGACGCCAGGAGAGAGATGTCGTCCAGCTCATCATGCTTTTCCATGTCCCGAGGAAGGGCACAAGCACTGCTGAGGCTGGCGACCACCAGGGGCCCCCCAGAGAGACGGTCCTCGACCGTTATCGGCCTCCCCGGCTGCAGCATGAAGCTCGGCCTCCAGAGGGCGGGGGTAGCCCGCGTTGACATTCCGCCACTCGAAGACTCCCCCGCGGAGCCCTCGACTCTGGCCCTTTTCCTGGCCAAATCCTCAGCCCGTGACGCCGGGGGAGGGGCGACCGCGGATGCGCTAGGCCCGGCCACGGAGTGCGGCGGCAGTGTCCGCAGGGGAGGAGGTGCCGAAGACGATGAGGGCGCGCTCGAGGAAGAAGGCGCGCGAGAAGAGGAAGCCGCGCCGCGGCCTCGCCCCCCAACGGGCTGGGCCCTGAGATTCTTGAAGACCGGCTTCGGGCGGGTCCCGTCCATCTCGCCTTCTGGTTCGCTCTCTGACGATAAGACGATCCTTCCGATCGTCTCGGCGTCGTCTTCTTCGGACCCCGAAGTCGATGCCTCAGAGTTGGACGCGGAGCGATCCCCGGAGTGAGCCGCGCTCCCTTCTTCGTCTACTTCCGCCGCGGCCTGGGAGCGGTGGGCAGTGTGCTTCTTGCTCCGATAACCTCGGTATCTGGGTTCGTACCCAAGTAATCTCCACGCCGATCTGTCCCCGTGGCCGTGGTAATTCTCCAAGGCGCGGATCCAAGCCTTGTTCAACTTCCAGCCATCCCGGGAAGCGGCCGCTCTCCTTTGGCGAACACCTGCGGGGGCAAACAAAAGACATTAGTCCACCAGCACGGAGAAGCGAAAGAAGTAAAAAAGTGTGCTGGGGCTGTAATTACTTGGGGGGGTGCCGTAGTGGCGAGGAACCCTGAAATTTCTTTCTGCGATGGCCTCGTCATCGCTGAACTCCCAGCCACCCGTGACCATCAGGCGGTCGTCTCCAGCATATTTATTGGAGTCCTCCAGGGCTTGCACAAACGGCCTCCTACTCGGCTTGATGCGGAGATAGTACATGTCCTTCCCGGACTTACAGATATCGTAGGCGTCCTCGATATCGTGAACGCCGAGACCGATGCCCAAGATTGTATTGAGGGCATCCGTGCCCATTATGATCTTAAAGCTATTGGGCATCAGCTGGCAGGGACAGAGGTTCCATGCCCTGAGGCACTCCCTGAGCAGAGGGCGGAGGGGAAACCTAACCCCGCCCTCGATTATGGCTACTAAAGGAAACGGCATCCAGCCGTTGTAAAAGTCTCCAAGGATATCGGCGACCAGTGGGGCCGCCATAACCTGAACCCCCTCAGGAATATTGTATTTGGCCCTGAGATCAGCTAATCCCCTCTCAGACTCTACCCAATGGCTAAAGATACCCATCTCACAGGGGAGAACGCTGAAATGAAAGGGGAAAAATTCGCTAAGAGGCAAAAAGAAACCCTAGACAGAGGCTAAACAGGGGAAACCCTAGACGGAGGGATCCCTGGACAGAGCTGGATCCTAAAAAACAGAATGCAGTGGAACGGAACAAAATGGAACAGAAAGAAGAAGTGGACTTACGGAAAGCTTAGGACGCAGAACGGAGTCTTGGCAGCACCCCTTTCGGAAAAAAGCCCGGAGAATCCCTGCAACGACCCCTTTCGTTCGACAGAGACAAAGGAAGAAGAGAGCGAAAAGGAAGAAAGAAGCAAACAAAAAGAGAGATAAAATGCGAGTAAAAGGAAAAGAAGAAGGGGCGAACCCTCATTTATAGCCAAAAATTGGGCGGCTAATCATGGCGCCTATTCGAAATTCGAAGAGGGCGCGTCTTTTCACTGCACGCGCCGCCGCGAAATGACGGGCCAACCAAATAAAGAGAGACGCGTGGAAGCGTCAGCTTGATTCTCGTGCGCCATTTAATGCCTCGGGTACGGAAGCGACAGCAGATAGGGGTAAAGACGCCAGCTACCGAAACGGCGGCGGAATTCCAAAAGTTAGAAAACGTTTGAGCTCCCGCGAGCCAGGGAGCAGAGTTACCTCAGCACCACGGCATGTTGCATCTCGGCAAGACCTATTCAGCTTCCGACCTCAAAGAGTTGTGACACCCTTAAGAGCTCGGAAGACTGGGGGGCAATTGTGTGGGGGTATTTTCACTAAGCCGAGATCATCACTAACCCAGGCCTCCAGACAGAATGATTATGCCTCCCCTAAGCCAAGGGTGACCGCGGCTGAAGGACCACGGCATTCGCCGAGATGGAAGCTCCCGAAGTCGGACCTATCCGACCTCGGCATCGACCCCGGCAGCGCGGATTTGACAGAGGTTGATGGGACCAGCGACAGAACGACGGCGCATGCTAAGGCATGCCCTGCAAATGATCATTACTGACAAAACGGCGCGTACAGGACACGTGCGCCCCCAGGGCATGGCTCCGGGCCAGGCCTGATGGGACCTGGCCCAAAAGTCAGAGCCGCCGCCTGACCCAGCAAGCCTAGCATTTAATGAAGCATGGGTCGGCATTTAATGCATTATGGGCTGAGTGGACGCAGCCACTCGAGTGGCCGGCCCAGTCTTGGAACTCGCCCACGATAGTCAACTCCATCGTCTATAAATAGCGCATCCATCTCCATCCTAAAGGTACGCAACCCATAATACACCTTCTTACTCTGCAATTTCCTCTCCTTCTCCCTTGTTCGTTCACTGAACTAACTTAAGCATCGGAGAGCCTTGCGCTGTCAGCAGCCAGGGTCCTCTGACGTGTTTTCCTCTCTTACTCCTCAGGTCCAGTCGGAGCTACAGCAGTCTTCATCCAAACCACCCGAATCAAGGGTCCTAATCCCTGCTTTAAAGTCCTTAATTTTTAGGCACTTACAGATTCATTTTGGGCGACTGAAGGAACACACTATGCCTGCTTTCTCCATGTGCAAATTGCAGAGAAGAGACAGTTACCAACCTCTTTGCGGAGAAGAGTCAGGCCTTAGCCTTATCAAAAGTGATGCTGTTTTTGGAAAGTTGCAATAATTTCATTGTATTGTATCCCCTAATAGCGTGCTATTTGCAATAATAAAAAAAAAATTTAATACATAGAACTTAGACATCAAATGAACTCCATTGAAGAATTCCTAAAAAGTGGGGGTAAAATACTAAAATGATATGAGAGGAAGGTGCAATTCCTAAAATTTCTATAAATAGCATGGTTTAAAATTAAGAAACAGATACTGTTTGGACCAATCAGGGTTATAGACATCATTGGGGTATTCTTCAAAAAGCAATATAACAAGGGGCTTGTGCGACCCCATTGTCAGGTACTGCAGTGGAGATAAGATGATTGAAATAATTAAAGTGGTGCAGACATTAATAATAGAGTGGGAGGAGAAAGACATGACATGGGAGAGGCATGAATTTGGGGGACTCCCGAAAACGGCCACTGATGGATCATGGACCCAATGACTTCCCATCAATTCCCATCCTATTATGCCTTGGGGAGGCTACGGTGCAGCGACTGCACGATATTATAGTGCAGCGTCTTTCTCATCAAATGATATTGTCCCACGTCACCGCTAAAATAGGAAATCAATTTCATCTTTTTCCAAACTCCTTTGCTGGCTTTGCTGTTTAAAAAACTTTCATTTATTCCTGAAATACCCTTATTTTATCTCCTGGTTTGTCGAGTAACGGCGTCTTTTATTTGTGATCATTTGCTTAGATTTTTTTGTGGGCCACACAAAAACAGCTAAATCAATTGATTCGAAGGTGGCACCCTATTTCTTAGGATTTAATTGCTTAATTGTATATTTAAAATGTGCAATAAAGTTTTATTATTTGTTCCAAGTGTGCGGCATATCTGTTTATCATTCAATAGCTTAATTATTAATTTAAAATGTAAAATATGTTTTTATTATTTAATGGCTTATATTTTTTTTTATTATCTCTGTCAATATAACATAAAAAATCCTATCAAGATATAGGCATGTCAAACGGGATGTGGGCCAGCACGGCACTGCCCGCCACGGGTCGTGCCTGGAGCGGGCCGGGCCATGTCGTACCGTTAGAGATAATATATGCAAGAGTGGGTTAAGAAAGATATAATGAAGGGTATTATTGAAAATATGTATACTTAATTGAGAAAGAATTGATTTAATGAGGCAATCAATAGTTTTCCCATCGTGGTCAACACTTTATTAGTGTCCGATCAACCTAGTTGTCAATCATGCATCCATCAGGCAATCAATAGTACATGTATGCATCATAGATTATTTTCATCCGAGATCTAGTGGTTTTTATCAATATTTTATAACTAACCATAGATCACATGTCTCTTTTTGTGCCGTTGGATTGTGCACACATTCTTTTGATCTGATCCTCAACCCTTTGATCCACACATCGAATATTTAGTGGATCAATTATTATACCCCCACTGCATAAGGTAATGCCCAAATTACCATTCAATGATGCCGCATTGGTCATCAAGGTTTTACATGAGTGGGCAATTCTCGTTGAAGATATCACGCTCGAGTGGGTCATACAGGGGAAATTTATATAAGACAAATCCAACATATAAATAAAAGGAAAAGTCAAGATACCAGTAACCGTGATCGCTGACCAATAACTTTTTTAACCGTTGGATAGTCATTCTCCCACTGCCTCAGTATAGCGGTCATCGCCAGGAGTCCGCAAGCGTAAACGGATTGTCTATCGAAGAGCAGATGATCCAAATATCACGCGACAAATCTCAAGCGTCAAAGATGACTGCAACTGGTCCAAAAAATATCTGACTATTAGATCCCAAAATCTGTCAACGCTACTGGGTAGTGCTCGTCACCATGATTTCGTAGAACCAAACTGTTCATCGATCGGCATCCGGATGAACATGATAAGGCCGGTCAAAGTTTTTGTTGACCGGGCTCACACTGATGTCGTCCTCTGCGTTGTGCCTGACGTCATCGGTGCAGGGTGCTGGTACCAGCGTCTTCCTCCTGTATTCTGGGCCGATTGCGTTGATTCTGGTTGGGCCAACGCGCCTGACCCGACCCGATCCGATCGGACTTCTTGTATTATGCAGGACACACGCTGACGCAGATACAACCGCCCCTCCATCAGGCTTCACGAGGAAAAACATCAGCAGAGAGAGAAAAGCACGTGATATTGTCAAACTGACATGTCACATGATGGGTTTGTGTGATGCGAATAGTAGCAAGGTGTGATTGTCGTCAGATAGCAAATTTCCTTTTTGACCTAAAGAGTTTGAAAAAATAACCAAAAATCATTATATTTTAAAATGCTAGAATATATATAGCATTAGTAAATAAGATAAAGCATTATCTCCAACACCTTCAAGTCATAAATATTGTATCGTTGTCTTTTATCTGAAAGTGTATAGAGTTTCTTTTTTCAAATTAAATAGATTTATAGACATCAACTAAAATAAATTAAAATATCATAATTTTTTTATATAAAACGCAACCATTTATTAGTGTTAAACTCAAGAAATTGTACTCAATTATTAAGTAATTACATGTGAATTGCTTGGTTTTGCCGCGAAGAAATTTGTCAAAATCTTAGTGAGTTAGTTGAGTTTTAGTGGAAGAGTAGGGTTGGGGCCTCAAGCATCCTTCTTCCTTGCTATTAAGACTTTTAGATCTATAAAGATTTAAGATATAAAATTAATACGTCAGGAATTATTATAATAATAAAGAAGATGAACCACTCTTATTATCAATAAAGAAGATAAATATATATATTACAGCCCACTGAAGTAGACAAACCAAACTCCCATTTATACTGGTGGAACTCTTCTTTCTCAGTTCAATCATCCAAACAAACCACACTGTTGGAGCTCTTCTTCCCCCACTTCAATCTTCCAAGCAAAACACATCTCTCTCTCTCTCTCTCTCTCTCTCATCAACCCCATAAAGAAAAACCCTTCAATGGAAAATCTCCTCTCTCTCCCTCTCCTCATCTCCCTGTTAGTACCACTCCTCCTCCTCCTCCCCGTTACGTTCTCCGAAGCCCGACACGACACAAACTGCCCCCCTCCCCACCCAAGCTCCCCATCATCGGCCACCTCCACCTCCTCTCCGACATGCCCCACCACTCCCTCTCCCAACTCGCCCGCCAACTCGGCCCCATCATCCACCTCCAACTCGGCCGAGTCCCCACCCTCGTCGTCTCCTCCCCCCGACTCGCCCGCGACATCCTCAAAACCCACGACCACTCCTTCGCCAGCCGCCCCCAGCTCCTCGCCGCCCAGTACCTCTCCTTCGGCTGCTCCGACGTCACCTTCTCCCCCTACGGCCCCTATTGGCGCCAGGTCCGCAAAATCTGCGTCACCGAGTTGCTCAGCCCCAAGCGAGTCAACTCGTTCCGACTCGTCCGCGATGAGGAGGTCACCCGCCTCCTCCGCTCCGTATCGGCCTCGGCCGTGTCGGCGTCAGAGACCGACATGAGCGAGCGGTTTTTCGGGCTGGCGAACGATATCCTGTGCCGGGTCGCGTTTGGGAGGCGGTTTTCGGATGGAAGCGATAAGAATCAGTTGAATGAGATTTTGACCGAGACGCAGGCGTTGTTGGCGGGTTTCAGTGTGGCGGATTTCTTCCCGGGTCTGGAGTGGGTAAACGGGTTGACTGGTTTGAAAGGGAGGTTGGAGAGGAATCTGAAAGATCTGAGAACGGTCTGCGATGAGATTATCGGGGAGCATTTATCGGGTCGGACCGGGTCAGATGATGTTTCGGGCCGGGAGGATTTCGTGGATGTTCTTCTTCGGGTCCAGAAGAGCGGAGATCTGGAGGTGCCCATCACAGATGATAATCTCAAGGCCCTAGTTCTGGTAATTTCTCGCGATATCTCATTTTATTTCGAGATTTTCTAGATTGAAATCTAATGATATAGGAAAAGTTTCAAAATAAATAAAAGCTTTTCATATTTCTTTCCATCGAGTCGTATGCAAAAAAAAATAAAAATAAAAATAAAAAATGGAAATGATAAAAAAAAACCTTACGACAATTATTTTTTAAAATCTTTTTTAACCTTATCTGGTCTCGAAAACCAACCGAAATTTATTTTATGGGTCACACTGATCGAATGTGGATTGGTAGGGTGCCTTCTTTTGGTAGTTTAGTAACCTAGAAACGTGTCATAATTGATCTTAGAATTCGCCTAAGTCTCGTTTTAATAATCATAACCACTTAATTTAGTTAATTTTTCTAGTCATTTGGAATCTATATAAATCTTATTTTTTTAATTAATCATTTATGTATAAAGATAGTTGAAGAGGGCCCCACAAGGTTGTTTCTCTTAAATGATTTATTATAGAGAGAATAAGGGTATTTTTTCATTTCTCAGATTTTTCTTATTATAGTCGGGATTTGATTTAAATAAATGTAGAAAACCTTTATACTTTTTTAAAAATATTTAAAGGGGCCAGCTCTCCTAAGCTGAAGCTTAAGATAAGGTAAGCTGAAGTAAGTTCAATTACGTAGTGGGGCCCACTTGGGGACCCATATGGGGATGGGGGTGGGGGGATTTCAAGGACTCCCTAGGACCCTCCTTCCTAAAAAAAATCAGCCCAAATTGTGGTTTCTATCATTTCCATATGGGCACCAAAAGTTTAATGGTTAACGGTCTATTCGGATTGGTACATAGTCGATCCAACGGTCTAGTAAATTCGGATTTGACCAAAAGTTGGTGGGCTTATGCAATTTAAGGGGGTCGTGTGTTTGGTCCATTTGGATGGATCAAGGATGGGCCCTAGAAGCGTTAGCTTACGGAATCATATCATATTTAAATCTTTATGTATTTTTTTTAAAGTAAATAAATGTTTTATACTGTTTTGGAATTTCCCCAATGTTAGATTATGCAGTTGTTTTTTTCTTTTTTAAATATCACCTGTATTTATGCAATGGTTGCATGATTGAAGGTGATGATTCCTAGCCGTTCATTTGTCATCATGTATAGATCCTTCATTTATTGCATTTCATTGTACCGATAGTGGCAAGGGGACTAATCACTAGTCGGAGGTGGGCCATAACTTCCTGATTTCAAACTTCTCAATGTTCTGCATGCGTAGTTGTACTTGTCGGCAAAGAAAACGAAAAACATGTGCTGTTTTGTTGGGGTGTGAATGAATCCAGTTAAGACTATGGTTAGCCAGGGTCGAGCTCAAGCTAGCTCAGCTAGGCTTGTTCTTACCTTTTTATGAGCTTGAGCTAGGGTCAAGCATGAGCTCTAGCTCAGCTATAAATGGCTTAGATCGGGCTTGGCTTTCTCTTAAAAGAAATCAATAATGCATGTAACAATTGCCAGTGTATGAACTATTATAAATCCAACTCCCTCACTTTGAGTAATCCCAGTGGATTGACATTCATTTTTATTTGATACTAATAAAACTTATGCTCATCGTCGGATTAAATTTTCAAAAGATATGACTTGAGAAATTATTAAACTTTAATTCATAATTAATGATTGTGATGATCTCATTGAAACTATTTTTGTTAAAATAACTTCTACAAGAATGAGACCTTTCTATCATACTATATATGTATGATAGGTATGCGACTAAGTGGGTCAATCAAGGGGCTTAGAAATCTATGGACAGCTAATCTCCACTTAGTTTAGAAGTCCTAGCAAAATTTGCCGAAAACATTTACTACAAACAAAGAAAGTAGTTTGTATTTGAGCCTATCCTATAAAGACCACTCCATGTGGGCCCCCACTCTGAGTCCACCTCATGAGGGCTGCATCAAGGCTTGAGCCAAGCCTTTAACCAACTTGAGCCTCAAAGACCCATTCAATTGTCACTCTACTGTCTACTTGATTTAAGAATACTAAATATCATCAAATTAGGTTTCAAATCTCTCTTTGTGAAAAAAGAAAACGAAGAAGGAAAGTTTAGTTAAATCAGGGTACAGTGATTCGGGTAGATAGGTGGATGGTTAGAGAAGTGGATGGGTGTTTGGTTTCAGTGTGAGAAGTTGCAAGAGAAAAAAAAAAAAAGGAAGATAAAGATGAGTTGCAGGTTTGACGATATCGTCAATGAGGGCAATTGGGTAAAAAAATGTGAACAATTTTACCGTAGTTTTATTATTATTTTTTTCATAAATTTGTTAAATCAGAATTTAACCTTTAGTTTTTTACTTAAAAATCTCTATTTAAACCTGAAATGGTTTATTAATTAACAATAGAGATTCACAACTTTTCATATTGAGTATTTAGCCTACAATCATGGTGGGCATCTTTTAGAAAAAGAGGGTGATAAATGCACACTCTAGTCGACCTCAGGGCCTCAGGCTATTTGTTACGTTGCAAACAAGTAAGCATCTCTGCCTGTATTTGTCTGCAAGTTGAAGAGGAAAAAGCTGTTCTTGTCACGTCCTTTTTCCGAGTCCCTGAACAGTGTACGTTTGTTTTTTCCAATGTACTCTCCCCAAACGCATCTTAGGTGTGGGACCCACCATCTGGCTGGGAGACAAGAGAGCCCCCTCGTATGGGTATGTGTGAGGTATTTCTTTCGCCACTAACAAGGTTTTCTGTTTTTAGAAAAAACTCCATCTCTTCAGATGTTGATGGGAGGGAAACTGGTTTATAGATTTTCTTTAGTTTTTAGTTTTGATAGGACTTCTGAGTGGGTTTTATAAGAAGGCACCATTACTTTTTATCTTTACTAATATCTCATGATTGTTAGGTTTTTATAGACAAAATGACAATATTACATTTTTGATCCACTAACTCAACCCAAGTAAGGTTGTACTTGTGCCTACCTAGATGCATAATGACCAGGGGTACAATGGAAAGACTGAGATGTAAATTAGGAAGAGGTTTAGTATCAAGGAATCAAATTATCATATAGACCTTATTTTTTAGGTACTCAAAGTTTAATGGCTATACATTATATAAATTTCATATGATATAAAATCTAACGGTGAATAACGTCCGAAATAATTTGAAATGGGATTAATTGCAATCAATGGTCTTAGTATATGTGAATGGATAGGATTGATTAAAGTTGATTCTAGGAAGAGAGCCCAAAAAGGAGCATTTGTAGTAAGGAGAAGGGGGGATTTTTGGCAAATTTAACTTTTTCTTAGTGATAAATAAGTCAATAGAAAAATAGAGAGTATAGTTACTTTTTGTAAGGTGTAACTATTAAAACATCAAATATAGGGATTTTTTTCTGGGGCCTTCTTACTAAAAACTTTAAGAGAGAGAGAGACCTCAGGAAATAATTCCTTTAAGCATATTTTATATCAAATGAATATGATTGTACAATTTATAGCATATGTTATATCAAGAATATCATTTAATTCAGCTATTGCGATTGCTTAGGATACTCTTTTAATTTCCAAGGTCAATTTCTATGTTTAAGATTCTTTTAACTATTTGAAATAAAAGATTTTTTTTTAATGACATGAGTATCTGAAGTCTTTAATTGGACTAATTCATTGGGTGGCACCCGTTATACCCCACACAAACACATATCTGACAAATCTGAAGCAGTTTTTAATACAAGACGTGTGGAGCAAACTTATCACACCCCCGAACGTGATTTAACCCGTTAAACTCCAACGGTCAAAACAGTTATAAATCGGCAGTTTGGACCCTTTTTAAGTAACTTTAGTACGTTTTATTTGTTTTTCATATATAGTTTTTTTTTTTTCAATATTCTAATATTAGATTGATAGAATAAGGCTAAGGATCTTTCAGTTGGACTCATGCTTAAAAATTCGAGAATTGGAATGATCAATTCCACCGTTGTTACAGGACATGTTCGTCGCAGGGACTGATACAACCTCGGCCACCCTTGAATGGGCAATGACAGAGCTAGCAAGACATCCGAGAGTGTTGGAAAAGGCACAAGAGGAAGTTAGAAGGATCGCCGGAGCCAAGGGCAAAGTGGAGGAGGACGACCTTGTAAACCTCCCCTACATGAGGGCCGTGATAAAGGAGACCCTTCGCTTACACCCACCGGTACCACTCCTTGTCCCTAGAGAATCCATAGAGAAATGCGTTCTTGACATCTATGAGATCCCCGCCCAGACTCGGATCCTCATCAATACATATGCCATAGGGAGGGACCCGGAGACTTGGGATAAGCCTCTGGAGTATAACCCTGAGAGGTTCGTCGGCTCGGACATCGACATTAAGGGTCAAGATTTTGAGCTACTTCCATTTGGGGGAGGGAGGAGGGGTTGCCCTGGCTACACTTTTGGATTGGCATCCATAGAGCTTTCATTGGCTAGGCTTTTGTTTCATTTTGATTGGGCATTGCCACATGGGATCAGTGCTGATGATGTGGACTTGGGCGAGATCTTTGGGCTAGCCACTAGGAAAAGGGCCCCTCTTGTTCTTGTTCCAACCATAAACAAGGACTATCAATTTAAGGGGTAGTGTTGTGGTCTTTGTACATGCACAATATCAATACTTGTGTTCTTGAGTGTCTGCATTCAGGCCCAAGTTTTGAAACCCATATGTTCCAACCTTTGAAACCAACCTTCAATCATCAGAAGGGGCTTGGTAGTGCAACAACACATCATGAAGTATTCCGGGGGACTCAGTCGAATGGGGTTAGCTCCAATTTTTCTAGGCCCAAAAACATGCCCATGAACTTTACATCTTGTGTTTTATATCCCTCATACCCAGTTGCTATATTCTTATGCTTTAATATTTGCCCTTATGTTGCAAATTAGTTGTATATGGTTGTATGAAGGCCAAGTATATGACTAATATGAGATTGTCCATTCCATGTTTTTGTTGGAAGATCCTCCTACTGTGTTGAGTGATTTAAATTTTCCTCTTTTAAATCAAGTGTTAGGGTTGGAAGAGTCCAGTGATTTTCCTTAGCCCACAATAGGGCTATGAATGGGTTGGACACTCATGGGCCCAGCACAGGCCTAATGAGGATTGGAGGGTATAAGTACCAGTTTGAGTCCGTTGTAGGCTCTGGATTCTGGATCCAAACCCGATAGTGGTTATCTGAGGCCCGAGTGTGGCCCAATAATGCCTGCAGAGAAGTGCTTAAACGAAACCCAATAACCTCTCATCCTCACACTAATCACATCATAAAAATAAAATACACCCTTTACATAATATTATATGAACAAATACAAAGCATGACAATCATTAGCCATTGGATGACCATTAATGTGAAAAAAAAAAAAAAACCATCTTATTGAGGGGGTGCTGTGAGGGTTTCTAATCTATCCAAATCCTAATTGATAAATAAGTTGGAAGGGTCTAAACAACTTGGGCAAGTGAGAAATATGGGCCATTAGAAATCCAATGGAAACATAGAGGAGAGGGGAAGGGAGCAGGACCACAGAGGGCTCCACAAGCCTTCCATCTGATTTTGTTTGATAGGTGACTTTGCAAATGGAAGATAAAAAGTGGTATCTTTGTAAAAAAAGTACTTGTGGTAGAGGTATAATTTTTTATCATAAGAAAATATGAAACTGTTTTTTCGTATATATTCAATGAACTTTGTGCATTGAAGCTCTCTATGATATAACTTTCACCTCATAAGTCATAGCCCCTGACAAACAAATAGAAGGAAATATGGGAAGCTTGACAAACACAGGAATTTAAAAAGGGAATTTTATAATATGATAAGGAAACCAGGGAACATCAAGGGACTATAATAAGGGTGCATGATAACTATAAAAAAAGGGGGTTGGCCAGGCCATGGGTGGCCACCTTGACAACAGTCCAACAATAACTAATTATTATTTTAAGCATGAGAACAAGTTAATAATAGGTATTCAACTGACCAATTATGGTACAACCACCCATACATTATATATCCTAGTTATTTTGATGAGATTTTTTTTTTTAATTTTTCTATCGGAGGTTCCTAATTTTTTGAGATGGACTAATTCCTCTGGGCCCAGAGGAAAGCCGGATAAATACCCCTGTGGCCCCAAGGTGGTAGCACTAGTGGACTCAACCTTCGGTTCTTAAAGACGGGAAACCGAGAGTCGATATCAAAACCTCTAGTTCCGGAAGAGGGAGGAACCATGGTCCTGACCACTCAGCCAACCCCTTATGATTTTTTGGTGAGAATTGAACGCATATAATGTACAAACTCGTCTGTAGGGCATGCGGGACGTCATGCAAATCATGAGAAGGAGGGGATAGAAAGATCTCAATGAAACATAAGGTTGTACGAAATATCTATCCCATTAAGTCATCGACCCCTTCATCTATAAACCTCAAGAGCTTAATGATTATTGGAAGATATAAATTTTTGGATTTCAATCTCATGGTTACAAATTGGGCTTGTCAAAATTCACATAGGATTGATGTATGTGAAGGGTTAACTTGACGATAGGTGTGCTTAAGAGGTTTTAAAAATAGGGTAAATTGCACATACGAATTATGCGGACAGTCGTATAGGGTCTCGTTCTGTTAGTACCTCTAACGGATTGCCGAGCCAAATTCAAGCAATTTAAGGCATATGTGAAAATATGCAGTAAGGATGGTTATTGACCTTTTCTTGTTTGTTTTCTTCCCACTTTAATATTTTTTAATATATAAAGTTATTAATTTAGATTAATTATCATGAATACAGGTTATGAACATATACATATAACTCTATGAACATTTATATTATTTTAGGTGTTTTAAAAAAAAAAATTTTAAATGAGAAATTAGCTCTCCCAAGTGACTCTGCCACACTAGTGATGAAACTTATGTCACACCGTGATTATTATTCTTTTATTTCTTCCATCCAAACACCCAAGGGTAAAACTTTACGTAATATCAGCCATTTTAATTCCTCTTCTACGCTATCTCATGGTAAATAACTAGGCCCGAGAGAGCCCCTTTGGCATCATTCTCGTGTTGTTTCTGATTTTGTGCTCAAATCAAGTTATGCTGAGATCGAATTGTGCTGTGAGACTATACTCTGTAGGACTTCTTTGGCAACATTATATTAAATTACTCTATTGAGAATGCGTTGTACAGAACTTGTTTAATAATATTAGAAAAGTCTTGTTCCAAAGAATGGAAGTAAGAGAATCATAAAATTTACAATGTAAGACCAACCTTTTATTGTTTCGCACTCTATTATTATCCTACATATGGGACCCACCTGTAAAAATTACAAAGTGATACTCACATTTAAAAATTAGAACATGGAGCCCATATTCATAGGATTTGCAATGTGGGGTCACCTTTCTAGGAATTATAATGTGCGGACACCTTTGTGTGAATATAAATATGGGACCCACTTTAGAAATTCCAATGTGGTACACATCTTTAGAAATTAGAGTATGGGGCCTATATTTATAAGATTTACAATGTGGGTCCACCTTTTGTGATCGTGACAATGTGACCTACACTTAGGAATTAGAAAGTGGAGCCACATTTTTTGGGATTTTGGACATAGGACCCACCTTAAAAAATTATAATGTAGTGCCCACTTTTAGAAATTAAAACATGGGGCCCACATTCATGGGTTTTATAATATAGTCCCATCATTATATGAATTATAACTGTGCCAGCAGGTTGTTGCTCATGCCAGCAGCGGGTAAAGATTTTAAGATTCCTTCTAGTGAGATCAAAATTTGGAATAGCGACACAACCCTATCTCGTGGGAAAATGGAACATCCGAATGTCACAATGCCAAACGCACCCTTACTCTCCACTTGGATATCAATTATCAAGCAATGACTCAAATTTAAATTAAATTGAAGGCCTGCACCTAAACTCAAATTGAAATAGAGATCAAACTCAAGGCACATATAGCTATATTATTACGATATACAGATACTTATTCTAGTATCATATACATATGGCTGTGATCTCATGGACAATGTTGCCCATGGATATTAAAGTCAAGATCCCTTTGGGACTCAGTCCCACCTAGGGGCTGAGACCACTGTCATCGGATTGATGTAGTTTTTTAGAGCGTGAGCCCGGCCATAACATATTTTGGTCCCTAATCTTCTATGAGAAAAATTTTCTCCTGAGCACATGCATGGAAAGTGGAAACCATTGCCAAGGGCAGGAGCCAGGAGTACCCTTCCGGGTTTTAATGGGTCACACAACAAATGGCACCAATGTTGGAGAAAATAATCCTTCTTCAGTAATTCTTCTATCCCATGTTCTCTCTTTATTATTATCAACTTTTTGGGAATACATCAACATCCATGTTGGCAGAACCCCACCCAAGCCTGAATAAGCTCAATCTAATTTCATTTTCACTCTGGTGTGGGTTGGCACGACTCAACTTGCAAACCCACCTGATGCTATACATATATATTGACACATTTTCAAAAATAATGCCCCAAAGTTCAAGGATGGCCCAACACCTAACACTTGTTTTCATAAAAGATGTTTGGGATTGGGATTGACACCTAAATTTTAGGTGGTCACCAAATCGAAAACGTTGTCACGGTCTCACTTCATTCGAAGGCTAAGTGCATCTTCAAGAGACACTTCAAATTTAGATATGTATTTTTTAAAATAAAGGCTTATGTGGTAAAAAAAATGCATATGTAAATTTGGCATCTCACTTGGGCAATTCCAAGAGATATGTCAAATTATTATTTTATTTCAAAATTGGCATCTACTTCAACCAACTTTAAGTGCATTTACCTTCATCACCATTTTACGGTATGCCAAATTTAACATACCAATACAACCTTCAAATGCCACTTGAAATTTGACCATTCTCTTGGAAGTAAAGCCATATGTCAATTACAATAGTTGGGGACTTGGGAGCTGAGTTGGACATACAAATGAAGCATCTGCTGGAGATGCTCTAACAATGCTCTTTCCAGTCTCATCCACACATGCTTTGTTTGTCCTCCCTCCACTACTTATTTCCTCTTTTATTTACCCTCCTCTATAGTCCATACTCCATACTCTACAGGAGAGATGGTGCTGAGTGACTGCTGACTGCTGATCCCACGAAGAAAAGGCAGTGTAAGACTAACAAAGAAACATAGCAAAGGTCAGCCAGTTTCTCTACTCTTCCAGAGTACTACAATCAGTAGTCTTCAGTTTACAGGTCTCGTGCTTTAAAAAACTGGTCCTGTGGAGGGCCACAATTAAGGATAGAGATGGACCAACTTTTACGTACCTTTTACATTGTGGGTTTTTTTTTTTCTTATTAGCCTATTAGGGGCCTGTTGGTTGCAAGTTGCAAGCATTACTTAATGGAATTCTCTTTGTTAGGAATTCCTAACAACAATGCAGGAGTTGTCATTTATAGTGCTGGCATTTCAAATGCCACTTTTGTCCATCTAAAAATCTCCCAAGCATTTTGAGATTTCACTTAAAAAAAAATATTTAGAGAATTCCAAATAAAAAATCTGCAAATGTTTGCAACAAAACAAACTCTAATATGAAAAACAAAAAGTCTACTTGAAGGAATTATTGGGACGGTCCTTGCACCGATCCCAAGGTCCCATCTCCAAGGACGGTCCCAATAATCCCTCAAAGTAGCAGGGCTCTATGAAAAAAGGGTGGGTCCAATCAAGCATAGTGGGCATGGAGTCATGGACTACTTTAGACCGATTCGAACTGTTGCATCCTAAACACTGAAACTTGCATTGGGGTTTGAGCTGACCAGACATGTCAGAGTTCAGAAGTCTACTTGTTTTGGATTGAGGCCCATTGAAGTCTTAATTGGAATGATATTGGGCCCAATTAATGCGAGCCCAACCAGTGTATCACTTGGGTGAAAGTGTCAACATGAACCTTGAATTATCCAATTTTGTTTGGGACAGGAATCTCCACTATTTCCAGTAACTTAACCCAAGATCTGAAAGAGTATTGATTTTTGTAGTGCTCCCCAAGAGTGCCTTGCCTTCTTGGGAAGTTAGAAATACTTAAAAAGTGATGGAAAAGAGGAGGCATTGATGATGGAATATTTACTTTAACCAAAGGAATGATCTTTATCTTTATTTAGATACTTAGAGCATAATTCCTTCTCATCTCAATTCAACCTTTTCAAAGGCCAAGATCCCCTCCCTGCATCAAGGTAAGCATAACATTGAGAGAGAGAGAGAGAGAGAGAGAGAGAGAGAGATCTTTATTCATCATAGGACTACAATCCTCTCAAAGGTGATAAATTGTTATCATGATAAGGTTGTCCATGTGTTGTCTTTGCAACTTGTGCAAGTAAATAAAGATACCATGATTGGTAGTTGTATAGCATATCTGTTTTGGGAAAAATAATTGGAGTTCACTGTGATTTCACTAGCTGGCAAATGCAGACAGAGACAATCGGATGGTGGGAACCATCTGATTATCAATCGATCCAATTACTCTGATTATTACATGTGAATTGGCCCTAACCACAACTTTACTCTAAGCTCACCATTTTAGGCATCAGATTGAAGTGTACTTAAAAATACTGTTTCAATAAAATATGAAAAGTTGAAGACCTAAGATAAAAGGTTAAGATAATTTGAACAATGTGATATTTATTCTACCCCTAGGTTACTTCCAGACTCCTTATAACCATCTATAATTTTCATACATGCAGATGGGCTACATGGGAGGTGTGGTAATTTTTGGAATTCTACTATTTTCTATCACTTTATTGGTGAACAGAAGATTAAAATTCCCTTCTTTCATACCCAAAATCCCAAAAGCAAGACAAAAGAAGTTTTAAAAAAGAAAGAATATCAAAGGTAGAGAAGCTTAGACAACTCACTTGTGATTAACCTTGGCTCTTATTGGACCCTCAGACTTGTAAATGTGCTGCTGGTGGCCATCCTATCTTAAGCTTGTGACTGTTAATTTGGCTTTCGTGGAGGTCCTTAGACTTCTACTTCTAAAAAAAAAAAAAAAACTTCTCCTTACACCCCTTCCCCCCAAAATTGTGAACATTTTTTAGCAGATTCATGGAAAATTACTCTTACTTTCACATTTACACCAATGCTGGAAAGACTTTTCCGTGGAAAAATGTTCCAGTTTTTCATATCATTTCCGAAATAAAAAAAGTTGCATAGACCTCCCTAGGGACAACTCAATGTCCACAACCAATTGTGCAAAACAGTTTCCTTAACTTATGATAATATTTATGAACAAGTCATCAATTACCATTATACACTACAACAGTCTACCAGAATTTATAAAAAAAATATAGAAAGACACGCATTTTGTCCTTACAAAAGTTGTCAATCTACACCAAGAAGTCTTCTTATTTGGCACCGAATTTAAAAGATATAATCAAGTAGGTTCCACCTATCATGCTGATGTAAGATTGTGCCTCCCAACCTCTTAAAGATTTGAAGATGTTAACAACAAGGATAAAAAAAAATCATTGCTTTAGCTTATAACAAAGTTGTTACTAGTTTATTAATTTATTAGACAAGACTATAGTCATAAATACTTTCCAAGTCTAAATTACAGGTGAAACTAGGTTTTTTTCTTCTTCTTATTTTAGAACAAAAGGCAGAGTTTTCAAAATCTCCAAAAGTATCCAACTCCGATGTAGGATGTTAGAACCTACTTAATTATATAACTCCTAAGACTGGCAGGCTTGTGAAGCCAACCTAGAAGCAAAGACGAAGGAGAAGAGTTTTTCTCTAGGAGGCCAAAAAGAAAACACATGGTCATGCAAGTCACCGTGAGGGCCAGGAAATAACCCAAGTCCTAACCCTCAGATAAAGTTGGATTGACGCACATAATTTTGCATGATCAACCCAATGGCCTACCAAAATTAGGATGGATCTCAAAATTTAGGTGACTAGAAATTCACATGTGTAGTGGTTGCGATGGTCATAATGGGCTAGGTGTCCCCCCCCACGAGCAAGGCCCTAACCTTAGTTGGCCCTAGCTTTAGTGGGCTGGAGCTAGAGGTCCCCAGTCGAATCATTTGGGATCTTACCTGATATACAATGTTATTAGATGGTATTGTGTATCCGAGATTTGCCGATGATCAACCATTTGAAACCATAAGGGGGATCGGCTGGTTTCACGTCTTAAAATGAAATTTTAATTACCATTCACATGCGTCTTTGGGTCAACCATTTGAATTAATAAACGCAGTTGCTTATGGCAAATTTATGAGGTGGATCTCTCCCATGTTCTGCAAGTGAATCACATGGAACCCCTCTTGGCTCTCACATCCCCGGATTTGTAGCAGAAACTATCGCAAATGTTATCTTGAGACTTCAGAGAGAGAGAGAGAGTCTGTAATAATAGCACTGCAACAGATGGCACCAGGGCCTCAACATAGTGGCCGTTTTAAAAGGGAAGTGTTGTTTTGACTCAGGTGCAAAGCTGTTTCATACAATGATTATATATCGTGCATTCATCAACACTTCTCTCTTTCAACTAGGGAAATTATTATACAAGTCAGACGCTCACAACACATCTAAGTGGGGTGGACCATCTGCAACACACTAACTAAGTGGACCAACTGGTTGCTATAAGTACTTCTCACAGCTCTCCTTCTAAGTGCCATTCTTCCCCATCAGTAAAGGTATTTATTAGTTGTTTATTTATTTTACCCTAGCCCAAGGGATAGGATCAAAGAGTGTAGGAAATCGTGTGGCCCGCATGCTACGGGTCCCACGTCAGATCAAGCAAGGCTGATACCAATAGAGAATACAATCCCACTTAATGTAAGACTTGATCCGATCACACTAATATGACTCCAATAGGATTAGTGGATGTGGGTTTCTTGGCGAAGAAGTCTCTAGTAAGTGTCACTCTTTGGGACTTGTCTATATAAGATAAGGGAGCCCTAGGGTTGGTATTATTCCATCTCACAGGAAAGACAAGAGGCAAAGAGATCTACGGAGCTTCCCAATCGCTGGAACGCACATAGATCTCCGGCCGCGTGTCGGAGTCTTCGCATCCAAATCCACCAAAGAGAACCCACACGTATGAGTAAAGAAGCTCAAACACGTGGTAAGAAGAGCTCGCACATGTGGTAAAGAGAAGCCCCCACACATTGCAAGAGTGACATATTGAATGATAGTGAGATGTAGGGCTGCCAATCAACTTGCAACCCGCATTTCAGATATTTGAAATTTGAAAAACATTAAAAGGAAAATGACTCATCCTTGGAGAATTTTTAACTACCTAGGTATTGTATTAAAAAAAAAAAATTGAATGCTTTCACGGGAAGTATCATTTAGGTGCCTCTTTTGCAGATGGAATTGAATTGTTGGTAATTTAGGGCATGTTTGGCATCGTTCTCGTGTTGTTCCCAGTTTTGTGCTCGGATTAAGTTGTGCTGAGATTAGGTTGTGCAGAGTTTATACTTTGTAGAACTTGTTTGGCAACATTATATTAAATTATTCTACTAAAAACATGCTGTATGGAACTTGTTTGGTAACATTATAAAAGTTTTGCTCCAAGGAGCAAACATAGGATTTACAATGTGGGACCCCACCTTTTATTATTTGCAGTACTATTATTATCATATAAGGGACCCACCTGTAGAAGTTACAACGTGGTACCTGGCTACCCGAACATGGATCCCATATCCATTGGATTTATAATGTAGGCCCACCTATATGGGAATTATAATGTGGGCCAACTTTTTGTAAATGTAAATATGGGATCCACCTTTAGAAATTAGAATATGGGCTCATATTCATAGGATTTACAATGTGGGTCCATCTTTTGCAAACAAGACCATGTGACCCATATTTATGAATTACAAAATGGAGCCACATTTTTTGTAATTGTAGACACAGGGCCCTACTTTAGAAATTAGAATGTGGTGCCCACCTTTAAAAATTAGAACATGGGAGTAGCACATTTATAAAATCTACAATGTTGGCCCATCTTTATAGGAATTATAACGTGGGCCATATTTTTTGTTAATTGTGAACACGAGACCCACCTTTAAAAAATTACAAAGTAGTACTCACATTTAGAAATCCGAACATGGGGCCATCATTAAAATGTGGGGCCATACTTTTTGTTAATTGTGAACACGGGACTCACCTTTAAAAAATTACAATGTGGTACCCACATTTAGAAACCAAACATAGGGCCACCATTAAAATGTGATTGTGGACACGGGACCCACAGAGAAATTGCAACGTGATGCCTACCTTTATAAACGATTTATAATGTGGTCCCACCATTATAGAATTATAATAGGAGCCCATCTTTTGTGATTGTGACAATATAACTCACCTCTAGGAATTATAAAGTTGGGCCACCTCCTTTGGGATTGTGAACGTAGGGCCTACATTTATGATAAGTGAGAGGATTTAGAATCTTCAAATAATGCTCTTTAAAAGGCAAGAGATAAGAAAGAAACAATCGTGCCAGTAAGTTGTTTCTTAAAAAAAATAAAGTTTTTTTGTTCCAACTTTCTTATGCTGGAACAATCATTCACACATACCAAACATGTTTTCCACCCCCTTATCTCGTGGGAATATAGGAATATCCAAATGGCACGATGCCAAACGCACCCTTACATAAAATGGATTCCAGCATGGTAATACTAAAGAGGTGACGATCGATTGTACTTAGGCTGTAGCTCAGCCAGTGTCAATAAAGTGTATAAATTCGAATCCCTAATGATCAATATGAAGAAAAAACATCAGGTCGAACTGACCAATGTTAAGGATGAGATGTAGATGGAACCTAATGTTTTATTTTTAGTAAGGCAATGGTTAGATATTTATTTCCACCAGAAGGGAGAATACCTGGATATTTTTAGTACTTCAGCTTTGCTTTTTAAGTTTTTGCCATTTTCATAGTGGGAATATATATTGTTCAGAGTTCTTAGAAGTTTGATTCCATGCAAACCAAGGTGCAGTTACAATTCCTCAACTTGTAGAAGCTCAAAGCACAGAAACTTTGTTTTACACCAATACAGCCTGCAATCATTTGAAGCAAAAAATTCATAGACTTCAAAGAATGTGGAGAAATTATGAAGAAATAAAAATCTTCCATCCAAGATTCTCTTAACCAAATGGGCCTATAATCACAGTGCAGCTGTATGAAAATTCCCATCATGATAAGAATCCTGCCAAACAGAAAATTCAAAGAACTAAAATGGAGAGGGTACTGAGAGTTCCTGAAACTTCCAACAAGAAAAACTTCATGTACAAATGCTCCTATAAAAAATATTCCTTCTATAATAATAATACTCTCTTTAGCTAATCAAAATTCACAAGACTTCATACCAAATATAAGAGAACCTTATCAAAACTCCCAATATCAACCCAATCTCAACCCTCCATTTCATGCTTTATGACTGTAATAAGATGGCTATCTACAAAAGAATTGAATTTCCCTATCTATTTAGAATTACATGTAGAAGAACAATACAAAGAAGAAAAGAAAAAGAAATAATCAAATCTAACATCAATACAACAGCTATCTATCTTTCTTTCTGTTTATCATTTCACCTTATTATCTGTGTTGATGTATTGCTAGTCTCTAAACCATCCTGCCATGGTAGAAGCTTTGTGTTAGGATCCATGAATGTCTTCAAGACCCAATCTCTAAGCCCATTATCTGTCACATCACAAAACCGGCTCGACCAATCGGGCGGCTCAATCGCCTTGGTCCCCAATCCTGGCGCCCGATCTTTGGACCCTGTATTCTCCTCATCCTGCCAATCGGCGACATAGGTGGCGACCCGCCGATAAAACTTCTCCTTAAACACCTCCCAAACCTGATACTTATAGTGATTGATCACCATAACTCCTCTATCCATGTTCACATACTTGAACCCTTCCTTGAGGTGAAAATGGTGCACCACATTGATCAATGTCGAATTAAGCGCCTCCGGCTTCACTATAGACTTGTGCCTCTCCGGCACGCCCATCCGGCAAGTGTAACCCACAGTTACACCCTCCGGCGGAGCCTTCCGAAGGCCCGACGGCCCAAAACTATGGCAAGTGGTCCGCAATTCGCCCACCCAAGGCAAGCCAGAGTGGTTCCTAAGCACATCCTGCAGTGTCAAATTGGATGGCAAGTACAAGAACTCATCCACATCAAAGAATCCAACCCATTCACAAACACCTCTAGCACGGAGGGCACAGTGAGCGAATCCAGCCTCCTGCGTCTTGATCCAGCGCCATGTGTGCCGGGACACATTGAAATTCGACTCACCGAGTGAGTCTACAATCTCGTCGATTTCATCATCGCTGTTGTTATCGTAGATGAACCACCGGTCGACCCCGAGTTGGGCGTGGTACATGACCCACTCTCGGATGAACCGCGCCTGATTGCGGACCATGGTGCACGAGCACATCGTGTGCGGCTTCGGCCGGCCGGCGGGTGGGTCGGGTTCCGGCCGGAATTCCGGCCGGGCCAGGGAGTTGAATGCTCTTTTTTTGCCTTTGGGTCTAACTGTCACCTTAATGGTACTTAGTTTTTGTGGGTGTTTTAAGAGGATCAGGGGGGTCTTGCAACGAACTATTTCCTGGGCAACGGACAGAGCGACAGAGGATAACAGAAATCTGGGCCTGGTGAAATTCCAGCCGTACACACACTCGAATCTTGATGGGTCAGCGGCCCTTTCGGGCCGTAGATTTAGGCCCTTGATGAAGACGACAGTGGTGTTATCACCGTCGATCAAGGCTTCATAGGCAATTGAGTCCCAGGATCGGGCAGGCCGGGCAGGCAGTGGGGGCTGACCGAGCCGGGCAACGGTGGGGATGAAGCCACGTGGGGGGATGGGGCACCGGACGATCTGGAGATTGGGGTGATCCTGGCCGTCGATAGAGATCGGGGGCAGATCGAGTTGGGGCTGAGTTGACCCGGGTGGGAAGTAGATGCACTGCAGGTCCTTTTTTGTAAATAAAGGGACGTTGGAAGGGTGTTTTAGGAAAATCAGCACCTGGTCGGGGAAGACGACCGTTTCCTGGATCTGGACGGCGGGGCGACGGTGTATTTTCCGGTCGGGGACGGAATACTCGCTGTTGACGGCGTTGAGGGCCGGGTTACGCCCGGAGGAGATGAGGACCGGCCGAAACGAAACTGTTACGAAAAATGGGAATGAAATTAGAGAAAAGCCCATGAATCTAGGAAGAATTGCAAAAACATTCTGACAGAAAGAGAAATTGAAACCAGATCCTGAAATCTAACTGGAAAAAGAAGGAAATGGGTTTCTAAAAAAAAAAATACCCAAACGCAACTGCAACTCAAACAATAGAAAACAGATTTAGAAAAGAAAAGCATGAATCTAGCAGGAATAACAAAAGGAACCCCAAATAGAAGAACAAGAATGAAAACCAGATCTTCAAATCAAACAGAAAAAGTAGGAAATGGGGTTTATTAGAAACTGCAGATTACATTTAGAAAACCCATCAAAATGATATTTTGAATCTAGAACAGAAGAGGGAGAAAGAGGCAAAGACTATCCATGGAAAAAAGGGGGAAAACCCACAAAAAGTAAGATGGGTGTATAGCAAATTGAAGAAGATCTGAGCTTAAAATGAACTTTTAAGAGAAACCCAAGAATCATATTTGAAAAAGAGCGAGAGTGAAGATAAAAAGCATGAATCTTGTGGAGATTTTGCATACCTCCTAATCGCCGGAAGGCAGACAAGCTGAAGGAAGAGAGGAGAGCGCAGGAAATGGAGATAACAAGAGCGCACAAGAAGAACCTGTTCCATGACAAGAGATCTCTTTTCCTTCGGAACTTCATGACTGTTAGAGCATACAACAGAAGACGGTTTCCAGAAAAATCCTCTCTTTCTGCAAATTCATGAATTTCTGCCTTCTGGGGTTTTTGCACTTTTCCTCCTTTTTCTGGGGACAGAGAGAGAGAGCGAAACAGATAGACAGAGGGGCCGTCTCTGTAGTATATATTTTTAGAGGCAGAGAGAGAACGATGACTCTTCCTTTTGATGGACCAGTTGTGTCGGTTTATACGAGTAGGTTAGAATACATACTGGAATTTTTAGAGAGAGAGAAACAGACAGTGCCATGTGTAAATATTCTATAACTATACACAGTAATCTTTCTAATAAAAAGTGATCATGGAGACTGTAGTGAGTGTAATTGATTTGAGGTCAATACCTAACCTCAATTCTAGAAGGAACAATCATCAACTAAAGCTGTACCCAAGTTCCAGTTCTGATTTATGTTTTTAGTTTTGTTTTGTTTTGTATATTTGCCAGGACTATTTGGGGTATTGAGGAGAACATATGATTAGATTAGATATAAATGTATTCACCTGTGTCGTTTTTGTTTGGTTCAGGTGTTGCTTGTCTTGCTGTAATTTTCTTCTTCCTTCTAATATAAGATTTTAGGATTCAAATATTTATTTTCTGCATGAGGGGGCAGTGCTATACATAGCAAAAATAAGTGTCAATTTGGTATCTACTTGTTCACAAGGGGGAGCCAAAAAAAAACCACCCCCTTGGAGTTCTCCAAGCCCTTGCATTACTTGTCTTAAATTTAATGACATTTTAACTGTAGATCTTTTTGAGATTCAATTTAATGGTGAGTGAAAATTTAATATTGTAAATTTGGGTTTGATACCATATCACGGAATAATTAGAATATCAAAAGGGCTACACTGATCAAAAGTTAGCCCAAGTGAGCTCTATAGAGTTGGACGGCACAAACAAACTTAGAGAAAGCCGGTGGCCATATTAACCATGGGAGACAGGAGGGGATGGAAAGATCACAATTAAACTTAGGAGTCTAAGAAATTTCAACCCATTAAATCATCCTAACCTTCTAATCTATGGCACATGAGTCCAATGGTTTTAGAAAGAATCATTTTTATTCTTTTCTTTTCTTTTCATTTTCAATCCAACGGTGATTAATAATCTGATAAGTGTTAATCTTACCTTGTTGCAGATTGTGGGATACAATGTGTAAGGGTAAAAGGTTCACTCATTTCACATTTAAAAGTTTTAAAAAATATGCTACTAGTGGTTTCTCTTAGGAGATTATTAATTCTAACGAGACATAGTTGGGCCCCCAACATAAGTTGAATCATGTTGGGAGATTATTAAGTGCAATAAGACATAGTTGGGTGACTTGGGTCTCAAAAATAGTATTTTGCAATTATTTGTTCTCACAAGACTGTGCCAGCAAAAAAGGTCATCACAGCTTTGAAGCACCCCAGCTTGAATGGTTCAAGTTGACGAGTCAAAGTCACTCTACCAATCTGTCTAAATTGACCGGACTGATTCCATTGAGCCTAAGGTGACTGACTTAACAGGGTGCTTAGTCAGAATGTGCGACTCTGATCAAGTTTGAGCAAAAACACTGTTGGCTAGCCATGTTGTAATGAAGCTGAGTTGAGTCGAGAAACATGAGTCACCCCAAATTGCAGATTCTATTAATGTCAACATTGAGTAGCTCTCCAGTGACAGGGGATTCAAGCCTAATAAAGGGATCAAACCAGACCCAAGTATTAATTGCAGATTCAATTAATGTAAATTAAGTCACTCCAACTTCTTCGCTTGTTGCTACTAATGTGTTGTTCACATACGTACAACTCTCTGCCTGTGGATGCTCAATTGCCCCTAAAAATTTTTGGGGTTTTGACCATACAGGGTATAAAATACCCTGTATTCTTTGAAATGGTGTTGACCAAAAATATATCCCAAATATGGGTATCATACTGAGAGCCTCTTTTTTTTTCCACTTTTACCCTTTTTGTGCGATATCGCAAATATTTGCGATATCGCATAAACTGAAGAGTTATTATATAAGCTGCTCGTTTTCTCTCCCTTTTTTTCCTCCGTTTGCAGCAAAAAGTAAGTCGTTTTCCCTCATTATTTTCTTGTGGCTGTCTTCATCTTTATAGGAGGTTCTCAAAAGGATGAAGCAATCGCTCTTTCATTTCTCCAAAGGCATTTAGATGATTCTTCTTACATAATATTTGGACATGTTTGGAATTTTTTGTATACTCTGTCAAATGTTATGTTAAAAATAGTTGGGCATTGAGACACCAAAAACTTATGGTCATAGAGATACTTTGGAATTTATTCTTAATTTTTTTGTTTGATTATATTAGATGAAACAAAAGATATGAAACGTCCTAAAAATGTATTTGCTGTAGCAATCGCTCTTTCATTTCTCCAAAGGCATTCAAACGATTCTTTTTACACAATATTTGGACATGTTTGGAGTTTTTCATATACTCTGTCAGATGTTATGTTAAAAATGGTTGGGCATTGAGACACCAAAAACTTATGGTCATGGAGATACTTTGGAATTTATTCTTAATTTTTTTGTTTGATTGTATTAGATGAACAAAAGATATGAAAAAACAATAAGGAAAAACGACTTACTTTTTGCTGCAAACGAAGGAAAAAAAGGGAGGGAAAACGAGCAGCTATATAATGACTCTTCAGTTTATGCGATATCGCAAATATTTGCGATATCGCACAAAAAGGGTAAAAGTGGAAAAAAAAAGAAGATCTTTGTACGATACCCATATTTGGGATATACTTTTTGTCAACACCATTTCAAGAAATACAGGATATTTTATACCCTGTATGGTCAAAACCCTTTTTTTTGTCATGTTTTCTAGAATGCAACAAAATTTGGCATGTCCATTTTATCTTCTTAAACTTTATTATTAATCCTAATCAACACACAAACCCACCCTATCTAGCCTCTTTTTTAGGAGTATTTTACAAATAGGCTGATTTACCCTGAAAAAGCATTCAAATTACTTATTCCTTCATGTAAAAGATAACTTTTAAGGGGCCTAAAATGAAAGGCTAGGATCATTTAATTGGCTTGGTGACCCAAGCTTTTTAATCGCCATGCCACTCTTGGGCATCATACATCTAAGTAGGCCACACTAAAAGTAACTTGATTATAACTAAATTTGCTAAATTTAAATGAAGGGTATTTCTATCATCAGTCCGTAAAAACTAACAGTCGCATGTTACACCATCAAATTAAGGGCAGTTTGTTAAAATAGAAATGATGGGAGACTTTTTGAGATTGACTAAAAATATAGCGGGCCTTTTTCTAAAAACTTCAATTTTTTAAGGCCACTACTTACTAATATCTCTCTGCTCCATCTGGCCCTAAACCTTGCCACCCATCAGGAGAGAAAAGAAAAACAATTGTCAAATTTTTGTTATGAGCTCTATTCTAAGAATTTAGTTTCTCAAATATGACCCAAATAGATATAATTATATAGTGAAGTGAACAGGTCGGGTTAAGATGAATGTTGATTATCTTAAAGAACTAAAATAATATTTTATCATATTACTTAGTTAAAATTATGTCATTAGTTATCTGACAAAGGTCAAGTTAAAATTATTTTATGTCATTATTGACATTATTGGATAAATGGGACAAAATTTAATGACAATGAGATGAATTATGACCATTTATTTGTAAAGTGCTGCTAATTCTAATAATCAGAAATATATGTTTTTTTTTTTGGAGAATATCCTTACGTTTAGGGCACATTTTCTTTTGTGTAATTAAATACGTAGGATTGTATTTGTATAAGCTGTTAATTATCCGGATGTTTCCTTTCCCTTTCTAAGTATTCTTTTTTACATAAACGTCCCTAGCTACTTCTACATTTCTCCATCTCTATTTTCTGCAATTATATACAAAATAGAACACTGGTTCCTTTTTCTTTTTTCTTTTGGGTAGAATTAGAATGCTGCTATTATACAAATGGATTAGAATTGAGCATACACCCAATCCGAACCATTGATTATGACAAAGAGGGTAGTTGTATGGACATCAAAGTTGAGACCTAGGACATCTGAAATTCTCTATGTTGAAGTAAATTTATCTTTAAGACACCATTTATCATCAATGCACCTCAACCCCTTCATTTAATTATTTCTGAAATTATTTTTCCAGTTACTTTTAATTTATTTTGGGATATCGTTTTTCAAAGTTTTCCATCAACACCACCCACCAAAATTATTTTTGTAAAGATTGGGCGATCACCCACTTGGGATTTGGGAGTTGGAGTGGCATAATGTGTAAGTTTTACTTCTCATTTTTTGCGTTCGATACAGCACCAGATTTGTCCAGTGTGATTTTGTGTGGATTTAGCGAGCACCACCTTGAACCCGAAGAATAGACCAGTTGGGTCAAAGACCTTAGGATACCCACATCATCAAGAGAAAAAAAAAAAGATTGGGCAATTAATTAGGTAGTTAAAATATATATGAAATGGCCAATTTATAGACTTTCACTGTGAATGATTCATGGTAAGTATGCCTAAAGCCAGTTTACCAACCAAGCCTTGTATATTTTCAAAACAAAGAAAGCCCCTTTTGAAAAATGCCAGCTATTAAATAGTAGAGAACCTTCCAGATGGGTCCCACATACAGACGGTCCAGATTGTAAGGGGAGCCAGTCATGTGGAAACTTCTATTTTATTTCATAAAGTCGCTAGACATGGGCCCACACGTATTCTTTTATGGTAAAAACGTGTATTGGAATATTTCGCTGGAAGAGTGGGCCCCATCTGTGGGGCCAACTAATAACCAAATACTTTATACATTTCGAGCCTCCTTGGTTGCAAATTTAAGCAGTGCAAATGATGTAAAGCTTAAACAGGTCGGGTTCAAGTCGGATCCTTTTTTTTTTTTTTTTGGTCTTTGTCTTTTTTAACAAATCGGGTCTTTTAAGTAATCGGGTAATCAAGGTCCGGTATCCTTTCTTTGGACAAAAATGTATTGGGTCAGGATCAGATCCATGTTCTTCAAATTTTGTTTTTATCGGGTTTAAGCGGGTACTTGCGTAGATTTACCCTAATTACTCAGTTTGCTGGGCTTAAGTAATACTAGGACCAATAGGTCCCAAAATAGATTTTGTTAAAACATACAAGTTGGGCTCTTATAGAACTTAATATGATCCAATGTCCGTGGATTGGCAATCCTAAACATGGTCCAAGATTTGTGGGCTCTTAAAATGTATTTTGTTTATAACATCACTCGAATAGGTTCTTTATTTGGGTCCGGAATTGTTGGATCCTTTGCTTTTGGATCTAAATCCCATTTTTTCTATTTTTTTTCCTTCATACCAAAAATTAAGTACTATATCTGCAATTTTCAACTTCTGGACCTGACCCAACTCGAGTTTAAAGAGATTAAGTTCGGATCAGGCATTTACCTCTCCTATTGCCCCCCACTATAGTTGCCAATATCGTTTCGGACTATCCTCCAAAATGAAAAGTCTCAGCAGATTCAGAATTTCTACAAGAATTTTGTAATTACATATAGAAAAAATATAAAATAATATATGTCTATACATATGTGTATAGAAAAATAAAAAACAATAAACATGGGTATAATCCATTCTAGTAAAATCTTCTCGATTTACATTTTAGGGAAATATAAGAAATACGAAGTATACATATGTGTAAAAAGTAATTTTTTTAATTAGGTAAAATACCATTTCGGCTGAAAAATCACAAAAATTGATCGAGATTCAAAACCAAAAGTTTTAAGTGACATTTTGTTTCGACCACTTAACCGAAACGAAAAACTTCGACAGAAATGTTACGAGATTAATAACTTTCACAACCACCACACTCAGCCCTTTTCCCGTTATTTTGTTGCTTCCTCTCACGTCTCCGTCCCACAAATCTTCAATCAACCAGGGTTTTCTCTTTCTGGCCATCATATCAGTGATTATTTAGTGGGCCACAAATCATTTTCAGCCATTGGCCCACAATTGGGACAACCTGATGACCCGGATATAAGATAATTACCAACAGTCTTTTTCTGTTTTTTTACGGCCATCATGTCAGTGATTATCTAGTAGGGCACAAATCATTTTCAGCCATTGGGACCCACTTGTTGGCCTTTGGGCCCACATTAGACAATTGTTTCAGCAATTTACACATAAAGAGGAAGGTGACATGATCATTCCTTGTTATTTATTCCTCTGGTTCACTATAAAAGTATGGCAGATGTTATTCTAGTGTATAAATCAACCAAACGCGGTTTGTATGAATGGGCTGTGTATTTAATAATGGATCAGTCCAAGCCGTCTGTCAACTGTTTTCAAATGCTTTGGTCAAAATTTACTGCCTTTTTGTCATGTTGATAATGGGTTTTGGAAGCTTATGTTTCAATAGCATTTTTTTTAATTGCTGGTATTTAGTGGTAGTGGAAGTATCATTAATGGGTTTTACTCACATGAATCATGAATGGATGCCATTGGGTCAAGGGTGATGGACCTATTGGAAAATTAGGCCCATATTAACTAGTGATTTAAGGGCTTTGAAACTTTTAATGGTATTTTTTTTAAAAAATTTGTGTTCTCATTTTAGATCAAATCCAACAATGATACATCTTTGATGACGGTGAATTAGTTGGTTGAGTCGCAATTCATGGGGTTTAGTGAGTGTGAAGGGACAAGAATAATCATCTACTGGCCTCGAAAAGGAAGTGGGCAAGAAGATATGAAGATCTGTGAGAAGAGTATATCTTACCAGAGACGTGTCCCATCATGGATAGGTCTATTTCAATTAGAGGGGATTGCAATGGATTAGGTTAAATGGGTGATGGGCTGCATATAGAGTGAGTTGGGGGGAGTGGGGGTGGGTTTAGTCTTGTTGGTCAGAGACATTATATACCCATATCATTTTATTTTTAACCCAACGAAGGGGAATGGGATCCAAGAGAGAGCCCGCATATACACGGAAAGACGATCCAAGTAGAAAGAAGGCCCACACAAGTGAAAAAAGATAGCGTACAAGAATTTGAACCCTAAATAGCTGGGTGAGAACTGCCGCCAACTACCAGCGAGGTAATTGCGGTTCTCCATAATACCCATATCATTAAAAAGAAAAAGGAAAAAGATACACCTAACATAATTTCTTTTTAAAAAAAATCAAAAGAGAAGTTCATTAACCACACATCAGAGTAAACAAGCACAAGACAAAAAGATAGTAAAAACATCACAGCCCTACAACAAGAATACTGCCCAAAAAATCAATACAGATGATAGGGGTCCCTGGTCCACACCCCACTGAAACTGCCTGACCCCATTAGGCAAGACATGATTGAGCCACCCCATTAGACTTCTTGGGAATATAAAAAGTTGGTATCGACATTTGAACAAATTTGAGTTGCTGCGAAAATATCTATATTTCATCTCTCCTTGCCATAAAACATATATGTAAAAATATATATATTTAATTTCAATATTAAAAACTTAATTCATAATATGTATCAAACATAATCACGATTTGTGCCCATCAAGAGGTTGGTTTGGTATTACATAAAGTCCGGATCCTCTGCTACAACCATTACATGAGAACTGAATAATATTTTTCTAGAACTCCATCACTGGGCTCATATAAAGATCATCCAAGCCGTTGAAGCTGAATGTCATCCCTTCCAACCATATATCTTTAAGTTTCAACTCAAAAAGAGTATGTCTCACCGTATAATTGATTATCGTGACGATAACATGTTTAACACGTTAGCAACGCTGCCAAAATGACACATAGTTTTATTTACGTCACGGTGATCAATCATATGGTGGAAACTACTCCTTTTGAGTTGATACGTAAGAATATATGATCAAAGGGGATGACACTCACTTTGAACTGTCCAAATGATCCCAATCTGGATCCCATGATGGAGTTCTAAAAAGCTTGTCACACTTATTTAATAAGATTAGGTAAGACTAACACAGGGGTTGGACGTTTTGGTATCTGGGAAAACTCAAATGACAAATAATGTTGCTTTCAGTTTGGGTACAACCAGACGGTGAAGTTTGGTGGCCCACCAAATTAGTGTAAGATTTTATTGGGCCTCTTCCGGAAATTGGTCCATAAGGTTAAAGATAGATAGTCAGGAACTCTGCATAAATCATTCAAGAGTTGAGAGGAACCAAAAATAGAGCCCACTTACTGAAAAATCGAGCCCCTCGAAATGAACACCTTCACTAAGTATGTATGGTATGTCTCTAAATTTTACTCCAATAGAAATCGACTCACGTTAAGATTGACCATCTGATGAATAATATGATTAACACAATCTCATGTGTTACTAATCATGTTATTCGAGGAGGGTCACTACGGCTCACCTGCTAGAGGTTGCCCTCCCAGCAGGCCTGAAAATTGGGCTGAACTTGAAATATTCATGATCTCCTCATACAAGGAGACTCCTCCATGAACATGGATGCACTTCAATAGTCCACTAATCGATCTTGGCACTTGATGAGTCCGTGGAAATAAATAAATGGACATCTCAAAGGTATTCCAATGGGTTGGTTTGTTAACTTGTTAGTTAAATCAGCACCTTTACTTGCAGTGTATTATGATGCAATTCCTCATCAAGAGATCCATTGTTCTGGAGAAAAAGTATTGAGGACTAACTAACAAATTCCAGTAGGAGGAAGGGGTTGAAAGTAGAACAATGGATCCAATTCCATCCAGAGATCCGAGATCCATCAAGAGATCCATTTCACCCCTCACGCAAACAACTAAAACTTTTATTTGGACGAGGGGTGAGATGAAATTAAATTATATGGTCAAATCAAGAGAAAATATAAGAGGAAATGGTTGAAAGTAAAAATACAAAATAACAAAACGCTACCCTAGAAGGCACTCTTAGTACTCTTTTTTTTTTCCCAGTAAAATTAAAGAGTCACTCTTGAAAGCACTAAATGACAAAAAGGAAGGAGAAATTTTTTATCTTGTAATGCTTTTACTTTCATCTCCGTCTTATCTCTCTTTCTTTTGACTTTACCCTTGAGGCGTGTTTGTTTGCAAAAGAGTAACGTAAATGAGGGTTGAAATAAATTCAAACGTTTCTTTACCACATGAGGTGTCTGTTAGCATTAGCCCAGAAAGTAAAGTAAATAAGTCTGCCTAATTGACGGTTACTCCAACTCTACTTTTTCTCTTCCATAGTTACTTGGAGATATCATAAGTAATTGCCTGGCTGGCGGTTTACTCCAACTCTACATTTTCTTTCCTTGGACAGAAAGGTGAGAACTGCAGCCATATTCTACTTGAAGGGAAAAAAAAAAATGGAGCCAACTGAATATTTTTTATTATTTATTCTAAATATCTTACTCTACAAAAAGCTTTACAAAAATAAATAAATATAGAATATTGAGTTGGACTTGAGATAAACTGTAGACCAGTGGGTCAAGTGAGATTTTATTTTCTGGCCTGACAAGTCCACATGCTAGGCTAAGATTTGGACTTGCCCGGCCCATTTTACTTGGTCCAACTCTAATGATGAAAGAGGACTCCATAGCCCATAGCCGTTGAAGTAATACTTGTTGCTATAGATATCACATTTCTCTTTTGGATTGGAGGAATGAGTGCAAGTGATCAAGTGAAGTTTGAAACATGGGATTCATAAGAGCCCATGGATGGATTGATGGTATAGTAAATGGAGTACGAAACACAATCATAATTCTAATGAAATAGAACCATAGTCCAAAGGGCTTTAAAATTTGGGCTAGAAGTAGGTGTTAAAAGTAAGGCAAATTGGGCAAGAAGTAGGTTGTTGAAATTTAGGAAAATTTGCACACAGTGTCTTGGCTTTTCTTTTTCTTCTTGTTACCGAACTCAGCCTCCATAGTTTACCTTTTGTTAAATGATCTTTTAAAATCCATTATGAATATTTTTAAAACATTGTAAAAATGTCATAGTGAGTTTAAGGATAATGTGGCAATTTGGCATTTTGGCTTCTAACACAAATAAAATGCTGACTTAGTGTGGGACCAATTTCATGTAAGGGGAGGGTCAGGGGCGGAACCAAGATTTATACCTTTGGGGAGGGGGGCACTGGAAAAAAAAAAAATCTTAGGGGGGCCATTGTTAAAAACCCTTCTAGATTCCAATTATACTAAAGGAGTTTTATGAGATTTTTTGGCCCCCTGGTTTTGCCCCTGCAGAGGTTGTAAATTTATAGTCATTTTAGTTTTTACAAGGTGGACAATAATTGAAAACTGGGCATTGACATGGCGATGCGGTTGATGTGACATTAATCATGTTCCTATTACATTTTTAATTATACAGTGAGACCCATATTTTTTTTATTGAAAACTAATTTTACTGTTAATATTCGCAGCCGATTGGCTTTTATAGTAAATTAAATCTTCTTACCCGACCCTTCTTGACAAAACCTCGCGACCTAGTAAAGGCAGCGCAAATACATTTAACACTTCTAAAGAACTAAAATTTGAGATCAATGAAGTACACAATGTCTACCGAAGTACGTAATACCAAGAAATACCGAGTTCAAGGTTGAACTCTTGCAATCTTGGGGGAATGATGCAGCAACACTAATTTTTTGAATGCAAGTCTCCAAAAGCCCTCTCCCTCTCTTTCATTTTCCTATCATTCTCTGTATCTCTACCTACGTTTCATGTGTCTTTCTCTTCTCTGGCCCTACCCTTCTTCTCTCTCTCTCCTACAGGTTTGACCGACCCATCTTGTCCATAGGTCTAACCCACACATCCCTGACACTCCCTTTTTTCCTCCGAGCCCTGCTACCTGGATGTACCTGGGGCTCCGTCTTTGGACCGACCCCGGGGTCGGTCCAAAGACGGAGCCCCAGGTACGTCCAGGTAGACTTTTTCTTTTCCGATATCATCCACAAGCCTGATGACCCATACTCCATTCTGCCTGACCACAATTAGGAAACCCACTGCTGGATTGCGCCTGGATGTAAAATCTTTCAATTACTCAATTCCAATAGTAATTTCATCAATTGATTTCCAACTTGTTGTAACCACACATAACCAGGTAAAATAGAAACAGAGAAATATATTTCAGCCATGAAAAAAGAAAAATCAGAAATCTTATCTAACAAAGTTTTAAAGGTTTTCTGCTAATATCGACAATGCACATTAACTGCATGGTGGCCTTTGTTTTTTTTATCTTTGAAGGTATTATGGACTCAATTTTTTTTATTTTATTTTATGTGAAAGCTTGTTTGATTTTATTTTTTGATCATTGTATAATTGTTTCTCTTTTTTTTTTCATATATATATATATATATATATTTTTGCAGTATTCCAAACTACCTCAATTTCTTTTTTTTAAAAGACTCAAATAGTGGGTTTTACATTATAATTTCTAAAATATGGGCCCTGATTAACTCCTAAAAGTGGTCCCAAATTTCTTGTAGTTCCTCCAAGTGATGCGATTCAAAATGAACGGTTCAGATAACCATCATGTCAGCCAGCCCCACGGTCGAGTTTTACACAATTCCCTAGCAAAACTCACTGGAGATTTGCATAGTGAGAGTCCACAGCACAAATGCTGGTGCTTAGTCTGTTTCTCTTCTTCTCTCTTCATTATGTTGTTGTTAAGCAGCAAAATGGTTTGCGTCCTTTTTATATGTGGGGCACTTCAGTAATGCCATTTCCCCTGCCTGTTATACAAAGTGCTCACATGCATAATTTATTGGTATGAAGCAAGAAGGCTTAAAAAAACCTATTTCAGGAAATCATCATGCACCCATGCATAAACATGATTTTCAATCTCCTTTAACAAGGTGGCCATTTCGCATGTTTACTTCCCGTATAGATCAAAGAAGACTTATTGTTTGTGAGTTGGGGTGCATGAATTTCCAGAAGACTTGATAACAGTTTCTTCTTTTATTTGTCGCATGCTTAGATATTAGGATATAATGCCTTCATATGCTAATATGTGGCACAGTTTGTACCTTTGCTGATTGGTGCCAAATTTTTGTGATGTGTTCTATTTTTCCTTCTCATATGCCAAAGTAATTCTCCTTTGAAGTTCCAGCCAATACTTGTATGCCAAGTTTGTTCTCATTTTCTGTTTTCTGTTGCTTATGGGTCTTTTGAACCTGAATATGCAGATTTCATAAATGATGCTGGAGCTGAAATTCCAGAAGATGGAGGAAGAATGTGCTGTCCTCCATTGCTGCCGTGAGAAGATGAAGAAGAGGATGTCGAGGACTTTCGAACAAGAATTCTGTTGGTCATTTGTTTTAGTTTGTAATTGTTGTCAATCCTAGGGTGTTGGCATGGTGTTGGAAAGCAGTATGATGAGGGTTGCAAGCATTCAAAGTGAAACTGAGCAACTGCATGTTCAGGTCATGTCAGTTAAGCATATTGTTATACTTATATCTTCACATCTAAATTCTGAATTAAAAAGTGGTCAACATGACTTTTGTGCATCAGTGAGAGGGCTTGATTTTTTGTTTTGGAATCAGGTCGATCCGACTTTAGATTTTAAAGTTATGGCCCAAACAGTGGGACAACTCTGCCTCTCTTGATCAGGTTGCTGTTTTTCTCAGACCAGTCAGCTTCGAGGTGATTTTACACTACTTTTCATTCAATCTGGGTTAAATCTCAAAGCATGAAAGTTGTAGCCCTCTGATAATCTTTTATTTGGCTCAAGAATCATGTCGTTTCGAGCTCAGAAGAGGAAGTTATGAATTTCCTAGTGGAGACAAATTCTGCAGTTTTTCTGCACTGCGAGATTAATTTTTCTTCTTGGTACCTTGTTGTGGGTCCCATTATGTGTTAGAATGTAATCAGCAGATGGCCCATCAGTTTCATCTGATTCAAATGGTAGGTCAGTCCATTTGCATAAGTTTTCATTCGAATGCAAAAGTCTTTTGCATTATAACAAAAGTCTTTTGCATAATGCAAAAGTCTTAATGGAAGAGCCTACAATTGTTGAGTGTGCACTTATTTTCATTTAGAAAAATGGGGTTTATTCATTTTTCTTCATAGAGTGCAAAAGTCTTGTGCAAAAGTCCTTCTATCAAGTCAAGGTTCAAATATTTAATTGATTCCTACATCTGGTTGGGATCAATTTTCTTCCCCTTGGTGTGCTTCTTTGAAACTAGCTCTTTGAAATCATCATCGATTCTACAACATAAGATATCCATCAATTGAAGTCATCTTCATTTTCTATTCCCGAGAGAGTTGCAGAGATGAACTGAAGGCTGAAAAACCCAAAGTTCCGGTGCAAGCAAGAGAGTTTCAAAGTCTGAGATTCACTCTTGAGATCGTACGAGCCTATCACCATCTCTCACTCAGAGTCATGATTAATATGTTCTTCAGTACATGATGATCTGTTCTTCATCTGTGGTATGGTCATCATGCCCTCTATTTCATGTGGATTTATATTCCTACTTGTAGTCTTCCTCAGATTATGATTGTGCAGACAAAGGGTGTGACTAGAAATTAGTGATTGTGGTTGATAAGAGTTGCAGGGCAAGTGAACTAATCTCGGTGAAATTATTTGTGTGATTGATATTTTCTTGACACCTATGTGTATTGCTGGAATTTTATTGTAAGGCACCTGTGTGTGTTATAAATTTGTTTATCCTTGTAATCACTCAAGTGGGTGCTTGAGTGTAGGGGTTGGTGCTCTTGTCCGTTGGTGCGGGCAAAGTTGTAAGGGGTTGGTGCTCCTAGCAGTTGTTAGTTGCTAAAATAGTGGAAGTGCACTTTTTGTGCACCGTGGATGTAGCCTGAGGGTGAACCACGTAAAACTTCTGTGTTATGGTTGTGTGGTTGATTGTTTGCATATAAAATTTTTAGGCACACTGATTCACCCCCCCTCTCAGTGTCCGTGTGGGGTCAACAATTGGTATCAGAGCAAGGTCCCATTTACAAGCATAATCTGCTTTGGGTGATCTTGTTACAACCCACATGGCTTCAGGAGAAGGTTTCTCTTCTAATAAAGCACCACTATTTGATGGGACAAATTACTCTTTTTGGAAAGTCAGGATGCAAACTTATCTTTCAGCATTGGGGTATGACATATGGGACTGTGTAAGAAAAGGCTACAAAGGAAAAGAAGATCCTACTGATGCGGCTGAGAAGAAATTACTTGAGAATGATTCAAAGGCAAGGAATGCTCTGATGTGTGGATTGTCAGACAATGAACTTATCAAGGTCATGTCCTGTAGGACCTCAAAGGAGATATGGGATAAGCTGCAGAGTGTTCATGAGGGAGACAAGAAAATAAAAGAGGCAAAACTGCAAACTCACCGGGCTCAGTTTGAGAGTTTGAAAATGACCGAAAGTGAGACCATTGGATCATATCTACTGAGAGTCAATGAAGTTGTGAACTCTATTAGAGGGTTTGGTGAAGAGCTAAAAGAAAAGTCTATTGTTAAGAAAATTTTGAGAACTCTTCCTGCCAGATATGATGCCAAAACTTCTGCCATCGAAGAAGCCAAAGATCTAGATGTCTTCAGCATGGATGAACTGCATGGTTCACTGACAGCATATGAGATGAGAATAGGGAAGCCCAAATCTTCTGACAGGGAAGCTGCTTTCAGTGCAAAGAATAAGGCTAAGGAAGTGGTTAAGTCAGATAAAGATGATTCAGATGATCCAGATGAAGAACTAGCGGCTAACTTCGTTCGAAAATTGAAGAAGGGTCAAGGTAAATAAAAAGGGAAGCTGCCTTTCAAGTGTTTTAACTGTGGAGATGTGGGTCATTTTGCTGCTAAGTGTCCTCATGAGGACAAAGAAGAAAATGACGATGATATACCTAAGAAAAAATTCTTCAAGAAAAACTATCGCTTTAAGAAAGGGAAGTCTAAAAGCCTAGTGTCAAAGAAAATGTCCAGTTCTTCAGATGATGATTCTGAAGACAGTGGGAATGAAGCAGCAGAGGCTCTTTTTATGGCCATGCTTGATGAACAAGTTGAAGATAACAAGTCTGAAAAGGGAAAATCATCAAGTGATGATGAAGATGCTGAAATTAACTTGGAAGGAAAGTTGTTGGCTGCACTTGAGGAACTATCTTTTGAAAGGAAAAATCATAAGAAAACTTCAAAAAGGCTAGTTGATGCAGAGGAGATGGTTGTAACATTGAAATTGAAATTGGAGGAAAGCAAGAGGATACATGAAGATCTTGAGGCACAGGTAGTTTTGAAGACTGAAGAAAATAGTAAGTTAGAGGAGGAGATGACTGGTTTGAAAACACAGTTGAAGAAGTTCTCACAGAAGCTGAATGCTTATCAAGGGTCCTCCAAGTTGAATGAGATTCTCAGTGTTCAAAGGCCTCCTCATCTAAAATTTGGCCTTGGGTATGAGGGAGAGTCTTCTTCTAAACAAGTTAAAGAAGCGCCTCAGAAAACTGAACAGATAGCTGTGAATGTAACTCCTCCAAAAGCAATACCACAAACTCAAAAACCTCAAAGGAAATTTGCTCCACCAAAGAAGATGCCAGAGCAGCAAAACTTCAGGCCTCCTATGCGGATACAATCTACAAACTTCAGGTCAATTTCTCACTTCCATGGTTACTGTTTCCAATGCAATACATATGGACATAAAATGATGACCTGCAAATTTAATTTGAGGCCTAGAAATTTTGTGAATAGGAACCATTTTGATGCTCTTATGATGTATCCTGTAGAATGCTTTATTTGTCATAATTTTGGGCATCTTGTTAGAAATTGTATGCATGCATATGCCCCTAATCGAAGACAGGTACAATTTCAAAACGCAAATGCTATTACATATCAACAGAGGGCTCCTAAGACTGCTGAGTTGAGCAGTATTGAAACAGATAAGTCTGCTAAATCAGTTAAAATGGTTTGGAAAAGAAAAGAACAAAAAGACAAGGATAACTCCTTGATAGTACAGACAGCCTTCAAAGCACAAGGAAATTTGACTTCATGGATTCTAGACAGTGGATGCTCTAGTCACATGACTGGTGACAAGAGTAAGTTCTCCAAGCTACAGCAGTATGATGGAGGATCAGTGAAATTCGGAAATAATGATGGAGCTAAGATTGTTGGGAAAGGTTTGGTCAGGATAATTGACGGCAAAATCAGATCCGAAGAAGTGTTGTTTAGTTGATGGGTTGAAACACAACTTGCTGAGTGTCAGTCAGATATGTGATAGAGGACATGGCATTTTCTTCAACAAACATGACTGTGAAATCTTAGACAACAATGGAAAGGTTGTGGCAGTTGGTATGAGGACTTCAGGCAACTTATATATACTCTCTGAGACTACAGTGAATACATGCATGCTAGGGAGGGAAGATGAAAGTTGGTTGTGGCATAGGAGACTTGGGCACATAAGCTTCAAAAATTTGTCTAATATATGCTCCAAGAAGGCAGTTCGGGACATACCTTACATTGGGAAAGCTCAAGACAGTGTCTGTGATGCATGTCAGAAAGGGAAGCTAACTAGAGCTTCTTTCAAGTCAAAAGAGTACAACACAAGCAAGCCTTTAGAGCTGGTACACACGGACTTGTGTGGCCCGATGAGGACTCAGAGTTTGAACGGAGACAAATACTTCATATTATTCATCGATGATCACTCTCGCATGACTTGGATTATGTTTCTGAAGAACAAAGATGAAGCATTCAATATGTTCAAGATCTTTAGAAAACAGGTCGAAAATCAGACTGGCAGGAGAATCAAGGTGTTGAGGTCAGACCGAGGAGGAGAGTTTACTTCAGATGAGTTTGAGGAGTATTGTCAAGAACATGGGATTCGTAGGCAATTTTCTGCAGCTCGCACACCTCAGCAAAATGGTGTGGTTGAGAGGAAGAACAGGACAGTACAAGAAATTGCCAGAACCATGTTGACAGAGAGCAAGCTTGCAGATGGATTTTGGAGAGAAGCAGTTCACACTGCTGTATACATTCAGAACAGATGTATGCTTAGAGCACACACTGACAAGACTCCCTATGAACTGTGGTTTGGCAAGAGAGCATCGGTGAAGTACTTCAAGGTATTCGGCAGTAAGTGCTTTATAAAAAGATTGGATCAAAATCTTGGGAAATTTGATAATCGTGCAGATGAAGGCATCTTCATAGGCTATTCTACTAGAAGCAAGGCCTACAGGTGCTACAATAAAAGGCTCCAGAAAATAGTCGAGAGTATAGATGTTAAGTTTGATGAAAACAAAAAAATTCCAAAGAATATTCAGGAGATTGAGTATCCAATTGAGTATCCAATGTATGAAAATCCTGATGATAACAATGAGATTGAAGACTTGCCTAGTCACAAGGAAGGAATGTCGGACGATAACTCAAAAGAGAAGAAAGAAAATGACAGATGGCATAATTATCATGGTATTAACGAAACTGATATCATTGGAGATCCACAGGTTGGAGTACAAACTAGGAGGATGAAAACCAGTTTATTCTCTCTCTTGTCCATAGTTGAACCCAAAACTGTTGCAGAAGCAAGTAAAGATGACAGTTGGGTCAAGGCAATGCATGAAGAGTTGGATAAGATTGAGAAAAACAAAACTTGGGAGCTGGTACCTAGACCAAAAACCAAAAATGTCATTGGTACCAAGTGAATTTTCAGAAATAAGTTGAATGAGGAAGGACAAGTAGTGAGGAACAAAGCTAGACTTGTTTGTAAAGGCTATGCACAAGTTGAAGGGATTGATTTTGAAGAAACCTTTGCACCTGTGGCTCGGCTTGAGGCTATTCGTATGTTTCTAGCTTTGGCAGTATATAAGAGCTTCAAAGTCTACCAAATGGATGTCAAATCTGCTTTTCTGAATGGCAACCTAGAAGAAGAAGTATATATAGAGCAACCAGATGGATTTCAGTTGGGAGACGACTCAAATATGGTATGTAAACTGAAAAAGGCTCTCTATGGCCTAAAACAAGCACCAAGGGCATGGTACTCTCGGCTGGATGCCTACCTACAGCAACTTGGGTACAAAAAGGGTGTTGTAGACAGCAACCTATACGTGAGGACAGAAGATGGTACTCAGGTAGTTGTGATAGTGTACGTGGATGACATCATCTTCGCGGGCAACAAAGATGAATTGTGTACAGAGTTTGCAGAGAAGATGAGGACTGAGTTTGAAATGTCCATGATTGGGGAGCTCTCATTCTTTCTTGGCCTCCAGGTTAACCAAATGAAGAACGGCATGTTTATCTCACAGGTAAAGTATGTCAAGGAGATGTTAAAGAAGTTTAACATGGAAGACTCAAAACCTGTCAGCACACCCATGACAACGAGCTGCAAGTTGAGTAAAAATGATGAGTCAGTGACTGTTGATAACACCATGTATAGGTCCATGATTGGAAGTCTATTGTACCTGACAGCTACTAGGCCAGACATTTTACAAGCTGTGTGTATGGTTGCTAGATTTCAGGCAGATCCAAGGGAAACACATGTGACAGCAGTGAAGAGGATATTCCGGTACATCAAAGGCACAGCAGAATATGGTTTATGGTATCCACGAGGAAAGGACTTCACATTAATAGCCTACTCAGATGCAGATTGGGCAGGATGTGTAGATGACAGGAAGAGCACTAGTGGAGGTGCATTCTACTTAGGTGACAAGTTGGTAGCCTGGCACAGCAAGAAACAGGATTCGGTTTCCTTGTCTACAGCAGAAGCTGAGTATGTTGCTGCGACAACTTGCTGCACACAACTTCTTTGGATGCGACAGATGCTAAAGGATTTGGGAATTCAGTTAGTTGAGGCCATTCCTATTTTGTGCGATAATACAAGCACCATTAGCATCTCAAAGAATCCAGTTCAGCACAGCAGGACCAAACATATTGCCATCAGGTACCACTTCTTGAAGGACAAGGTGAATGATGGAGAGGTGAAGTTAGAGTATGTTCCGACTACAGAACAAGTTGCGGATATTTTCACAAAGCCTCTACCGAAAGAAGTCTTTGAATACCTCCGGATGAAATTGGGGGTTACTTCTTCTCCAAAGCATTAGGGAGAATTGGAGACAAGGGGAGTGCGGGCATATTGTTGGAGCACTTTTCCCTTCTGGACATCTCCCTTTGTTATTGTTGTCAAAGGGGGAGATATGTATGTTTTGCAGTTGAGCTGAGAAGGTTCGGTGACAGATATGTATGTTTTGCAGTTGAGCTGAGAAGGTTCGGTGACAGGTATGTATGTTTTGCAGTTGGGCTGAGAAGGTTCGGTGACAGGGGGAGTCAAATGAAATTATATGTATGTTTTGCAGTTGGGCTGAGAAGGTTTGGTGACAGGGGGAGTCAAATGAAATCTATTTTCTTCTCCAAGTCCGCAGGTGTTGACAACAATTCCAAAGGGGGAGATTGTTGGTCATTTGTTTTAATTTGTAATTGTTGTCAATCCTAGGGTGTTGGCATGGTGTTGGAAAGCAGTATGATGAAGGTTGCAAGCATTCAAAGTGAAACTGAGCAACTGCATGTTCAGGTCATGTCAGTTAAGCATATTGTTATGCTTATATCTTCACATCTAACTTCTGAATTAAAAAGTGGTCAACATAACTTTTGTGCATCAGTGAGAGGGCTTGATTTTTGGTTTTGGAATCAAGGTCGATCCGACTTTAGGTTTTAAAGTTATGGCCCAAACAGTGGGACAACTTTGCCTCTCTCAGGTTGCTGTTTTTCTCAGATCAGTCAGTTTCGAGGTGATTTTACACTACTTTTCATTCAATCTGGGTTAAATCTCAAAGCATAAAAGTTGTAGCCCTCTGATAAATCTTTTATTTGGCTCAAGAATCATGTTGTTTCGAGTTCGGAAGAGGAAGTTATGAATTTTCTAGTGGAGATAAATTCTGCAGTTTTTCTGCACTGCGAGATTAATTCTTCTTCTTGGTACCTTGTTGTGGGTCCCATTATGTGTTGGAATGTAATCAGTAGATGGCCCATCAGTTTCATCTGATTCAAATGGTAGGTCAGTCCATTTGCATAAGTTTTCATTCGAATGCAAAAGTCTTTTGCATTATAACAAAAGTCTTTTGCATAATGCAAAAGTCTTAATGGAAGAGCCTACAATTGTTGAGTGTGCACTTATTCTCATTTAGAAAAATGGGATTTATTCATTTTTCTTCATAGAGTGCAAAAGTCTTGCGCAAAAGTCCTTCTATCAAGTCAAGGTTCAAATATTTAATTGATTCCTACATCTGGTTGGGATCAATTTTCTTCCCCTTAGTGTGCTTCTTTGAAACTAGCTCTTTGAAATCATCATCGATTCTACAACACAAGATATCCATCAATTGAAGTCATCTTCATTTTCTATTCCCGAGAGAGTTGCAGAGATGAACTGAAGGCTGAAAAACCCAAAGTCCCGGTGCAAGCAAGAGAGTTTCAAAGTCTGAGATTCACTCTTGAGATCGTACGAGCCTATCACCATCTCTCACTCAGAGTCATGATTAATATGTTCTTCAGTACATGATGATCTGTTCTTCATCTGTGGTATGGTCATCCTGCCCTCTATTTCATATGGATTTATATTCCTACTTGTAGTCTTCCTCAGATTATGATTGTGCAGACAAAGGGTGTGACTAGAAATTAGTGATTGTGGTTGATAAGAGTTGCAGGGCAAGTGAATTAATCTCGGTGAAATTATTTGTGTGATTGATATTTTCTTGACACCTATGTGTATTGCTGGAATTTTATTGTAAGGCACCTGTGTGTGTTATAAATTTGTTTATCCTTGTAATCACTCAAGTGGGTGCTTGAGTGTAGGGGTTGGTGCTCTTGTCCGTTGGTGCGGGCAAAGTTGTAAGGGGTTGGTGCTCCTAGCAGTTGTTGTTGCTAAAATAGTGGAAGTGCACTTTTTGTGCACCGTGGATGTAGCCTGAGGGTGAACCACGTAAAACTTCTGTGTTATGGTTGTGTGGTTGATTGTTTGCATATAAAATTTTTAGGCACACTGATTCACCCCCCCTCTCAGTGTCCGTGTGGGGTCAACAAATTCAAGAGAGATATAAGAGGTCTAGTCACAAAGAATATGATGAAGAGACCACAGATGTTGTTGAGCAACAAGCTCTTTTACCGTCAGAAAAGGATCCAAGGTTGTGGAAGGTGGAATGTCTGGTATGACACACTCCTCTTGCTTTAATAGATATAATTTTTTATTTTCTCTAGATTTTATCCATCCTCTGACAAACTTTATACTCAACATTAGATGGGTCGTGAGAGATTGCCTTAATGCAAAAGTTCAGAGACAAAGGATCGGAGTTGCAGATAAGGTCAGCAGTGGCCCTGAATCATCTTAAAAGTAGCATTTATATTGAAGCAGGAAAAGAAGCTCATGTAAAGGATGTATGTACCAGGCTACATAGTTTTGTCCAACTCCTTCTTTTTCGGCTGTGCTTCAACTAATCTATTCTATGTTGATCACGCTTGCAGAGGTCTTCGCAATATATTTCCCGCAACGGTGAGGGTTGTTCCTATAAAAGAGATGACTGATGTTCTTTAAGTTGAAAGTAAAATGGTCGATCTTGCAGCCGGTAGTTGGCAGGTTCGTATGAAAATTGGAAAATATCAAGGGGACCTTGCTAATGTATGAGTTTCTTCTGACTGTATATCATTAAATGATCACTGTATTTCTTTATTAACTATTGGTCACTGAATCTATTTTTACCCTGAACCTTTAATAATCTAATTCTACAGGTTGTCAATGTGGATAGTGTAAAGCATGCAGAAAGTTACAAGTTAAACTGATCCCAAGGGTTGATTTGCAAGCAATTGCTAGTAAAATGGTAATGTTCTTCCATTTCTTAGAGTGCAGCTTTTAGAAAAGAGCATTTAGCATTGTTGGAAGATGGTCTTTTTCACGAGGTTTTGGGCTCAAGTCACTTCACCTCTTTACGCATTTCATTCATCAATACCATCCCTCGTTTGGTTTTTGCTAACAAGATGTATTATGGTCGCATCATTGATAAAAAAAAAAAGATATATTCTTTCTTCTTCTTTTTTGGTTTGTTATTCTTATCAGTATGCAATTTCAAGATTGAATTCATACATTTCAAGGAAGTTCTTTCATGCATTTTCAGGGAATGTTTATTTTGTATATTATGATTTCCTAGACTCCTTGAATAAAAAAACAAGTTTGTTTTCTTCTATTTATCTTATTGTCATTGATCAACTTAGTGTGCAATTTATTTCTTGTGGCCTTAGGTTGGAAGGGATGTTGTCAAAAAGAAGGCATTTCTCCCCCCTCCATGTTTTATTAACATCGATAAAGCAAGGTAATTCTGTTGCTCTTTTCAAGAAAAGGCATCTCTATAACTGTCTGTTTCTGAATTATTGGTGATAAGTCAGACCTGAGATCCGGATTGTAATGGCGAGTCGGATCTAGTGATTCGATCCAAGCCCGAGTGACCCGGTCCAGAGTGATAGGTCAGTCCGTCAGTCCCATTAAGATCCGATTCGATCCGCAGAAGTTCAGGCGCTAGCCCACGGAGAGACCGGGTCAGGGCAGCCACGTTGCTTTGGAAACGGTTCCGCTCCTACCAGGTCCTCTGAGAGATATCTCGTCCAGCGCCAAGGCGGTTCCTCACCTGCCTCGTCCAGCGCGAAGGCAGTTCCTCACCTGCCTCGTCCAGCGCGAAGGCAGTTCGAGGGTTCCAAGGGCGAACGTTGCAGCCCATCTTAAGGCTGACACTATAAATCAAGAGCCCTACCAGCACATGGGGGCATCTAAGATTTTCCCATTCACTTCGACTCTTGTATTCTTCTCGTTTGTAACCTGAAATCATTGAGGAAGTAAAACATCACAGGCAATCCCTGCCTTTCATCAGTGGACGTAGGTCAATTCGACCGAACCACTATAATCCCTTCTCCCTTCTTTAATTATCGCATTTATTGCATTTATTACCTCGACCGGTGGTGTCCGAAACACAATTTTGGCATCATCAGTTTGGCGCCGTCTGTGGGAACGAACAAAAAAGTTCTCATTCTATTTTGAAAATCATGGTGATCAGCACAAGATCCGTAAGATGAGAAGACAATCCCGTCCAAGCTGCAGGTCCGGGTCCTTCAAGGCGCCCAGACTCCCCTACCCAGGGAAACAATGCTCCTCCACCGGGTAACCCTTCTCCGAATACTCTCGCCCCTGCGCCAACTCCTCAGCAGATGTTGGAAACCATGCAACAGCTGTTGGCCCAAAACCAACAAATCTTGCAACTCGTGCTTGCGGGACAAGGAGGAGTTCAGATTGGAGGAGCACTCCAGGGCGCCCATCCCTTGCACGCCCATCTCTCGGGCGCCCAGGGTGGAGCCCCTCTCCCGGGCGCCCGTCTCCCAGGCGCCCAAGAGGGAGCACCTCTCTCGGGCGCCCATCTCCCGGGCGCCCAGGGTGGTGCACCTCTCCCGGGCGCCCCTCTCCCAGGCGCCCAAGAGGGAGCAGCAATACACCAGGGCGCCCATACTCTCGGCGCCCAGAGAAGAGCACCTCACTTGGGCGCCCCTCACCATGGCGCCCAAGGTCGAGGAGCACATTATGGCCCCCATGGCCGAGGAGCACATCATGGCCCCCATGGCCGAGGAGCACATCTGAGTTTCCATGGGCACGAAGTTCCTCCACCCCCTGGTGGAGCCCATGGAGAAGTACCACCTCAACCCTTCCATCAAGACGAGCAGGACTCTCACTTCCAAGAAGGTGGAAGTGAGAATCACTGCATCGAAGATGAAAGTTATTTCCCCGGTCCATCCAGGGAGCTTCACAATCACTGGGAGGAAAAAATCAAAGAGATGCAGGATCAACTGGGCGATGTCTTCAATGCAATGAAGGCCCAGGCACCGGAGACTGTGGATTATCTAGTCGGGGCGAACGGATACACCGTTCAGACCCGATATAGTACGGTATCCACTTCCAAGGAAGTTCAAAATGCCATCCATGGAAACCTTCGACGGAAGGAAGGATCCGTTGGATCACTTGGAGACATATAAAACCAGGATGCAGCTGCATAACATCCCCGACGAAATTATGTGCAGGGCGTTCCCTACCACATTGAAAGGCTCCGCTCGGCAATGGTTTGCTAATCTCCCCCCTGCATCCATCGCCACCTTTGGAGAACTGAGCAAATCCTTCGTCTCCCACTTCATTGGAGGACGTAGGCACCAGAAGCCCGCCACTCACCTGCTCAGCATAAAGCAGGATAAAACTGAAAGTCTCAGGAGCTACCTCACTCGTTTTAACGAGGAGGTACTTCAGGTCGAAGAGCCCGATGACAAGGTATCCATGACCGCATTCCTAGGAGGACTTCGTTCATCAAGTTTCCTCTTTTCAGTAATGAAGCGTCCTCCGAAGAGCTTCCCGGAGTTGCTGGCGAAGGCCCAAAAGTACATGAACGCTGAAGACATTACCAGGGCCAGGCGAGGAGAGTCCTCAAAATCAGTGGACAAGGGCAAGGAGCGGGAAAGGGAGGAAAAGAAAGAAACTAGCAACAAGCGAAGCAGGACCGAGAGGATACCCGCCAGAGACAGACTCGGTCCTACTCCGCAAAAAGATAGGCGAGTGTTTACTCCCCTCAATGCCACCGTTGAGCACATCCTGTTCCAAGTACGGGATGATCCTGCAATAAAATGGCCGGGGAAGATGAAGTCCCCTCCTAACCGCAGGAACCCGAACAAGTACTGTCGCTTCCATCGCGACCATGGCCACGACACGGATGACTGCTATGACCTCAAGAGCCAGATCGAGGATCTCATTCAGCATGGTCACTTACGCCGATATGTTGCTGGCAGGGGGCAAGCACTACCTCCACCACCGCCCCAGCATCCAGAGGACCAGCAGCCGATCGGTGAGATCAGGACGATCGCGGGAGGACTAGCGGAGTGTGTGGAGTCACACTCTGCCATGAAAGCTCATGTTAGGAAGGCCAGACATCCAGATGATGAAGCACGCCCGTCCAAGGCGTCCAGGCATGGAGCTACCGACGAAATCATATCCTTCTCGGATAAGGATTTGGAAGGGATCCAGCACCCCCATGATGACCCTCTGGTGCTAACCATGACGGTCGCCAATTTCCGGGTGCGTAGGATCTTGGTGGATAGCGGCAGCTCCGCAGATATTCTTTTCTCAGGAGCTTATGACGAACTGAAGCTGGGCCGAGAGAGGCTGCAGCCTGTCAAAGGCCCTCTTATCGGATTTTCAGGGGAGAAAGTTTATCCCCTAGGGGCAATTACTCTACCGGTCACAGCGGGTACAACACCCCGAAGCTCCACTATCATGGTCAACTTCCTGGTAATAGACTGCCCCTCAGCCTATAATATCATTTTAGGGCGACCAGCTCTTAATGCCTTAAGAGCCGCTCTCTCCACCTACCATCTCATCCTCCGATTCCCAACCCTGAATGGAATCGGGGAAGTAAGAGGGGATCAGGTAGCAGCTAGGGAATGCTACGTCTCCTCAATGAGGGCCAAGAAAGCGCAGGAGGCGTTGCAAGTTGAAATCTTGGACCCGAGGGACGACACCACCATAGAAAGAGGAGAACCAGTTGAAGCACTTACACCTGTCGTCTTAAACAAGGACCTTCCTGACAGAAGAGTGTACATTGGCTCTTCTCTTCCTGAAGATTTGGTCCGAAAGCTGACAAATTTTCTGCGGAATAACATGGATATCTTCGCATGGTCACATGCGGATCTCGAAGGCATTAATTCCGATGTCGCCACTCACCACCTCAATGTCGACCCTCGCCACAAGCCTGTTCGACAAAAGCTGAGGGGCGCCTCCACTGCAAGGGCCCAAGCAATGGACATTGAGGTCGGAAAACTAATAGAAAGCGGGGCTGTCAGGGAAGTAACATACCCTGAATGGCTCTCAAATGTTGTGATGGTGACAAAGGCGAATGGAAAGTGGCGTCTATGTGTGGACTTCACCGAGCTTAACAAAGCATGCCCAAAGGACTGCTATCCGTTGCCGAGGATTGATCTCCTCATTGATGCCACAGCAGGACATGAACTCCTCTCCTTCCTGGATGCCTACTCTGGATACAACCAGATTAACATGCACCCCCCAGATCAAGAGAAGACATCGTTCATCACCCCGAGAGGAACCTATTGTTACAGGGTTATGCCTTTCGGGTTGAAAAATGCGGGCGCAACCTACCAACGCCTGGTGAACAAAATGTTTTACTCCCAGATCGGGCGAACCATGGAGGTTTATGTGGACGACATGTTAGTAAAGAGCCTTGCTGCCAAAGATCACATCGACCATCTCCAAGAAACTTTCGACCTTCTCCGCCTCTACCGTATGAAGTTGAATCCGGAGAAGTGTGCCTTTGGCGTTGGATCGGGAAAGTTCTTGGGCTTCATGGTCGACCAAAGGGGAATAGAGGCGAACCCTGATAAAATTAAAGCTATACTGGACATGAAGCCACCCACTTCCACCAAGGAGCTGCAACGCCTCAATGGAAGAGTTGCAGCACTCAACAGATTTGTTTCCAAATCTGCTGACAAATGCTTGCCTTTTTTCAAACTCCTCCGAAAAGCTTTCGAATGGGGACCCGAGGCTGAGGAAGCATTCCAGAAGCTTAAAGGCTATTTAGCCGCTCCTCCCCTTCTTTCACATGCCACACCAGGCGAGGTGTTATACTTGTATCTTTCCGCTTCCCCCTCAGCAGTCAGCTCGGTTCTCATTAGAAATCACGATGGCGTGCAAAAACCCATCTATTATGTAAGCAGAGCGTACCGGGGGGCAGAGTCCAGGTACTCTGATTTGGAAAAGCTGGCGCTTGCCCTCATCTCAACGGCAAGGCGTCTACGACACTACTTTCAGAGCCATTCAATTGTCGTAATTACTGATCAGCCCCTAAAAGGAATAATGGGAAAGCCGGATGTATCCGGGAGACTGGTCAAATGGGCAGTAGAACTAGGTGAGTTCGATGTCCAGTACCAGCCGAGAGCAGCAATCAAAGCACAAGCCCTAGCCGACTTTGTAGCTGACTTCACATACGCTGAGGAGAATATGAATGGGTCTAGTAGTGTGTCACCATCAAGCCTCGGCGCGCAGGAAAATCTGCCACCCCCGGAAGATAACCCTAGTGGCACACAGGGCTCTCAGAATCATCCTGATCAAGAGACCACTGGCGGCCATGGTACACTGGGCGCCCAAGTTCCCCTAGGCGCCCAAGTTCCCCTAAGCACCCAAGGCCACAGGGGCGCCCATCCTGTCTCTGGCGCCCAAGGCCTCTCGGGCGCCCAGACCTCCTCCATTTTGGGCGCCCAAACCCCCTCTACCTTGGGCGCCCAGACCTCCTCCATTTTGGGCGCCCAAACCCCCTCCACCTTGGATGCACAGAACTCCTCCTCTACCTCGGGCGCCCAGGCCTCCTCCACCAGCATTGGCGACCTGCCTATCCCTGGCACCCTGGTTTTCCCCTCAGATCCAGGTGCCCAACCTGTTCCAGGCACCCCCGCTTCACAAGAAGCCAAAAAACCTCACCCACGCAATCAGCCTCCCTCGCCACTTTGGAGACTATATGTTGATGGCTCGGCAACAAATGAAGGAAGTGGGGCTGGATTCATTTTAATCAGCCCTGACGGTACGCCAATCAAGTACGCAGTGAAGCTCCACTTCATTGCCTCTAACAATGAAGCAGAATATGAGGCCCTCCTCTCTGGACTGAGATTGGCGATTGAAATGGACGCCCAATTCTTAACCACCTACAGTGATTCAAAATTGGTGGTAAATCAAGTAAATGGCGAGTTCGAGGCAAAAGAAACCAGAATGCAGGACTACCTCGCCATGGTAAAGAAATTGATTCCTCATTTCCAAAGCTTCCAGATCTGTCACATCCCTAGAGGGGATAACATGGTTGCAGATGCACTCGCCAAACTCGCCTCGTCACTAGAAGCCTCATCCGCCGAACCAACACTCATTGGGCACCAGTTAGAACCGAGTAAGTTAGATGTAGCAATTACAAACATCAACTGTGCAACGGATGAATCGAACTGGATGACCCCAATAATGGCATACCTCCAAGAGGGTACAGAACCGGCTGATCCCCTTGAGGCGAAAAAACTCCGGATGAGAGCTTCCAAGTACATTCTATTACAAGATACTCTCTACAAAAAGGGCTATTGCTTACCTTTGCTGCGCTGCCTATCGCCTGAGGATGCTGACTACACCCTTCGTGAAATTCACGAAGGAATCTGCGGAAATCATTCTGGAGGTCGATCCCTGTCCCACAAAGCACTCAGGCAAGGATTCTTTTGGCCCACCATGGTGAAGGACGCCAAAGAATTTGCTAGGAAGTGCGACAAGTGCCAACGCTTCGCCACCGTGCCAAGGCAACCACCAGAGGAGTTGACACCAATTCTGAGCCCATGGCCTTTCTCCAAATGGGGCATTGATATCTTGGGCCCTCTTCCGTTAAGCAGAGGACAATGTAAGTTTGTAGTCATAGCCATTGACTACTTCACAAAATGGGCGGAGACAGAACCCTTAGCAAAAATAACAGACTCAAAGGTAAAAGACTTCGTCTGGAGAAACCTAGTCTGTCGCTTTGGGATACCTCACGCCATCGTTAGTGACAATGGCAAGCAATTTGATAACAAACTGTTCAACAAGTTCTGCTCTGACCTCCAGATAAAGCAGCCTCATTCCAGTCCGGCACACCCACAAGCAAATGGACAGGCAGAAGTTATGGTGCGAACAGTCCTTCGAAATCTAAAGACGAGACTCGACAGAGCAAAAGGTCTTTGGGTCGACGAGCTCCCAGGGGTATTATGGGCATATAGAACTACACCAAGAACTGCTACCGGGGAAACCCCTTTCTCTCTCGCATTTGGGACCGAGGCAGTTATCCCTGTCGAGATAGGGGTCCACTCCTTAAGAGTTCATCTACATGACCCCGCTACCAACGACGAAGGACTCCGCATCAACCTCGACTTGATAGAGGAGGCAAGGGAGATGGCTATAGTCCGCAACGCGGAGTACAAGCGGCGCATGGCAAAATACTACAACTCGAGGGTGAAGCCTCGTTCTTTTCAAATGGGAGACTTAGTCCTAAAAAAGGTCATCCTCGCCACTAAGGACTCTCGCGAAGGAAAACTAGGACCAAACTGGGAAGGGCCATACCTCATTACAGAAGTAGTAAGGCCAGGCACCTACAGAATCCAAAATTCTGACGGGAAAGTCTTACTCCATCCATGGAACGCAGAGCACTTGAAGAGGTACTATCAGTAGCATTATTTGGGAATCAGAGTAATAAATGTACGGGGCCCAAGTTTTGATATTTGATTTTTAAGTTGACATATTGCAATGAGTAATGGATGAATAAAACATTCTTTATTTTGCGAAAAATGTATTCTTGTATTTACATTGAAATGGTTAGGCCATCAACTGCCTTTCTTAAAAAAAATGCAACAACTAAGGCACCCTGATACTAATTGCTCTCATCGCTATCTGCACCATCCTCGCCATCGTCCTCCGAATCGTCCTCGTCGGAACTCCCAGTACCATCATCAGGCGCCTCAGTCGGCACGAAGCCTGAGAAATCAATATTTGGAAAGGCAACAGAGATCTTCCCTTGGAGCTCCTCATAGCCGTCAATAAAGGCATCAGCAATACCATCCACTAAGTCCTGCTCAGCCTGAGAAGCTCTTTCATGTGTAGCCCTAATCTCTGTCTCCAAGGCTGCCTCTCTGAGCGAAGCCCTCTCGCGGGCCTTCACAAGCTCAGCCTCGTTGAGCGAAGCCCTCTCGCGGGCCTTCAGAAGCTCACCCTCACTGAGCAAGACCCTCTCACGGGCCTTCGCAAGCTCAGCCTCTACATCCATCATCCTCTTCTGGGCTGCTAAAAGCTCGGTCTCAAACTGGGTGGCCCTCTTGCAAGCCGCAGTAAGGTCGACCTGGGAAGCCCTTCCAGCAGCTTCAAGGGCAGAAATCCTTCCTTGAGCAGCAGAGAGCTCCTTCCGCATACTCTCTCTTTCCTGTTTCAGCCGACTGAGAGATTGGGCCCTGGAAAACAAGACGACCGATGCAGTGGAAGCCTGAAACAATAAGAGACAAAGAAAAATGAGAGAGTACGCATAAAATGAAGGTATGGAGAAGGGGAACGGTAAACTTTTACCTGAACCAAACCTTCTAGGAATGAATCTATAACCGCCTCTGAGCCCAAAGAATTAACTTGTGCAACCTGAGGACTCGACACAAATCTCCAGAGCCTTTCCCGGATCGTTGATGGATTATCGGGCATGGGACCAGATCGAGTTGATGCCCCCGTTGAAGTTCCCAAAGGTGGAGGACACGAACCAGGGGCAGAATGAGGTGTAACTGGGGAAGAATGATCCCGAGTGACAGGTCGAATAGACGCTACTGGTGGCCTCGCTGAAGAAGTGGGTTGGAGAGAACTCGCCTTGATAGTCAAGGGTGGAGAATTCCCCTTTGAATCGTCTACCCTCGCTATAGAAGGAGGGGTATTTCTCTTAGAAAGGCGAGCTCCAATTGCCTCCCTGCTTACTACTGCAGAAACACAAATGTCATTTTAAAAAAAAAAAAAAATGGCGTTTGTGGTCAAAGCCAATTAAACTACCTTTTCTCTTGGAAGAGGAAGTCCCGGAAGAAGGTCCACCAACCCTACTATTCTCTTTGGAGAGGAGATCGCAAAAATCTTTATTGGGATAATTTTTTATATCCTGTAGTTTTCGCTCCTGATCCGAAGAAAGCACGGGGGACTCTGCGGAAAACAAGAAGAAATGAGCATAGGATGCTTTAAAATTAAAATTACAGGAAAACAGGGTCGATGAATACCTAATCTTTTAGCATCAGCCCATCGTACTGGCACCAATGCTTGATCCGTCTCAGAGGCCCACTCTCCGCCAATGAAAAAGAAGCGTGACTTCCAACTATGGCAATTTGAGCGTAGGCCTGTGATCAGCTTGCCGCCCCTTGGGGAAAGATAGTACCATCCCCTGTTAGGGGCTCGAGACTCGGTCAGGTTATAAGCAGCATGGAACTCTACAGGAGAAGCATCCTCTCTGTGTAACTGTCTCCATAATGCTAGAAAGCCAATGAGAATTCTCCACCCATTGGGCACTAACCGCCCCGGCGTTAGTGAAAAATAATGGAGAATGCGGCAAACGGCTGACGACAGGGGGAGTCTCAATCCTGCTTCAAGCATCTCCTCGTAGATGGGGATATCACCAGATGAGCCATCACAAGCCGGCTCGTCCGTTTCAGCCCGTCGACACATTACGGTAGGAGGAATGCGATAAAATGCTGCGATCTTGAAAATGTCTTCATCAGTGGTGAATACGCTGTAGATAGTGTTCACTTTGGATCCTTCGTCGTCGACAACTACCTTCCCTTGATACCTTTTTGGACGAGGACGCAACTTATCCCGCGCTGTCGAGACCGAGGTGATGCCAAAGCTAGAACAACCCTCGCCCGCAGAATGGCGGGAGGCCCGTCCGACTCTCAATGCAGGGGCGCCCGTAGCCTGGCGGACACCCGACGCCGAGCTCAATGCAGCACCTGCGCCGCCCACGCCCACGGCCAGGGCGCCGCCGCCCATGGCAGCACCTGTGCTGTCGCCCGCTGCCAGGTCGTCGCCCTCGCCGCCGCCCGCGAGCAGGGCTGCCCTGTCCGTCACCGCGACAGATCCTCCGCCCGTGACCTCACCGCCCATGGCAGCACCCCTGCCTGCGCCGTCGCCCGCGGCGTCGCCGCCCACCACGGCGGCCTCGCCGCCTGTCGCCATCACTCCCGCAGCGCCCGCGGCGCCCCGCGGCAGCAGGGCGCCCACCACGGCGGCCTCGCCGCCTGTCGCCATCATGCCCGCAGCGCCCCGCGGCAGCAGGGCGCCCACCACGGCGGCCTCGCCGCCTGTCGCCACCACGACCGCAGCGCCCTGTCCCGTCGGATCCTCGTCGCCCGTGCACGGCGGGGCGACGCCCAGCCGCGCCACACAGGCGGGCGTAGCCACTCCATCGCCGCCCCGCAGCAGTGGGTCGCCCACCGCGGCAGCCACGCCGCCGCCCGTCGGGTCCTCGTCGCCCGCGCACAGTGGGGCGCCCAACGCAGGGGCGCCCATCGCGCCCATCGCGCCATGTTCGGATCTTCTCTCACCACTGCCTCTTTTGCTGCCTGTAGCCATCTTCTCTCCCAATGGTTCTGCAAAAACTAGTTTCTCTTTTGAAGACAACTCTAGGGCTTATTTATAGCTTGAGTTTCTAAAGAGGAGTGGCCCAAGCCGGAAGGACTCTCCGAGACTCCTATCTACACTAACTAACAAGGTTAGAGAGAAAAAGAAAAGACTTAGTAGGGAGATGAGATTGGAATTTTTCCAATGCCCCCTTTCAAAAAAAAATTTTGGGCACGGGGCATTGAGGGGCAAATGATAAGTCAGACCTGAGATCCGGATTGTAATGGCGAGTCGGATCTAGTGATTCGATCCAAGCCCGAGTGACCCGGTCCAGAGTGATAGGTCAGTCCGTCAGTCCCATTAAGATCCGATTCGATCCGCAGAAGTTCAGGCGCTAGCCCACGGAGAGACCGGGTCAGGGCAGCCACGTTGCTTTGGAAATGGTTCCGCTCCTACCAGGTCCTCTGAGAGATATCTCGTCCAGCGCCAAGGCGGTTCCTCACCTGCCTCGTCCAGCGCGAAGGCAGTTCCTCACCTGCCTCGTCCAGCGCGAAGGCAGTTCGAGGGTTCCAAGGGCGAACGTTGCAGCCCATCTTAAGGCTGACACTATAAATCAAGAGCCCTACCAGCACATGGGGGCATCTAAGATTTTTCCATTCACTTCGACTCTTGTATTCTTCTCGTTTGTAACCTGAAATCATTGAGGAAGTAAAACATCACAGGCAATCCCTGCCTTTCATCAGTGGACGTAGGTCAATTCGACCGAACCACTATAATCCCTTCTCCCTTCTTTAATTATCGCATTTATTGCATTTATTACCTCGACCGGTGGTGTCCGAAACACAATTTTGGCATCATCAATTGGGAATGGACCTGTTTTTTCCTAATGCATACAGGAAGATGCATATTCATGTTGATTGTAGGCGGGATCCTTCCACTGGAGAATATTTTTATTTAATTGACAATATGTGGTTTAAGGATGGTTTTCATTTCAAAGTTGTATCTATAAAGTCAGTAAGGACTCAAAATGTGCTGCCAACTATTGATGAGCTTGTCAAATTTCGAAAGCCTGGGGATGACACAGATGGTGATATGGCTGGCTTATCTACTTTACTTGCAAATAGAAAGAAATTAGGGAATTTCATGGAGGGAGATGCAGATGTAGTAGTCCAAGGAGATCTAAAAAATCTGAGAGGATGGGTTAAAAAAGTAGAGGAGGAAAATGTTCACAGCACAACCAAAATGGAAGGCTTGGTGGTAATTTCTTTTAAATTTTTGGTTGTAAATTTTATTTATGAGTTCTCAATTCATACATATTAAGAAAGATGGCCTATATCTTTAACACATTTTACAGGAAACTCTTGCTTTTAATGAGAAAGATATCTGTAAGTACTTCAAATGTTGTGATCATGTGAAGGTTGTCTCTGGCAGTCAGGATGGTGTAGCTGGGATGGTTGTGGAAGTTGAGGGCCACATACTTACCATTTTCTCTGACACAACTAAGGAACATGTAAGCTCTTTAGCTGAAGCCTTTAGTTAATATTGTGTTGAGTATCTGAATCATTGGAGTAGCTTACTAATAAGAATGTTGCGCGCTGATCATCATTATTCAGACCCGTTTCTTTGCGGACAATGTGGTGAAGAGCTATGAGGTAACATCAGGCAACACTAAAATTTGGAATTATGGGTTACGCGATCATATTTTGCTTGAGTAAGCTTCTTTTTATTTATTTTTGTTTTCTGAAATATTCTTGAGTAGGTTGTTGAAATTTCTCCGTTCGTTGCCCACTGCTTCTCGTGCCTACTAACTCGTTAAATGTGGTGCAGTAATGGGCTCAATTCAAAATTTGGAACTTCAACACCATCCATGCTCAATTCTCAAAGAAGATTGCCTAGAGCCCTAGAGGAGACCTCCATTAGATTGTATGGTGTTTCCAATTTCATATCTCATTGATTGTCTAGTTGAAAATGTTATTGAACTTTGTTATTATATCATTTTTACTGATGTGGTCTGTTGTTTTCTTTATTATGAATTATTTCTAAAGATCCTGATGGGGACATCAACCCAAGATATGGAAAGACATACCAAAGGCGTAAGAAGAAAATGGTTGATAAGGCTTCCTTGTGGCTGGATCAACTTTTCATGGGCTTTATACATCACAATCATGAAGATCTACCGTTGGATCAGCTTTTGGGCGAAGATACACCGTTGGATCTTGATCAGGGCGTGCAGAAGGCCTCCGGTGGTGGACCCGTGGAAGACCCCATACTGGGATGGTCCACAGGAGATGAGCAATTGTGGAAATATCATGAAGATTCAGAGATTGGCAAGGGACCCAAAGGAATTAAAGGATTTAAAACTAAAGACATATGAAGAGGGGCCCGGGGGGGCCCACAACTTAAAGCCCTTTACATAAGGATTCGTGCACAAAGCTTGCGCACGAATCCCCATGCGCAAGGAAGTCTCCTCCCACCTTTGTCGACAGCCACTTATTGCTTTTATTTATTTTATTTGTTTGGTTTTATTTTATGAGACAAGATCTAGATGTTTTAATCTGAACCATTGGTTTCTAGGGTTCTCTTATTACTCTTTATTAGGGTTGTATCTCTTGAAAAGAGGGGATAATGAATGAATAATGATCTTCTTCCAAAGGCCTTCTTGAGTTTTCTCTTGCAGGATCTTCTTCTCGCCCGCGAAGGGGAGTTTGGTGCGAAACCAAGATATTACACTATCTCCCTCCCAAGGTATTTATCTCCATTGTTTTCCCTTTCCTTTGATACTCATCTCACACTTTCTTACCCACTCAGATCTAGATCTACTCACATGGTGGAGTCCTAGATCCAACCCAAATTCCAATCAGCACCTTTAAACCCTTGCAGGCATCCAACCAGCCCCTTGTCCATCAACCAATCTCAATTATTCAACCCCAATCCTTCAGATCTGATCCGATCAGCAATAGACCTAGGATGGCAAGCACTAGACCTGGTTTCTACCCATTACAGCCCATTTAATTTCCTGTTTTCACTTCTGAATTGTAAAGATCCTGATTATCTACTTGAATCGGCAGATCCCTAGGCAAGGTGGAGGTTCTATTCTCCACTTGGTCCATTCCCCAATTCTTTGAGGCCCAAATTGCAGGATTGTAACAAGCATTGGATTTCCTCATGTTTAACTTAGTGGATTTCAGCATGGAATGATGTGTCAATCTGTCTTAATTGATTCCTTATAACTGTTATTTTGTTATTGATCTCATCTTGCATCATATAGATTAGTTTTCAATTTTGTCCTGCATCAACTTGGTATCAGAGCTTAGGATTGTCTAGGGATTGCATTGCGTATCATTACATTTCATTCCATCACATCTCATAGCATATAGATGGTCATTGCATGCCCACTAGGAGTGGTAGGGATCACCAACCTTTAGTTTTCAGAATGGCAGGACCTTCTCAACCCAAAGCAAGTTCCAATCCACCCGGAGTGTCCTTAGAGCAGTTAGCCAAAACCTTGGAAGAAGTGAGAGCACAGCTTAATGCTCTAACAGAGGAACAAAATCAACAAACTGGGGAACTTATGGTTTGTCTTGCGGAAGTTGAGCGATCTGTCCAGGACGATAACGAGAGGCGTCATAGGCGCCGTGAGAGGGACGATCATGATCAAGACATTGATGTTGAGTCTGACAATGGTAATGATCGTAGGGGTCGTAACCGAGGCCTAGGTCCCGACGGGTGGGTGATGAAGAGTGTTAAAATAGATGCCCCCACCTTTGATGGTCGGATGGATCCACAGGTCTTTTCTGATTGGCTCTCTGACATGGACCATTATTTTAAGTGGTATGAGATGTCGGAGGCAAGGAAGGTTAAGTTGGCTACCATGAAGTTAGTGTCCCAGGCTAGAATATTTTGGACCAACTTAGAGCATCACGAGCAGCGTCTAGGTCTCCCTGCCATTGACACGTGAGAAAGGATGAAAGAAAGACTTAAGGACAAGTACCTTCCCCAATCCTATCGGGAGAGACTGCTCGATCAGAGGAGCAACCTTCGACAAGGTAGTATGACTGTCTCCGAGTACATTACGAAATTTGAAGAGCTTAACCTTAGATGTGATGTCCGGGAGGATTTGTCATCTCTTCTTTCTCGGTTTAGGACGGGCTTGCGTCCTGAGATTAAAAAGGAGCTGATTCAGCATAGGGTCACAACCCTTGCTGAGATGTATGAGAAGGTACAAGACCTCGAGCAATATGTGAGGTTTCAATTTCCTAAGAAGGTAGATTCACGCAATGTGGAACCTAGGGCTAGCCCTATGAATGCGAGAACCAGCTTAGGAACTCCTCAACAGAAGGGGACCACCAATTATCATTCTCCTTCGTGGGACCCCAAAGGAAAAGGAGTTGCTTCTGAAAACTCCCGAAGAACCTCCCAAACCAAATGTTACAAGTGTCAGGGGTATGGACATTTTGCTGCTACTTGTCCCACGAGGAATTTGTTCATAGAAGAAGTCCAGGATGATAGTGACTTGGATGTGGATAACTATATGCCTGACTTTGTCCCATCCGATGATGATTGTGGGGATTCCGAGGACCGCGTCTCCTTCCTTAGGTTTCTTCCTGCCTATCAAACTAAGGAGGAGATAGTGAACCAAAATGCCCATGAGAGGACCCAAATGCTAGTGGTCAGATGTGCCCTAGCCATGCAGGAGGATGATGACTGGCGGCGGACTGCCATCTTCCATACATATCTGAAGTGTAATGGAAGAAGTTGTAAGCTCATCATAGACAGTGGCAGTTGCACTAATGTTGTTTCTTCTAACACTGTTGCTCGTTTAGGGTTGAAGACTGAACCTCACCCTAACCCCTATCGTGTCTCCTGGGTAGACTCTACGTCTATCCCCGTGTCTCAAAGGTGTTTGGTCCCACTTGAGCTTTCCTCTTATAAGGACCAACTGTGGTGCGATGTTGTCTCCATGGATGTGGGGCATATTATTTTGGGCAGGCCGTGGTTATACGACTTGGACGTTACCAATTTTGGAAGGTCCAACGTCTGCATCTTTGAATTCGAAGGGAGGAAAGTGAGGCTCCATCCTCTCCCGCCTAAGGATTCCAACATCAAGAAAAACAACCCAAAAGAAAAAAGTCTACAAAAGGAACCTAGCGTAAAAGAGAGAGACGGGAAAGGAAAGGACCCCAAGTCAAAGGGCATTCACATTTTGGGTGCCTCAGAATTTGAGAGAGATCTCCAAGAGAATCTCGAGAATGGCAAAGTGGGAGAACATGCCATGTTTGTCTTGGTGACTAAGGAAGTCACGGAAGAGAAGGCTGTTGAGATCCCACGTGAGACGGAGCAAGTCTTGCATGAATTTCAGGATGTTTTTCCTGAAGAATTACCAAATGAGCTCCCACCTTTACGTGATATACAGCACGCCATTGATTTGGTTCCTGGCGCATCTTTGCCAAACCTACCACACTATAGGATGAACCCAACTGAGCATGCTGAGTTGAAAAGGCAGGTTGATGAGCTCCTTGAAAAGGGTTTCATCCAAGAAAGTTTGAGTCCTTGTGCCGTACCAGCACTCCTTACACCCAAAAAGGATGGGTCTTGGAGGATGTGCATTGATAGTCGGGCAATCAACAAGATCACCATCAAGTATCGGTTTCCCATACCGAGACTTGATGACATGTTAGATATGATGGTGGGTGCCAAGATTTTTTCAAAAATAGATCTTAAGAGTGGCTACCACCAGATTCGTGTCAGACCTGGTGATGAGTGGAAAACTGCCTTCAAAACAAAGGATGGTTTGTATGAGTGGTTGGTCATGCCCTTCGGTTTGTCAAACGCACCAAGTACATTTATGAGAGTTATGACACAAGTGCTACGACCATTCATAGGCAAATTTCTGGTCGTCTACTTTGATGACATTCTCATATACAGCAGCACTCATGAGCAACACTTGCAACATTTGAGAGAAGTCTGTCTCACTCTTAGGAGAGAGAAGCTGTATGCTAACCTCAAGAAATGTACTTTCTTTTCCTCACAAGTTGTCTTCTTGGGGTTTGTCATTTCGGTTGATGGAATGTCTGCAGACCCGGAAAAGGTCAAGGCCATTGTAGAATGGCCGGAACCACGGAACATTCATGAGGTGCGTAGTTTTCATGGACTAGCCACCTTCTATAGGCGGTTTATTAGGAATTTTAGCACCATCATGGCTCCAATTACGGATTGTATGAAGAAAGGTGAATTCAATTGGAGCAATGCGCCACCAAGGCATTTAAAGAAATTAAGGAAAAGATGACGGAAGCTCTAGTCATGCGACTTCCTGATTTTTCTAAAGTTTTTGAGGTGGCATGTGACGCGTCTGGCGTCGGAATTGGAGGAGTACTCAGTCAGGAAGGACATCCTGTCGCTTATTTCAGTGAGAAGCTGAATGTGGACAGGCAAAAATACTCCAATTATGAGAGAGAATTCTACGCGGTAGTGCAAGCACTAAAACATTGGAGACATTACTTGTTACCGCGTGAGTTTGTTTTGTACTCAGACCATGAGGCTCTGAAGTACCTTCAATCCCAGGCTAAGATGAAATCTAAACACGCGAAATGGATTGAGGATTTACAAGAGTTTACCTTTGTGTTTAAACATAAGCCAGGGGTTGAGAACAAAGCGGCTGATGCTTTGAGCCGCAAGATTGCGTTGCTACACTCCATGAGTGTAAGCGTCACTGGTTTTGAGCGTTTACCAGAAGCATATCCTACATGCCCAGATTTTGAGGAAGTTTTTAAGTTGCTTTCGGATAATCCTTCAAGCAGCATTCAGGGATTTTTGCTCAAAGATGGATTCCTTTTTAAAGGAAACAGATTATGCATTCCCCGAACATCACTTCGTGATTTTTTAGTGTGGGAAATGCATGCGGGAGGGATCGCAGGCCACTTTGGTCGCGATAAGACCATTGCCCTTGTGGAGGACCGATTCTATTGGCCAACTCTCAAGCGAGATGTTGCCAAAATAATAGGGCAGTGTCGAACATGTCAGCTTGCAAAACAACGCAAGCAAAACACGGGGTTGTACACTCCATTGCCGGTGCCACATGCACCATGGCAAAATGTCAGTATGGATTTCGTGTTGGGTCTACCGAAAACTTTACGAAAACACGATTCCATTATGGTGGTGGTGGACCGTTTCTCCAAAATGGCCCACTTCATTCCTTGTTCGAAAACCTCAGATGCGTCTCACATTGCACATCTTTTCTTTGGTGAGGTTGTTCGACTTCATGGGCTTCCAACAACCATTGTGTCTGATAGGGATGTGAAATTTACAAGTTACTTTTGGAAGACACTTTGGGTGATCATGGGAACAAAACTTCAGTTTTCTTCTGCCTATCACCCCCAAACAGATGGCCAAACTGAGGTTGTGAATAGGAGTCTGGGAAATCTTCTTAGGTGTCTTGTCGGGGAGCATATTCGAGCATGGGATACTATGTTACCGACTGCTGAGTTTGCATACAATAGTTCGGTCAATAGGTCCATCGGTATGAGTCCATTTGAAGCAGTGTTAGGGTATAAGCCTAGGATGCCGGTTGACCTAATTCCCATATCATCATTATCTAGGCCATCTGCATCAGCTGAGTCATTTGCACAACACATACATGCATTGCATGATGAGATCAAGAAAAGAATTAACATGCATAATGAGTCCTACAAAACTGCTGCCAACGCACATCGTCGCCATGTTGAATTCAACATAGGTGACTATGTGATGATCAGGATGAGGCCTGAAAGATTCCCTCAGGGGACTGCTAAGAAGTTACAAGCCCATAGTATGGGACCTTTCAAAATTTTGAAAAGACTGGGTCCAAATGCATATGTGTTAGAACTACCACCGAACATGGGGATTAGTCCGATTTTCAATGTAGAAGATCTTGTGATCTTTCGAGGTCCCACAACTTCACCTGATGATCAACAGTTTCCAGTACCTATAGATCCAATAGCCACCAAAGCTGACCCACCACAGGTGCTTGGACCATATGAACATTCCCAATTTGAGCCTGATCTTCCTTCTCCACCTACACCCCCTTTGAGCCAACATAAAGAAACTGTGGAGGATATCTTGGATGAGAACTTGGTTTCCACCAAATACGGCGGGGTTCAAAAGTACCTTGTCAAGTGGAAAAACAGGCCCGTTTCAGATGGTACTTGGATTACCCGTGATGAGCTACAGCAAATGGACCCAGATATTTTGGAGAGATATGACAGTTTTGTTTCGCCAGTGGCGAAATCTTCACAGCTGAGGGGAATTGATGGGGACATCAACCCAAGATATGGAAAGACATACCAAAGGCGTAAGAAGAAAATGGTTGATAAGGCTTCCTTGTGGCTGGATCAACTTTTCATGGGCTTTATACATCACAATCATGAAGATCTACCGTTGGATCAGCTTTTGGGCGAAGATACACCGTTGGATCTTGATCAGGGCGTGCAGAAGGCCTCCGGTGGTGGACCCGTGGAAGACCCCATACTGGGATGGTCCACAGGAGATGAGCAATTGTGGAAATATCATGAAGATTCAGAGATTGGCAAGGGACCCAAAGGAATTAAAGGATTTAAAACTAAAGACATATGAAGAGGGGCCCGGGGGGCCCACAACTTAAAGCCCTTTACATAAGGATTCGTGCACAAAGCTTGCGCACGAATCCCCATGCGCAAGGAAGTCTCCTCCCACCTTTGTCGACAGCCACTTATTGCTTTTATTTATTTTATTTGTTTGGTTTTATTTTATGAGACAAGATCTAGATGTTTTAATCTGAACCATTGGTTTCTAGGGTTCTCTTATTACTCTTTATTAGGGTTGTATCTCTTGAAAAAGAGGGAATAATGAATGAATAATGATCTTCTTCCAAAGGCCTTCTTGAGTTTTCTCTTGCAGGATCTTCTTCTCGCCCGCGAAGGGGAGTTTGGTGCGAAACCAAGATATTACACTATCTCCATCCCAAGGTATTTATCTCCATTGTTTTTCCTTTCCTTTGATACTCATCTCACACTTTCTTACCCACTCAGATCTAGATCTACTCACATGGTGGAGTCCTAGATCCAACCCAAATTCCAATCAGCACCTTTAAACCCTTGCAGGCATCCAACCAGCCCCTTGTCCATCAACCAATCTCAATTATTCAACCCCAATCCTTCAGATCTGATCCGATCAGCAATAGACCTAGGATGGCAAGCACTAGACCTGGTTTCTACCCATTACAGCCCATTTAATTTCCTGTTTTCACTTCTGAATTGTAAAGATCCTGATTATCTACTTGAATCGGCAGATCCCTAGGCAAGGTGGAGGTTCTATTCTCCACTTGGTCCATTCCCCAATTCTTTGAGGCCCAAATTGCAGGATTGTAACAAGCATTGGATTTCCTCATGTTTAACTTAGTGGATTTCAGCATGGAATGATGTGTCAATCTGTCTTAATTGATTCCTTATAACTGTTATTTTGTTATTGATCTCATCTTGCATCATATAGATTAGTTTTCAATTTTGTCCTGCATCAGATCCCTTGTAAAATTCTGATGCTGCTAGTGGAAGATTTAGAGGTAGAAGGGGGCATGACTCTTTGGTTGGTAGTACAATAAAGATCTGCATGGATCCCTTGAAGGGAAACCACGGGGGAGTTGTTGCTGTTAATGGCCAATTTGTCCGGGTGGAATTGGAGTCCCAAATGAATGTTGTAACAGCCAAGTTTCAAATTTTTTTTCTTGTTTTTCCCTTGCCCTTTATCTAGGAAATTATCTTCTGGTATTGTGCAGTGAATCGCAATATCATTTCTGATGCTGTGTCTGTTGCAACTCTATTCTGGTAATGCAGTGTAGTTTCTGCTATTTTGAGATTCTTGATTATAAGTTAAACATCTCCCAACACTCTCTTCTTAATTTTATTTATCAGTGAAACACCTTGTTATGGTACTGGAAGAGAGACGCCAATGCATCCATCACAGACTCCTCTGCACCCGTCTATGACTACATGGAGAGATGGAGGAGGTATACTTGGTTATTTTTTGAGCAGTCTGTTGGGACAGTGGACCATCACAAACTCCACATTGATATGATATTGTCCACTTTGGGCCTAAGCCCTCATGGATTTGTTCTTGGGTTCTACCCAAAAGGCCTCATACCAATGGAGTAATTAGTCCAACTTATATGCCCATGATCTTTCCCAATTCTAGCCGATGTGGGACTTTGGTTGCACATCCCCAACAATCCTCCCCTCAAACAAAGGACCATATCTCTTTGGATATTTTTACCGGGCCTCCCCTCAAACGATCATCCATCCGTCCGCTTCATCGAGAAGAGCCAACTCGAGAGCTTCACCACGGATCCACTAATCGTGAGTACTGCGCTTTTCCTGCACATCACTGGGCCACCACCTTTTGTTTGGCAATCTGAGGATTCTCCGGGCTAAGTCTGGGCCTGGGCTCTGATACCACTTGTTGGGACATTGGACCACCACAAACTCCACATTGATATGATATTGTCCACTTTGGGCCTAAGCCCTCATGGATTTGTTCTTGGGTTCTACCCAAAAGGCCTCATACCAATGGAGTACTTAGTCCAACTTATATGCCCATGATCTTTCCCAATTCTAGCCGATGTGGGACTTTGGTTGCACATCCCCAACAATCCTCCCCTCAAACACCCTTTGTTTAGCAATTTGAGGATTCTCCGGGCTAAGTCTGGACCTGGGCTCTGATACCACTTGTTAGGACAATGGACCACCACAAATTCCACATTGATATGATATTGTCCACTTTGGGCCTAAGCCCTCATGGATTTGTTCTTGGGACTTAGTCCAACCTATATGCCCATGATCTTTCCCAATTCTAGCCGATGTGGGACTTTGGTTGCATATCCCCAACACAGTCTTCTTTAGCAGTTTTCCATTCTCATGCTTTCTCTTGCATTCTTCTTGTCGTAGCCCAGACATCCGCATATTATGCAAACTTGATTGACAAGTATTGCTGAGAATTGCTGGAGATCTAATGAATTATTATTTCTTCATTTCAGATTAGCAACGGTCGGAATTTACAAAAGGAGGAAAAAAACAGAGGAAGCCATCAAACACTACTGGTTAATTGTGTGGCTTTTTTGGCATATGTGTCTGCTTGAGATTTCTCTCTTTTAACTGTTTGTAAAGGGCTAATTACATTTCTGCTCCGCAGAAAATTCATCCCAAAGAGTGTAAAGATGGTTTTGTCCTGATTTTATTTTGGATTTATCATCATAAGACTAGACTACATACATCATTATTTTGTTCTTAGTCTTTCGAGTTTGTAGTTATAAAGTATGTCACTCTTAAAATCAACAGTCATTGAAGATGGATATCACATGTACAAACTCCAAATAATATGGTGTATGCGTTTGTCACTTATTGCAAGCTTACCTGAATGCATGACAATCAATCAAACAGGGCAATTGGATGGAGTAGCATGCACAATGTTCCTCAAATCAAATAATTCTAGCCTTGATTTTAGCTCCTCAAACTTCAATGACAACATTTCATGTGAATATTATGAAAAACTTCAATAAGACTATGAAAAACTTCAATAAGACTTGTATTCATATTAGTTCAGAGGATTAGTGTTTTTGGAGGGATCAAATTGGTAATGGTGAGTTTTATGTATTCTTATACCTTTTTGTTTTTTGCTTCTTCTTGTATTTCCTTTGCCTTTTAATATAAGTTTTCGTTACCGATAAAAAGAAATATATTCTTATACCTTGAAATTGTACATACTGAAAGAAATGGTCAATTCTCTTTTCACCTTATTACATGGGCATGTCTTAACATTGTAAAGTAACAGTATTTATGAATGAACGATTATATTCACATTGTTTTAAGTAACTTTTTATGTAAATTTGTGCATTACCTTGTCAAAGTGTCATTACCCAGTATGGGTCCTGCCAAAGTAGGGTCTTGGAAGGGTCTAAGCTTGGAGACAGACATAACCTTTGATAATTTTGGCACAAAGTGGCTACTTGGAGGTCTTTCGAATCTATGTTATCACGCATGACATGTGAGAGTTTTACCATCTCCAAAGCAATGTCCCAGACTTTTACCTTGTCAAAGTGTAACTGACAGATTTTAAGAAAGAACTGGACATATCAGTTGTTTAATCTTGATGTGTCCACCCCATCACTAAATGGCCCATCAGATTAAATGGTCTTGATCACCACAACATATTAAATAAGCAGTCATAATTTGTATATCGTCCACTTCCACCTGCTCTTCCCGGCATCATTGAAGGAATATCCATTTTCTTCCCATATAATGAAGGATTTTGTTTTTTTTTTTTTTATGAATTTCCTGTTTCTAGTTTTTGATCAGTGGGTTCAGCTTTAAATTTAACACAAACATGATGGAAATAAATGTTTGGTGTTTTGCAAAATTACAAATGAGTGAATTTCAGTCCATTAAGGACCTGTTTCTGTAGCAGAATTCCTAACAGGAATTTGTGACACTGTGGACTACTGGACAATAATGTAATGGTTGTTCCTTTTGAAATTTTAAGTTCCGTATTTCTTTACTAGAATTCTGAATCCCAACTACCTAAAAAGCCACGTTTATCCCTTGGAATTCCCAAATTCCAATCCTTTAAGCATTTTTAGATGTTCCAACCAAGAGGAGGATTCGGAAATTCCATCCTTGGGTATATAGCTCGTGGAGAATTACAAATTCTTCAGGCATAAATTCTTCAAATTCTAGTGAAAGAACATGCCCTAATTAGTCTAAACAACCAGCAGGAAATCTGAACTGAAGTTTGTCAAGACTGTCAACTATATGTGAATGGCTGTTTTTTGGAATTTATGCTTATTTATGCTACTGGTGGCTAATGGGTGTTTTAATCTACTTTGATTTTCATATCTTCCTCCTCACCATTTTCTCAGTAATTATATTTGTTTTACCTTCCAAAAAAGACCATAAAAATGACATGAGGGACACATATAATATCTTTCCATTGAGTATTCTTGTAAATCCTATTCTTTGTCACACTTCACCTCCATTTCTATCTTTGGTAGATCTACTAGGAAAGCTTTTTACATTTCAGATTCTTCTAATTGACACTTGTAGAGTAGTTTTTGATACTCATGTTCTTTCCTTGCAGCTAAAAAACTTAATGTTTCTTTAATTTTCTTCTTTTCATACTAAACAATCTTCACAAGGTCTAAGCAAACTAAAATTAGATCACACCGCCTCTACAAAATTATGGTTTTTCCATTGTTACTTAATTTGTACTAGACTTAAGGGGCCGTTTGGAAACACTAGTCTAATTAATAAGAGCCAGTTAGATTAAAGTTTAATATAAAATGCCCTATCTTTAAAACTTTGATTTACAATTAGATTATTTGGTAAAATAAAAGAAAATTCTCATTTTTCATGAGGTAATTAGGCCATTTTTTAAAAAATTACAACGTAGAATTCACCATTTGTGACATTTAAAAATTTTATGATTTCATTTTTATCCAAAACACCTGTTAATTTTACATTGTCCACCTCCATCTAATTTAGCTAAAGAAGTTATAAAAAGATGCAGCCTCTAAATTAGATTAATTTTCAAAGAAAAAAGCTCTAATGTAAATAAGCGCTAAAATAAAAAAATACAATTAGAGCGTTACCAAACACTCAAGTATGTAAATAAGCTTTAATCATACTCATTTTTAGAGCTTCCAAATGCCCCCATGAGTATATCAAATAAACAGGCTTTGACTTGGGCCCAAGTCCAAGCCCTTTATTAGCTCTAGCCTCTAGGTTAGAGACTTAGAGTTGGCAATGGTATGGGTCGGATATACTATGGACCAGATCCGACCCAATGCACTTCCAGCTGATGCGGACTCCTTGTAAAACGCATAGCCGTTGTATTAGATCTTTTAAATCTTCTCCATCTCCTAAGTTATAGCCGTTAGACAACCAATTTCAAAAACCTCGACCGTTACTCTCTCTCTCTCTCTCTCTCTCTCTCTCTCTCTCTCTCATTTCTTCTCTCATTTCAGGAAATCCCAAGAGAAAATAGCAAAAGAGAAGATAATGGCCAGAGATGAATCTCAGAGCCCAGAAAACACAAGACGCTCAGATAAACAATCGAGCAGGATCTCCAATGTTGAAACCATGGAAAGTCTTCTTAGCCCCCGATTCCGATCAGCGGCTGCGATGGCTGGTTGGGATGAAGAAACGCTCTTGCTTGCCAGCATGATCATAGAAGACACCCCAGAAAGAGAATCCAAACACAAGAGACGCGCCAGTCAGCAGTTCAAGACCCCACCTGCAAGTTCAAGAAGGTAAAAACCTGCACTAATTTATATGGTATTCTATTCATTCTCCATTTTTTTTGGATAATGATTCGATTCTCTTCTCAGGAAGCGCAGAGCACAGCAGCAGAACCCCTCTCCGATCCCCGTAGGAGCGATTTGCCTCGATGAAGAAGAAGGTGAAGATGGTTTTTTTTTTTTCCCTCTTTTCTTTCATTTGATTGGTGTTTTAGCCTCTGAGAAGGATTTTGTGAAATGGGTTTTGATTGGTTTCTGTTCTATGAAGGAATTAGAAATGGCGAAGAGGGTTTTTTTTTTTTTTAATTTTCTTTTCATTTGGTTGGCGATTTTGCCTCCAAGAAGGATTTTGTGAAATGGGGGTTTTGATTGATTTCTGTTCTTTATTGTGTGGGCAGAAGATGCAAATGAGAAGAAAAAGAAAAACACGGAGGTCGCGGTGACTGAAAAGAAGAAGAAAGATGGAGGTGAAGGATCTTTGCCTATGGAAAGTGGTGTTTCTTCGTCGGCCCCAGTCCTTCCCTGCATGGATCGATTAAGGGAAGAGCTCTCATGCGCGGTAATAGGTGTTTTTATCATTGTTTAGTTCTTGATTTTCATCACTGACTCAAATGAGGGGTTGATTCTATTTTATGCTTGGGGATTTCTTTTTTCTACAGATTTGTTTGGAAATATGCTTTGAACCCAGCACAACTACTTGTGGGCACAGGTAGATTACAATTTAAAATGCCTCAATAGTTTGATGTTTTTTTTTTTTATTTGATCCAAAATTGTTGACCCCAGATTCATGAGAGGTGTTATATGTGAGTGTATGAGCACTAACACCACATGTGTGAAGCAAAATCATTTTATTTCATTTCATTTCATTTTCCCTTTTGTCTTTTTATTCTATTTTTACTCTCTTTAGCTCTTTTTGTTACAAGCAATTGGATTGACTCTAATCCAAGGGTTGTAGAGCTTATTCCCTTTAGAAAGCCCTACTAAAGAAAAGAAATGACATTCCATTGGTTCAAACATTGATCATTGATCCTAGATCGATGAGATTGTTGATATAAATTGTTATATCGTTCACTAACGGCTCAAGTTTTTGGTGTTTTCTGTTTTGTTATTCACTTGGTATGAGAGCCACAGCCAAAGGTCACGAGTTCGAAACCCTCGGAGGCATGTCACCTCCATTTGTCTGTCCCGTTTGTCTGAAGTAGTATGTCTGTTGGGTTTTGAATTCGAACAGCTTCCCGTTCGAGAGAGAGTGTTTATATAAATTGTTATGCTGTTCACTAATAGCTCAAGCTTTTGATGTTTTCAGTTATTAACAGAGAGATGATGCTAAATAGACGATGCTTTCCATTCAGTGAGAGAGAGACTTGATTTCTTGTTTGTATTTTATATATACCTATCATTTGCTTAGATTGGTTGGAGTTCTAGGAGGTATAGCTATTATAGCGGACCTAGACTGTGGTAGCATATATATGGCTTTGATGACAATGACAATGATGACTAGCCTTGTTCTTCTCCCTTCTCTTCAATTGTGCAGCTTTTGCAAGAAATGTTTGAAATCTGCTGCTGATAAATGCGGGAAACGATGCCCCAAGTGCAGGCAACTAATCAGGTATGAAAAAAAAGGCAGAGTTACATTTTGACTAGTTTATTTTTCCTCCATCAGATTGACAAGATTTGGTTTAATTGCTTCTCCTCCTTTTCTTATGCTCATTTGCAGCAATGGGAGGTCTTGCACGGTGAACACAGTGCTTTGGAACACCATACAACTGCTGTTTCCTGATGAGGTAGAAGCAAGGAAGATAGCAGTGAAACACACGCGAGAAGCAAAGCAAAAGAGCCCAAAAGAGTATGGCTATAGCACGCGCAATGTAGCTTTTGATTCAGCCATTACTGGTGGCAACATTAGTGGGAGAGCAAGATGGGAGTCGAGCCAGGAGGAGGACGCTGCCATGGGTCGCAGGAGAAATAGCAGTTGGAGGAGAACAAGGGGAGGACCGAGTCAGGAGGAGGACGCAGCATTGGCTCTTCGGCTGCAGAGAGAAGAATTCATGGATGCTTTTGGGAGGGTCCATGATGATGAGCCAAGAATATCTCTGTACTCGGCCAGGTCCAATTTGAGAGCCATGGCGTCAAGAGCCAGGGACCTGCGCCTTAGAGGCCGGTGACCAGCAGCCTTGTAGGTAGGTGGTGGTCAAACAAATGTATGTTGTGACTCCTCCTCTATACAACATGACACCTGAGCTCAGCAGATACAATTTAAGGTTCCTTGTTTTCTTTGCTCTGGAGCTAACTTTACTCAATTGTACTTGAATTTGAGAACAGAAAATGGGAGTTTGTTATAAAAAAAAAAAAATTTGTTATGTTGAGTGGTTCAGTAGTTAATGTTCATTATTTGCAAATTCTCTGTGGTCAATTTATTGAGAAATACCCAATAGCTATTTATAAAAGTACTAGAAAACTAGTCATATATATGCCTAATAGGAAACTCAAATCACCAATCTTATTAAAAAATAATTCAAACCTTGTAATCTAATTTAAATTCAGACTAAAGTTTCATACTCATCCTTGCCTTCTTCATAACTTACCTGAGACTATAGAATATTCTCCTTTAGCCTAATTTTCTCTGGTTGCGGTTGAGCACAACAAAATATCATGTTCACCACAGCCTTTAAATTTTCTTAATAAGGTGCAACAGCAATTAGTCTTTATGTTTTTTCTTCTTTTGGTTCCCTATTCATAGTTGTTTTATAAAAAGAATGAAGTCCAAGTAACGGGAAAGTTTGCTTCTTAATTACTTGAGCTCTTGGCTAGTTTGAGCTTCTCCTAATTGAGTAAGGGGTCAATCCTCCCTCGCTGAGCTGATAGTGAGGGACTTGGGTTTGAGTGTGAGTACTTACTTACCCTTAAAAAATTATCTGGTACTCGAATTCATCATTCTCATAAGCACTAAAATCACTAAAATCAAAAGAAACTGGCTGTAGTTGTTTCATAAATCATTATGGACCCTCTTTTATCTTCTTTCACACCCAAATTTTCTCTTTGAACAAAACAAAACCGTCTAACCGAACCGAACCGAGCCGTGGTTAATAACCGTGTTTCACGGTTCGGTTACGATTATTGAAATCGGAAAACAACACTTCATGGTTCGTTTACGGTTTTTGTCTTGACTCACGATTATTAACCGAACCAAACCGCTTACCACAGTTTGGTTAACCATGTTCCCAAAACACATGGTTAACCGAACCATTTCGCTAATAAGAAAAAAAACCTCAGAGTCTGAATGAAAATTACTTTTTTTTTTTACAGTAACATATTATGCCATTCTCCAACTATGGTTTCTTTTTTTTCTCACAGTAAGTTTGATTGGTAAGTGGCAAAATTTTCACAAATTTTTTTTAGTGACAATTAACCATAACCGAACCGTTAACCGTGGCTCGGTTTTTAACGGTTTTCACAGTTCGGTTACGATTATTGTTTTTAAAAATAAAAAATCATGAAACACGGTTCGATTAACGATTTTTCCAAAAACCATGGTTAACCAAACCGTTACACCCCTACCAGCTAGCCTCCAAATTTTGGTAAATGATAATTTAACCAAGCAATGGCTGTTTGTTCTCTGGAGAAACTAATACTGCTCTCAACACCTTTCACCTTTTTATTTGGTCTATGAAATTTTGCTTCAGAAACTTTATATTTAAATAATACAAAATTCTTACATAGATTCCAAATGAATTAGACTATGAAACAATCACCAGGCTTGGAAAAGCAAATGCTTGAGTGATGATTTCCTTCTTGGCGTTGTATTTATATGAGCAAAACAAACTCCGCTGTTTATTTTGTAGGAAGCATCAATAGGTTTTTTTCGCATATGACTTCTGAGCAACACTTTCTTCTTCTGAAGAAACAAAGTACATTTACGGATTTACCAATATATCTGTGTGAAACCTCACTCAACACTCCTGGTTGTAAGGGACATCAAAGTCCTCCATGGATAGGCATAGTAGCTTGTTTTGAGCCGTGGTTGGAACCGGTAGGCATCACCCAATAACACCGTGAGAAAAATAGATCCACATCAACTTCATTTCTACCCATTGCCTTCATAAATGAGATTATACAACCTTAAGAATCTATAGATACTGTAGGATCTTACAATTCATTAAGCTACTGCTTATCCCAAAACCAATTGGTGTTAGGAAACGACACAACAATGTTTTATGGTGAGGACCGCTCAGGAGCGAGGGTGGACGTTGACTTCAACAATCTCTCCCTCAATGGTACGCCCACCGCGACTCCTACTGCGCAACTCGCAAAACGCTTGTCCTATGGCTCTAACACCCGACCTACAAAACTTTGATACCACTTGTAGGATCTTACACCCCATTGAGCTACCACTTATCCCAAAATCAATTGGTGATGGAAAATAGCACAACAATGGTTTTATGGTGAGGACGAGTACTCATCCACAATTATGACCGCTCAGGAGCAAGGGTGGGTGTTGACATCAATAGATACTCTAATTTTTGAAGATTGTATTTCAATGTTAGATTTTCCATTGGTATAGCTATTACACCAAGTATGAAACTTGCTTCCAAATAGCAGCAAATCATCCTTTTTTAAAGTACTGAATTATCTAAACTTGATTTTTGAAATGAGCAGCAAGACTAATGAAGACCTACACCAAAAACTAAGCAAAAATGAAGAGATTAAACAAGTTTACTTGGGTTAGATAAACATGATGGTTCTCCGAAATCTTATAGAATGTGCGCTCAGGTATCTATTTAACATTAATGTTGCTCAAGTGGAGGGATGTTGCCCATGTGCCTTCACTTAAACACTGCTCAAAGACTCCAATACTTGGCTAATTCCTGATTGAGTAATCAAAATATAACTTCGGGTTGCCGTTATCTCTGCATTTCGGTCTATCTTGAACTAAGGTAGCGTTTGGTTCGCTGTAATGAAAGTCGGAATGGAATGGTGATTCCAACGGAATGGTCATTACTGCGTTTGGTTTGCAAAAAAAGTGGCGTAATAGCCATTACCTCCGGAATCCCATTCCCTTATGTAGAGGAATGGCCATTCCATTCCTTTCTACTTTTTTTAAGACAAAAAGACCCTTATTCACATCTATACATTATTGTTAAAATAATAAGATTATAAAAGATAAGAACTTGTGTAGGCCCCACCTATATAATATAATATAATAATATATACATTATTATAATAATTATTATTATTATAAGATTATAAAAGAGAAGAACTTGTGTGAGGCCCACCATAATAATAATAATAATATAACTCTATACATTATTATTATAATATATTATTATTATAAAGAGAAGAGCTTGTGTGGGCCCCACCAATATAATAATATAATATATACATTATTATTATTATTATAAAATTATAAAATAGAAGAACTTTTGTGGGCCCCACCTATATAATAATATAATATATACATTATTTATTATAAATAAGATTATAAAAGAGAAGAACATGTGTGAGCCCCACCTATATAATAATAATATAATCTATATTATTATTATTATTATTATTATATTATTAGATTATAAAATAGAAGAACTTGTGTGGGCCCCACCTATATAATAATATAATATTACATTATTATTATTATAAGATTATAAAATAGAAGAACTTGTGGGGACCCCACCTATAGAATAATACTATATATATACATTATTATTATTGTATAAGATTATAAAATAGAAGAACTTGTGTGGGCCCATCTATATAAAAATAATATAATATATACATTCTTATTATTATTATATTATAAAATAGAAGAACTTGTGTGGGCCCCACGTATATAATAATAATATAATCTATAGATTATTATTATTATTATTATGATAAGATTATAAAATAGAAGAGCTTGTGTGAGCCCCACCTATATAATAATAATATAATCTATATTATTATTATTAGTAGTGTATAAGATTATAAAATAGAAGAGCTTGTGGGCCCCCACCTATATAATAATAATATAATCCATACATTATTATTATTATTATAAGATTATAAAATAGAAGGCTTGTGCCCACCTATATAATAATATAATCTATATATTATTATTATTATAAGATTATAAAATAGAAGAGCTTGTGTGGGTCCCACCTATATAAAATAATATAATCTATACATTATTATTATAAAATAGAATACCTTGTGTGGGCTCCACCTATTTAATAATATTATAATATATACATTGACTGAGCCAAAGATAAAATTCTAACAAGGGTATTTTGGTCAGTCTTATGTAAATTTTATTTCATTCCAGGACTCATTCCAGCATACCAAACGCAGGAATAGTAATCAACTGGGTGATTCCTCAGCGTCAAACGCTGGAATGGAAATGCCCACTCTCATTCCATTCCAAACTCATTCCGGTCTCCATTCCATTCCCACCTACAACCATTCCAGCGAACCAAACGCTACCTAAATGATTAACTTGAGAACAACTCATGTGACAAAAGTTTTACGTTGGGTGTTAACATGTCGCGAGCTTTTTCCGTTTATGGGCCTTGGGACCGGCAGGAAACTGACGAAATTCAAATAGAACTTCGTGTAATGAAGTTGGAAGAAGGAGACCGAGTATTAGTTGAGCCATTAGTGACTAGTCTGTAAGAGTGTTGAATCTGTTCCGCAAGTGAAAAAAAAATAACAACTTGTTGATAAGCAAAGAAGTTAAAGGCTTGTTTGCTTACCTTGTATTTAGCTCCGAGGAATTCATTATAAAGTAGGTCTAATTAAGAGATATTAAAGAGATGAGTAGTTAATGATAGTTGGATGGGTGTATAATCATTTCCCACCATAACGTCGGGCTATTTGTGGGTCTTTACCTTTATTCTTTTAATTTTAGCTTCATTGATCTGAAAGCATTGCCTAAAATTCCTAAAATTTCAATACCAGATGAAACAAGCATGATTTAATGCCTTGTGAGAGCAAGATAATAGATTATGAACTTGTCTGGACTACGGACATGTAGTAATACCACAATCACCTAAAATGACGTGAAGCTTAATGACTTCTAGCCATCTCAAACTTTTGGGGCTAGCACTAGCCAAGGTGGACTTTTTTAGATGTACGATGAATCGAAGTATGGTGAGGTGAAGCATCAAATTAACAGATAATAAAATATAATGTGCTATTATGGTATTTTATTTTTAGTTGTTTGGTATAAAATCTTTTTGACTTTTTATATAGAAAAGTGAAAGTTTTTTTTTTCTTTATTGAGGCTGCTTTTTTTTACTTTTTTTGAAAAATTAAGAAGAAATTTTAAAATTGTGTACTTTTGATATATATAACCCCTTCTCATTAACTAATTAATTACCAAATACGCCCAAGATTTTCGATGGACCAACTAATTCCCCGGATTGCTAAACCTTCCCAACCCAAATATACCATATACGGTCCAGCCCGATTACTAAAAGGTTGTCATATGACTCACCAGTCTATCCAATTTTAACTCAAATTGCGCCTAGCAGGGAATTTAAAATTAGTCGAGCCAATTCCTGAACCAACCCACACGAGTTGCAACCGTAAGTAGATGATCACATACATGAAAAGCAAAAAATGAAAAAACATGATCCAGGAGTACTCACATGAATGAAAATCCTACTATATAATCCACAAATGGGTCAATATCACAGGACCCACTCAATCAATTTAAGTAGATGTCCCCGGCTCGAGAATTGGTCACCCATAAGAAATAGGCTCATCAATGGGACAGGCCAGGTCTCGGCATGGGTTGTTCAATTCCATTCCGAATATTGGACAGGCCTGTCAGGGGTTGTCCAATTCCGGCCCTAAATTAAACGGGCCTATGTCACATCCCATCTCGTGCGGGCTCGGGCCAGGCCTGGGCTTTAGCACAATCTTGAACATAAAATCAACATTCTTACTATCACTGGACTTTAAACCCTCCTTCTTTTTTCCGGTCTTGGGACCGACAATGTAATGCAGCAAGCAACATGGCGGAGTTAAAAAAAAAAATTTTGCCGATGTCAGTAGAAAATCAGAAAATTAATAGAAATGAATATCATATGTTGGTCAAGTAATGTCTAAAAGAACTCAACAGAAATTATTCTTCTTTAAATATGTCTAAAAGATCAGTTAGTGCATTCCCATCATTGTATGAATCATCATCACTAATTGAGTCGTGACTAAACAAAAAAAAAAAGTATGTGCCGCCGCGTGTTTATTTAATTGCTAGGGAGGAAACATGCATGTTGCTGTATTTGTATTTGGAAGGTCAAAATTAGTGATGTATAAAATTAACCGTGACCCGACCCGACCCGTGGGGTCAATGGGTGGGCCATGGCAGTAAATTTTTGGTGCTCGACCCGACCCATCCAGAGACCGTCGGTATCGGTTAATGGGTCACACGGGTCGCGTTACCGGGTGAGGCGTGAACACGGTGGAAAAAAAAAAAAAAAAAAAAACCTTCCTTAGTTATCTCTTGCTCATGATCTGACACTGACAAAGATGATTCTTCAATGCCCAAAGTGGTTGCATCCTTTGCAAGATCTAGTGAAGCTTCACCACTAGATAAACCATCTCCTACCAACAATACTTCATTACTTCCAACACTAACTTCAGCCACTTCTCCATCACCCCACCTTTTCCTCCTCCTCATCACCAGACTCATGATCACTAATTAAGAACCTGCACTTGGTAAGAAGGCGGTAGTGGAATGGACAAAGTTTCTGATGTCTCAACACTTGCGGCAAATTTCTCTGCTATCTGCAATGCAATCTCTGCATCATTCACATGCTATCTCTGCATCATTCACATGCTGCGTTGCCTCGAGCTCAAAAGCAACATCCCACTCCGCCAGAATCCTTTTCTTCATTTCTTTCCATTTCTGTCCGATCTCGACGGCCATTGCGTGTCTCCTTGTCTCCACTCTTGGCGGTGGGGAGCTTAGGTTCCTTCTCTCTACCTCTTGATCTGTCTCCCTTTCGCTAAATGTCATCATCGCTACTTTCACTGTAGTGGTGTCTGGACCGCTCCATCCGATCATTCGTTCCTTTTTCTCTATCTTCGTTTGACTTAGACGAGTCTATCCTATCATTCATGCATGTGGCTTCTAGATCGGGCATCAGTTCTATCATTCCACTTCCCATCTGTGTTTTTGGAGACCATGACGAGAGAATCCCAAATTCAAAGAAAACTGCTTTTGGGAATTTGAAATATAGAAGGGGCTAGGGCAAGAGAAAGATTAATTGGCCCATCTTTGTGTGAAAATCCTGCATTGGATGGAGATATCATGTTAATAGTACAATCAAAATGAGGAAGTGGAACCACCACCTCCATCCAAATCCCCAACTCCCTTGCGGCCTCGCCAGATCAACCCCCAATCAAATAAAATAAAATAAAAACCTTCCGAGCCTACAGCCACTCCCCAGTAACAAATCCAATGGTCGCGCTGATCCATCCTCATTAAAATCACTCCGCAGAGAAGCTTCTGGAGAGACCTACTTGGAAAAAGAAGTTTGTTTGAATGAAAATTATTTTTACCCGAATCCGACCCGTGGACCCGTGATCCGACCAACCTGTGACCCAAACGGGTCGGGTTCGGATGGGTTTTCACCCACATAAAATATGCCGGGTTGGGCCGGTTTGACCCGTTGAACACCCCTAGCGACTCAAAATGCAGTTTTCATATGACACTCAGTCTCTATAGTAATTAAGTATTTTCCTACTTATTTTAGGTATTGTTTTAGTCCTGAAACTTGTGGAAGATCTTAGAAACTAACTTAGAACTTGGTCTGAGAGTCTTCCTTGTTTTGAGAAAGTTAGCATTTTGGGTTGATATGTAGGTAATTGTTATGTTTCTATTAAGGAATAATACCAATTCCAATTTCTCTTTTTATAGGGATCTCCCTACTGTTCTTTCTTGTGGGTTTATGATTTTATTATCTGGTTGAGAATAGTGATCTTCCTCCTCTACTGTTTAGCACTCTCTGTTGTATGTTAAGTGATGACCCGTAGAATACTTTAAAAAAAGATCACAGAATTCCCATGTTTGATGCTTGATTAATGAAGGGCCAAACTCCCGTTAGAGCAAAAATGTGTATAAATAATGGAAGTGGAGATTTTCCGGCCGAGACAGACTGGGCCTTGCCTCCATGGCAGACTTCTTGTACATGACTTCCAAATTGGAGCAAATCAGCCTTTTTAAGTATTTAATCATCTAAACTTCATTTTTCAAAACCAGCAACAAGACTAATGAAGACCTACACACAAAAACTAGCAAAGAGTTTATTTGGGGTAAATACCTACAGCTAACATGATTTAACTCCTAAATTCTTATAGCATCACTGGGCATCTATTTGACATTAAAGTTGCTCAAGTTGAGATGTTTCCCATTCACCTTTGCTTAAACATCGCTCAAAAGACTCAAACCAGTTCCTGCCCCAATCATCAAAAATAGAACTTTGGGTGTAAAATTAAAGAAGTAGAAGAAGATTGAATAAGAAGACCGAGTTTTAGCTAAGCCAGTTGGGACTAATGGAACTACGTGGGCCTTTTAGACGGATTTCTATAACTTTTGACCCACTCGAAATAGGGATCAATCCCCCCAAAAGCCAAGAACTCAATCCAAAAATCTAAAACCCTTATCTCATGCGTTAAGATCAAATATCCATCAAAGGGAGACAGATCAAAACAAGCAAACATAAACAAGAAGATCTACTTCAATAACTGGTTGTAGATCTATACCTGAGGAGTATGGTTGTACTCAAATCGAGAACTTGATTTCTTGATTCTCCACAAAACTCTTTCGCAGATTTGATCTCTTTAGCCTCGTGTTCTTCCACGCTATGACCTTCTTATAAAAAACATCTCAAAAATATTGGTGAGATTTCAATTGAAAATAAACATAGGCACTCAAGAAGGAAACCATATGAGAGAAGAGAATGAGAGATAGAGATTTGGACGTCCACCTTGGGCGTGTAACTCATGTGTAAGATATCCACCCTAGCTCTCATGTATATAGTTTTTGACAAACCTCCTCTCGACTGTAATTAGAAGTCTCACTTCTATTTCTATTATATGTCATACTCTTCCTTTCCTTAATAGGACGTCCACCTTGGGCGTGTAACTCATGTGTAAGATATCCACCCTAGCTCTCATGTATATAGTTTTTGACAAACCTCCTCTCGACTGTAATTAGAAGTCTCACTTCTATTTCTATTATATGTCATACTCTTCCTTTCCTTAATAGTTCTAATTGGAATATAACTTTCTCTTCTTAGGGCTGGCATATTGTGGGCCACTAGAGATTTCTTAGATCTGGCTCTAACTGAAGCATATATATATATGGACCCCACATCTCATGTGAACTTCAGAACCACAGTTAATTGCAACTAAGTCCACTAAATAAATGCAATTGCACTCCATTCTTTAGAATATGTATGAGAAGACCCTAAACTTTTCAATTACTGCAAGTAGGCCCCTCCATCAATTATATTCATAGATCCATTGGAATTAAACCGTCCAACCAAATTTGATCCATCTCTTATTATCCTTGTAACCCAATTAATCACACTAATCATCGATACCATTTTATTAACTCTTAATCAAGACGGGTGCGCGCTTACCAATGATAAATTTTATTTATTGGCACGATGGGATATATCTCACTTAGATAATAGATTCCATCTTGAGAATATATGTTCCCACGGTCTCACTACCATCTACCCAAGATACCGAGGTGCTGACCTACAGTTGGCCTCACTCAATATTGGTAACTCAAAGTAAATGTATAGCAAAAACTTCACTCCATTAATCTCTCAGAATTAAGAGGCTATTGCTTGAAAATCATGAGATCATTCCTTAATCATAGACAATATTTGTATAAGGTGCTACTCATGATTTTTCAGTATATCCAATGTACTAGCACAGTAATCCAGAGTCTTACATTCTGATGGTTGAGACAAATCACACCATCTCATTGTGACTGTGGTGCTACAACCTTTTCAGATGAGATGCCCGGTCTCATCCTGCATATGAATCTCATCCACAGACATGGATCACATTTAATATACTTATTGACTCCGATTCATCTCATGAACTATTATGTCATTTTGTATTAGTTATGTGCAATAATCAAATAAAATCTCATTAATCACACGAATAAAGCACAAAATAATAAATCAATTAGAAAATAAATCAATTTATTCATATCATCCACTAAATTAAGGATATACAATCTAACAGGGACAAATCCTGAACGGGCCCTTGAAAATTCTATCCATTTGAGTAGATTTAGCAAGGCAAGCAGTGTTGAACATGCTGTGTACAAATGTGCAATTCATACACAAATAAAAACTTTAAGGTTGATGAGCAATGAGATCAAAGGCGTGTTCGCTTACTTTGTATTGAGTTCCTTCGAATTCATAGTAAAGATGGTCTAATGAAGGAATATGAGGTGAGGAGCAAATGATACAATATAGAGATATGCATAGACCTTACTTATATTTAATTTATTAGGGGGATAGATGTCTAATCATTTTCCAACAAAAAGTAGATTATTTTATCGCTATGTGTGGATCCTTACCTTTACTCCAATTTTAACTCCATTGATTAAGGCATTGTCTTGAATTCAATAATAATAATAATAGAGATCAATTAAGCAGGATCTTTTAAAATAGAGATCAAATAATCAGGATCTTTTAAAACCCACATGCTATGCATTGCAGGTCAGACTTGCTACCGTGTATATAAGATTGGGGATTTTCTCCGGTACAAACTTGCATGCTTCAATGTGAAAAGTTTGATTGAGTGACTTTAATTCAGGAGTCCTACTATATGATAAGTGGGGATTAAAAATCTTGCAATGCCCCTTGTGGGAGATTCCCATAGGTAAAAAATTTCCTACATTATATATTAGAATGACACCTTTTGGAAAGTAAAACAAACTAATCCTAAAGATCTACATATCCTATATTACCCGAATCAATATGACATGACCTAGTCAATCAAACTCAACTCACATTGTACTAAGTTGGGAGCTTAAAAACTAATTGAGAGGCACTTCCCGAGCCAAGCTGCCTGGATTGCACTTGGCACCCCCAAGTAGATGACTGTGTAATTACCAGGATTTCTTAGGATTAAATTATTCTTTGGATGGCTGTGTAATGATTTTCCACCATAACATAGATTATTTGTGGATCTTCACCTTTATTCATTCAATTTTAACTCCATTAATTTAAAAGCATTGCTTTGATTTCATAAAAACTCAATACCATGAAACAAGCAAGACCTAATTCATTGTGAGAGCAAGATAATAGATTATGAACCAGTCCGGACTATGGACATTTATTAGTAATACGTCAATGACTTAAAATAATCTGAAGCTCAAGGACTTCTAGCCACATCAAACTTTTGGGGTAAGTACTAGCCAAGGTGGACTTAAGGTTTTCAATGGACCCACTAACTCCCCGATTGCTAAAAGGTCCCAACCCATATACGGTCCAGCCCAAATACTAAAAGCTTGTCATATGACGTGACCCAGTCTACCCAATTTTAACTTAAATTGCACCAAGTCGGGAATTAAAATTAGTCGAGGCAATACCCGAAGCAACCCACCCGAGTTGCAAGTGAGTCCTAGAGGTGTCAAAAAGTGGCCCGGCCCGTCAACCCGACCCGTATATGACCCGCATAAAATACGGGTTAATCACGGGTTAGGTTTTTCTAACCCGTGTCCCGTAGAAATAAATATCAATATAAAAGACCATACACGGGTTAGGTTTTTACTAACCCGCATGGTAGCAGATCAGTTACCTAGAAAGTTTCATCCACATCTTCAGTTTTACACTGTTAGTGTGGGTTTGTTTTTTTTCAATAATGTTGTTTTTTTATTAATTAGAATAACTTGTTATTTTTGTTGATCAACCCCATATATTATATATTCGTTTGGGTTTAGTTTTAGTGCATAATGATTATCATTGAAAAGCTTGACCACCATGCTTAAAGTAAAACATAAAAGTATGAAATAATAATAATCATAATAGTAGTAACAACATTATCTGTAGGGGTTAATAGTCTAAAAATATAGTAACTTTTATAAATACTCCTATAAAGCCTAGCTAATAGTTAATGTTCAAAGCAGTTTTAATACCCTAAGTGGTTAGGTTCTCATCCTCATGTAATTAGCTTTAATAAATTTTGGATAAACAATTGTATGCAATAGCTATGTGGTGCGGAGCTTAGTTTTTTTTTTTTTTTTTGGCATTCGGCGACGGGTCCCTGAACATTTCACTTTATTGCCTTAGGTCCACAAAAAAAAGTCATAGAGCCAAAGATCCCTCACATAGTTTTTCATACCTGAAAAGCCTAATTTATCCTTTCTTTAGATCATATCACATGATTGGTGGGATGTCCCATTAATAATAGTCAACTACCATTTAATTGGCCATGATTAATGGAATCCCCAGATTTTCAAATAAATTCTAAAAACACACAAATAAATTTCAAAATAACGAAAATAAATTTTAAGAAATGAAATAATTTTGAAAAATGCAATAAGTTAAAAAAAAGAAATATATAATCAAATAACGCAAATAAATTTAAAAAGATGCAAATAAGTTTCAAAATATCCAAATAAATTTCAGAAAATATAAATAAATTTCAAAAGTCTCAAATAAATCTCAAAAGATCCAAAGAAAATCTCAAAAAATGCAAATAAATTTAAAATGATGAAAATAAAATTTAAAAAATGCAATAATTTCACGCAATAAATTTGAAAAGATACAAATAAATTTCAAAAGAAACAAATAAATTTAAAAAACGCATATAGATTTCAAAAAACGTAAATAAATTTGCTAAAAACTCAGATAAATTTACCAAAAACTCAAAGAAATATGACAGAAAACAGATAAATTTGAACAACACTCAGATAATTTTGACAAAAACTCAGATAAATTTGAAAAAAACTCAGATAAATTTACCAAAAACTCAGATAAATTTGAAAAAAATTCAGCTAAATTTACCAAAAATACAAAGAAATATGACAGAAAACAGATAAATTTGAACAACACTCAAATAAATATGACAGAAAATAGATAAATTTGAACAAAACTCGAATAAATTTGACAAAAACTCAGTTAAAATTGATAAAATCTCAGATAAATTTGATAAAAAAATCAGATAATTTCACAGTAAAGCCTGCAACTAAGCTCTGTCACCGTCTCCGTATTCTCCGTCGCCTATTCCTCCTCCCTCCACCTTGCAGTCTGATTCCTCGCTAATCGATTTCGAATCCACGAACTCATCCCACACTCCACGTCCCAAGAGGCAAGAGCCGTAATCCAAAGGGCCCTAATTTCTCCACGGACGAGGAGACCAGGGTGAAAAGAGGATAAAGATTTGCAACAGCACTCCCGGACTGGGTCATGGAGATCGACGGGTCGTCGCTACTGCTAACATGGCCGTGAGGATTCACCTCCAAACGTTGGATCTCACTCTCACGCCTCCATTGTATTCCAGCAGCAACAGCACTCGCGGAAGCTACGAGTTGACGGGTGTAGGCGAACAGAGACGAGAGTTCGTCTCTTCTCCGATGACGGGAAGCACCTGCTGCATGCGATGGAGGACTATCTCTGTCGAAAAAATCAGATAAATTCCCTTCTCAGTCGAAAAACACAACCCGGCTTCTAAAATGAGTCAGGTCGAACCTGACCTGGAACCAACCCAGAGCTGCTGCAGAACCCAGAACCCAGGCCCACCTTCTTCTTCTTCTTCTCCCGTTCTGGTTCTGCAACAAGAACCAGATGGCACTGCTCCCGGAGACTTTCTGTAACGACGACGATCCTCCTCTGGTCAAGTTCCGGCGAAGATGGTGACGGGCGGCAACTGCTTCAAATCACAAAAAAAGGGTCTGCAATCGACACAACGCAGGCAGGGTCTTCTTTCTCGAGAGGTTCCGGGTTCTGTAACCAGAACCTGCACAGGACATTGATGCCTCTTCTTCGGCCACAAGACGGTGCAGCTATGCTTCTCCGTCATTGCGCAGCACAGCGGGACAGCGGCGGAATGCGACCCCGGCGATGATGGTGATGGGCGGCGGCGATGGTCCTCTTCTCCGGCGAAGATCTGTGCGGCGGCGGTGGTCCTCTTCTCTGGCGAAGATCTATGCAGTGGCCTGCTGCCTTTCCAAGTCAAAAACCCAACTATGAAAATTAATCTGGTCTTCTTCGACCAGTCTGGGTTTTCTGCAATTGATTGATCGATCTCCTATGTGCTCTGTGGCAACAATCCGAACCAGAAGTCAGTATTTCTTCTCCCTCGGCAACTAACAAACCAAGGGCTTGTTCGATACTCTGATCGCCCACTGCTGTGATCAGTCTATCAGAGGAAAAACCGAAGAACCCTTGTCTTCTCTCCAATCTGTAAGATTCGACCTACTGCAACTCCCAAACTGTGTGGCTGTTGTTGCAGAAGAAGAGGGTTAATATAAGATTTGAAATTTTAAATTTCAAAATTTTATACCTAAAACGGTTGAAAGGGTATATCAGTCCTGAAATATGTGATCATGTGGATGTAGGGACCTATTGCAAGAAAAAATCTAGCTGAGTGGACCATAGGCCTTAAAAAGTTTTTCCTTGGACTGGAGGCTGCATACATTCACTTATAGGGACCTTTCGCTAATTTCGCCTTTTTTTTTTTTGCTATCGGAGGGGTTCCTAAGCCTCTGGGCTAGACTAATCCCTATGGGCCCAGAGGGAAGCCGGATAAACTCTTTTGTAGCCCCAATATGGTAGTGCAGTTTCAAACCTACAACCTCCAGGTGCAAACCGTGGTCCTAGGCCAACCGAGCTACCCCTTGGGGTTGTGCGGAGCTTAGGTTGACATCTTTAATGCCAGAGGTCAAGAGTTCAAGTACACATATACAGTTTATTCTTACCGGTGTACGAGTTACTTGGGTCAACCCAACCCTACCCATATTTAATACGGGCTAACCCGGCCCCCGAGACCTAATGGGTGTGGTCTGAAAATTTAAAACCCGTTTCAGAAACGGATCGGTCACGGGTTGGGGGTCCAAAATATGTGCTCAACCTCTAACCCGACCTGCCCCATTTGCAACCTTAAGTAGATGACCACATAAAAGAAAAAAAAAAGAATGAAAATTCTACTATATAATACATAAATGGGTCAATATCACATGACCCACTCAACTCAAATTGCTCACCCATTAGTAACACATAAGTGGGTCAATATCACATGGCTGGAGAATTGGAAAACCCATATATAAGACAGTTATGACCCATCACTTTAAGCTTGTCGGCTCAAATTGCACGACTAGGTGAAAGACCGTGAAAAGTCATTCGTACGATCAATTATTCCACATGAGATGGAACCCACAAATTCACTTTTATGGGTGGAAATGAAAGATGAAAGGATGACTGACTCGACTCGAATTAGCCCCAGTTGCAACCCTAAGTTGAAGACCACATAAATGAAAAAAAAAAAAAAAAAACATGAATGAAAATTCTACTATATAATACATAAATGGGTCAGTATCACATGACCCACTCAATTCAAATTGCTCACCCATAAGTAATATATAAGTGGAAAAGGATCCCTGTTTGGACCAATCAGGGGGCGCCATGCGCGGAGGCGGGGGAGAAACATTTTCTCTTTCTTCTGCCCCCTCCTCAGCCCCCTGATTGCTCCAAACAGGGGATCCGGTTCCTACATAAGTGGGTCAATATCACATGGCTCGAGAATTGGAAAGCCCATATATATATATATATAAGACAGTTATGACCCATCAATTTAAGCCCGTTGGCTCAAACACGATTAGGTGAAAAACCGTGAAAAGTCATTCATACGATCAATTAGTCCACATGAGATGGAACCCACAAATTCACTTCATATGGTTGGACATGAAAGATGAAAGGATGACTGACTCGACCCGAATTAGCCCCAGTTGCAACCCTAAGTTGAAGACCACATAAATGAAAAAAAAAACATGAATGAAAATTCTAGTATATAATACATAAATGGGTCAATATCACATGACCCAAAACCCATATATAGGACAGTTATGACCCATCAAACACGATTAGGTGCTAGACCGTGAAAAGTCAAGTCATTTATACGATCAGTTAGTCCACATGAGATGGAACCCACAAATTCACTTGTATGGATGGAAATGAAAGATGACAGAAGGACCAGACCGAGTAATGTACATATAAAAACACTCAATCTCCACTCTTTTCTCCAATTCACTCTTCTTTCTTCTTCAAAGAAAAAAGAAAGGGACAAAAGAAAAATGAGTTCACGTTCTTTGATTCTCTTTCTAGCGATGATTCTCTTCATGTTTGTGATGGTAGTTCCAACAGGGGGAGTAATCGGAGGAGCAGCATCTATCGGGCATGACGTCTCCTCTAATTCCTCTACTAATTCCTCTGCAACTCCATCTGCCTCCTCTACTAATTCCTCTACTAATTCCTCTGCAACTCCATCTGCCGCCTCCTCTAATTCCGCTGCAACTCCATCTGCCTCCTTTGTCTTTCTTCTCTACCTCTTCACGTTCATCTTCATCTATAAAGGTGTTATTATAATTGATACTGTGGGCTTTATATAATTTAATTGGTAGGGAGGAAACATGCATGTTACTGTCTTTGTATTTGGACCGTCAAAATGCAGTTTTCGTATGACACTTACTCTCTATAGTAAGTGTTTTTCTACTTATTTTACGTATTGTTTTAGTCTGTTTTAGTCCTGAAACTTGTGGAAGATCTTAGAAAGTGATCTAGAACCAGTGTGAGAGTAATCTTAATGTAATTTGAAGGTTTTCTTATAATAACTTCCTTGTTTCGGGAAAGTTAGGATTTTGGGTTGCTATGTTAATGTCAGTTATTGTCATGTTTCTACGAATGAATAATATGAATTCCAGTTTCTCTGGGTTCTCCCTACATTTTACTCGTGGATTCATGATTTTGTTATCAGGTTGAGAACAGTGATCTTCTTCCTCTACTCTTTAGCACTCTCTGTTTTGTGTTAAGTGATGACATGTAGCATACATAGAAATAAACAAAAATCCAATGTTTGATGCTTGATTAATGAAGGGCCGAACTCATGTTGGAGCGAAATTTGTTGAGAGCAGCTTATAGAATAGGATTAATTTATTTTGAGTGACTTATATCTTAGTAAATGGGACTCATTGAAGGGTTTTTGCAATCAGCATTTTCTCATTAACTGTTGTGATATATAAATAAAGGAATTGGAGATTTTTCCGGGCAAGACATACTGGGCCAATACTTGGGCCTTTGCCTCCATGGCAGCCTTCTTGTACTACATCAAACTCTGAGCCCACATGATCTTACCTGGTTGCATCTTCGGTGCTACGTATCGGCCTAAATTTTGAAGTCCAACCAGAATTCAGGCTGGGCTTGTGCTTGGGGACTCAAGAATCCAAATCTGAGCTTGGCTTGGGCTGCCATTTATATTTCGAGCTTGGGCTCGGGTTTACTTATATGTTATTTGTCCAGGCTAAGGTCAGTCAAATTCCAGATGTGCCCACCCAAGTTGCACGTGAATACTATTAGGGCCAGATAGAAGGCCTGAACTAGCCCAAAATATTTATCACTGTTGGCTCAATATTTTGCAGAGCACTGAGCCCAAATTAAACTTTCAGGGACCTAATTAAATCTGATCTTACTAGTTGCGTTCATGCGATGAGAGGATTTTGCAATAGAGAAAAATTATTGTTGTGATTTTTTGTGCGACCCGCTCCGCTGTTCCACTTGGTGTGTGTGATGTATTTTCCATGGAGAAAAGGAATACGGTGAACTAGGTATGCAATATTGTTCAATGAAAGGATACCGTAAAAAGGAGGAAACTTGTTCTGAACTTTTGTGCAACCCACATTATTATATTGTTTGATGCGACACAGTTTCCTTGTACAAAAGGAAAAATGGATGATTTTCTTTGATCGAGAAGAATACAATTTTTCTATAGGATGGATGGGAATGCATTATTCCTCTCTCCCTTTCTCTCTCTCTCTTAGAGGAGCGAAATTAGGAATTAATCCCAGCAGGGCTACTATGTAAATTGAAAAATTCTTGGGGGCTGAATGTAAAAGGTCGCATCTTCTCACAGATTCACAGCCCACCAATGGAAGCACTCTACAAGGACAATAGTGCAAGCCGTGCAATTTTCTGGGGTGTTTAATTTACTGGAAAGAACAATAATTTGAGAACCCTCAAGCTACAACATTAATAAAGATTCTTTGGACTAGTTTGAGCTTGTATTAACAAAAAATATACTTTCTAGTACTTGGACTTTATCATTCTCCTTAGCTAAACTCAAAAGGACTTGATTATAATTGTTTCACTGTGGATCCTCTTTTATCTTCAAATAATATACCCAGATTTTCTCTTTGAACAAAAAAAAACCAATGAACCTCCAAGTTTTGGTAAATCATGACAACCTAGCCAACCCATGTGCTTGTTTTTTTTTCTAAAGTTGTTTGGACTGCTCTTAACAAATTTGTCGCCTCATTTGATGATAATCGTTCACTTAGTCTACAAAATTTTGCTTCAGCAACTACGCACTCAAATAATACAAAGTCTTTACATAAATTTCTAAGTGAATTAGACCATGAAACATTCACCAGGCTTGGAAAAGCAAATGCATGAGTGATGGTTTCCTTCCTGGCTATGTATTTAAATGCAGAAGTCCAACTTGCAAATGTTTAGTCGTACAAAGGATCAATTAGTGGATATTCTCATGACTTGTTGAGCAACGGACAGCAGTATTTTCTTCCTAAGAAAGTGGGTACATTTTTATTGCATCTGCCTAACACTCTCAGGCTTAAGGGACATTAAAGTCCTCCATAAGGGCAAGCCCAGCCTGGTGGAGATTGGAGGAGTGCTTCGCAATAGTAAGGGTGATGTCGTTCTTATGTTCTCCAAGCATATTGGTGTGTGCGACTCTAATGAAATAGAGGTGCTAGCAATTTTGAAAGGTCTTAGATTGTTCTCAATAAGATATAGTGGTGCCCTTGTATTAGAGAGTGATTCTTCAAATGCGATTGTGTGGGTATCTAACCGAAAGTCTAACCAATGAAATTTTCAATTCCTCTTCAATGAAATTAGGGAGATTTCAGCTCGCATTAATGTCTCCTTCCGTCAACTCAATGGCGGATGTGCTACCAAAGCAAGAGGTGGATAGGTTAACTAGCTCCTTGGGTGAGTGTCTTCTTGTAATTAGAGTTTTGATGTATTCCTTTCTTCCTTTTTTTAATGAAATCTTTGTTACCGTTTTTTTTTTTTTTAAAAGTCATCCATAGAGAGGCTTGGTGGCTGGGTTTGAGCCAAAGTTGGGGTAGATACCTACATCTAATGTAAGACCCCGACCCCACTTTGGTGGGTTTAGTGCCTAATTAATTTTAATTAGGTGTCTAATATTTATTTTGGATGATTTTGTGATGGATTTAGGTAGATTAGTGGGGTTCTGACCATGCCAGGTAGTACCCTTTTGAATAATTTAGAGTCACTCATATGTCTATAGTTTTTATAGGTCTTCATGTGCATTTCATTAAGCATGTCATGAGCAATAATCTTCATGTTTTGGCCCGACCCATTTGAGCCCAACTCAACCCACATTCAAGCCCATTGAAACACAAAAGCCCCTTTCCCAAATTTAATCCAATTACATGGACTTGCATGCAAAACCATCAAAAGTTCTCCTTTAAAGAACCAGCCCCATCGATCCTCTTCATTCCTCCTTCTTCATTCATTCAAATGAGAGACTTTCCTCTCTTTCTTCTTCACCTCATTCTCCTAATCCAATAGTAAGGGTTAGAGAGTGCATGCATGTGAGAAATCCCAGCCCATTTCACCTCCTTCCTCATCTTTCACCATATCTACCGGCTTTTCTTCATCTTTTCTTCTCTCCACACAAATCTTAGATGGAGCCATATTGCCATGGATGACTGATTAGAAGCCATAGAGAACCGTATTTGTTGAATTGGAGAAGAAAGGAAACATTACACACTTACAAGTGCACCATCTCCTTCATCTTCAAGCTTTATGTCATCTTCTTGTTAACTTTCCTTCATCTTCCTCATCTGTCTACACTTTAGGTGAGTTATGCCTCTATACTTCTTTTCTTGCTTTAAAATTATGTTTAGAGATTGTTTAGGCTGCATACAGTCTCTTTGCAACTCATTTCATTAATTAGATTTGTAAGATTTGGATGATTTCTTCTTCACCTATTAACTTTTCTCATTCATACCTGATGGGTCAGGCCCAACCCGGATTGCGGTAAAGAGTCAGGTCCAGACAACCCGGTCCGTCCAAGGTCATGGGTCAGGCCAGGTTGGCTCAGTTGATATTCGAAACTCGTTGAAGGAAGCCTTGTCACGTCAAGGCCTCCGAGTCATCACGACGAAGTCCTCCCCTCACCCGCTCTTACCAAATCTCGCGAAGAAACTCTCACCTGCCCTCCACCTTGCTCGTTCCTCGAGGACACGTCTGAGGCTCCAGGCCCTCCACCTTGCTCGTTCCTCGAGGACACGTCTGAGGCTCCAGGCTCCAGAGAGACGTTGCTTTAATTTTGCATCCCATCTGTTGGGGAAGGGATATAAATTCAGGGTCTCCCCATCACTTGAGGGCCAATGATTACATGCCTTTACTGCCTTTCTCATACCTGTAACCTCTCACCATAATCGAAGATCTCCATTTTGAAGTGGACGTAGGTCACTCTTGACCGAACCACTATAACTCTCTCTCTCTCATTTTATTACCGCATTTAATACTTTCATTAATACCTTGACGGGTGGTGTCCGAATCTATTTTTGGCATCATCAGTTTGGCGCCGTCTGTGGGAACGAACAAAAGTTCTCATCCTATTTTTAAAAATCATGGTGATCAGCACAAGATCCGTAAGACGAGAAGACAATCCTGTCCAAGCTACAGGTCCGGGTCCTTCCAGGCGCCCAGACTCCCCTACCCAGGGAAATAATGGTCCTCCACCGGGTAACCCTTCTCCGAAAACTCTCCCCCCTGCGCCGACTCCTCAGCAGATGTTGGAAACCATGCAACAGCTGTTGGCCCAAAACCAACAAATCTTGCAACTCATGCTTGCGGGACAAGGAGGAGCACTCCAGGGTGGAGCACGGTTTGGTGGAATGCAGCAAGAGGTGCCAATCCCGAGGCAGGCTCCACGGCAACCAACCCCTCACCCGGGCGCCCATCCCCCGGGCGCCCATCTCCCAGGCGCCCATCTCCCAGGCGCCCAGGATGGAGCACCTCTCCCGGGCGCCCATCTCCCAGGCGCCCAGGATGGAGCACCTCTCCCGGGCGCCCGTCTCCCAGGAGCCCAAGACGGAGCAGCACCACACCAAGGCGGCCATACTCTCGGCGCCCAGAGAAGAGCACCTCACTTGGGCGCCCCTCATCATGGCGCCCAAGGTCGAGGAGCACATCATGGCCCCAATGGCCGAGGAGCACATCAGAGCTTCCATGACCACGAAGTTCCTCCACCCCCTGGTAGAACCCATGGAGGGTTACCACCTCGACCCTTCCCTCAGGACGAGGAGGACTCTCACTTCCAAGAAGGGGGAAGTGAGAATCACTGCATGGAAGATGAAAGTTATTTCCCCGGTCCATCCAGGGAGCTTCACAATCACTGGGAGGAAAAAATCAAAGAGATGCATAATCAACTGGGCGATGTCTTCAATGCAATGAAGGCCCAGGCACCGGAGACTGTGGATTATCTAGTCGGGCGGACGGATACACCGTTCAAACCCGATATAGTACATTACCCACTTCCAAGGAAGTTCAAAATGCCGTCCATGGAAACCTTCGATGGGAGGAAGGATCCATTAGACCATCTTGAAACTTACAAAACCAGGATGCAGCTCCACAACATCCCTGACGAGATAATGTGCAGAGCCTTTCCAACACGTTGAAAGGTTCTGCCCGCCAGTGGTTCGCAAATCTCCCCTCAGCATCCATCGCCACCTTCGGAGAGTTGAGCAAGTCTTTCGTCTCGCACTTCATAGGTGGGCGCCGCCACCAGAAGCCCGCAACACACCTGCTTAGTATAAAGCATGAGGAGAATGAAAGCCTAAGGAGTTACCTCATTCGTTTTAACGAGGAGGTACTCCAAGTCGAGGAGCCCGACGACAAGGTCTCCATGACGGCTTTCCTTGGAGGCCTCCGTTCCTCGAGCTTTCTCTTTCCATAATGAAGCGCCCGCCGAAGAGCTTCTCGGAACTATTGGCCCAAAGCCCAAAAGTATATGAATGCGGAAGACATCACCAGGGCGAGGCGCGGAGAATCCTCCAGAGCGAACAATAAGGGAAAAGAGAGGAGCAGAGACGAGAAGAAGGAAGTTAGCAACAAGCGGAGCAAGACAGAGAGAGTACCTGTCAGAGACCGACTTGGTCCCGCTCCGCAAAGGGACAGGCTAGTGTTCACGCCTCTCACGGCCACGGTGGAGCAGATCTTGTTCCAAATACAAGATGACCCAGCCATAAAGTGGCCAGGAAAGATGAAGTCTCCTCCGAATCGGAGGAATCCGAACAAATACTGTCGCTTCCATCGCGACCATAGCCATGACACTGACGACTGCTATGAGCTCAAACGCCAGATTGAGGATCTCATCCAGCACGGCCATCTACGTCAGTATGTTGCCGGCAGGGGACAAGCACTTCCACCACCTCCACCTCACAATCAGGAGAATCAGCAACTGATCGGAGAAATCCGAACAATTTCTGGAGGGCTAACAGAGTCGCTCTCGGCCATGAAGGCCCATGCCAGAAAGGCAAGGCATCCTGAGGAGGCACGCCCGTCCAAGGCGCCAAGGCATGGAGATAATGAAGTTATATCCTTCTCAGACAAGGATTTGGAGGGGATCCAGCACCCTCACGACGACCCTCTAGTGCTCACAATGACGGTCGCCAATTTTCAAGTGCATAGGATCCTGGTAGACAGTGGAAGCTCTACAGACATTCTGTTTGTAGAAACTTATGACAAGCTGAGGCTGGGACGGGAGAGGTTGCAGCCCGTCAAGTTTCCTCTCATCGGCTTTTCGGGAGAGAAGGTGTATCCCCTTGGGGCAATCACACTGCCAGTCACAGCCGGGACTGCGCCTCGAACTTCCACAACAATGGTCAATTTCCTGGTGATTGACTGCGCATCGGCTTACAATATCATCCTGGGGCGTCCAACTCTTAATGCCTTAAGAGCGGTCCTCTCTACGTTTCATCTCATCCTCCGGTTTCCAACTCCTAATGGGATCGGAGAGGTAAGAGGGAATCAAGTAGCTGCAAGGGAATGCTACGTCTCCTCTATGAAAGCCAAGAAAACGCAGGAGGCGTTACAAGTCGAAATCTCGGACCCAAGAGATGAAACCACGGCAGAGAGAGGAGAACCAGTCGAGGAGCTCACCTCAGTGGTCCTAGATGAAGACTTCCCAGCCAGGAGAGTACATATTGGCTCTTCTCTCCCTGAGGATCGGGCCAGCCAGCAGACAGACTTCTTGAGAGGTAATATGGATGTTTTCGCATGGTCGCATGCGGATCTTGAAGGGATTGATCCTGACGTCGCAACCCACCGCCTCAATGTCGACCCTGGCTACAAGCCTGTCCGACAAAAGCTTAGAGGGGCCTCCACAGAGAGGGCCCAAGCAACGGACAATGAAGTCGGGAAGTTGCTGGAGAATGGGGCTGTCAGGGAAGTAGCCTACCCTGAATGGCTCTCAAACGTTGTGATGGTGAAGAAGGCCAGCGGAAAATGGCGCCTGTGCGTTGACTTCACGGAGGTTAACAAAGCGTGCCCAAAGGACAGCTACCCCCTACCAAGGATTGACCTCCGCATCGACGCCACAGCAGGTCATGAACTACTCTCGTTCTTGGATGCATACTCTGGATACAACCAGATTAGCATGCACCCCCCGGATCAGGAGAAGACATCATTCATCACCCCGAAAGGAACCTACTGTTATAGGGTCATGCCTTTCGGACTGAAGAATGCAGGCGCCACCTATCAACGTCTAGTGAACAAGATGTTCCACTCTCAAATCGGGCGGACCATGGAGGTTTACGTAGACGATATGCTGGTGAAGAGCCTCGCCGCAGCCGACCATATCGCCCATCTGCAAGAGACCTTTGACACTCTCAGGCTCTTTCGCATGAAATTGAATCCTGAGAAGTGTGCCTTTGGTGTAGGATCCGGAAAGTCCTTAGGTTTTATGGTCGACCAGAGGGGGATCGAGGCGAATCCAGATAAAATCAAGGCCATAATAGATATGAAGTCACCCTCTTCCACAAAGGAGTTGCAGCGCCTCAATGGAAGGATTGCGGCACTTAGCAGATTTGTTTCCAAATCTGCAGACAAGTGCTTGCCCTTCTTCAAGATCCTCCGCAAAAACATTCCAATGGGGGCCCGAGGCTGAAGAAGCATTCCAGAAGCTCAAAGCTTACCTGACCGCTCCCCCTCTCCTCTCGCATGCTACACCAGGCGAAGTGCTGTACCTGTATCTTTCGGCTTCACCTTCAGCCGTGAGCTCTGTTCTCATAAAGAATCAGGATGGAGCGCAAAAGCCTATCTACTATGTGAGCAGAGCCTACCGAGGGGCAGAGTCCAGATACCCAGAGCTCGAAAAACTGGCCCTCGCCCTGATCTCCACTGCAAGGCGTTTACGACACTACTTTCAGGGCCACACCGTGGTGGTAGTAACAGATCAACCTTTGAAAAGAGTTTTGGGGAAACCTGATGTAGCTGGAAGACTTGTGAAGTGGGCGATAGAGCTGGGGGAGTTTGATGTTAAATATCAACCAAGGTCTGCCATCAAAGCACAGGCTCTAGCTGACTTCGTAGCTGAATTCACTTATGATGAAAACCAAGTAGATGAAACAGCGGTGCTCACCTCCTTGCTAGCAACTCAGGACCCTCAAGCCCCGGGCGCCCAGCCTCTTCTCCAAGCCCCCGGGCGCCCAGCTCCTCCCTCAAGCTCTGGGCGCCCGAGACTCTCCTCAAACCATGGGCGCCCAGCTTCCCTCGGGCGCCCAAACCTCTCCCGGGCGCCCAGCATCTTCTCCAAGCCCCGGGCGCCCAGCTCCTCCCTCAAGCTCTGGGCGCCCGAGACTCTCCTCAAACCCTGGGCGCCCAGCTTCCCTCGGGCGCCCAACATCTTCTCCAAGCCCCGGGCGCCCAGCTCCTCCCTCAAGCTCTGGGCGCCCAAGACTCTCCTCAAACCCTGGGCGCCCAGCTTCCCTCGGGCGCCCAACCTCTTCTCCAAGCCCCGGGCGCCCAGCATCTTCTCCAAGCCCCGGGCGCCCAGCTCCTCCCTCAAGCTCTGGGCGCCCGAGACTCTCCTCAAACCCTGGGCGCCCAGCTTCCCTCGGGCGCCCAACATCTTCTCCAAGCCCCGGGCGCCCAGCTCCTCCCTCAAGCTCTGGGCGCCCGAGACTCTCCTCAAACCCTGGGCGCCCAGCTTCCCTCGGGCGCCCAGCCTCTTCTCCAAAGCGCCCAGGTACCTCCCCAGAGGTCGATTGCCCCGCCTTTACCGGTCTGGAAATTGTATGTTGATGGTTCGGCAACCACAGACGGAGGCGGAGCTGGCTTCATCCTGATCAGCCCTGATGGTACACCCATCAAGTATGCAGTGAAGCTCTACTTCATTGCATCAAATAATGAAGCCGAGTATGAGGCACTCTTATCAGGACTGAGGTTGGCGATCGAAATGGATGCCAAATCAGTTCTTGCTCACAGTGATTCACAATTGGTGGTGAATCAAATAAATGGCAATTCGAGGCAAAGGAGGAAAGGATGCAAGACTACCTCAACATGGTCAAAGGATTGGTCAAAAGTTTTCAATGCTTTCAGATCTGCCATATTCCTCGAGGACAAAATGTTGCAGCAGACGCACTGGCTAGGCTCGCCTCGTCATTGGAGGCCTCATCCACAGAACCTACACTCATCGGGCATCAGTTGGAGAGGAGCAAGTTAGATGTAGTGGTTGGAAACATCAACTGTGCATCAAAGGGCAGCGAGCCAAATTGGATGACACCAATAAAGGCTTTCCTCCAAGAGGGCACCGAACCAGAGGACCACCTTGAAGCGAAGAGACTCAGAATGAGGGCTTCCAGATACACCCTTCTGCAAAATATCCTTTACAAGAAAGGTTATTGCCTACCACTGCTGCGTTGCCTCTCCCCTGAGGATGCTGATTACGCTCTTCGCGAAATCCACGAAGGAATATGTGGGAACCATTCTGGAGGACGCTCCCTCGCCCACAAAGCACTAAGGCAGGGATTCTTCTGGCCAACCATGGCGAAGGACGCCAAAGAATTTGCTCAAAAGTGCGACAAGTGCCAGCGCTTCGCCACTGTAACCAGGCAGCCACCAGAAGAGTTGACTTCCATTTTGAGCCCGTGGCCTTTCTCCAAATGGGGTATAGATATTCTGGGCCCCCTTCCTTTGAGCAAAGGCCAATGCAAGTTTGTAGTCATTGCCATTGACTACTTCACAAAATGGGCGGAGGCAGAACCCTTGGCCAAGATCACAGACCTCAATGTAAAAAACTTTGTTTGGAAAAACATAGTCTGTCGCTTTGGGATACCTAGCGCCATCGTCAGTGATAATGGCAAGCAGTTTGACAACAAACTCTTCAACACTTTCTGCACCGACCTCCAGATTAAGCAGCCCCACTCCAGTCCAGCACACCCACAAGCAAATGGGCAAGCAGAAGTCATGGTCCGAATAGTTCTTCGCAACCTAAAAACCAGGCTCGAAAGGGCGAAGGGTTTTGGGTTGACGAGCTACCAGGGGTATTATGGGCATACAGAACTACGCCGAGAACCCCTACTGGCGAGACTCCTTTCTCGCTAGCTTTTGGGACCGAGGCAGTCATCCCTGTCGAAATTGGTGTACACTCCCTCAGGGTCCATCTCCAAGACACAATTAACAACGAGGAAGGACTCCGCATCAACCTCGACTTGGTAGAAGAGGCAAGGGAGATGGCCACGGTCCGCAATGCAGAATACAAGCGGCGCATGGCAAAATACTACAACTCGAGGGTGAAGCCTCGTTCCTTTCAGCCAGGAGACCTAGTCCTGAAAAAGGTGATCCTCGCCACTAAAGACTCTCGCGAAGGAAAGCTAGGGCCAAATTGGGAAGGACCATATCTCGTGACAGAAGTAGTAAGGCCAGGCACATACAGAATCCAAAATTCTGATGGTAAGGCCCTGCTCCATCCGTGGAATGCGGAACATCTGAAGAGGTATTACCAGTGACAAGTGGGCCAATGTACAAAAAGCATGAAAATTGTTTATTTCCCATTTCATTGTTCAAAGTAGACTATAAATGAAATAAACATGTTATTATAGAAATGTGCTCCTTTCAATAGGCTATAAATTGCCAAACAAAAAGAAAAATACATATGAGCCTAGTCACTCTCATTATCCCCCTCATCCTCGCCATCATCCTCATAGTCACCTGAGCTCCCGCTGCTGCCATCAGGCTCGTCGGCAGGCGCCTCATCAGGCGCCTCACTCGCCTTAAAGCGCGAGAAGTCGATATCGGGAAATGCTGCGGTGGTCTTTCTCCGGAGTTCGTCATAACCAGCAATAAATCCATCGGCGACGTTATTCTCAGCATCAGCCAGGCCGTCCTCCAAGTCATTTTCAGCCTGGATAGCTCTCTCCTCTGCCGCCCTCAGCTCTACCTTCAAAACAGCCTCTCTGAGCTCAGCCCCCTTTCGGGCCTTCACGAGCTCAGCCTCTCTGAGTGAAGCCCTCTCGCGGGCCTTCACAAACTCAGCCTCCCTGAGGGAAGCCCTCTCGCGGGCCTTCACAACCTCAGCCTCACTGAGCGAAGCCCTCTCACGGGCCTTCCGTAGCTCGGTCTCACTGAGCAAAGCACCCTCGCGCGTCGCCACTAGCTCAGCCTCAGCCTTGGTCGCCCTCATGTGAGCCGTTGAGAGCTCAATCTCAAGCCTGGTTGCTCTCTCCCGAGCTGCTAGAAGATCAGCATCATAAGTCTTCCTGGCGGCTTCTAGTTCAGTAATTTTTCCCTGACTTGCGGAGAGATCCCTATGAATACCTGCATTCTCCTGTTTCAGCTTACTGATCAACTGAGCCTTCGAAAATAAACATATGGATGATGCAGACATCTGGAGCAAGAAGAAATCAAGGGAAATGAGAATGCATATACAAAAGGAAAACCTGAACAAAATTAAAATTCAGACAACCTTTTACCTGAGATAAACCTTCTAGATAAGCATCTATCATCCCCTCTGTGCTAAGGGCGCTGACCCGAGTAATCACGTCACGAGCTGGGAATCTCCAAAACTTCTCTAAAGGAGTCAGCGGCTTGGGACCAGACGGAGGGGCAGGAGGTACAGATGTGGCGGCAGAAACCAGAGGAGTTATAGGTTGATGAGGCACAGCCGCGGGGGCCACTACTTGGGTAGTGACAGGAGAACTCGTCTGCGGCTCCACTAGATGAGTGGTTACAGGAAGATCACCAATCATCACACGAGGAGAATCCCTTCTCGGGGCAATACCTACCCTCGCTATCTTGGCAAGATGGGTGTTAGCACTTGTACGACGATCTTCAATTGCCTCCTTGGCCTCGACCAACTCCCTATTGACCACCACTGCGGAAGCAAAATGAATGGTTAGAGACAGAATATCAGGAAAAAGTACGCCTAAGCCACTGAAAGCTCCTTACATTTTCTCTTAGTTGATGCCCGGGAAGGCTCACCCGTCCTACGAGGAGAATGGTCAACAGAGGGTCCACAATTGCTGTCACTCTCTTTAGAAAGGAGAATACCCAAATCTTTATCCGGATGATCTCTTACGGCCTGCAGTTTCCGTTTTATATCCGCGGAGAGCACTGGTGACTCTATATATAAAAAAAAAAAGAAGAAGGAACAAATAAAATGATGAGCATATGTATGCAAATGAATAATGAGGAGATGATAATGAGTGGCGTACCACGTCTTTTGGCGTCGGTCCACTGTTTGGGCACCAGAGCCCTGTCTGCCTCTGAGGCCCACTCGCCACCAACAAAGAAGAAACGAAATTTCCAGCTGTGACAGTTAGAGCGCAATCCCGTGAGCAGTCTGCCGCCCTTGGGGGTGAAATAATACCATCCCCTGTTAGGAGCCGGAGATTCGAATAAACTATAAGCAGCATGGAGCTCCATGGGAGATGCCTCCTCGTTATGTGTTCTCCTCCAGAGCTCGAGAAAACCCAGCATGATTCTCCATCCATTGGGTACTAATCTCCCCGGAGTCAGGGAGAAGTAATGAAGAATTCGACAGACGGAGGGGGGCATAGGGAATCTCAGCCCAGCCTCGAGCATATCCTCGTAAATAACAATGTCACCCAATGTGTCATCACAGGCTGGCTCATCAATTTCGGCCCGGCGACAAATCACGGTGAAAGGAATATGATATAAAGTGATGATCCTGGACATATCATCATCATTGCTGACTGTGGTATAAATGGTACTCACCTTGGATCTGTCATCATCAATTACCATTTTTCCTTTAGCATTTTTTGAACGCGGACGCAACTTGCCCAACGTGTCTGAAGAAGGACTGCCCTCGGCATGACCGCCCCCTACTATTGTTTCTTCCCTAGCCGAGATGCCAAAGGACTGGGCGCCACCTGAGGCGCCAGCTGCTGCGAAACCGCCTAAGCCTCGAATAGCCGCAAAACCACATGCGCCCCCTGCGGCGCTAAAGCAATTTCTCATTTTTTCCCTTCCTACCACAATGCCAAAGGATTGGGCGCCCAGCGCTGCTGCTGCTTCTTCTTCCCCTGCATCGCTGGCTGCTGTGGCGCCGTCCCCGGGCTGGGCGCCCCCTGCGGCGCCCAGCGCCGCTGCTGCCTCTGCCGCGACGCCCACGGGCTGGGCGCCTCCCTCCGCGACGCCCACGGGCTAGGCGCCCCTGGCGGCGCCCAGCGCCGCCGTGCTTGCTGCTGCCGCGACGCCCACGGGCTGGGCGCCTCCCTCCGCGACGCCCACGGGCTGGGCGCCTCCCTCCGCGACGCCCACGGGCTGGGCGCCCCTGGCGGCGCCCAGCGCCGCCGTGCTTCCCGCTGCCGCGATGCCCACGGGCTGGGCACCGCCGTGCCTCCCTCTGCCGCGACGCCCACGGGCTGGAAGCCCGGGCTCCGCCCGCCAGCGCCATCAGCCACGCCATCCTCTCCTTCAACCTCGCCTAGCGCCCCTTGCGCGATTGCTGCAGTCCGCTCAACAACGGTCTCCGTCTGTTTTTTCTCTACTGTATCCGTCATTGCTTACAGATTTCCCCTTGGTCTCCAGAGACACTCTCTTCTATTTTGGAATGAGTCTGGTTCAGGATTTCCAAAGTTTTATAGATTTGGGAAGAAAGAGTCCCCATATAGAAGGATTCTTTCGAACTCTAAAAATTTCAAAACTGAGCAGAAAAAGGGGGCCTAATTGTTGGAAGCTTGTGGAAGAGTTGGATGCACAGAAAGCCCCACTTTCAAATAATTATTGAACGCGGGACTTTGAGGGGCAAATGATGGGTCAGGCCCAACCCGGATTGCGGTAAAGAGTCAGGTCCAGACAACCCGGTCCGTCCAAGGTCATGGGTCAGGCCAGGTTGGCTCAGTTGATATTCGAAACTCGTTGAAGGAAGCCTTGTCACGTCAAGGCCTCCGAGTCATCACGACGAAGTCCTCCCCTCACCCGCTCTTACCAAATCTCGCGAAGAAACTCTCACCTGCCCTCCACCTTGCTCGTTCCTCGAGGACACGTCAGAGGCTCCAGGCTCCAGAGAGACGTTGCTTTAATTTTGCATCCCATCTGTTGGGGAAGGGATATAAATTCAGGGTCTCCTCATCACTTGAGGGCCAATGATTACATGCCTTTACTGCCTTTCTCATACCTGTAACCTCTCACCATAATCGAAGATCTCCATTTTGAAGTGGACGTAGGTCACTCTTGACCGAACCACTATAACTCTCTCTCTCTCATTTTATTACCGCATTTAATACTTTCATTAATACCTTGACGGGTGGTGTCCGAATCTATTTTTGGCATCATCAATACCCATCTTCAAAATGATCTTCTGATCTTAGAATGGGCTGTTGGATTCAATTAAACTACATGCATGTTACATAGCTCTCGTCTCTTGCATTCATTTATTGTAGGAAATTATGTGAGCATAGAAATTGAGAGTTTTAGCTTGAATTAAGTCATTTACAGTGCATGCATAGTGATTTCATCTCATTTCAGTCATTCATCATTGTAGGGATTACAATATATGAGCTAGTATTTTGGGGATTTCCATAAATTGAACCAAGAAGAGGGTATTGAGTTGTAAAGCACCAAATAAGGCAAGTATGAGTAAATTGGATTTATGCATGTTACTTGATTCATTGATTGAGTTATGTTATTTATTCTATGGAATGTTAATTTCAGCCTTGTTCCTTTAAATTAGCTTGATAATGTTAAGTGGGTTCTTTTGAATGGATTAGTAAAGAATGAATTGGATGGGTGGAAAAGATATGGACCATATGAGCAAATGGTGGCTCAAATTAGTCATTTCATGTTCTTAGGAATATTGTAGAAGTTGGATAGATGAAGGGGGTTGATAAACAATGTAAAACAGAAATTTTACAAGTTCTGTGCTGAAAATTCTGCCCATAATTGGGCCAGCCGGATTGGGCCCGCTCGAGTGGGTCGGACCATTTGGGCCCAACAGTGCCAACTTTGGAATGGCAATAACTTTTTACCCGTATGTCGGATTTTGGAGTTCCACATACCGTTGGAAAGCTCTCAAAGTGTGGAATCCAATGGTATACACCACATAATGATCAGAGATTGGGACAGAAAGTAAATATTTTGATAATTGAATCGGTCCCTATATCTTTTAGAAAAAAGGGACTTTAAATCTAGTTGGACTCTTAGGTTGGAGTCATTGGCCATTAAGGGAGCTAATCCCACTTCAGAAGGCCTAAACTCTTCATAATCAATCCCTGAGGATGATTGTGACGTAAACACTAAACCAATCAATAAGGTTTTTAGGTTGTAAATGTTTGACCTTGTAGGTCCATAGAATGGTACCCATTACCGATTATCATTGTCCAAGGGAAATTGTAACACATGAGAAATCTTAGGCTGAGTTTATCTCATGTGCCTATCCGTTTGTCTAGCACTTTACCATGGGTGTTGGTTTAGGAATTTCGGTGCATCACGCACACACACAAAGTGACACCAATAAAATGTAGCACGTGCATCAAATTACCTAAAACTACATCGAAATGGATGGTTAGAGACGACGGGTAATTAGATTAGGTTTGGCTAGTAAATATCCTTGATTCTATTAATCTATTTGCATTTGCATATTGAGATTGATTTATTTATTGCCCTCAAATATTCAGTTACTTGTTATATGCATTATTCGTATTTTCCACAAATTGTACTACAATTGCCTTACAAATGTTATCGTACAATATTGATGTGATATTAGAACGGGGTAAGCATATGATTCGAAATAAATGGATTTGATTAGAAATTATTCAATCAGAAAAGTCTTACTCCAGTCTAATTATTATTCGATTCGAATGGTTCGGCACTACTTAGCTTCGACCTTGTGATACCCGACGGGGTTACAACTTGATTCAGTTATTCGAGACTACTGCAGTATGTCATATGGAGTACCGGAACTCCAGAACCGGGTAGCCAGTCAGCCTTTGGCTGGGACGCTGGTGACATCCCAACTAGATTCGCTCTCTATCGGAGAGGATGAGCAAATGTAGTAGCCAACTAGAAAGTGATTATTCGATTATTGATTCGATAAAGCATGAATTATTCATAATGCACAATGTGCCTAGTTGACATTTATTTGTTCTCTTTAATCTATTCGTCTTTAAATTCGAAATTTGAATAACATGTGTTGAATCTTAATTGCTCATATATTGTTGAATCGTCGTATTCATGGTGCTACACTTGGTGTCACAGGGATCCAGATCACCGAACATGATAGCTAATAGCCTTCAGATTAGAGAGTTGATTGGTAAGGTTAATGGTTAGCTTTGACCGCCAGAGTACGTACAAGTGTGGTAATTATGACTTAAAACTAGATAGTTAATCTTGCACTTAGTTTAAGTATGCATTTAAGAGATTTAAATTAATAGCTTTGTTATTGATAAATTGTAATATAATGGATTGGATAATGGACTGCTCATGGCTTTGTTATTGATGATATACATGTTTCCGCAAATAAATGTTCTTGACAGGTGTCAGTGAGTAATCCTCACAGCATGAAAAGTGGAATTTTCTCCTTCGTGAATTCGGATCTGGTCCGGAACAGGTGCGAGTTCATGGGAGTACGCATGTCACACCTCAGGAACCACCCCAGTCAGGGAATTCTTGGGTCCGGGATGTGATATCTAACATGAGTTATCTCCTAACATCTTATAGTATCACTGGGCATCTATTTGGCATTAAAGTTGCTCTCAAGTGGAGATGTTTCCCATGCACCTTTGCATTAACATCGCTCAAAGACTCTCAAGTCTTGAACAGGCCCTTGAAAATTCTATCTATTCGAGTAGATTCAACAAGGCAAGCAGTGAACCAGCTGTGTATAAATGTGCAATTAAGACACGAATAAATATTTTAAGGCATGTTTCTTTATAAGCATTTCTGATAGGAATTCAGGCTTTCAAGAATTCATGTCAGAAATTCAATATTTTTTTGGTGGGATTCCCAGTATTCAAGGCAACCAGAATTTTCAAATGCGAAAAAAGTGAAATTCCAAAATGCTAACCCCTCCAAGAGCATTTCAAAATTCTGGAACTCCGAGAAGTTTGGTTGAAACTCCGGCACCCAACTGTGAAACCTCCTACCAACAATAAAGTGGGCCCCATATTCACAATTATAAAGATTGGGCCCATGCAATTCCTATCAAGATGGGTCCATGTTCAAATTTTTAAAATCGGGTCCCAACACTTACGTTTCTAAAAGATGGGCCCATATACCATATACTTGAGGTGAGTTTACATTATAATTCTTACAGTTGGGTCCCAAGTTCATAACCACAAAATGTGGGTCCCATGTACTACAATGCATAAAACGTGTAATTTCATTCTAAAATTTATATAGCAATGAGACATGAGTTCTATGAAATTCAAAATTTTAGAAATTCTCATGCAATAATTCAGATAAAAATGAAACGTAGAATTCACAAATGACAGAATTCAGTGGCATTTTAGAATTCCCAGATAACCTCCAGACATGCATGAATTCTAGGAATTCTAGTAAAGAAACAAGCCCTGGGGTTGATGAGCAAAGAGATCAGAGGCGTGTTGGCTTACATTGTATTGAGGTCCTTTGAATTCATAGTAAAGAGGGTCTAATGAAGGAATATTAAAGAGGTGAGTAGCAAATGATACAATGTGGAGATATATGCTTAGACCTCACTTTTCTAAAGATTTAATTTATTAGGGGGATGGATATCTAATCATCTTCCAACAAAAAGTTGCTCTATGTGGGTCTTTACCTTTTCTTCAATTTTAGCTCCATTATTTAAAAGGATTGTCTTGTATTCAACATCAACAACAACAATATGGGATCTTTTAAAGCCCACATGCCATGCAATTCAGGTCAGATTTGGGTACCTTATATATAAGAATGGGGATTTTCTCCTACACAAATCTTACATGCTTCCATGCCAAAAGTTTTATCAAGCGACTTTAATTTAGGAGTCCTACTTTATGATAAGTGGGGATTAAAAACCCTGTACTGTCCCTTGTGGAAGACTCATGGGTGAAAACCCCCCGACATTATATATGAGAATTACACCTTTTGAACAGTAAAACAAACTAATCCAAAAGATCTACATATCCGACATGACCCAAATCAATATCCCACTCGATCAAATTCAACTCAAATTGCACTAAATAGGGAACTTAAAACTGGTTGAGCCACTACCCGAGCCAACCAGCCATGGGTTGCACTCGGCACCCCCAAGTAGATGGAGCCCTGCTACATGGACTAACTAAAGACCGACCCATGATATTCAGGGTGATATCATCTGGATATCATGGGGTCTATCTTAGTTAGTCCATGTGGACTTTTTCATAAAGTAGATGACCCCAATGGATCGAGAATTAGTCAATTACCATAATCCCTCAACATACACGTTTTGACTAAACACGGTTACACCACCCTGGAAGAAAGGCATTGGAAAATCAAATGAATGATCCTTACAGGTGGGACCCACAATAATCATTGGGATGGATATGAAAGATTAAGGAAAGACAGGAGTCCCGTTCCTCTTATAAAAGAAAGCACCACAACCCCTTCCTTCTCCATTTCCCCTCCTATTTTTTTTCCAAAGTACAGAAGATAAAAAAAAAAAAATGAGGTCAGCTTCGTTGGTTCTCTCTCTAGCAATGATTCTCTTGATATTGATGATGATGGGTAGCTTTGCAACAGCTGTAGAAGGCCCTGCTCCTGCTCCTTCCCCTTCTCACATGGGTTTAAGAGGAGGCAGAGCAGGAAGGAGAATTCCCACCACCACCACCTCCTCAACTAGGTCCTCTACAACTCCATCTGCCTCTTCCTCCTCCTCCTCCTCTCTTCTCTTCCTCTTTCCCTTCTTCCTCTCCTCCTTCATCTTCTTGTAGAAAGATGTTTTACGTTTGATATTGGGGGCTTGTATTATTTGACTGTTTAGAAAAAAAATATATATATATATATATATATATACATGTGAATGTGAGTGCATTTGTATTTGTATTTTGTTTTTTCATTTATTATTATGGGTTTGTATCCTGTGGTGCCTGGAATAATCAGAAGCTTTGGTCATGATAATCTCCAATGGGGTCTATTTATTAAAATCTGAAGCAATTAAACTGATGTTAATTGAGATGGTCCCACTGTCGGAGGGATTACATGTAAAACTTGCACGATACCAAGTATTACAAACATTCCCACATAAATCGAAGCTTTAATATTTGGCCAACTACTAGGCAATTGGCCTTGGGCATTGAACAAGCTTTGCTCAGTCCACCCAACCCATGGGATTATGTACACGATACTCTAGTTCTTGATGATAAGATAGAGGAGTTTAATATGGATTAGTTGAAACGATAGTCTCGGGTGGGTGAGGAAAGCGATGTTGAAATTGATAAATGGGCAAATCTTCCTATGCATCTTTCTTACCCTGTGAAGTATCTTGTCGGAGCCCACCTATCATTGATCCGAACCGTCCACACACGCCCCTCTCCCCCACTCTAAATGTCGCTCGATCTAGTGGATTTACACTGTTCCAAATGGATGGGACTGTTGAATTGATCAGGATCAAGTTTGTTGTTATTATTATTTTTATATATAAAGCATTAAGCTTGTGGTCTACTGATCAAGGGGTTGCAGACATTGAATTGAGCTGAAATTTAATGCATGGGCCTTAACCAGATGGATCTTTCCATCTTCCATTGTCCCATGATCAGTGGGGCCTCGCGAGTGCCCCAAGCAAGCTAACTTGCACAATGAGGCATTGTAAATGCAAAGGAACATAGCTTGCATGAATATTTCAAACAGGGACCTAAACATTGGCATTTAAAACTACTAAATAACACTAATAACTTGGTTTTAGACAGTGGGGGCTCTAGGAATTCGAGTAAGTGTGGTCAATAAAAGACTTATTTTCCGCAAATCGAATAAATTTATTTCCCTTTTATCAACATCTGTCATCTACTTTCGATATTTCGACAAACATAATATAAAGTTCTCAGATAATCTATTTTCGAGAATCCAACAAAGATAATATTAATTCTCGAATAAAAATAAACAGAAATCTTAATATATTGTTACTAATAGTTCTTAATCCAAAAAGAAAATCCAAATACATAAACTCCTACAGCTGCCCTTGACAGGTTTTCATGTGTTGAAATCGTTGTTAGCTTCATTATCAACACTAGCAAACACATCCTTTTTTAATATTTGTGACCAACTGATCATTCATACATTGATCTCCCATTCGTTTACGCAATATATTCTTGACATACTTCATTGTTGAAAAAACACTTTCTACAGTTGTGTATCTCGAAGAATATCCCTTCTTGTGTATCTCGAAGAATATCCCTTCGTTTACAAGAGTGTAACACGCGTATCATCTAAAAATGATTTTTTTTTTCAAAATAAACCAAGTGCAGTGGGGTAAAAAAAATTAATATTTTTTCACATCAATTGACCCCACTGAGATCAAAGTAGTGCCGCCGTGCCGCCCTTGGTTTTAGACAAAGAATGTTGAAAAATGCCTATATAACAATTTTTAAAGCAAACGAGCTGACGTGATTAAATTAAGTAGCAAAGAGTAAAAAACTCACATAAGACATGATTAAACAAGATCAAGATATTGACCAAACAAGCTGACATTTTTGACATGAAAGACTTTGTTTGACATCATTCCGGCATTGAGAATATTTCTCTTCTGAAAATGGGTTGTGCTTAGAATGATTAATCTTGGTAAATTCTATTTGCACCCACTATTTTTGCTGAGCACACCTTGATGCTCAGTAAAAATAGTTGGTGCAAATAGAATTTCCCATGATTCTATTATGAAAATGAGCCGGGTTGAAAAGATAAAAGGAATGGCTGCTGAGATGTTAAAGCCTAGATAAAAGGGAACGGCTGTTGTTAACTTGTGAGTACAACCTGTAATCAATTTTTCAAACAGGGCTGTTTCATATATGTAAGTGAATTCTCATAGAATCCTTGCATTGGTAGCAACACAAATGGACCCCCAACAGTGCTTTATAGATAATAACTAACAAAAGCACTGTTATAAGAATAGGGTGATTCCATTAACCATAAAGCTGAGGCAAAACTTTCATTACAGGCTAAGCCGACTTTATGTTAGCATTAGGATTGAAAGATGTTAAACCAACAAGCATGACATACCTAATTTCTCCTTTACCCATTTCAGAAGTTTGTAATCATTAAATTACATTTGGTGCTTGTGCTTTTGTTGATTAATTTGCTCCTACAATGGAGAAAGGCTATTTTTTATTATCTCACACCTAAGGAGTTAATCAGTAAAGGCCGGTTTATTGTTTACATTAGAATGCATATGGTGGTTAAAAATGAAGATTAAATGTCAATTCCCAAAAATAAAAATTAAGGGAGAGAACAAGGATTGCTCCTTGGTCATCCGAGTGAGAGGTGGGATTGCCAATCAACTAAGCAACCCCTTACTAGTTTATTCGAGTTAGCAATAGTTAAAACAAGTTTAACACAAGATAACATCTTGGGGAATCTTAAAGCATAAATGTACTACCTTGTGAGGCGCAGCTTGAGGCGTGCCCAATTGCGGGATTCGCAGGGATGGAATTTCTAAATCTAATCATTGATTAGATTAAGCAAGAAATCAAATTAGATGATCATAAGTCTTTATTTTGTGGCTCCAAAGTCCATTGGTTATACATGGAACTTAACAGGTGTATACAAATTTCAAAGTAGCGGTTTAAGAAGAGAGAACAGAGTCTAAGGAGTAATATACATAAGCTGCTGGAGAAGGTGGTAATTGCACAAAGAAATCTTGCAGATCCAAGTAAACAACACTGCAACTTTGATCAAACCAAATTCAAATCTGTATGGCCCACCCAACCAAACGAAAATTTAAAACCCACTTAGTATCAGATTTGAGTATAAGGGGATTTTCTCGTATATTCAGAGGGCCGACAACAAGGGGATGCTTAGTTGTTGGTAATTCCACATGTCATTCGGATGCCTAGGAATCAATCTCTAGTATATCACTCTTTTTATGCGCCAAGCCCCAAGCAGGTATCGGAAAAAAATAAAAATAAAAAGTAAAGATAGTAAGGGCCTGTTTGGATGCATATATAAGAATGTGCAAGATTCTTATATTTTTAAGAAAGTTGTCTTGCCCTTTAAAACTTGATTGTTTGGGTAACTTAAGAAATTAAAAGAATACTTTATTTTCTATTAAAATATCCAAAGATTTCTTCCTACACCCCTATAGTGTAGGAAAGAATCTTGCAAGAATATGTTATTAGATTTCAAGGGCTCATTGTTTTACAAGAGAGTCACAGCATCTCGTTTCATTGTTCAAATGCCTCATTTTTCTTCTTCCTTCTCCTCCTAATAGCTCATCTCTCTCTTGTTGGGGTCCTTCGCTTCTTGCTGCTTCCCCATCAATGATCTCATTCCAGCCGGCTTCACAGGAGCCTGATGCCGAACAAGGAGTGGAGATGGATGCCGAACAAGGGGAGGCGGAGATGGATGTCGAACAGGAACGGGGGCGGGGACGGCGAGGGCCTCTTTAGTTTCTCCAGCAGTGTTGAGGCAAGGATCTTAGAAAATAGGTTTCGCTGCAAATGGTCCACCTCCATCGTCCGCTCAGACAACCTGATGAGACTTGGCAGTCAGATCCTTTATCTTAAAAGTTCCAATCCTCTTTCCTTCTTCAACAAGTCAATCACCAGCCATGCCCTTATAAATTCATACGTTTTCCACTAGAACCAACACTCCTTTTCCTCCATCTTCTTCTCCCAGTGAATGCAAGATGGCTTCTAGCCATCGATGGTCCCGCGGTCACAAACACCACCGAAGCAGGGGAAAAACTCTCAACCTTCATCTCCTATTTTCAACCCCTTTCCAATTTTCCCTCTGCAATCCTACCCCAGTTTTTCCTCTACAATGCCACGAACCAGATGAAAGCTTTGGACCCTCACTCTTTGGAAGCCAAAGAACCCACCTGAGACAGGTACTAGATGTTAGATCATTTGTGTCCCAGCTCAGGCCAATTGTCAACACCCCCTACCGGTCCAACACCCTTTGAAATACAATCTTCCAATGCACTTTCCTCCTGCCACTCTACTTCCTTTGTTTCAAATGGGGGAAGACCCTTCATTTCCCTTTCGCTATAACCCTATAAAGAAAATAATGGAACTGATCCCAACGAGTCAAGGGTGAAGAGACAGAGAGGAGACGGAGGGCTTGGACGAGGTAGCTGACAAGGTTGGAGGCATGGCCTTTGACCCTTGGCCTTCTGGTTCAAGGTCATGAAAGTGAAATACGGAGTTGGAATCCGCCTTAAAATCCCTACATGTCTCTTCCATGGAGGACTTTTCATTGCTTGGTCCAAAAGGTTTGAATATGCCTTCCCACGCAGAAGCTCACCCACTGTTATACATAAATACTAGCTAGTACCTAGTTTTTCATGTCTATTTTGCCTTCTCTTCTCAAGTACTTAAAATCGTAGAATCTAAATTTATCCTTGTCCGATAAAAGATCTACACTCATTGTTTGTTTGACTTTTGAATCTGTGATGACTTTATTTTAGTACATGTTATAATCTTTGGGAACTCCCAAACAACTTAGTTTTAAATCTGTTGCATTCTTAAAAAGATGTCAAACAGCGACAATGCAGCAATACTATAATATTACACTTTTATATTCTACAATATTTGATTCTGCTATTATTTAAATCTAAAATTATTATATTCTGCATGTATCCAAACGGGCCCTAAGAGTGCATGGGGTCACCCCTCAGCAGAGATTGATGAAATCCTGCACGACCCTGCGTGGAGGAGAGTTTCATGAGAATTATACCTTTTGAAAAGCAAAATATCTAATTCAAAAGATATAGGTACCTCACATGACATGATCCAAGGGTAGCTCAATTGGCATACGACCACGGTTTGTATCCGAAGATTGTAGGTTCAAAACTGCACTACCACATTGGGATACAGAAGAGTTCATCCAATAACTAGCTAGGAAAATAAAAATTGGCTGAGCCGATACTTGCTACCCGAGTCGGACCCCCACACCCCCCAAAACCCCGCTCGAGAATTTAGTTAACCATAGCCAGTCCGTCAATTTAAACGTCTTATATAAACTAGCACGTTTACACCAGCCGACAAGGCCCTTCATGAATATAATCATTATTGCAAGTGAGGTGGGACCTCAAAATTCAATTATATGGATGGAAAGGAAAGATAGAGAAAGACAAGATAAGTCCTGTTCTTCATATTAAAAAACACCCCATTACCTTCCTTTTCTGCAATGCACTTTTTCAAAAACAAAAGAAAGATGAGGACATCTTCTTTGGTTTTCTCTCTAGCAATGGCTATCCTGATGTTGTTGATGATGATGGGCGATTTTGTAATAGCTATAGAAGTCCCTACTCCTGCTCTTTCTCCTTTTCACATGGGTCTCAGAGGTCTTAGGTAGTGTTTGGTTCGCTGGTATAGTTGAAGGCGGGAATGGAATGGATACCGAAATTAGTCTATAATAGAATGAGGCAGGAATAGTCATTACCATTCCAGCATTTGGTACGCTGGATGAATCAACCCACTAATTCCTGTTTCTGCGTTTGGTACGCATGAATGATGGCCAGAATGGAATAAATTTTATATAAGTATGACTAAAATACTCTTGTTAGATGATGTATGGATTATAATATTATTCTATAAGTGGGGCCCACACAAGTTCTTCTCTTTTAGAAAAGTAATAATAATATATAGATTATATTATTATTATCAAAGTGGGGCCCACGCAAGATGTCATTTTGTTCTTAATAATAATATTAATATATAAATTATTTTATTATTATATAGGTGGGGCCACACAAGTTCTTCTCCTTTATAATCTTATTATTATAATAATAATAATAATAATAATAATAATAATAATGTATACATTGTATTATTATTATATAGGTGGGGCCCACACAAGTTGTTCTCCTTTATAATCTTATAATAATAATAATAATGCATAGATTATATTATTATTATATAGGTGGGGTCCCACACAAGTTCTTCTCCTTTATAATCTTATTATAATAATAATGTATAGATTATATTATTATTATATAGGTGGGGCCCACACAACTTCTCTTTTATAATCCTATAATAATAATAATAATGTATGAATTATATTATTATTATATAGGTGGGGCCCACACCAGTTCTTTTCTTTTATAATCTTATAATAATAATAATAATAATATAGATTATATTATTATTATTATATAGGCGGGCCCCACACAAGTTCTTCTCCTTTATAATCTTATAATAATAATTATAATAATAATGATGATGATGATGATGATGATGTATACATTATATTATTATTATATAGGTGGGGCCCATATAAGTTCTTTTGTTTTATAATAGTGGTAGATGTGAAACATGGGTATTTTGGTCTCAACGAAAAGTAGAAAGGAATGGAATAGCCATTCCTTCTCATCCCCAATGGAATGGTCATTCCTCTACATAAGGGAATGTGATTCCAGAGGTAATGGTCACTCCGCCGATTTTTTGCGAACCAAACGTTGTAATGACCATTCCATTCTGACCTTTATTACAGCGAACTAAACGCTACCTTAGAGGTTTTGGAATAGGCGGAAAGGCAATTCCCACCACTACCACCACTTCCACCTCTACTTCTATATCCTGTGCGACTCCATATGCCACTTCCTTTATCTCTCTTGTCTTTCTGTTTCTCTTCTTCCTCTCCACCATCTGCTTGTAGATGGGCTTGTATTATTTGATTGTATGGAAGGAAACATGTTGCTGTAATTGTATTTGCATTTGTGTGTTTTTTTTTTTTTTTTTTTTTTTTTTTTGAAAAAGTTGAACTTTGCTGCAGTTGTGATTATATGGAGGAAGGGAGAAGGCAAGGAGGTGGTTGACCGTCCCATCATAACCCACCTTGTCAGGTACTAAGGAGGTAGAGTCCCATCGTAGCATGCTTTTTTTAATTACAATCCCATCTGAGTTTGTCCTGTCTCATCAGGCCATACCCTGGCGCCTTGAGAGGCGTGGACGACACTCTGTCAGGAGATATGGGCGGCTGTGATATCTAGCCGAGGTGGATCCTGGCCGAGCTGAAGATACCCTGGCCAAGGTGGGAGCTTCTGCTGAGGTAGACATGGTACCGAGGTCAGGTATCTCTACCGAGATGGAAGTAGCGTCTCGGTATTCCTGCCGAGGCGGAGCACCTGGCTGAGCTGAAGGAGGCCGAGACCAAGTCCTGCCGAGGTGGAGGAGCTGGTGCAGAAGGCCGAGATGGAGAATCTTGCTGGGATTATGGAGAGCTGGGAAATATCCCACATAGGATGTTAAACCAACAAGCATGACATACTCCTTTACCCATTTCAGAAGTTAATTTGTAATCATTAAATTACATTTGTTGCTTGTGCTTTTGTTGGTTAATATGCTCCCACAATGGAGAAAGACTATTTTTTATTAATCTCACATCTAAAGAATTGAAGGCCGGTTTATTGTTTACATTAGAACGCATATGGTTGTTAAAAATGAAGATTAAATGTTAATTCCCAAAAATGAAAATTAAGGGAGAGAACAAGGATTGTTCCTTGGTCATCCGAGTGAGAAGTGAGGTTGCCAATCAACTAAGCAACCCCTTGCTAGTTTAATCAAGTTAGCAATAGTTAAAACAAGTTTAACACAAGATAACATCATGAGGAAAGCATAAATGTACTACCTTGTGAGGCGCAGGTTGAGGCGTGCCCAATTGCAATATTCGCGGGGATGGAAGGTCTAAATCTAATCATTGATTAGATTAAGCAAGAAATCAAATCAGATGATCATAAGTCTTTATTTTGTGGCTCCAAAGTCCATGGCTATACATGCAACTTAACAGGTACATACAAATTTCAAAATAGCGGTTCAAGAAGAGGTCTTGCAGATCCAAGTAAACAACACTGCAACTTTGAAGGTGGTAATTGCACAAACAAATCTCGCAGATCCAAGTAAACAACACTGCAATTTTGATCAAACCAAATTCAAATCTGTATGGCCCGCCCAACCAAACGAAAACTTAAAACCCACTTAGGATCAGGTTTGAGTATAAGGGGATTTTCTCGTATATTCAGAGGGCCTGAAGACAACAAGGGGATGCTGAGTTGTTGGTAATTTCACATGTCATCCGGATGTCTAGGAATGAGTCTCTAGGTATATCACTCTTTTTATGTGTGGACTCTCTTGTGCCGAGCCCCAAGTAGAAATTGAGGAAAAAAAAAGTAAAAATAGTAAGAGTGCATGGGGTCACCCCTCAGCAGAGATTGAAATCCTGCATGGCCATGCGTGGAGGAGAGTTTCATGAGAATTATACCTTTTGAAAAGCAAAATATCTAATCCAAAAGATATAGGTACCTCACATGACATGATCTGACCCTAAGAGGTAGCTTAGTTGGCCTAGGGCCACGGTTTGTACCCGAAGGTTGTAGGGGCTCTAGGGGAGTTTACCCGGCTTCCCTCTGGGCCGGAGGGATTAGTCCAACCTAAAGAATTGGAAACCCTCCGATAGCAAAAAAAAAAAAAAAAAACCATGATCCAGTCAATCTGATTCAACTCAAATCCCATAACTAGAGAAATAAAAACTGGCTGAGTCAATACCTATACCCGAGTCGAACCTAAGTAGATAGATGACCCCCACTCGAGAATTTAGTTAACCATAACCATTCAGTCAATTTAAACGTCTTATATAAACTAGCACGTTTACACCAGCCGACTAGGAAAAACAAGGCCATTGAAACATCATGAATATAATCAATATTGCAAGTGAGGTGGGACCCCAAAATTCAATTATATGGTTGGAAAGGAAAGATAGAGAAAGACAAGATCAGTCCTGTTCTTCATATAAAAAAAACACCTCATCACCTTCCCTTATCTCCAGTGCACTTTAAAAAAAAGAAAGAAAGAAAGAAAGATGAGGACATCTTCTTTGGTTTTCTCTCTAGCAATGGTTATCCTGATGTTGATGATGATGGGTGATTTTGTAATAGCTGTAGAAGGCCCTACTCATACTCCTGCTCCTGCTCCTTCTCCCTCTCACATGGGTCTCAGAGGTCTTAGAGGTTTTGGAGTAGGCGGAAGGGCAATTCCCACCACCACCACCACTTCCACCTCCACTTCTATATCCTGTGCGACTCCACCTGCCACTTCCTTTATCTCTCTTGTCTTTTTGTTTCTCTTCTTCCTCTCCACCATCTGCTTGTAGATGGACTTGTATTATTTGATTGTATGGAAGGAAACATGTTGCTGTAATTGAATTTGCATTTGCGTTTTTGTTTTTTTTGGAAAAAGTTGGACTTTGCTTTTGCATTTATGGGTTTGGATTTGTGGTGCTTTTGGAATCATGAGAAACTCTGGTGATGGATAATCTTCAGGAGGGTCTATTTCTTAAAATCCGAACCAATCAAATTGATGTTTAGTTTCAAAATGAGTTGGACTTGGGCCCACTGTGGGACTGATCTAGCTGTAAAACATGTAACCTAAATATTATAAAAATTCACATACTTGGCATATCATTTATCATTAATGGTGTTCCAGCTTTTATTGGAGTAAAATCTGGTGAGAGCTAATAAAAGAAGATTAATTTATTTTGAATTATTCAGATGTTAGTAATGATACCCATCGAATAGTATCCGCACTAAGCATTTTTTCTCATTAAAGTGATATTTATTTATAAGCTGACTATAAAGAGAAATAATCAAAATAGAAAACAAAATCACAAACTCTAATAAGATTCTACCAAATCTAAACCATTTTCCATAAAAGTAAAGTAAAATAAAGTAAGAGGTGGAGCTTTCCAGGGCTACACAGACTGGGCCTGCGCGTGGGCGTTTCCCCCATGGTGGGCTTTCTGTTGTACTAAATTGAACCGCAAGCCCACGTCACCATGTTTGCATCTTTGCCTAATCTAGGGCTTGTTATTGGCCTGAAACTCTGGCAAGGCTCAAGCTTGGGTTTTGAATATCCAAATTTGAGCTAGGCTTTAGCTTGCCATTTATATCTCGAGCTTGAGCTTAAGCTCAGGTTCACCTATATGTTATTTGGCCAGGCTTAGGGTTAGTCAATCCCTGATGGGCCCATCCATGTTGCACCTCTAATTGTGTCTAAAATTCATATTGAGTAAGTAGTCCCATCCACCATTAGGCCCATCCCTTGTTAGGATGGATGCAACTATACTTTTGAGCCCCTAGACTGGTCCATTCTTAGTTCTCTACCCAATACTAGAAGGCTTCAGAGTGGGCCCCTGATAGAAGGCTTGAGCTGGCCCAATATAATTAACACTGATGGCTCAATATTTTGCAAGGCCCTGAACCCAAAATATACTTTCAGGAACTTAATCTAAGCTTTAATATTTGGCCAACTACTAAGTAGTTGGGCTTCAATATTGGACAAGATTTTGCTCAGCACAACCCAAACCTTATGACCGAGTAATCCATTGGATTGTGATAAGTTGAGATGTTAATTAGTCCAGGGGTCAGGAAAACGATGTTTGAATTAATCAAATATATATATTTTGCTATCGAAAGGTTCCCAATCTTTTGGGCTGGACTAATCCCTCCGAGCCCAGAGGGAAGCCAGATAAACTCCCCTGTAATCCCAGTGTGGTAGTGCAATTTATATGAATACTACAAAGACGCACCTAAAACATAACATTTAAAACTATCAAATAACCTTAATAACCAAATTCAAATCTGCATGGCCGATTCAACCAAATGAAATTTTGCTAGAGGTTTGTTGGGGATTATAAAACCCACGTGAAGCTAGGATCAGGTTTGACTATTAGGGGATCATGTGGAAACTCCGGCAAGCACCTTCAATTCAAAGGTAACAACAAGGGGATGCTCAATTGTTGGTAAGCCGCATGTCATTCCGAAATCCATCTCTAGATATATCACTCTTTCTAAGTGTGGGCTCTCTTGGGTCCCAGCCCCATATAAGTAGGATGCAAAAATAATAATTATAATAATATTAAGAGGAATTTACAAAAAAAAAAAAATTAGATGTCTAGTGGGCTCAAAAGGTAATTTTAACCCCCATTGCACCAAATCAGTCATTTACGACACTTTCAACTAGTGTCCCTAGCGACTCTAGTTTTAAAACGTTAAGGGTCGCTAGGGACCTTGCGGTGTATACAAAGTACAACGAAAAATGATTTTTTATCTCTCTTTCGTTGTTAATGGGACAAGTCTTCTTCGTGATTGATATGCAGAGGTGAGGAAGAGGACGTTGATGAGGGAGGAAAGCGGATGATGCAAAGCTGAATCAATCTGCTTGTAAATACATGTTCAGTATTATTGCTTGCTTGGGGAGCTTGCTTGAATTTTAGAATGTTTGGATGTATTCCAAATGGCAAACACTAAGATCATCTAGCAAAAATGGGTTGCCTGTATGTTCGTGGCATGAAAACCGGAAACTGCATCGAGTGAATGGTTCGTTTTTGCTGCCTTCTCTGTGCACGAAACCATGCTTTGATAATTTAGCAAGGAAAACCAGTGGCAATTAGGAGGAAGAGGGTCTCTCAGAATTCCGCCCTAAAACATGCAAAATATTATGATTAAAGCGCCATTTAGTTCAAGAATTAGCAGGGTTCCTGGAATGGAATAGTTCCACTTGGAGCGAGTCTCTCCCTGTTTAAAATTCCTGAATTACTTACGATCCTATGTTTGGCTGACAGAAGGTAATTTTTGGAATTTTAAGACCGTGCAAAGTACTGCTCCTTCAATTTCGGGGAGTCATTTTGACAATAAGATGCACCAAGGAGTTGATTCCACCTCTGTTGTCAACAGAGGCGAGGAAGAAGACGTTGATAAGGGAGGAGACCATAAGGGAGGAGACCACAGCGTCGGTGTGCTGGGCGACGCAGACGGCTTGGCGAAGAAGACTAGTCCCGTTGACAAGGAAAGAGAGACAAAAAAACCCTTTTTTGTTATATTTTTTTATACACCACAAGGTCCCTAGCGACCCTTAACGTTATAAAATTAAGGTCGCTAGGGACGTTAGTTGAAAGTGCTAAAAAAAATACCATTTCGTGAACAATGATTGATCTAGTGCAATGGGAGATAAAATTACCTTTTGAGCCCACTAGTTATCTAATCTTTTTTTTATATATAAAATCCTCTAATAATAATAATCAAAATAATTAGAGTGCCCGGCTATTTGGTCAGAAGAGATTGAAATCCTACACGACGGTACGGCGTGGAAGACTTCCATGAAAATTATATGTTTTGAAAAACAAAACATCTAATCCAATAGATCTAGGTACCTAACATGAGAACACCCACTCAATCCGATTCGACTCAAATTGCATTAACTAGGGAAATTAAAATTGGCTGAGCCAATCCCTGTTACCCGAGCCAACCTACCCGAGTCGAACCCCTGAGTAGATATATGAACCCCACTCGAGAATTAGTCAACTATAACCACTCAGTCAATTTACACGTCTTGACTTTTGACCTAGCATGTTTATTCAATTATATGGATGGAAAGGAAAGATGAAAGAAAGACAACATCAGAGTCATGTTCTTCATATAAAAAAAAAAAACACCCCATCTCCTACCTTTATCTCCAATTCATTCTTCAAAAAGCAGAAGACAAGAGAAAAATGAGGTCATCTTCTTTGGTTTTCTCTCTAGCAATAGCTCTCCTGATGTTGATGATGATGTGTGGTTTTGCAATAGCTGTAGAAGGCCCTTCTCCTGCTCCTGCTCCTTCACATATGGGTCTTACAATAGGCAGAGGAGGGGGGGCAATTCCCACCACCACTTCCATCTCCACTTCTATATCCTCTGCAACTCCATCTACCTCCTTTGTCTCTCTTGTCTTTCTGTTTCCCTTCTTGATCATCTCCACCATCTTCTTGTAGATGAGCTTGTTTCTTTCTTTTTTTTGGGTAAAAGGTAGATGGGCGCCATGGGCTTGTATTATTATTTGATTATGTGGAAGGAAATATGTTGTTGTATTTGTATTTGTATTTTTTGGGGATAAGATTTTTGTTTTGCTTTTTTGCATATGGGTCTGGATCTGTGGTGCTTGGAATCATGATAAACTTTGGTGATATACAGACTTCAGGTAGGTCTATTTCTTAAAATCTGAGCCAATCAAATTGAAGTTTATGTGAGTTGGATCCACATGTAAATTAAGTGTTAAGAAAAATTCACATATTTGGCATATGATTAATGGTGGGCCTGACTTCAACATCGAACCCCAAGCCTACATCAACTTGTTTGCATCTTTACCTAATTTAGGTCTTGGTATTGGTCTGACTTTTGAAGTCCAACCAGAAATTCTGGCTGGGCTCTCGGCCTTGGGCCTTGAATATCCCAATTTGAGCTAGGCTTTGGGTTATGATTTATATCTCGAGCTTGGGCTCAGGTTTACCTATATGTTATTTGGCCAGGCTTAGGTTAGTCAAGTCCGGACGGGCCCACCCACATTGCAGCTCTAATTGTGCCAAGATTTATATCGAGTCAGTAGTCACATCCACCATTAGGCCCATCCCATGTTAGGATGGATGTGATTATGCTTTTGGGCCCGTAGATTGGTCCAGACCTAGTTCTCTATCCAATATTAGAAGGCTGGGGCAAGGGCCCCACAACAGAAGGCTTGACCTGCCCCAATATAATTAACACTGATGGCTCAGTATGTTGCAAGGCACTGAACCCAAAATATATACTTCAGGAACTCAATCCAAGCTTTAATAATCTTTTAATAACTTGATTTTAGATGAGTGGATTGTTGACAAATGTCTATTTAACAATTTTTAAAGCAGGTTAGGTGTGACAGGTTAGGTCAAACAAGCAGAAATGTTTGACTAGACTGCTGTTTGACATCATTCCGTCATCGAGAATAATTTTCTTCTGAGAATGATTCCATTGTGAGAATGGGCTTCTATTGTGAAAATGGGTCCCCCTAATGAATACCTCATTTTTTTATAATAAAAAGATATGTCACAGAAAAGAGAGATGGGGGAAAATTGTGGGAAGAAGAAGATGATGACACTGAAGCAGGCCTCTTCATTCTCAAGTAAGAATAGATCTTTAATGTTTCTAAGTTTTCATTCTGAGGGAATGATTTTGCAGAGAAATATTCTGAGACTGATTGAGAAAATGCAATCGAACAAGGCATTTCCAAAATTTAAATTCTGTGGGAATGATGAGATTTTCTCAAAGAATGATGTCAAAGGGTAGGGATGTGATTCTATAGATCAAATTACTCGGATATTCTGATAAACTAACATACTGTCGAGATACGAACAGAGGTTGAACCAGCAAGCCTAACACATACACACCCAATTTCTGCTTTACCCATTTCATAAATTTGTAACTATTACATTACATTATATGCTTGGGCCTTTGTTGATTAAACTTGCCCTATTGTGGAAAAAAAGGTTATATTCCTAGTTTTTCACATTGAACAACTTAATCTTAGCAAAGATCTGATTCCAACGTTGGGGAGTTCTTTTCATTAATTTCACACCTAAACCCATTGATCAGCATTGAAAATCAAAATTAAAACAATAATTTGCAATAAATAATGAAATAGGAAAGATAGAAAAGGAGGAGAGACAAGAAAAGGGAAGAGGAAAGAGATTAAAGGTCATGAGAGTTTCACAAGAAGAAATGCCTCCCAATAAGAGCAATGGTTCTTTCAATTTTTCCTTAAGTTGAGTGTACTTCAGACTGAACAATGAGATGAGTTGAAAATGATCGAACAGATTTTGAGAAGTTTATTGGTAGTTTTTCATTGAAAACCATATCACATGTATCGATCGATATATATATATATATATATATAGAGAGAGAGAGAGAGAAGCTGAAACAAACGCCTAGCACAAGGCCCGGACTTGGATTGGATCGATTTACACAAGTGCTGCATTGGTATCAACCTTGCTATAACAATCATGTAATCACAAATATTAAAAAGATGAACAAAAATAAAAGAGAACAATGATTAAAGAGATCAATTAAAAAAGATGGTTCTATGTGCAGTAAAATTAACAGGAAACAGGATTGCATTTGATTTAATATGGACTATTTCTGGGAAACATATCTTACAAAAAGAACATGAAAAAATGGTATCCCTGTAGACTCAAAAGGGAAAATGCATCTCATAAGTCCTACCCATTGCAAATTATATCATACAGAAATAACATTTAAAAGAAAACAAAAAAAAAAAAAGGAGAGAAACAACCTCAAATCTATCAGACCAGAGTAGCACAAAGAAGAAAAACCTGAAAGGATAGCCGACTAATGCAGTGATGCTCTTCCCTAAATTCTAAAACAACATACACAAAGAATATTTCTGCCTCGTCTTTCCTTTCATCTAGTAAGAGAACTCATGGCCACGAAGTGAGATATACTTCTTGACCCAGATTGCAATGTCCTCAGCACATGCCTGAGCCTGTGGGGTTTTTAAGAGCATGTCAAGCGTTGCAAATTCATGCACGGCATCCTTGTACTCGAGAACTGGCGCATCCACATTTACTTTACGGAGTTCCTCTGAATAGGCTATAGCACGGTCCCTCATCCAGTCATGCTCTGCAACCACCGTCAAAGTAGGAGGCATGCGTTTCAATGGTGGTCCCCTTCCAGGAATGAGGGGGTTTGCAGCTGGATGATCTAAACTGAACTCCTCTTCAGGCAAGAAAAGCTTCCATGCCAGTACGCACATAGCCTTGTCATAGAAGTATGAGTTTGCCAGCTTGATTTCCGAATGCGTGGGGACGCTGCCGATGAAGAAGGGATACATCAGAACCTGGGCAACAACCTTAACAGGGTCTAGAAGCTTTCCAGCTTCAACTGCCTTTCGAGCAACAAAATCCGCTATGTTCGCACCACAGCTCACACCAAGTAGCACACACCTACCACAGAAAATTTGTAGAGCACATTGAGTGAAGGACTTGAAAATATATTTAAGGAACGAATAATTTTAGCATTCATAGATAAAGGAACCCCAACAAAATACATTTATACAAGCTTCACATGGTCAAATCAGGGTAGGATGACAAAACTATACGCCCAGATGATTTTAATCTACAATTACATAATAAATAACACTCGCAATAGACAATAGTAACAAGGTTGGACGCTATATACAAAGTCATGCTAGAAAATGCTTCTTGTGGGGCCTCCTAACTGGATGCACGAAAAATCAAGGTTTAGATGTGGGTTAGGGGTGTTCTCAATATCAGTTTGATCAATTCAACCAACCTTTTAATTTTGATCCTCAATGTTTGACGGCTATATACATGCAAGTTTATGGTAATAAAAGCCTATAGTAGATAACATCCGGATCAAAGCCAAATTAACAGCAGTGCTAATGCAAAGAGAGTAGATGTCCGTGAAGGGATTAGAATTTAGATTTATTATAGGCAGGCCCTCCGTGTGGAAACCAAAAAAGCAGCATTGATAAAATGGGGTTTTCCATGCATATAATTCCACGTGCATATGATATTAAAGAATGGTGGAGAGAATATTTCAACAAAAAATGAAGACTTTGTAAGAGGCTTAGGAACTAGAAAGGATACTAGTTAGAACAAAGGAAAAATACAAAGTTGCACCAATTATTATGGGATCAATTATGAGTCACACTATGAAACCATGAGAGAATAATGGAGCAAAGACATGGATAAAAAAACGTTTGGCAAGTCCACTTCTTGTGCCTGTTTGACTTAAAACCATTTCAAATAGATGTTTGAGTTCAAATGGATGTTTAAGTGCTTTAGACTGTTTGACAACAAAATGAGCTCTGTCATCATCCCAATGGTTTCTTCAAAACAATGGTGCCCACAAAATCTAATTCCCAAAACATTCCAAATAATGAGACCCATTGACCATCACAGAGGAAATGCTGAAGAAACACAAACCCGCATCCATGACCTCCAATTTACTCCAAAAACCCATACACAAGAGAATAATCCAAAAAAACTCAGTCCACCATATAATAACAAAATCTAGCTTACACTACTCCAGGACGTCAGATTCTTATATCTAAAATCTATACATTATTGGAAAACCAAATATATATATGGGTTATATTCAGGTGAGAACTGTTCTCGCATATTATGTGAGAACTTTTTTGTGGGGCCCAATTGTGGGCCCCATTTGGGGATTGGACCAGGGGGGATGGAAAGATCTATGTGAGACCACCCCAAGTATCAAGTTTGACCCCAACCCCATGCCCCTAACCCCTTTATCCGTGGCCCAAAAGTTTAATGGCTTCATATTCAAAAAATATTCAATCCTCGATCTAACGGTTCAGTCCATTCGGATGTGTGTCAATCCTTGAGATTAGTGACTATCAGGGGGTTCCTTATTGGTTGCTAGGTTTGGATAGGTTGCTAGTTGGGCTCCATAAAAAAAGTTCTCATATAATAGGTGAGAACTAGTTCTCTCTCTCTCTCTCTCTCTCTCTCTCTCTCTCTCTATATATATATATATATATATATTTGCCTGTGTTGGGTAGAACATCCTTGCTATTCTAAAATTACCATTGACAAGGTCTCCATCACCTGCTTGCAAGGACCTTAGCTCATATCTTATACACTCCCAATAAGTTGATAGGGCGATAGTCCCTAATCAACACTGCTCCATCCTACTTTGGCAATAGAAATTGACAAAGGCACTCATTCCTTTAGATAACTTCCCCTTTTAAAAAAAAAAAAAATCATCCATGAACTCCATAACATCACCCTTGACTATTTTTTTTACTCAAAATTAAATAAATACGAACATTTTACCAATATCTCAGGTCCAAATTATAAAAAAAAAAAATCCAAACACTTTAAATATTGAATGACACTGTGCGAAACTTATTGTTGTCCAAATAAATAAATAATTGTACACTTTAAATATTGAATGACGCTCATTGTTGAATTTTACTTATTTAGATATTGAACATTTTACCTATATACAACATACGCTCAACCATCAAAGTGTGACACTCATTGTGGAATACAAAAAGGAATTTGTACATTTTCAGTATCTGAAAACACAAACTGCTAATCTCACCCATTCAACCATCCATAATCCAAATATATATATTGAAAAACAAAGAAGCTCACTTCATCCACAATAAAAATCAAGAGTCATATTTTTAAGGAAAATTTCTAAATTTTAAGTTCCTAGGGATCTTCTATTTTTATTTGAAGCCACATATCTGTCACTGTTGCGTCACGGAAGCAATAACAAATTAACAACATAGCAGTCACATACACCATCAACAGTGTGGTTGGCATTTATCATCATTTCTTGACAACGATGTTGATACAAATCATCGCTACCATTATTCACATCATGATGATGTTGTTTAAGAAAACATATGTATTTGAAATCTTCACCTGCATCTTGAAAGGATAATTTCGAGATACATATGTCAAAAACGGAAAACATTCATTCAACAAGCTGAACATCATTTTACTAACATTAATTTTGCATGTCAACAATCAAATAGCTCACTCCACATCCTAAGAGCCAAATATTGGGCACCATACTCCTTGAGATGATATCGTTTCCACAATATGATCAATGTAACCTGGCCTATGATAACATGGACTAGGGTGGTAGTTAAATCCTTAATTGCTCAAGCAAGATTTTCATTAGAGATAACTTCGCCTCACCACCTAGGTCGAGAACTCATAGGTGAGTGCTTTTCTGAACTAAGTGTTCAATGACATTCTTATCTCTCTACTGTAAGCTACTTTGGGGGCATCCATTGGGTGGAGGCGATCGCTGATTAGTAAGCAACACCTCTTCCATATGCTATTAAATCATCCTAAGATGGTTTGGACATATCCAATACAGGCCAGCAATGGCCCGTTAAGGAAAAAAATTTCTATGTAGGTTGATAGCCCACCAATGGTAGGCTGAAAGGAAATAGATGGAAGTAGCAAGAATAAATTTGAAGAAGAGCAACCTATCCAAAGAATTTGCTCATAATAGACTAGAATGGAGAAACAAAACTCATATAGCCAACCCCAACATAGTTGGGACAAGGCTTTGATGACAATAACGATGAAAATATAATAGCAAACTTTTCATAACCAGTAACGCTTTTCCTCAATAATGTTCTTGTAAGGGTGTAGCTGAAGTCAACACACAAAACATATTAATAAAAGTAGTTATTAACTAAGCAATCATCAATATGATATTACAATAAATTACTAAACACTGTTGGAGCAGTGGTAAGGCACTGCCCCTATCACGGCGAAGATCAGGGATTTGAACACAGGTAATGGAAGAAAAAACTTGCTTGTAGGGCAAGTGGTACGCCTAACAAAAAATAAATAACTAACTTAGAAACATTGACCTTGATATATTCATCGCAAAGAGTGTTAATAATTGTAATGACTAATGACTATTTAATGTTCTACGGTGAATTCTCGTTCTACTTTTCTCATAAGTATGTCCAAATTTTTCCTTTACTATTCATTCAATCTCCCTCCATCCTTTCTAAAGTAAATCGATTATCTTAAAGGTTTATTTGTTCTATCATTACATCAACAAAGTATTCATAAGAAACATCTGTCCACATGAAATTCTTCTTTTTCTCTTTTACCGCACTTATTTCCCATAGATGGCCTAACATCATTAATGCATCAGACATCTTAGGGCAAATATGATTATCAATGAATTCTATTAATAATATCAAAACATAGAGCTCGGGACAAATATTATTATTTATTTTAATATTATGTCTCTACGTTTGATATTTAGCTCAATTATTGTTGTTGTTGTTATTTTGAAGACTATTGTCATTTTTTTTTTTTTTTTGACAAGTGTTGAAGACTACTGTCATTATTATTGAAGTTTGATTATTCAAACTTATATGAAAGTTTCATTCTATATTTTGTAGTAGTTTTCATTTTTACCAAATACTTGAACGATATTTGAACACGTTTTTGTCGTGATATTTTTTTTGCTAGGAGTGCCACTTACCTCACGAGCAAGCTTTTTCTTCCCTCACCTAGATTCAAACCATGATCCTTCTCATGATAGAGGCAGTGTCTTACCACTGCTCTAACAGTGTTTAATAATTTATTATAGCACCATAATGATGATTATTTAGTTTCTTTGAGCTTGTTTGTTTCATGTAACAAAATTCGTAACTATTCTCAGACTTTGTATTTCTGTAAGTGGCTAAAAATGAAGAATCAAAGGTGAATATCCAAAACCGACCATCAAATAACCTCCACCTTAATGGAAAATGAATCAAGGGAAGATGGGAAATGAATACCTAGCCATCACCGCAGTAATTCAAATGCTAGGAAAGGCAAGATTAGATCTACATTGCTACCTTATGTTCTTCACCCCTCACCTCCTTAATAATCCATCAGTCGAGCATATTTGGAATTCCAATGTATTCTATGGAAACAAACATGCCCTTATTGATATGTTTCGTGTGCTCATTTTGAAACAACATGACTAGATTATTAAGGAAAAGGTGTTATTGATTATGAAAAGTCCATTATTATATATGAGAATTCAATAACAAATGAATTTGTGTTGCTGACTAATCAACTGGCACTCCATCCCATGGATGCCCCTAATGTGTGAAGCGAAATTATCTTAGAGAAGAGAGATGAGAGAGTGATCAAAGAACCACGTTAAAAAAAGCACTCACCTATGAGTTCTTGACCCAATGTGTGAAGTGAAATTATCTCTTAAGACGATTTTGCATGGGCAGTTAAGGAATTAACTACCACTCTATTCCATGTTGCTGAAAAGTGAAAACATTATGAAATGGGGGCCAAAAAGTACAAGCATCATTGCCCCTGCGGTACAAGAGTTGGAGCTAGAAAAATCAATAAGAGGAGGGGCTCCTAGGCTATTAAGGAATCCACAAGCATCTAACAAATTCCTTGCATTTACAAGTGCGAAAGATCGACGTGAGTGGCTATTATACTCCAATCATTCTATTAGGATATATGGTTGCCAATTTTTTTTTAAAAAATATACTTATATGTTTATGGAAATATACTTTTATGTGTGGTAATAATACATTTTCATTTATTTTGGTACATTTTATAGATTTTTTAAAAATCATGTTTGGTAAATATTATGATTTTTATTTTTCAATAAATATCACAATGTTATCATGTCTATAAATGTTTGCTTTTGATAGATGTTATGAAGCTATTGATTCATGTAATGCCATTGAGATAGATAAAGGATGTTTATTTATCATGTTGATATGAAGCAAGTTAGATTAGTGCTTGGATAAATGATATATGTTAACTTTTCATTCTGATACATGTCAATTTACCAATTATGCCATTAACAGCGTCGAGGTTTCTCCTATTGTTATGATACTATCAGTATGAACGGAAGAGAATATAGAGGAAACAAGCAAACATCATCTTTGCCCAGGCATCAATCCATTCAGGAGCACATCTCCGGTCATCCCCATTTAACCAACGATCTACACCGGATGAGGCCTGTTGTATTTCTAAAATTGTATGAGTTATACTATTACATTCGACTAGAAATATGATGGTAGGCCTATTTTTCCTGCTTCTGTTGGCCATAATGAGCGGAACTGACTAAAGCGAATTAGATTTCTAAATTTGCGCCAAACAATCAGAGGGTGCTTTAGTATCGTTTTAAATGCTCTTTTATATTTCTCCTAATTAAGTTAAATTTTCAGGCCCTGAAATGCCCACTCCATCTTATATTGTTTCCAACCAAATGCAACGACCCGGGCCCACTATCCACATGATATTGTCCGCTTCTTTAGCTCATGGGATTTCAACCCAATCTTGCCGCACGGTTTAAAAAGGACTCATGTAGAGTTAAGGCCAGGTCATACACATATATACCCAAGATCAGGACTAACGTGCTTCCGATGTGGGACTTGTGCACCACTGCATACCCAGTCCTTTAAAGTTTCCCCCGCCCTCTTACTATGGGCAGATGATCGCCGGACCCAACACCCTTCTACAGGGGGGCCACAAGCATGACATACAGTCACATACCCCTCCGGAAAACAGAGCCGTCGACGGCTCTGATACCATTTGTAACAACCCGGGCCCACTGTCCACATGATATTGTCCACTTTGGCTCATGGGATTTCAACCCAATCTTGTCGCATGGTTTTAAAAGGCCTCATGCGGAGTTAAGGCCAAGTCACAAACTCATATACTCAAGATCAGGACTAGCGTGTTTCCGATGTAGGATTTGTGCACCACTGCATACCCAGTCCTTTAGAGTTTCCCCCACCCTCTCACTCTAGGCAGATGCTCGCCGGACCCAACGCCCTTCTAAAGGGGGCCACACGCGTGACACCAAATCTTCTACCCATTCTTTAATGTAATTCACTAAGTTAAAGTCAACCATGTTTTTCAAGATCTCCAATAAAATGTTTAAATTGTCATTGATGGTGTAGGATTGAATTGGTATCATTAATCAACATAAAGAAAGAAGAAGAAAGAAGATTTTGGGAAAATTGCGTTGGATTTCTTGTCCCACACGAACATTTATATTTATACGAGTTGCCAAAACAGCCTTATTTATAACCCTAACTTACAGTCAATAATATCCTTACTATGGATAGCATGCAAGAAGAGGCAAAGAAGTAAAATGATGAAAAATCAGAAGAAGTCATGACAGCATCAAACGAGCTGAAAACCATTGCTGGATATGTCAAGAATGACCAGAAAGCAAGATCAAATGAAAGAAAATTCCATTACAGAATCAGATGAAGTAGCATCTAAAGCTCTCAAGAATCAAGATGGACCCCACTTTGGAAGAGATAGAAAAAGAAGACAAAGGGACCAAATTTCCTTCTGCGGATGATGTTGATTAGAATATATAATAGACAAAGGAAGAAGATGGAAAAAGACTTGATTCTAGTCGGTAATAAGCTTGGTGGATCTGAATGTAATGACAATTCCTAGAAGAGCCATATGGATCATTGGAGGACAAATCAATTATTCCAGTGACTTCACAAGAAGATCTGGACATTGAAGATCCCAAAATTGAATTTGTTTTTAGGGATCAATAATTAATAATTGATGATTGTGATCTAATGGTGTGAATTCTACACCTAAAATATCCAAATGGTCCAATGTCACATCCAAGCAAACTCTGACCATCGGAATCACCAGTGCCTCCAAGCTAGGAAAAGATCAAGGGAACTCTCCAAGCAATGCAAAAAGAAAGAAGATCAACCAACAAATTAGATGTTTGAAAGGTGAATCTTCAACCTAAGAATCTATAGAACTACCCACAAATTAGATGTTTGAAAGGTGAATCTTCAACCTAAGAGATCTATAGAACTCGAGGGCGAGTTCTCTCCAAGCCAGGGAGAATTGATACAGCTCAAAAGAGTCTGCCACAATGGGCCAAATACAAGCCAATACTAACGGGCCAGCCCCTATTCACCAGGCCCAAGCCCAGACCCATAGTTGGCCTAACCGACCTAGCCTAGCTGTATGCAAACTGCAGCAATCAATAGTGCCCAATAAGGCAATAAATGAATGTCCTATATTATCTGCCAGGCTTATTAAGTATCTTCTTTAATTTAGTTTCTTAGTTTATTAGAGTCTAGATCCAATGAATGTTTTGTTTTAAGGAAAGGAAATCCATCTACAATAAGGAAATAACTTTCTTTGGATTCCTAAGAGGCCTACTTAAGGACCTCACATGTATTCAAAAAAGCATTCATCAATAAAATTCAGATATTCTCCTCTTTGGTAAGAACCCTCAAATTACTTCGTGTGCTTAATGCTTGGGCAGAACCTTCCGCTGAAACAGCTGCATCCATCATTCCTACTTAGGACTTAGGATTTAAGTCCCACCATTTACCAGACAATAGAAAAAAGCAATCATAACTCCCACCATTTTACAAAAAGATAGATAGAAACTCTTGATGGTTATGCTCATGATGCCATTCACACTCCTTGCACATCTAGTGAAATATGTACAGCATCTATGGGAGCAGTAGTGAAAATCATTTTTTTTAATCTCTGAGAGAACCAAAAATTAAAATCGAAGGAGCAACAAAATATATGTGCTAGTGCTATCAATTCCAATGGTGTAAGAGGATGTCCAAGGTCTTTTTTTTTTTTAATTATTGCTTAAAGGCTGTGTTAAGTTGTAATAAGAACTAGATGCCTTGTTTCTTGCAGTACCAGGGCTTTATCCCTCATTTCAAAAATGCCACTTCAACATCCTCCATGAATGATGAATCTCATTTTTTAAAACTTTTTTTTATCGGTAACAATATACTCTACATGAGTGTAACTAAATGGGGATGCAGTCCTTCCAAGTTCGGTATTACATCTTCCTTTCACATAATTTGCATCCAAATGGCTTTTGACAATTCCTACTCTTTCAGTCAAGCATCTCTAGAGTCTAGATGTTGTTGCTAACAAATCTCCTCCATTCTACATTTACTTAGCCCAACCCTTCTTTGAAGGTTTCGATACAAGCAACCTTTAGAGTATTGCTTCCACTCTTTAGATTCTAATTTAATATTTTAAGCTTCCCAAATAACCTAAAATCTATCACCCCCTATAAGAAATAGCCATCAACAATGATTTCTTCATCAAGCCCACAAATTCTGCCAATTAAAATTCCATTCCCATATCTGTCATTAATGATATGTTGCCCTTCTTCAAACTTGTAAAATTTCAAATAGATGTGATTTCGTGTTGGAGAAAATTTCAAAAACATTCAAAAGAATGTGATAAAAGTTCAGTCACAAACTAACTAAAGCAGGAAGAGGCTTATAAGACATGTCTCTCTTTATCTCTTTGGGCATATTCTAAATGACACATGTGCCCATATATATAAAGGTAGGGTTTGCAACTAGCATGTGGAGGAAATATTGAAGTAGGCACACTCCTACATGCACATAAATCATGAATAGCAACAAGGAATTTCATTCCTCAAATGGTCATATTGGCCAAGTCTACTCATCTGCAGAAGCTAGGTTTTGACTGTTGACATTTGAATTTCAACTATTGTAATGCAGTACTATGAAGCACGGACACGGATACGGGACACAGATGCGATACGACACGGATACGCAGATACGCTATTTCTCAAAACAGTAGGATACGATACGTCGGGGATACGTTGAATTTTTTATTTTTTTAAATATTTTTTATATGACTATGTAATAAAAATCTAACATTATTTCAATCAAAATAGCCATAAAATATGCACTTTCATTGATTTAATCATCATTAAACATTACATTCGATACTTCCAAACTTCCAAGTTCAAAATCCAAGTTTTACCGACCAGAAACATAAGCATATAACACATGAGACTTGACTACCAACAGGACCTTAATATCATTGATGTCATTCAAAGGAATGAGCTCAGAGATTACAGTATGCATATGTTGAAAACAGTTTGATTAACAAAACAAGAACATCAAAACACACAAATTCCAATCCAAACAACACAACAAAACAAAAAAATTATCATCTTAAAATTATATATACCTTTCTGAAAAAAAAAAAAAAAAAAACACTATCATCTTAAAATCACTGATGCAGCAGACACAACTGATGAAGCAGTAGAGAAAAAAGGAGAAAAAAGGAAAGAAAGAAGAGAACCTGACAGATTAAGCAGACACAGCCCTTGTTGGTTCTGTAGCAGGCTAGCAGCGGTGCCGGTTCTGTAGCAGCGGCGCAGGTATGTAGCGGCATAGGTGGAGCTGAGGGAGCGGAGATGCTGCAGCGGCGAAGGTGCTGGCCGGTGATGATCCCAGGTAACAGTTTCTCTTCTCTTTTCTTTTCATTTTTTTTTTTTTTTGCTACTGCAGGATGACGACCGGAGGATGCTCTCGTCGTCGAAGATGCTCTCGTCGTCGAAGGAGAAGATGTAGCAGGAGGTGAAGGCGAGGCGATGACGACCTGGCAGGCGTTAGGGTTTCTGCTCTTCCTCCTTCTTTTCGTTTTTTCTTTTTTTTCTTGCTACAGCCGATGACGACCTGGCAGATGATGTAGCAGAACGACGGCGTCCGGTGATGCTCTCGTCGGAGGAGATGCTCTCGTCGGAGGAGGAGAAGGGGAGGCGATGGTGTCTAGGGTTTCTCCTCTTCTCTGTTTCTCCTTTTCGTTTTTTCTTTCCCCTTCGTTTTCTCTTTTTCACTTAAAAACGCGTCCCGCAAGTGTCCCGACTTGTAAAGTGCGTATCCCGCACGTGTCCCGCCGTATCCCGCACGTATCCGATATTTAAAAAAAAAAAAAATTCCGATAGGAAAATAACGTATCCTGGACGTATTTTTGGCGTATCCGGGCTTATCCGTGTCGGATACGCCCGGGATACAGATTCGTGGACCCTTTTTGCGTATCCGTGCTTCTTAGATGCAGAAGTTAGAAATAACTTATGAGAAGGTTGTGTGTTCAATCACGTCGGGTTCAAATCCCAGTATCCCACTCACCATTCAAAGGGAAAAAAAGAAATAACTTATCTAATGTCTTCAAAACATTTACATGGGTGATTTTGAATTTCATAATCATTTTTGTTAAATTTTCTTCAAGAAAAAGAAAAGCATTTTAATGATATGAACAAATTCGAATAGTCCCGCATGTATGAGTTATTTATATGATGATTTGATCTCCTTTTGGACTCTATAATGTGACCCATTTCTTAATATAAACACACAAGTATTTTTTTTTTCCATGCAGAAATCCTTTTCTCCCAGGAAAATAGGTATCAATTTCAATACTGGTTCAACATAAGCACATAAATAGCTAGCATCAAAAACAAACAACAACGGCAGTGTGTGTTAGTTCTGTTGTAACCTATGCATAAGAGTGATCTATCATCAAGACAGCAGTGTGGGTGTGCCTCGACCTTAAAAAAATGCTCTCACGCAGTTCAAAGCAACAAAATGTCTCTGGACTGGGAATCAACAACCATCATTATCAGCATGTACTTTATTTTTAAAAGCATCAATAAAAATATAGGCTCCATTGGACTATTTCCATTTACATCGAAACGCACATTGTTGGATATATATATATATATATATATAGAGAGAGAGAGCATTCAAGATTCAAAATATTCACAGAGCCGTCACAGCTAGGCGAGTTTTGACCAAGTAAATACAATCGGAAATCAGATACCGGAGGACTTTCTTTAAAAATGAAAGAGATGACAAATCATGAAGCACAGTTGAACGTATAAAAGAGATTTTAAAAAAATGTTCAAGAGAGAGACTAAAAAAATGAGTCCGCATAGGGGTGTATGTGTGTGAAAATGATGAAGAGATACATTACAGCTACAGTCACAAACAGTTGGACCAGCATGGTTTAATCACTAGTATAACCTTGAAATGACACCATTCAGATTGATCATAGTCCTGGAATTTGAAGCCTTTCAGTGTAGATCTAATATCTTTGAAAATGACCTACACCTAATTTTAAGACCCCAAATTTACTACCAGAGATGAGAGAACTACCACTATCAATGCACAATTCAACACATTTCTATAATTTCTCCTCGCCCACATCATACCATTTAGAATTTATATTCATCACCAAAAAAACCTTATTGTCTAGAACTCCATCATAAATCTCATCATGTCGGTGTTCCATACTCTAAAACTCTCTCTTCACCCACATTATCATAATTTAGATCTTAAATGTATCTATAACAGCCTGTGCTGCACACATCAAAATCACCAATCTATGAATCTTAAATCTCTCACCGCATGCTACCAAGCACCAATTTCCAAATGCAATTTCTCATTCTAAAGTAATCTTCCTCATTTACATGATCTTAACTCAAACAAAGAATTTCAGAATGAAAGAACCTTGCCCACTAGAAATCCTAAAAATAAGAAGCATTGCCTTCAAAACCAAAACCTTAAGACACAGTCCTCTACCACATTCTCATCTACCATTTCAAACAATTCAAAGAAGCAGTTCTACTTCTATCATAGATAGTTCCAAAGACACAAGTAGAATCATCATATGCTGAATTCATTGAAATCCATCAGAAAAACTAACAAAATCAAGCACACGAAAACGCTTGATTCTCATACCTTGTGGGATCTCCATGGGCGGCGAGCCAAGGCTCCAACATGGATGCCCCAAACGTATCGGATATATGCCGATGAACATCGGATCTCCACAGATCTGCGCCGCCGCCGCCCCCTCGTGAACTCCCCATCGACTTACTACACTCCGCCAGATTCGCCTGCTTCCCAAGCCAATTCAGTACCTTCAATCCGTCCTCAAACGCAGCCGGATACCGATTCTCCGGCGCCAACCTATAACCGACGGAGATCACAATCACATCACACAGCTTCGCAATCCGCCTGCAGAAGAAATCATTCGCCGCCGAGTCATTGCTGCCGGAAACGAACCCCCCGCCGTGGAACTGGAGAATCACCGGCAGCTTCCGCGACGAATGCCGCCGATGCGAGTCGAGATCCGGCGAGTACCCGCGGTAGATCGCGGGATCCTGCTTCGAGTTCCCACCGACGTCGGCGGCTACACCGCCGCCGTAGCTGTTGCGGCGCTGGGAGGGGTCTGGTAGGGTTTTGGGGGCAGGGCTGCCGTAGCTGTTGCGGCGGGCGGCGGCGGAGGAGTCGTCGGGGCGGATGCGGGTGGCGGGTTTCGGGTCGTGGGGCTGGAGGGAGGAGTCGGGTAGGAAGATCCGGACGGAGAGGGAGGTGAAGGGGTCGATGTGGATGTCTTTGGTGGCGACGCCATCGGAGAAGGAGGGATTGGCGGGCGCGACGGATTCTTCTTCGGGTCTGGAGGTGACTCCGAACGGGTTGGCGGTGTCGAAGTTGGTCTGGATTCGGGTCTGGAGCCGGTGCTTGAGGAGGAGTTTGAAGAAGACGCTGTAAAGCTTTACAGCGACGCTAGGCATTGCTTATTCTTCTTCTGCCCTCTCTCTATCTCTTCTTCTGTGGGTGTGAAATCTTCTCTCTCTATCTCTTTCTTTATCTATCTCTTCTTCTGTGGGTGTGAAATCTGAATCTGATGGGTTTTGGGGCTGGTTTGTTTTATGAGTGTGTTTGGGAGAGGAGGAGGAAATAATTTTTTTGGGTTTTTGTTGTATTTTTATCTTGATTGATCAATGCATGATGGCATTGAATTGATTACTTGGGTTGGGGGGGGGGGGGGGGGGGGGGGGGGGGGGGGGGGGAGCTGATTCAATTTCAATGTTGAATGGTGTGTGTCAAAGTTGAAAATTTGAGGAGACTGAAATTGAATAAGGAAGAGAAAATGGGATTTTGAAATGGATTAGGAATGAAGTTTTCACCTTTTTGCTTTTGTTTTGTTTTGCTTGTTTGTGTGGATTAGACGATTAGTATGGAGGGAGGAGAGGGGAGGGGATGGGATGGGATGGGGAAAGATGGGGAGGGTTGATGGGGGTTTTTCACAAGAGGAAATTGTGGGACTCTGGCATGGAGGGTTGGGGTTGTGGGTCCCACACATGAGATGGGTGGGGGATCTTATTAAGGTGCAATTGAAGTTAGGTCTGGATCAAAGATGAGAATGAGGGAGAATATTCTTATGGTGAAACTTTTTTTTCTCTTTGAATGAGAATACTGATGATGAGGCAAAACTCGGAGATAATTCTTGGAGAACAGCAGTATACATGTACCATTGCCTTTTGAGTCTCACTTTTTGGAATCTAAGTGACCTAAAATGATGGTTGTAATTTTTATTAGCTAAAATTTTATTTCAATTGGAGTTAAAACTCATTTTGAGAAGAACCTGTAATTATAAATTTAGTTATAACTATGGGTGAAATTTAGCGGTTTCTATTTCAGAGGTGGGGCTCGTTATGGATTTATAGGGTGTTCATTGAAACTTAAAGAAGAAATCATTGAGACTTCTAATTGAATATTGTGGGGGTGAGGAAGGTCTATTATCAATATAATCCTATTGGTTCTGCCAAAAAAATATAATCCCATTGGATGATTGGAAGGGTAAATCGACGCCCGAGGAGAATTTATGACATGTGTAGTCTTCAGTACCACAAGCTAGATTGTCATTTCACTATTTATCAATGGAAACTAATCCTAACGTTTGAATAACACTTTAATGGAGAGAGAGGTTGGGAGGGGGAGTTCATCAAATCGTCACTGGAATAACATGAAACAACATTAGAACACGTTTTCTTTTCAGTAAATGCTATTTCTAGTCTGCCTTGTTCCAAAACAGACGGATGCAAAAGAGGTATAAGATCTCAAAAAAATCATCTATGTGAAAAAAAAAAATTAATACCTCTTTGTTAGAGGAGATGATGTTGTCAGCTGCCAACTATGAAGAACTTGGCCGATATACATGTGATGACCAAATTATATAAAGAGAATGATCAAGGTGGTAGGTTGAATTAAGAAAAATTATATAAAGAGAATGATCAAGGTGGTAGGTTGAATTAAGAAAAAAAGAGTTAAAAAAATATTGATAATAGGAAGGAGAAGTGTTTTCAACCACTTGTTTGCAAGTCTCTAAAACTATATGGGGGTATATACCAAAAACTCAAGAAAAACGCAGACACACTATGTTTTACTTATTAGAAAAGTAATCTAAGAAGAGCTCTCCTGTAAACCCCCCCCCCCCCCCCCCCCCCAAAAAAAAAAAAACTATTTTTCTCAAATCTTAATTTGACCCTACTCACTCATTAACGACCTTTAGATCTAATTACAGTACAAATAAAATGATCTAAAATAGAGCAGTATTTTGGCCAATTTAAGGGGCACTTTGGAAAAGTGAGATCTGAGCATATTTAGTAATCCCTATTAAGGGGGTCGATTGTTTGCAATCATTCACATATGTAAATAATGTTTACGGATGGTTACATTTATTTGTGTTACTTTATGCATGTGATGCATTTGCATATAAAAAACAAGTCACCTATAAAAGGAAGTAAAACCGGTTATACTACCTTGTATTTGGCATCATGTCATTCGGATTTTCCCATGTTCCCATGAGATAAAGTTGTGAAAAACATGTTTGGTATTCGGATTTTTCCATGTTCCCATAGATAAAGTTGTGGAAAACATGTTTGGTATGCATAAATCACTGTTCTGAATTTTGATCTCATGGTAAGGAATATCAAATATTAAAAAAGTTGGAACGAAAAAGCTTTATTTAAAAAAAAAAAAAAAACTATCTAGCACAATTGGTTCTTCCTTATCTCTTGTCTTTTAAAGAAGGGGTCAGCTCTCATAAGCTGAAACTTAGGATAAGGTAAGCTGAAGTAAGATCAATTGCGTGGTGGGGCCTACTTGAGGACCCACATGGGGATGGGGATGAGGGTGGGGGGGTTTAAAGGACTCCCTTGAGACCCTTCTTTCTGCAAAAAATTAGCCTCAACTGTGGTTTCTATCATCTTCATCTGTGCACCAAAAAGTTAATGGTCAACGGTCCATTCGGATCGGTACATAGTCGATCCAACGGTCTAGTAAATTTGGATCTGACCAAAAGTTGGTGGGCATATGCAATTTAAGGGGATCGTGTGTTTGGTCCATTTGGATAAACCATGGATGGTTGTTGATTCCCAGTCCAGAGACAGTTTGTTGCTTTGAACTGCGTGAAAGCATTTTTTTAAGGTCGAGGCACACCCACACTGCTGTCTTGATGATAGATCACTCTTATGCATAGGTTACAACTTACAACAGAACTAACACACACTGTCAATGTTGTTTGTTTTTTATGCTACCTTGGAATTTCCCTCATCGCGTGCATGAAAGGCAAACAACCCCTAAATTACCCTTCCATTTGTATGATCCAATAAGATACACTTACCACCAAATGGGGTTCAAATTCAATCCACTTGTGGCGATGGTGCCACCCTTGTCCACATTCAAAAAGGAACGAACGGTGGATATTATCAATGCACAAACAGGCATATATTTCTCAATAGGATACCGTATTTGACCCATTTAAAAATCGGCATACGCCGGTAGAGACGGGGAGTTGAAAATAGAAAGAAAATTAGAAAATGGATTCCTCATCGATCCATTCCAACGCGCTCTTTGTTCCTTCTGGAATGTGGAGAAGAAAAGGTATTGCTTGTGAGCCAAGGATGGGTGATGCAGACCATTGATCTTGTGGGCCCCACTGGATGGGATGGAGTAATGGCAGTGCAATTTACTCTAGAGTGGTGTTATTGGCACCACGAATTTTTCTCTCCTCACCGCACTAGAGGACAAAATTTTTTTTTCCCTAAACTACCCTTCCTCCCTCCTCCCTCTCTTCCCTTCCTCCTCCTCCCTCCTTCCTCCCTCTCCCAGCCTCCACCCTCATCCCCCTCCCCTCCCCCTCCCCTCCCAGTCGCCGGCGGGGAGGGAGATCTGCGGCAGCCGGCGGCGGAAGCCCCCAGCCGGCTGGCCTCCCTCCACCTCTCTCCCTCTCCCTCTTTCTTCCTCTCTCCCTCTTCTTTCCCTCTTCTTCCTCTCTCCCTCCCTCTCCTTCCCTCCCCTACTTTCTTCTCCCTCCCCCTCCCCCTCCCCCTCCCAGTCGCCGGCCGGGGGGGGGGGGGGGGTAGAGATCGGGCTGCAGCAGGCCGCCTGCTGCAGCCCGATCTCCCCCCCGGCCGGCGACTGGGAGGGGAGGGGGAGGGGGAAGAAAGTAGGGGAGGGAAGGAGAGGGAGGGAGAGAGGAAGAAGAGGGAGAGAGGAAGAAAGAGGGAGAGGGAGAGAGGGGGAGGGAGGCCAGCCGGCCGGGGCTCCCTCCCCGCCGGCGACTGGGGGGAGGGGAGGGGGAGGGGGAGGGAGAAGAAGAGTAGGGGAGGGAAGGAGAGGGAGGGAGAGAGGGAGAAGAGGGAAAGAAGAGGGAGAGAGGGAAAGAAGAGGGAAAGAGGGAGAGGGGGAGGGAGGCCAGCCGGCTGCCGGCCGGAGCTCCCTCCCCGCCGGCGACTTGGGGGGGGGGGGGGGGGTGGGGGGGGGGGTGGGGGGAGGCTGGAAGAGGAAGGTGGGTTGAGGGAGGAGGAGGAGGAGGAGGAGGAGGAGGAGGGAGAAGGAGGAGGAGGGAAAAAAGGGAGAGGGGTAGTTTAGGAAAAGGTTTTTTTTTTTTCGCGGTGGAAGAGTAGAAAGTGTGGTGCCAATAGCACCACTCTTTACTCTACTGCCAATCACAGCAGTTTGTTACTTATTATCGAGGAGTGGGCTCCACTTCCGCTGCGTCTACTAATGTCTTGAGGTTTTTGTGAGAATTACTAGCTGAAGAAATTCGATATAGTATCAGACCCAACTGGTTGTGAGTTTGAATCTCAGGAGGAATGACTCGACACAATAAAAAAAAATTACGTGTCGCTAAAAGTACGCCGGCTGGATTTCCACCTGAGGGGGAGTATTGAGGAGTGGGCTCCACCCAAGGGAGAATATTGAAAAGTATTTCCGTTGTCTCTATTAATGTATTTTAGGCCAGTTTGGCACTTTACTCTTAAAATCAAGTGGAGTGAAGTGAAATAAAAAAGTATGAATAAAATATATAGTGGGTAATGATGATATTTTATTTTTAGTTATTTGAGATGGAATATTATTGACTTTTAGTATGGGAAATGGAGTTTTTTTGTCTTTTAGTGAGTAATTATAATTACTTTTTGACTTTTTATTGGAAAAGATGGAGGAAATTATAGTAAAAAGTGCTTTTGATGTGATATTTTACTTGATTTCACTCCACTTAACTTTACAAGTAGGTGAACCAAACTAGCCCGGAAATGGATAGCCGAATAAATTCAAAACTTTTTATCTTTTTCAAGATTGCTCTAGGTTTTAATTGGGTAGGTTTCATTTTCACAATGATTTTGTTTACTACCGAAATGAATCCGGGAAGTTTTGGTTTCCTTCCTGGCCCTTCCCCTTCCCCTTCCCCTTCCCCTTCCCCTAGAATGGTTTTCACTTTTTTCTTTGGTTGGTGCTGCTCAAAATATCTGTTCAGTTCAGGTGAAATGTCTTTTATATCTTGTTTCCTTCCTTTGCCCCTTTTTGTTTTCTAGGTGTTGAATTTCTGAATCATAACAACAGGGGGTTTAAGGGTTACAAAGGTTACACGTCAACTCAATGTCAAAATTTCCATAATCAATTGAAATACCATACGATTTAGCTAGTGCAACATGATAATTAATGAGTGAGAAAAGTCCAAGCGTAGGAAATTGTGTGTGGCCCACGTTTCAAATCAAGCAGGGCATAGGCCAACGGAGATTACAATGCCACTTAGGGCCTAATTGTTTAAGAGAACCGTGAGAATTCTTATTTGGGAGAATTATGAGAATTCCTAATATTACCTTCTAAATTAGAATTCCAAATGCTCAACCCTCTAGTATTTGGAATCCTAAAACTTTAAGAATTCAGAAGGTTAAAAGCGCGTTTTCATGTGGTTTGTAATTTTGAATTCTTGCAACTAATAAAATATTTGAAATGTCGAATGGACAAGATATCACATCATGTCATAAATCTCCAACAAATACAATTTGCAAGTCTCCACATTTAGATCTGTCACATTGGTCATGTAAAGGGCAAGTGGGTTATATTAATGAGTGTAAAAGGCTTAGATCGATCACAAGGGACATTTTCGCACAACTGTTTTTGAATCTAAGATTTGCCTCCACAGAAGAGGTAAAATTTAAATATTTTCTGCATGTTAGTATAAAAACGATATATTATGCCCTAAGAGATTACACAAGGCAATACATATTTATATCACATTTTCATAGAATATTGTACGATCTGATGTGTGCCATATCACATGACCTAAAATGAGAAGATCAAAACGGGCAATATTTATGAACCCGAACCGTATCCCCTGTTTCAACCAAACAGAGAGCCCTGTTTGGACGAATAAGGGGGGCCCATGTAAGGGACTTTCTCTTTCCTGTGCCCCTTATGTGGCACTAAACAGGGCTCCCCTGTTTCGACGAAACAGAATCTGCTTCCTTCGTGAAGCCTGTTCAAAGGTGGGCCCACGATCTGAAACAGCAGACAATGATGGCCATGTACACCTGTGAGCGTTCACTTTGTTTATTTATGGTCGAGAATCGTTTGGCAAAGGAAACCCGAGTAGTGCGGGTGCATGAGATTTGATGCACCCTAGGTATCAAGTAGATTTGATGGTGCTTTTTTGTCATCTCGTAGATCATACAATTCATTTATAAACAAAATATATAGGGCTTGGTTTGAAAATTCTAAACACTATTTAAGCTGTCAAATCAGGCTTAATTTTGACCTCTTCCAACTCAATTGACAAAAGTAGCATCTCTGATTGCTTTAGGCCTGTATTTGGTTGAGAGTTGAGACCATACGTTTGTCAAGAAATCTCTCTCGGTTTCAGGATTTTTTATATTCACTTTTAACTAGTTAAATTCTCTCAATTATAGAATTCAGAATGCCCCTTACCTATTAGCATTTTAAAATTCAATTTCTAGGGATAGCATTTGAAATTCTCCAAATTCTTTAAGAAGATATCCCTAAATGCTTGCAATGGAACATGCCATTATCGAATATAATTAATTTCATTGGTAACTTGAAATAAGCCTACCACCTCAAGATGCAATGGTAATTCTTTTTTTTTTTGGGGCTACTTAGGTAACTAATCGGGGTGTGATACTTTAAACTTAAAAGGTATAGGATGAATCTCTTGGTATGAGTGAAAATAAGGGCCGACGCCACTAAATCATGAGTGATTCTATTTGTAACACGAGCTCTTTGTCAATGTTTGGGGTCGAAAAATATGAGATATGTCAGTTTTCTCATCTTGGAATGGCCGTGTGCAAACATTTTGATGAACCATCAAAGATGAAAGAGGTGCAGGGCCTGTCAAAATATTGGAACAACCTGAATTCAAAGGCACCAACTGTGTCTGTGATGTCCGAATGTGGAAACGTCTCATGAGAAAATCCCCCTGCTTCTAACTACCCTTCGGTCCTAAATAAAGTGGGCATGAAATAAAAAAAAAAAAAAACTTAGATCAGAGAGAAATTTGGACCTAGAAAATTCGGGTCCAAATCCTCTATGTTTCGAACCAAGGATTCAGATCCAAGACAATTACTTTAAGCCTCTTTGTAGCTAAGCCTTTGCCTAGATGTTCCACAGTGAAGTTAATTGACCAGATAAGAAAGGCTACATAGCTACTGTCGAAGTAACTTCCCATTGTATAGTCCTTGCCCAAAAAATGGTGGCTCCTTCCAACCAGTGTCAACATCTTTACAGTAAGGCATCATGCAACAGTTTCATAAACAGATTCGTGAGGTTTTCTTTCATATTTCAGGAAGGGTTCATTACAACTCATCTATCTGAACTTAGATTATGAAGAGTAGGGGATCCATGATATTATGGGTTCCTGCACAGATTCTTGAAGAGGTTAAACGTAAAGAATGTAGGGTGTGGAGATGTAAATAGGATCTTAACTTTTCTAGATTTTGATTGCTGGGAATTCATTTTCTATCTCTCCTTAATTCATCTTTTGGAAATGAGATATTATTTGATGGCTGTTTATGGATCCTCACCTTTGTTTCTTCAACTTTAGCCACTTTCAGAAATACATTTCTTAGAAACACTAGGAATTCAAATCCATGCAAATGAACAGGCCTAAAAAACTCAATGGGGATTGGACTTGGATGAAGATGAAAATGATAAATTGAAGAGACTGGGAGCACATGAAGACCTGTATTTGATAAACATGACAATCAATCATATGAATCTGTCCATATGATCTCACCTGTCCTTCAGAAGGAAATGTCGGAGAGAAAGAGAGATCACCGGTCCTTTAGAAGAAAATGCCGAGGAGAGAGAGAGATGACAACTAAAGAAGTGCAACCTATCCGAGGATTTAGCTCAGGAGAGACTGAAATGGAAAAATAGAATTCATGTAGCTAAACCCCACATAGTTGGAAAAAGGCAATGATTATGATGGAGACCGAAGAAGTGTAACCTATCCGAGGACTTGACTCGGGATACAATGGAATTGAGAAATAGAATGCATGCAGCTGACCCAATGTAGTTGGGACAAGACTTCATAATGATGATATGATGATGAGAGAGAGAAAGAATGAGATATGTAAGACTTCTTACATATCACTGTAATATTTAGTTGTAAATCAATTCTTACCATCAATCTTTAATGAATGAGACACTAAGTTGTAACTGCAGTGATTCGCAAACAATCAAAGGTTTAAATCTTACATATCACTGTAATATTTAGTCGCCAATCAATTCTAACCATCAATTATGTTATATGAACAAGACACTGAGCTGTAACTGCAGCGACAAACAAGCAAAGGTTTCATTCATAAAAAGCAATTAAGATTTAGTACATGCATATATATAATCAATAAAAGAAGAGTACTGCAATTAATTTTCAATGACAACTCAAACCAAATTTGGATCTTGCATGAATGGGGTAGATTCCTGTGCTTCGAGCTCTTTATATCTCACCCTTTGGAATATCAACTGAAAACCCACCAACATGTAAAATGTTTTTCTTGCCTGTGCTGTCAAGACCTTATGCCTTCATGTATATACCCAATATATACAGCCACCGTGCATATGACTACAAAGTGGGCGAGTTCATTCCCTATACACTGTTCCTGATTCTCTGGTACAGAACTACTAAAAATAAATCAAAACTATAAGGTGAGCACTAAAGAGCAAACCACGAGCATTCCACCTCTAAATTCCATGTACCCTTCCATAATTTAATGGCCAGAGAGTATCGAAAATGATGAGATCCTTAGCTTGAAGATGTATGATAGGATGTTGTGCGGGAGACAAGAACAGCTTCATTACTCGCAGCTTTTGATGCGGCAATTTCCTCTAAGCGTTTCCATGTGGAATCACGTTTTGAAAGAATCTCCTCCTCTTTGGCTTCATCTTCTTGGAACTTTTGCAAGCACTCCTCAAAGAGCTCTGGGTCAAGTTCTGAGAAAATGTTACGGACATTTTGTGTCAGGCTTTTAACAGCCTGGTTCCAATGGTTCCTTGTATTCTTCTCTAAAGCAGGGAAGATAATGGGCAGTATCAGTCTCCGGTTTTGTTTAATCAAGTTCTCAATATGATCATTGTTCCATAAGAACAAAGCCCTTTCAGCAACCTACAAAGGCAAACGCACAAGTTCCAAACTTAGTAGCATTGAGTATAGCAAACGAGCAGCCTAAGCAGACAGTACTTCTATATTCAAAGCCCAACATATACATGAAGATGTTAAAAACTGACAACTAATTAAACCCGTCAATGTTGTAACTTTAATAATTGTGATTTTCTTTTTTTTTAAAATAAACATCATTATCATTATCCTTTTTTTCTTTATTTTTTTGATACACTAACATAGTAGAAACAGGACTTCCTAAAGAAGCATGAGAAAGACCTAACACAGGTCTGAACCAGCACCCCCACCTCCAAAGTTAGGTGTAATGACTAAACCTTACAGCATAAGAATTCAAATAAAAAATCTGAAAGCATGCACAATGATGCCATGGCAAGCTCCTGTATTCTCGAACCCCACTATTCATGTATAATCTAAAGCAGGTAATTCTTCTCCATCCCCTAGTCCAGAGAATCTGGATCTTCTTATTGAATAAACTAAAGGCAAAAGAACATGTACTCCAATTGATAAATTTGTTTCCTATCAAATATTGTCCCCTTAAAACACAGGTCCTTTACCAGCTTACCACAGCCATCTCATCTGACTCCCTTCCAAACAGTGTAGCTGAAGCCTAGGAACAACTGTCTTGGCGAAAGGTTATGAAAGAAGAGATGAGTGCCTGGAGAAGACTAATACATGGGAATTAACAGAATTACATGCAGGAAAACATCCAGTTGCATGGAAATGGATGTTCACCCTAAAAAATAAGCTAGATAGCAGTATGACACACTACAAAGCACGACTCATAGCTAAGGGGTGCACAAGTGTATGGAGAGGATTACTAGGAGAGCTTTGCTCCTATAGCGAAGCACAACATAGTACGGGTAATTATTTCCATTGCAGCATCATAGGGTGGAGGTTACACCATGTGGAGAATGTATGTCTTCATGGAGATCTACACGAAAAAGTTTATGCATCTCCGCTATTAGGATTTATACATCAGGGAGAGAAGTACAAGGTTTGTCAGCTTAAAAAGGTGCTATACAGCCTCAAGCAATCACCACGAGCATGGTTTGGAAAGTTTATTGCAACTCTATCGCAGAAAGGTTTTAAAAGAAGCAATTTGGATCAGACAGCGTTTGTTAAATGCCAAAAAACAAGGTATTTTTATATTGTGTGTTTATGTGGATGATATTGTAGTTGCCGGAGATGATGAAAATACGATTGCAGAACTAGAAGGGTTTAGCACACCATTAGAAGTGAACAAGAAGGTTTTGGCAAATCATCGATCTGTCTTAGAAGATTCAAAGGCATTTCAAAGGTTAGTTGGCAAGCTTATCTATTTGACTATCACTAGACCAGACTCGTCACAAGCAGTGTGATTAGTCAGTATATGCACTCCCCCAAGGCCATATGGAGATAGTGAAGCGAACTGTAAGATACATTAACATTTCCTCAGGGAAAGGCATAATCTATAATAACAATGGACATCTAAATGTAGTTGGTTATGCATATACTGACCAGGCTGGATTTGTGAATGATAGACGCTCTACATTTGAATACTGTATGTTTGTTGGAGGAAAACTAGTTTGCAAGAAGAGCAAAAAGTTGTTGTATATTCAAGTGGAGAGGCAGAACGGAATATAGAGCAGAGGCAAATGCTACATGCATCAATATGGTTGAAACAATTAACTAATAAATTGAGTCATCCCACACAAGTATCTATTCTGTTGCATTGTGATTTTGTGACAAACAGGCTGCCTTAATTATTACATTTATCCACTTCTTTTATGAGAAAAAAACTAAATATATAGACGTAGAAGCTGAAAGATCAGAGAATCAAGTGGCAGATATTTTTACAACGGTGCTTCCAAGAGTTCCAAGCACAAATTATATTGAGCACAAAGTATATTGAACAAGTTGGGCACGACTGATATTTGCAAACCAAATTGAGGATGAGTGTTAAGATACACTATATTTAAACTTCTTTAATTAATCAAAGAGTAATTTGTAATTTAGCAGACAGCATGCCCTTTGTTGTAAATCCATATAATAGCCGAGGTTTCTGTAGTTTTAGAGGTCTTGTTAGGAGTCTTTTTTATTTTTCTTGATCGACATGGCCCCTTATTCATTTTTCTTAATGTGATGTAAACTTGGTTTGCTATAATTTGTGGCTATTCTTCATTTTCTTGGTTGACATGGCTCCTCTTTTTTCAGTGTAGTTTTCAGAGATTCTCATATCTGTGAATTCTTTGGACTTATTTGAATAAACTGGCCGAGAAACCCAAAATATTATCAATTCGATTTAATGGGAAGAAATATTGTTGCATGGAAATTTCAATTCTGAATGTTTTATTAAGGGTAGAAAGATGTGTCGTAAAAGTAGGAAGATAGAATCAGAAATGAGCGTGTTAGGGACCATTTAGACTTGTTTTTAATGGTTTGCAAATGTCCAACATAGGCCAATGATGGTGCCGGTGAGGAAAAGATTTTCTATGAAGGTTGATGACTTGATGGCCCCTCAAAGAAAAAGGGGTAGGTAGAAGGCATGGATAGAAGTAAGGATAGATCTGAAAAAATGCAACCTATCTAAGGATTTAGCCCAAGATAGACCGGAATGGTGAAACAAAATTCATGTAGGTGACCCCAACACAGTTAGGACAAAAGGCTTGGATGATGATGATAACAACGATGATATTTGTTAATGGAAAAGAACTTTGGGGTCACGTTGATAGAACTATCCTAAAACCCCAGGATCCAACTGCACTCACTCATCAGAAAACACGTGATGCCCGAATTATTAGTTGGATTCTGAGTTCAGTTGAACTTCAAATTGTCCTTAATTTAAGGCAGCATCAAACAGTTAAGGACAAGTGGTACTAGCTAAAACGTATTTATAATCGAGAAAATCCAGCCACATGATTTCAACTTGAACAAGAATTGCTGATTATACACAAGGGGATAAATCTAGAGCTCCCCATGCTTCCTCCGTCTAGCCGTCATTCTGCCCTTAGATCCTTCACTATGGGTAAATGAAAACTTGAATTTTTAATCCTTGGTAAATTGACACAGAGACAGACGTTCTTTACTTTTGAAACCAGGAAATGAAAGTTGTCCAAATATGGAAGAAATTGATCAATAGCCCTAGATGATACTGAACTTGTGATTATTTCAGCCACAGGCACATTTTATTTGGGTGGTTTTCAGGATGTAAAATACCATTGGATGGGTTACATTTTATTATCATTCAAAGCACATCACATTATGGCAGGGTAATGTTTCACAATCTAAAGAATCCTCCATTTATTTGATTGGGTGGTTAAGATATTCTATATTGTTAAGAAAATAGTTTATTAAACCTCATAACAGATTGTCTCCAGCATTGTTGGAATAAACTACCCAAACTTTAGAATTGAATTGAGTCTGAATAATTGAAAATAGTTTTATTTAATGTAGCATATTTTGTTACTTCATATCTATACTGTAAGATATTCTACTGTTAAGAAAATAGTTTATTAAACCTCATTACAGATAGTCTCCCGCATTGTTGGAATAAACTACCCAAACTTTAGAATTCAATCAAGTCTGAATAATTGAAAATAGTTTTGTTTAAGTTGTAGCATATTTTGTTACTTCATATATATACTGTTTCACGATATAAATTAAAGTAGTTCTAGAGTAATCATCAATGAAAGATATATAATAACAACACCCAACAGCGTTCTAAAAGTTGTCTTAGTCCAAGTCAACTGGCCCAAGCTGCTGAGTCGGCTTGGATGAAAAAAATGATTGAATCGCTTCATAAGGGACTTGGCCAAGTCTATGCGAAAGAGGAGATCACCTTGATTAGGGCTGACTCATATGAGAGAGAGAGAGAGTGCACTGGTTGTTACTTGTTAGGGGTCTTTCATTGTTGAATAAAAATTGTTGAGGGTAAGTTTCCAAAATATATCAGCTTTTTTAAGGATGATTCCCTAATAATTAGGACCTAATCACGATTAGAGAGATAAGATTGAGAGAGATATACTAATGGGATTTCCCTCAATTATCTCCTTCCATAGTTGGGACAAGGTTTAGATGATGATGACGCTGATGACGACGACTGAGGATCTCCTTCCAAAACAATTTATATCCAATTACAGAGAGAGATGATATTAGACTCCTTAATTACCTCTCTTTCTATGGAAAGCTTCCTATGGGCTTGTAAATCCAAAGTTACACAAATAGCTACATACAAACATTAAAGATAGAGATGACTAGCTCAATAGTACCTCCTTAATTACTGCTATTTCTATGGAAAGCTTCCTATGGATTTTCCTTAATTATAAATAGAGATGATTTGAAAGTCCTTAATAATCTCTATAGCCTAGTAATAGCTTAATACAAAAATAAAAAAAATAAAAAAAGGAAATAAAAAAATAAAAAAAGGACTTGCACCCAACTTGGCTGAGTCACACCCGACTCGGCCGAGTTGAATTGACCATGGCTGAGTCGGGAGCCAAGTATGAGTTTTGAAACATTGGTACTCAAATACAGAAATCACTTATGTAGGACCCCCAAACATCCCAATGAATGATTTATAAGAACTAGCTCTTTTGAACTCAACCGGACATCCACTTGGCTGTGCACAAGTTGCACTCCAACTCTATGACCGAACCTAGCTAAATTCATACTTGGACAAACTTTTTAATAAAAGGGTTATAACAACTCCAAATCTTCAGAAGTGCACACTCCTGGGCCCATCAGAAAGCTAACCTATTAGTGACACATTTTGTGCCAAATAGAGTTCATTTCATACCCAAATCTTTGAGAAAGATGGGATTTAAGTTAACTCCACCTGCCAATTTCGTAGCCAACTACAACTCATTCCTCAAAACATAAAAATCAACTTTAACCAAGACTCATGGGCATTGATTTTTATATTAGGACTGTCATATATTAAAGACAAAAAAAGACTCGTCACTACTAGTATAGTAACCATGTGGGCCTCACATGTCTTAATAGACATGAGACATATGAACAATAAAAACATGGGGCCCACCATACGCTCATGCCCAATTCAAGCCAAAGGAGGGTCATGAACTTGCCCCTTGGGCCTCCTCGTGAAGACTATGGTCTAAATGAGCTTCAAGGCATGAACAACATCGGTGGGGCCATGAGCTGGATCTAATCCATGAAAAACCTGTTCTGAGGCAGCCCCGTCTTTTACTGCATAATCATACTTTATACTGTTAATGAATATCACAATAATATTGAACAAAAAAAACAAATGCAAAGGTTGAGGGCATGTGTATATAGGTTGATACAGTATGATATCAACTCATATTAGAAAAAATGGCAGCGTTGCATAAAAGAAATGCCTCACATGTATTCAGTGCAAATCAGACAGCTAACTTATAGTAAGTGAAGTGCACTTTTTTTTTAATAGTAACATGACTCAAACCCACAACCTAATGGTTTTGAGACTAAAGCACCTTCCAACTATGCTACGACTCTTGTTAGAATGGGCAGCTTAATTGGAAAAAAAGAAAACAGTTTGTGAGTCAATTCCAGATGCCCCAATAAATTCTAAAGTGCATGTGTCTATTTCCAGTAAAAGAAAATCCCAAGGAAATGCAATTGCATGTGACAATAAAAATAGAAGTCTCGAAATAGCTCCCCTGCCCCTGCAATCAAGACTGGACAAGATGATCTTACTGAGTAGCAACAACCATGGTTAAGAGAACCAAATCACACAAAAAAAGTTACACAAATAACTCTCCATGTACTGGGAAGCCAAAGACCTTTTCATCTCTCATGAAGATAAACCCAGTTCTGCATTTGGGGTAATGAACGTGTTAGTATAAGAGCATATTAGCTCCAAAATAGCCCTACACACATCTCTGTTTTGACACTCTATGCCAAGCCGAGTAGCAGCAACAGCTCCAGCAGGCTTTAAGTATGGTTGGCAAACGTAAAATAAATATATCCAGATCCGAAATAAGAGGTAGGGTGGGTGCATTAGTATAATTCTTTTATCCAATTATACTAAATTTATTTTTCGTTTGCCAACCATACTTAAAGCCTGCTGGAGTATATGATGCTGTTGCTGCTACTCGGCTTGGCATAGAGTGTCAAAACAGAGATGTGTGTAGGGCTATTTTGGAGCTAATATGCTCTTATACTAACACGTTCATTACCCCAAATGCAGAACTGGGTTTATCTTTATGGGAGATGAAAAAGGTCTTTGGCTTCCCAATATATGGAGAGTTATTTGAAGAAGTTATTCCCCCAAATGTGTGTAGGGCTATTGGTTGGCTTCCCAATAGGCAGATAAATAACAGGGAAAAACCACTGCAACAAGATAAATAACATGAAATGCCTTTCGTTTTAGCGGCAAGCATTGCTACTCATAGTACAACTATCAAACCCTGGAGTTAACTAAAGACATGCAGGAAATCAGCAAGACAACCAATTAAAGAAAACAAAGCACTGAAAGCACTCAATAAAAAGGGAAATGAAACCACAATATGACAAGAATCTGTGAACTCCAAAGAGTAACAGCATATGATATTTAGATATGGCATGGATAAAGTAGAGCCCGGGATTTAAGAAAAAAATAAAAAATGAAGTATCAAATATAACACAACATGGATATGTTACCTATTCTCTTGTGAAGTATTAATAGATTCTATGCATCATAGGGAAACATGTCTAAAACTCGGCTAACTACAAACCAGCCCATCCAAGTCATATTGAACTCAGCTCCCACCCCAAGTGAATGGACTCAGCTGAGTCGATCATGGTGTGACTTAGCAAAGTTATGACATGAAGTGCGCGGCAGTGACAGAGCAAGTGATTAATAGCGAGTTCTAGAACCATGTGTTTTCAGAAATTGATAGCAAGTGATTAATAGCGGAAAGACAAAATTGAAGCAAGTGGAGAGCTTACAGAACGTTTCTGCTAAATGAATATATTTAATAGCATGAGAAAATGAAAATCTTCACTACCTGAAAGTGTGAACTGCTCAAGCAACTGGCAATCTGACGGAATAACGGAACCATACACCTCTGGAACTCTGCTGGCTGAGTCGCTTCCAGAATCTCCTCCAGCTCTCCTAAGAACAAGACTTCCTTGGAAGTATTTGTAATTGGCCAGTATTTTAATAAACCCCTAATAACAGTGTCTGCAAGCTTGCAGTCTTTTTCTACAAATTGAATAATGCAATAGGATAGCTGCTGATGGTACATGGCTATGCACTTGGGTTTGTGAAGTGGAATCAGCGCTCGAACTAGGAACAATTTGTGTTCTTCTTTCAGCGGCAAAGCAAACCCATTAATGATACTGCCCAAAATCTCCAACATCTCTGCAATTCCATTGTGCTTTTCCGTCTCAAAAATAAATCGGTAGAAGATGTTATTGATGGCTTTCCTGATGAAAGGGCGGTGCACCATAAACTTTCCATATATGCGGTGAAGAATTGTCTTCAAGTACTCCCTCTCTCTCGGGTCCTCAGAGTCAAAGAGATCAAGAAGTCTTAGAACAAAAGAATGATCAATATATCTCTTAGCCAGCTTCGCATCTGTCTCAGAGGATGAGACAAATCTCAGAAGGAACTCATAGACAATTTGCAAGTGCGGCCATGCAGGGTCCATCAAAGGCTCCTCCTCTTCTAAATCAAAGGCTTCCAAAGCTTTATTCTCACGAGGGGGAGTAGTGAGTGTCCTAAAAAGATTGACAGATAACATCTTTGTAATTTCTTGCATGATGTTTTCCGTAAACTTCCCATTCGTGGAAGACACATAATCCACAAGTTCTAACAGCGTTTGTCGCTTGATCTCCTTCTCTTTCAAGTTCTTTGTTGGGTCTGTGAAGTCAAACACCACACAGCACAAGTTTAACTTCTTAATAAATAAGTTTTGCTTCTCTGAGCTTGGGACATCTCGAAAACCAGGCAATGCTTCATAAGTAGGTGTGGCAAAACTCCCATTCACCTTTGAATTACCAATCTGGGGGTATTTATCACCATAGGTCGCTGAATTTCGACCAGAATTTAAGCCTGGATGAGATGGATTATTTGGTTGCCCTGATCGATTACTCATGGGATCACTGCTACTAGAAACAGTTGAAGCATTTGGATATGGGCTTGTACTGCTTCCCAATTCACGATTTTCTGCCGATTTTGATGGCTTGCGAGGAAGCTTTCCCAGAATTTGCTTAAACATGCTTGAGGGAGGAAAAAACCAACTACAAAAGGCCTAATATGTATCAAATGACAAAACTTGAAGTTCCTTTGAAGTTCAAAGCAGAATCTAGTCCACAACACGGAAACCCCCAATTTCAGCAAGATAGAAAAGAACCCAGATGTGAAAATTGATGCAAAACGAGGGAGATCATAGGAATGAGGCTTCCATGCACCACCTCAATCTTTTACTCCGTTCTTCCATCTGAGTTTTGGGGCTTTTACCTTTTCCTCACTTACCTCCAAATCAAGCAGAAAATAAAACAAAGAAAGCCTTCTTCAACCCACCACCTAAAACATTATCACCCCAGAATTCAAAATCTCATTCCAACTTGAAATCCACCCTCAAACCTTTCCTTTCCTTTCCTTCCACAGAGAAAATGGGCGTTTTGATCGTCCCCCTTCTATTTTCCCACAATCAAATGCAAAAAACCCAACTTTTCATCAAGAAATCAAAAACCCAGATGCAAAAATCTATTTAAGACCACATATCAGCAAAAAGAACTCCCCTTTATTCTTCCTTCCTATAAAAAAACGCCCTCTCTCTGTGCCCCAAATTACAGGGTATTCAGCTGGATCAAAGGATGAAAAGATCTGGATATAATCCAAATCACAAACGCAAAAAGCAAACAGAACTGAAAAAGAGAAAAATACAAGCAGAAAAAAAGCTACCAGTCAGCACGGAAATGGAAATGATGGACTGTTTTCTTCCTGACCCAAAAGAACAGAAGAAATAAAAAAACAAAAAAAAAAAAGCAAGCGTTTCTAGTTTCCTATACTTACAACAACAAAGCTTTGAAATGCATGGAGGAGAGATAGAGAGAGAGAGAGAGAGAGAGAAATCTGTGGATTTAGGATGGGAGACAGCACCAATGAACAGACATGTCAAACTCTTCCTCTCTCTAACCTTTTGTTTGTAGTAAAGTTTCAATCTTTCTCTCTCTACTGGGATGGGATTGACTCTCATTCGTCTGTATCCGTCTTTCACAAGCCATCCAATCTATCTGTGGAATCAATGGTGGATATATGATACTAAATTTGGAAAACTTAAGTTTTCAGTAGATCATGCTGGGCAGGACTTGAATTAACTCAGCCGAGTCGACTCGACTTGATTTGTCCTTGCTGTTGTTGAGTCAAGGGAGTCAACTACTTTTTTTTACAAAGGATGGATTTATTAGACTCGAGTGACTTATTTGGGGGATGGCTTTAGAAATTAGAACTCACCCAAATCATATGGTATCTCTTGATAGGACTGATGGACTTGAATTAACTCAGCCGGTTCGACTCGACTTGATTTGTCCTGATTGTTGTTGGGTCAAGGGAGACAACTATTTTTGACAAAGGATGGATTTAGACTCAAGTGAGTTATTTGGGGGATGGCTTTAGAACTCACCAAAATCATCCGGTATCTCTTGGTGGGACTGATGATGGTGAATTCTTATGGTTATGGATTCCAGCTTGAAACTAATTTTGAACTCTACCTCCCACTACATTAATTATGTTGTATTTTGTCATTGTATTTACATCTAAAACGCTTTAAAAACTGTTAAAACTCAAGAACCACATTTCCCTTTGGATGTAAGAAGTGGACCATAAAAGTAAAGTTAATATGCCACATTTTTTACTTCATGCTATTTGGATATAAGAAGTTGAGTGAAGAAGTAAATTTACGATGAAATACCACTTGTCCTTTTACTCCTCTTTTTTTTACTGTAAAAAAAAGTGTGATTAATATAATAAGCAAGGCTCCCCTAAGCTCGAATTTAGGGAGAAAATCTCGTAAGCTTGTGTTTGTGGGGCCCACCTTTGGTCCATCCAAAAGGACCAAACTTATGACCCCCTTAAATTGCACATATCCACCAACTTTCGGTAAGATCCGAATTTACTGGACCGTTGGATTGACTATATATCAATCCGAATTGATTGTTAACCATTAAACTCTTGGGCCCATATGGAGATGATAGAAATTACTGTCGGAGCTAATTTTTTACAAGGAGGAAGATCTTAGAGAGTCCTTGAAATCCCCACCTCCATCCCCATGTGGGTCCCCAAGTGGGTCCAACCACACACTTGAGCTTACCTTATCTTAAGCTTGAGCTTAGGGTATTTTTGTGATTTGACATCAACCTTATTTTTACTCTTTTACACACGTAAACAAAAGGGAAAAAAGTTTTCCATAAAGAAAAGTTTTTCTCATCCTTACTATTTCTAGGAATTTAGCCGCGTCCAAAATTATTTAATGCCACTCTTTCCCCTTTTATTCACAATAAAACACTAATTGTTAGTATAAAATAGGTGTTTACTCATTACTTTGAGAAGAAACAGAAACTCATTTCTCCTGCCTTCTGTTGTAAGCATAATAGATGATAATTAACTCTCTTCCAAAAGCAAGCTTAAATATGAGAAGAAGTTTATCTTAGAGAAAATGATACTCCTACCATTACCAAGTACCAACCTTTCTTGGTGTCCAAACAACCCTTAGAATTGTGATTTAAGAGTAACAGAAAAGGAATTATACTGATACTTAAGTTTAAACTGGTGTTTAAAAACCGGATCAGCCTAGCAGGTCGAGTTGAGTTTGATGCGAAACCAGCTTAACTAATCATTAATTATTTTTAATAAACTTTCTTAAATTTGTTACATCATTGAGCCATGTTGAGCCAAACAGTCTAACCGGGTTGGACCGAACCATCCACTTCACTGGCTCGGTCTCCAATCTAATTTTTTGGAACACATTTTGAAACTGATAACCCCAAAAATCAATGGGGGCACATCTGCATGGAAAATGTGATTCTAGAAAACCAACTGTCTTAACCATCATAATGACAGTTGGTTTCACATTTACACATAGCACATGTTCACAGAATCCAAATAAACATAAAATCTTAAGCTTATCAGACCGTTGGGCCACCTGATCAATGACCTATAGAGCTTCTAGGGCTGGCATCACCTTGATAAGGCCCATTTTGGAGATGGTTTGGATTAGGAATGTTTTCACAAGATGCCATCACATGAAATGTCCAATAACTCGGACTCAATAGCCAATTCCCTTTTGCTTTAACTGCATATACCACTTAAATAGCATTCCAATAAAAGTGGGTGCAAAGGAATTGGATTCCCTTGGAGGCTATGATCTTTACCTAGTAGAAAACTGATGCACTTTTTAAATGAATAAATTTTTGTTTGATATAATTTTGAAATTTTCTTGTATTCTGACTGGGTTTTGGCCAAGTCAACAAGTCTACTGAGTTTTGACCTCTTCTGGCTCTCGACCATGTTTGAAAGAAAAAAAAAAAAAAAGCATTCCAACTCAAGTCAGATTTTATTTTGTAGTTCAACAAACAAGTCAAGTCAAATGAGTCTGACCAATCTACTCAGCCAACCGCCAACCTTGACCAAGTAATTCAACTTTCTGTAAGGAATAATATGCTGATGAACCTATAGGTCTCCTATTGTGGAAACCATGAGTTGCAGGTTCGAGTCATATTTCCAGTTAATGATGATAGTTTCTCATGCAAAATTCTGAGAAAAACCTGATGGGATACATATCTTTCGAGATATAAATATATAAACCTCAATTCAATAATCATACATCTAAACTCCAATTTCTGTAGGCCCATTCAGTGCCCTTTGCAGCGTAAATAATAATACGCATTAAAAAAAAAAAAAAACCCATACTACCACCACATAACCTAAGAAGTTACAAAATTCTGCTTGCTGTGAGGAACTTCAGCAAAATCTGTTGTCACAGAGTATTTCTGGTTTTCCGTTCAACATACGCTTGAATTGAAGGTTTTCTTCCCAAATATTCAGAGAGTAGATCCATAGGGTCCCTGGTGCCTCCAGGGGCCAACACCTGCAAAATTGTATGGTTGTTTCCATTTAATTACTTGGTGCAGATAGGATTATTATACATGTTACGTATATCTCATTCATGCTCAAAAAGCAAGGTAAATGCAGTTTGAGCGCAAAAAAAAAAAGAAAAAAAAAGAGTCATCGATGGGTCACAAGAACAACAATTGAGTTGCAGTCATCGTCATCATTGTTGCTAGTATTATTATTTATGATCTTATTTTCTCTTTAGCCCACTGACCTAATACCACCGTATACATTTTGGGCGATGCCTAGTAGATCATAGGATCTGCCATAGGCCCTGTCACTAGTGGGGACAGTTTTTTCTTCTGAAAGGAACAGTGGAGCATTTCATCTGTAGAGCTTCTGAAGCTAATGGGACTTAAAAGGGATTCTCTTGTCTTGGAACTGATTCATGATGTTATTACCTGTCATTCACAGACCCATGATTTGCTCAGGAGGATAAGGGTGACTTTCTTAGGAATAATGTCACACCATGTGGACTCCCAGTCAGCTTTGATTCTCGTCTTGGAACTGATTCATGATGTTCGTACCTGTCATTCACAGACCCATGATTTTCTCAGGAGGATAAGGGTGACACCATGTGGACTCCCAGTCAGCTTTGATTTTGAAATTAACCAGGCATCACCCTGTCACCTTCGAGACTCTCCCAAGCCCCATGTAATCTAATAAATGATTCACCACTCTCTGGAGTACTCGGATGGTCACTGTCATCTCCTTTGTCTTATCAAAAGAGTTAGCACTTCTCACAAGTGGTGGGAGTGGACATCTCATTATCACTCATGCAAGTTGACTTTATCCAAGATTTACAGATAGCTTTAAGTCTCATGGTTAATTCATCTCCCAGAATGGGAGACATTTCTTTCCAAAAGGATTGATCACTTTCGTTTGACATATTCTGAACTTCCCAAAATTAAAAGGCCGATGGACGAGGTTGGCTGCTGTTATGGGACAAATTCTGAAGGCTGAATTTGGATAGCTAAAGGGATTTGTTTGAGGGAATGATCAGATGTAACAGGTACTGATTTGGAAAGTGTTTGAACAGATAACTAGTTGTGATTTGGTGGAATTTGAGGACTGATTTAGGTGATGGGGACTATGACTAGCTTGTGAAAGGCTGGTTTTGGACTGTTTGAACTTTGTACAGTTATAAACGGCTGCTATATGACTAAAATAGGCTGACCATAAGTTAGGACACATTGGATGCAGCTTCGCTGAGTTCCATTCGTTCTCCAATTAGGCTGCAGTGGGCTAGGATACAGGCATAGTTTTTCGGTCAGACTTATGGCAGCAACTTGGGATAGTTTCACGCCAATTTAAAGACTGGGCTGTCCTCTTGTCTCTGCACTGTGATGCAGACTGAGAACAGAAGGCACTAGGTTGAGGGATTTTAGCTGTGGATTAGGCAGAGGGAATGGGGTTCGATCAGTCTCCTCTAGGGGCTGATGAGGTCTGTCACTAGATTGAAAGTTTGGAACCAGATGGGCCTAGAAGAGCTTAAATCAGGTTGGATTAGGTACAATTAGGGTGCATATTTAAATGACTAGTAAGGCTGTGACTCAGCTGTAGAGAAGGCTGATTAGATGGATGGATTTTGGGAGTTATGGGAAAGTATTGAATGTCAAAGGTTTACAGAGGTTTAGGGTTAGAGTTTTTAATGGTTGGATATTTGTCAAAATTCCATCAAAGTCTCTGCAGTAACTGGGGATTTTTGGATTCTGTAAAATCAAAACGAAAAAAAAATAAAAAGGGGATACAAGGACATGCTGAGTTGGAAATAGAAAAACGTGTTCTATGAATTTAGAATTATAAGACTCATTATGCTTTACTAATCAATAATGAATTTAAGTAGTATAGTCTTCAGAATAATAAGACTGATGAATCAGGCCCAAATGACCCAACAAGTGATGGTGAGTCGGGTCCAGGTGATCCGGTTCAAGCCCAAGTGACCCATTCCAGGATGATGGGTCAGGCCAAAGTAACTCGATCCGTTATCTGTTTAGTCCTTTGAGATCCGAGGCTTGCTTCACGAAACCTCGCCACGTCAAGGATACCACGTCGCTTCGGAAGAAGTCCTCTCCTTACCCGCTTTTACCAATTCGTGCGGAGAAGATCTCACCTGCCTCCACCTGCCTCGTCCCTCGAGGGCAGTTCTAAGGCTCCAAAGAGACGTTGCATTAAAGTCGTCCCCATCTGTTAGGGGAAGACTACAAATAGGAGAGCCCTCTCATCACTTGAGGGGCAATTGATATCTTTCCATTTTTCTACTCTTGTATTCTCCTAGCCTGTAATCCCTACTCATTGGAGAAGTAAAATACCACAGGCAACCTCTGCCTTTCTGAAGTGGACGTAGGTCATTTTGACCGAACCACTATAAATTCCCTTTCTCTCTCATTTATTTACCGCATTTATTACTGCATTTATTACTTGACTGGTGGTGTCCGAAACATATTTTTGGCATCATCAGACTCATTATGTTTTACTTACGAATAATGAATTTAAGTAGCATAGTCACTCATGTTTAAAATAAGCCGTACAGAGGCGGAATATATGGATTGTAACTTCAGCAAACATATAGAAAGAGCTCAAACTACTGGGAGGATTGAAGACCATGAGATACAATAAAGTGATTCTTTCTTTTACCTTGGCTCTATAATTAGTAAGGATGGGGAGATTGAAGAAGATATTGAATAGAAAAAAAGCGGGATGGTTGAAGTGGAGACTTACTTTTGGAGTGCTTTGTGACCGACGAATGCCAACAAGATCGAACGAAATTTTTTATAGGACAACGATTAGACCAGCTATGACCTATGGAGCTGAATGTTGGCCAATCAAGAAGCAACATATGCACAAAATGTATGTAGCAAAGATGAGAATGTTGAGGTTGATGTGTGGTAAAACTAGGAAGGATAAAATTAGAAATGAGCGTTTTTTAAAGCATTTAAGAGTAACAACAATAGGGAATAAAATTAGAAAAACCTGTTTGAGATAAACTGGACATGCTCAACATAGGCCGACAACATCACCAGTAAGGAAAAGTTTGGCTATGAAGGTTGATGGCCCACCAAGGGGAAGGACGTGAATGGATGTAGTAAACATAGATATGAAGAAGTGTAACTTATCTGATAATTTGATTCAAGATAGATTGGAATGGAGAAACATAATTTGCATAGCCGACCCTAACATAGTTGGAACAAGGCTTTGATGATGATGATGAGTCACTCATGTTTAAAAGTCACAACTTGCAGGTGCGCATGTCTGACCTTACATCTAATTAGAAGAAAATTATAAATTAAAAAGGCTTACAAAAGTGAGCCACATACATTGCTTTGAATTTCATCAATATCAACCAATATAATCGAATTCCAAATCTCCTAATCTGAAAACATATCCACATATCCATAGAAAGCCCTAACGACGTGTGCCACGAGTCATAGTGGGTTATAGGAGGTAATGTATACTTTCTCAGTTAAAACCCTATGATATGGTCAAGTAGTGCAAAATATATACTCTTTGGCTGCCACATGGTTTAGAATTTAAACTCCTAACTACGATGAGTTTTGGCCAGCACTTTTATAACTCGAAACAGTGGCAGAGCCAGGAATTTCTTTCTATATTTATTGATTTATTATAAAAAAAAAGTTACTTTTTGCAAAAAATTCAATTATATCCAAAGAAAAATAGTAAATTGGTATATACCCCAATCATTTTTCAAGACATAATTTTCCAGAGAAAAATCATAAATTTATAATCATTTTTCAAGAGGAAGGTGCATAATGAGTTCCCGATTGCAGTACCCCTATTAACCTATGCTAGTCACATATTAGACCTACATGGGCTTATTTTTGCTAAATTCAATCCCTCATATCATATGGCCCCATGCATTCCAATCAGCCTATTCTGTGACAAGGTATTGTATATCATTGGATTACATTTGTGAAATATATAATTGTTTCTTCTCCTCCCCCACAAGATTATCAAATTTCCAATTCATGTAGAGAGAGGAGAATAATAACAGCATGTTGGATCAAGAAAGGAAATTTCTCATTATCACGAAATTCGACTAAAAAATATCCTTGTTGAAGGTGTTAATTATCGATTTTAAGGGGCCCAAAGATTTAATTGTTAGATGGTAATAGCTATTGATAAGTACACCAAAACATTCATGGAGTAAACATTGGGGAATCTGATGCAACAATTGAAGCCTCTATGATCATAACTAAATTTTGGGTGAGTGCCAATATGTAGGGTAGATGAGTGTGACAGTTGGGGGGGGGGGGGACGAGACTCGTATATTTGGTTGACTTGGTTGTATCATTTTCCTTATTGTAAGGGTATTGTAAGAGTGAAATAATTCCAAATGTATCTTATATTCTTATTAGAAACTTTTGAGTAAAATTTTCAGAATCTATAAAATAAAGGTAACAAGGAATTAGACAAGAACAATTTCAAAGGGAGAAGAAAAAAAAAAGAATCAGATGAGGAAAAGATGACTTACCTTTTTCTTAAACTGCAGGCCCGCATGCTGGTTGAAAATATCATCTTGAAATTTCGAGCTAAAAATGTCAGCAGCAAAAGCCTGAAGAGCCAACATGAATGTCAATTGATATTGTTAATAGTGCTGCAAGCAAAAGAAGGAAAATGTCACAAAAAATAATCTTTCGAGACACCTCACTCCACATATGACTGTAACAAGTAGCTTCATAACCAACAACAAGACGTGGAAAGCATGAAGCCGGGTTGCTTCCTTCTAACAATGGAATTCCTAGCATCACCTGTAAGAAATAGAGCATTTCATTTAAATGATTAAAATATAATTCTTTCTATGAAAAAAGAGTTTATTCACAAAAACTTAAAAAACCAAGGTAAAAACAACAAAAAAAAAAAAAACTCAAGACACATAAACACTCAGTTTTCACCTTTGGATGAAGATGCTTGAGTAGTTCAACCATGTCAACATTTTCGCTGGAATGTATAATCTGATCAAAAAGGCCTGAGAACTTGCATAAATATACTTTAAAAGAGGACGGAGTTATATGGGGAAAAAATCTATCATTCTATAATTGCCTCGTCACAAAAAAACTTGCAGTTAAGTATCAGATAATAACAACAAAGAGACAAGGGCATTTACCCCTTCTAGATTAAGAAGGCCTCTTTGCACATTTTGAGCCCTTTACCCTTCGTGATCATCCATCCCATATGCCAATATAATATCACAGCCAATAATTTAGTAAATACACATGAAGAGATTGCTTTCTCACAATTCATGAGCAATCCCATGGGTCACTTTGACATGATTTGTGTAGAAGTCCAACACGAATAAGTAACTGACAATGGACTACATGATTTTTCTTTTCTTCTATCAGTAACAAATGAAAATTCAATACTATGAAAAGATGTTTGCAAACATGGCAGTTGGCACTTCATATATTGCAAGTCATTATAGCCAGATTGTAGTTGCTTCTTGACATCCTCATTCCCTCAATTGACACAGCACCCAGAATTTTCTCATGAATGACATGAGGCGCGAACCCAACCAAATAAATGGATGATTTTGCCGTTTGACCAAATGTATAATGGTCCCCCATCATTTGCAACTTATATCCATCTAACAGTCACCAACATGAAACAGATGCTCATGTTTTTCCAATCAGACTAATCTCAGCTGTCCAATAAATAATTTAGAAATGGACAACCACACTAAACGCCCAGTTTCTGCATTTAATTAGCACATAATTGCAGTATGGAACATCCAGTGCAGGAGTTTTTGGTTTCACACAGACAATGGTGGACATCATTTGAATGACTTGGGTCATCGAAATGTAGGCCATGGCCACACATGCACAGTTTTGTGGGGCAAAGCTAATGGAATAATTGAGTAATGAATATTTCCTCTTATGTATCCATCACGTGGTATTTTGATGACTAAGCTAGTCTCACTGGCTCTCACAAAACCACAAGCACTTTCTGCCTCTTGACATCAGAATGCCATTTCAAATCCCATACCTGATATTAGCATATTTAGCATTGCCAACAAGATTCACAAATAATCAAAATGGGAACCTTTTTTTTTCATTAGATGTTTAAATGGGAACCTAATTCTTTTGAGATGAACAAGTTTTTTGTTGTATTTTCAGATGCGAACATCTTCCGCACTTGTTTGCATGTCTGCATGGTATAAGATGAGATTAATCATCATGCTTGAAGCTAAATGCCAAATAAGCTTCATGAGAGAATATCAAATATCACTAATAAAGACATTTCATGTGAGAATTTGAGTATTGACATCAACAGACATCAAAATTTGAAGCTGTTTTTGAAATGCGTATACCATTGCTTTATGACTCAAATCAGATTTGACCGTACTTGACTTGGCTGAGCTGTTGAGCCACAATAGGCTGTTCAAGTACGAGTTTGATTAAAAAAAACTAGGTGAGTCTTGGTAGCTTTACTCAGTTCGACAGGGTTGGAGTGTGGGTTTCATATTTTTTTCTCTCTTAAGGAATGGAATATATGGCTGGTTCACACATATGTATTTTAATAATCACACAAGAGAACAATAGGGGTTTGAAAAAGTCACAACTTGCTAAGAAAAAACCACAATTCTCAATGAAGCATCTGCAGTAAGTAAGGAAGAGGGAAACCACAATTCTCAATGAAGACAAGAAGCATCTGCACTAAGTTGCATGAGCAAGGGTACATACATGTGTCGGAATCCTAAACTGGAGTATCAGATTCAGCAAACCTTACAACATAGGATTTGGAGTCGGCAATCGGCATAATATTTAACTGAATCTAAGTAAATAATTAATTTTAAACAAAAAAAAATAACATGCAAAAAATGCCACTAATAAAAATGATATACAAATCTTCACTCTAAATTATCAAGCAGTAATCTTATATTCATATCAATGTCTTAGCTTCCAAAAGATGAAAAGGTGTACTAATATTTCATCAAACTGTAAAACAATGTTTCAATTACCACTAAAGGAATTCAAGAAGAATCTGGCAGTGTTGTGTCCAATAAATGTTGGACACGGGTAAGTGATTCATTCCTCCATATAACATAGACTAATACTATTGTGTATATATTTCAGTAACAGTAATTGGAATCTCTTTCAATTCAGTTTGATAAAAAAGCTAAGAGGCGAAGTTTGAAAAACCCACAGTAAATATAGATTGGTCAAAGAAAAGGCATTTTTAATGAATCCTCATTGCAATGCCACCACTGATAGGAACAATTGAGTTTCTTTTTTTCTTTTTGATAGGTAACATAAACTTGCATTAAAAGAGTAGTATATTATAAGGCAGAAGAGCTAGAGAACAAAAGGGTACAACGAAAGTGGAGTAAATTACAAGGCAGAAGAACCAGAAAACAAAAGAGTAGAAAAGCATTTACCCAACCCAAAGCCCAATTACATAATAACACCCACCCATAGAGAGTGGAGACACTCTCGACCCCATGTTTGGCTAATGCATCCGCCATAGAGTTGGCCGATCTAACCTCACGCCTAAAGCCTACATTAATGGAAGAAGATAACTCCCAGATTTCATTAAAATAAAACTGAAATTTCCAAGGGTTTGCCTTGTGGAGAGAGACTCATGCAATCACATTAGAATAGAGATATTTTAATATCTCGAGTTTTGTAACTATAATGTAATACATTCTTATTAATATTGACACATAAAAAGAATACAGATATTCTACAGCACATCACTTTCCTGGGCCAACTGGAATGCCTCTGTGTCTGCTATACTAGACTATGATTAACACCTCCATAAAAGTGGATTTAAGAATCACCACAAAATGGAAAGATGAATTATTCTAATCAGATATTAAATAGGAAGAGAACACATAACAGGTGTAAGTAATGCTGAACTCATCAATCAAAAAAGTTTGAGAGAGATTAACCAGATCTCAATCATAAATAAATTATATCATAACTTACATAGAAGAATTTCTTGTTTTAATCTAAGGCCAGAAAAGGAATCACGCTTTCTTTTAAGCAATTCACACATTTCTTCACTAATGGGTTTGGTAATATCCTGCAAATAAAATATGCATGAATTAGTAGTTAGAAAATCAAGATATCCATAAAAAAGATGTACACATTTCATCCAGCACATCCATCAAAAGATTAAAAAAAAAAAACACAGAACCCATTTTCTATTCTGCAATCAAATAATACACAGATACACAGATACTAGCAAATCCACTTAGACCAGGTGTAGGGCTGTCAATGATCCATTGACATATTGATGTCAACAAAAATTGGATAAAATATAGCCTAATTGGGTGCTTTCCATGGCTTAACAATACCTAGATCAGGAAACCAAACAAAGATTGCAAAGAGCAAGAAAGTAAGCGTTTATTCTTAACACCTGATGGAGAACGTCACCTGATGGAAACCAGACAACATTTTTAGAGAGATCCTTTCGTAACACCTAACCCACAAATTTGCAAGGAGAGTTTAGATTAGTAAGTGTGTATTCTTTCATTGATTTACGAATAAATAATAATACTTACCAACTCTCCAACAGCTGACCAGGAATTTCTACAAAGTCGTCTGCACCCCGAAGCCCAGAGAATCTGGCAAATGATGCACAATTGCAGATATGATGGACCTGAAAAAAAAAAACATTTATTCATAAAAATCATCATATCGGCTCCATCCTAACACGTAAAGATCATCATCATCAACTCCACCAGTTTTTAACTGCCAGACGTGGGACCCAAGCCCAGGTAAAGGAGGAGGGTTGCGTTAGGTAGGTTGACAGCCGGCTTAAAATTGTCACACCCAAACATCCTAACACATAAAGATGAATTTAAAAATTTATCTTCTCCAAATATAAATCTTAAATGGTATTTGTAGAAAGTATTGAACTTTATATACCACTGTGTAGGTAAAACGGAAAACAGACTTATATTTATTTACCAGAAGTTGAGAGGCATTTTTGTCTTCTCATGTGATTAGTTATAAAGAAGAGATTAGGGTTGACCGATCATACAATTCGAGCAAGCCTCTCTCTCTCTCTCTCTCTCTCTCTCTCTCTCTCTCTCTCTCTCTCTCTCTCTCTCTCTCTCTCTCTCTCTCTCATCTTCTTCTGTCTATTTCGGCCAATCAGCGCCGCCAACAGTGTTCTGTAAGGATAGTTAAACCCAAATTTCCAGGATAACCATCTGGGCACTTGTTATACTTGAATAAGCTTGGTAAATGGCTATGACAATATGTGGTGTCGGTCTTAAATAGTACATCTACTATAGCACACTTCACTCGCGAAGTCATTGTGATACATGTGGAAAAAACCTAGCAAAAACCTCAGGCCAAAAAAAGAAAAAAAAAAAAAAAAAAACTAAAACACCTTTTAAGCAGGGAAAAAAGATATGGAAAAACGGATGAGAAATCAACTCCAGAATACAGGAAAGGGATATGGAATCTAAATTATAAAGCATCAAAATATCAAATCAAATTTTCATTCTCTTAATAATTCATCAAATGAACAGTGAATTCTATGAAATGGAGCATTTATAATTTCTACAAGGAATTAGACTTATGGCTCAGTAGCAATCTTGCTATAAGGCCAGACGTGGTCCTGACTCCCACTACATCTTGAATAACATTAAAGAGACTCTCTCGTCCACACATTCATCCAAGTGTCAAGATCTTGTAATCTCATCAAGTCGCACGATCCAATGCTTCTAAAAGAGATCATGACAGATCTGATCTACTGGGTCATCAGCACCAACAGACTCAAGAAGAGCAGGATGATCAAGTTATGAATGCAGATAAAAATCATCTTACTGGCCTGGCCCTGAAAGAAAACTGCCCCGCACTGAATAGATTCGAAAGAGAGGCTGGCCAAGCTATGAATGCAAGCCTCACAGAATATTCTCAAAACACTAAACCTAACAAAAAGACGACTATTCAGAAAATCTTGTGCCTTCATTAGGAAGTCTACAAAATCAATTACTTGAGAATTTCAGTGTCCTCGGTCTCGAAGTAAAAATGTCAGACTTTGAGATGCTTTGCCATAAGATCAGTACAAAACTGTGAGGATGGGAGCGTAACTCGCAGTTGGCTGGTGGTCGATGCATGCTAATCTGGTCAGCAGCATCAATGATCCTAACTGTAGGAACCCGTAAAATCATTGTTAGCATTCTTGATGGCATTGAAAGGAACTGGAATAACTTTTTTGGCATGGAGCCATGGACAGAATCGTTGTGGCATGCATCCAATGGGCTGAGAAACTATCTTCCAGCCAATGTGAAGTGGGGGTTTGGTACTTGGGTTAGAAGAAGCCAAGAGATCAGATTAAAGCATTCCTTGGTTGGTTAAGTTAGATTTGAAACAAATGAGGCATGCTGGCCAGGCTTTTCCAAGAAAGGTACCTTGGTTGAGAAAGACGTGAGTCTGGGCCATTGATTTAGCGAACACAGCATAGCAACACAGGTTTGGTACTACTCTGGCATCAAGTTTCCAGAGTTGAAGAAAAGTTAGTTTGGGCCTTGCATGGGACAGAGAAAAAGGGAAGAGAATTGAAAAAATTCCAGTTGTTTTGCATGGCACCACATGATTATATGTATTAGTGAACTATACGATCCAAATAGGGCAAGTAACCATAATAAAAGGATTAGAACTATCCTTGAGGATCATAGTTATCAGAATCCTACGATTCGTATCTCGAATCTTAAGGAATACGATTCGTATCTATGTAATGAATCCCATTTACAAATGAATCTTAGGGTTCAGGTGTGAATCCTACGACGTTTCATTGAATCTTACGATTCAAGCGATTTGACTAAGCGAGAATGGCTAAAGCCACTAAGCTAATATTAATAATCTTTTACCTTTTTTCTTTCTTTATTCTCTATTTCTTTTATCGCTTGTATTTTTAAAAGGTTATTTAGTAGTTAACGAAACCTCATAAGAATTTTTTCCGGCTTTGATAAGGTTTTAAAGATGAATAAAGAACATGCATTTAACTAAAGCATTAGACTGTACGTATGGTGCTTGTTTATATCTTCTTCTTCTTTTAATCTATTTTGGATTTTTTTTTTCTTCATTAACACTTTCTTAACTTTAAGAGATATCCTACCGTATAAGATTGATGGTTTGAAATTTTATTTTATTTTTATATTTTGATTTAAAGATAATAAAAATATATATATTGATACTTTTAACTTATTTAACTATTTACACATCATTTATTTCATATATATATAATAATATATGTCATGATGTTCTTGATATGATTGTATGATAAACTTACTTGTTATTATATTTATACTACTATAAATAGAAAAATGGATGGTTATCAATAATTAAATTTTTTCTTTTAATTTTTAATTATTTTTCATTTTTATTGGAAAAATAAAAAATCCTACGATTCGCAATTCGATTCGATTAATGGGTATGAACGATTTGCGATACGATTCCGATTTTGAAAACTATGTTGAGGATAATTATAGAAATAAAATTTCTCTCTTAAGAGTACAACAGATTTATGGGTTGTCTGACATATGGGTCCATGATCCAGGCCCACAGGTCCATTTGGTACCGGCCCATTTCCAGCCCATTTGTGCCTATGTCTCTTCTTTACACGACTTACTAAGAAGCTTTGTTCCTAATGAGGAGGGAGAACCATTCTTGGAGATGGGATAGCTTTTTGGCAGATTTGGAATGCTCAGAATGATAAATATTTTAGCTCAATCCAATGTGATCAACATCGGATAAGGCAGACAATTCCAACTAAGTGCTTGGAGCAACAGGCCTAGTTAATTCAAATTTGCCAATTTACAGGTAGAAAAGGGATCAGCATCTTCTGGAGAGAAACCCATTGCTTGGAGACCACACAATGTTCGAATAGGTTTACAGATAGGCTGGCCAGGAGGAGGCCTACTTCATTTTGAAGCTAGATGAGAAACTGCCTCAATTGGGGTGGTATGGTGATGAAACTGACTTCAGATCTCCCTGCATGAGGAAAGCATCATTAAGTTTTTTTTTTCAATTTTCTTCATAAATGAATAGAGCATCTCGAAAGGAGCAAATTATTGTCTGATTCATCCAGATCAACACAATGCTTATGTTCATAATTAATTTTTTTTAAATGTTAAAACTCCTGTATCAAAGTAGTGGATTCTAATATACACAGAACCATGCACTTTTCAAAAGAAGCTTTCATCAAGCACACAAAAGGCGGCATGATGAGTAAAACGTTGCAGTAATGACCACTTTTAGATGAGTTGGCATGCAATGATGGAGTTGATGCAGAGGTGTTCCACATTATTTTCTATAAATTAATAAATGCAGAATGTTGAGTTCCATAAATGGTTCATTGGGTGAGACAAGAAGTGGATGGTCCTCTCATTTGTGGTGTTTCTCGGTACAAGTCTATTTAGAACTAGAGGTTATATTGTTGTAAAGTCTTCAATGTAGTAATTCAAGTCTCACTTAAGAGTCATTTTCGGCAAGTTGAGTTGTAGGGTTGTGAGATGTACTCCACTTGACTTGTTGAAAAGTTGGGTCCCACAGATCCATCATGTGATGATTCATTGACACACAAACATGGGGTTTGTGGTCCTTCACTCTGTGGTCTTTCTCAAATCTCAATTACAAGTACAAATTGGAGATTAATATTCTCGTTAAGTCTTTGATTTAGTAATTCAAGTCATATTTAGGATTGACAAATCTACTTGTAGGCTTATCAGATCTCCCACAATGGGCATGAGAGCTACTATTTTTTTTTCTTCTTGTTGCAATCAAGGGTCATCTTCAATCCTTTGATTGCGTCAAATAATCTATTCTCTCACCATATGAAACACCTGTAACAACTAATCAAAATCAATTAGATGCATCAATAACAATATAAATAGCGATCTTACCACATGCATAAACTCATGGAAAAGATTAACCACTTCAGTGAACCGTAATAACCCTGGGTTGCCATCTGCTTGCTTTTGAAACTGAGATGTGAGCAAAGCCACTGGCATCTAGAGATAAAGATAAATGATGTTCAATAAACAAAAATAATTAATAACTCATAGAAAGACTAAAGTTACATGTACTTTACTTAAGTGACCACAACTGTAAGGTATGGAAGAATTTTTAGATTGAAAAAACCACCATCGAGATTAATGAGATATAAGATGATCCCAATTCACCATTAATGAGAAGAAAAATCAGAAACATAATCCTAAATTAATATCAATTTGCATTAAAACATTGAGGCATAAGACTATGGATGGAAAATATACAAAAAGCTTATAATCCATTTAATTAGTAAATATAAAGCAACTTGAGCGATGACGGAACTGATTAGTATGGAAGTAATTTAATAATAATAAAAAAAAAAAAAAAAAAAGCCCTCTTAGATTGATGTGAAATAAGTGAAATAATAGTCCTGCAGACTCCCATATGGAAGGAGAAGTACATTTCAGTTTACTCTTTCTCAAGAACTAAACTTCTAGCAATAGTTTTTGTATAGGAAAAAACATGATCTTCCTCCTTTTATTGTCTTTAATTGATAAAATAAGCATTCAGTTCCAGATTTTCAGGATCTTTCCACCATTTTTTTCTACACTCTAAGCGTCTTTGCCCAGCTCCACCTCTTCCAATAATCTCCCATAGTTTCTAGTAAAAAGGACTTCTTCAATTTACTATTAGGCCCTTTGCTGCCACACCAACAATACACTGCGCAATCCTAAACAGTCTAGACCATAACAAAGTAAGAAACCAGAAGATACTCCGAAAATGAGAGTTACCTGGCGTGCACCATTTGAATAAGTGCATCCATTTTGAAGAGCTATAACGCAGGTGTGACCATATTTTCCTTCTCTGCTTACATAATAAACATGTCATTTCCTTGTACAATAGCAAGTGAGTGTTCCAGGAAAAACAAGCTAACGAAATATCAAGAAGCTGACCTGGCATATATATCAAGATAAAAATAACCCAACAGCTCATTAGAACTGTCCAAAGCTGAAAACAGGCGAACATCTCTGTGCCAAACATCTGCTTCTTCAATTTCCACAAATCTAAGGCCTGGATAAGCCAAAAGGAAATAGTAATGTCTGAAACGAGAGGAATAAATAAACCCAAGAAAAAAAAATGATAGTTCTGTCTAATATATATGATTAATAATAATAACCAGTTAACAAACAACCACTGTAAAGTTAGCATCAAACTCAAGCATCATATTATTACCAAAAAGATCTTGGCATATCTGGAAAATCCCAGACAGAACCAAGCTGACTGGAAAGTATAGTTTAACAACTCCAAGATCTAGCCCAAGCTTCTGCTCTTCTGCCCTTTTCATATAGTACAATAGGTCTTCAACTCCGAAATTTGAATCTCCTTCCTCCTTTTCTAAAATAATAAGATATAACTTAAACAAAACAATACAATTTTTTTATGGGTAAACAAACAATACGGTACATACGATGACAGTAAGTCAGAACTGACCTTCAAGTCTTTAAGCATACTAAGCTCTCTAGCAGCCACCTCTGTCAAATGAATGGAGACATCTTCCAAAAATTCAAACACCTTAAGAAAAAAACCCATTAAATATTGGCATAATGCTGCAAGCAATAGAAGACAGGTTGTGGAAATAGGCAAGGGAGAAATGAAGGCATTTAAATTAACAACAAAAAGCAATGAAATGTAGATCCTTTCCTAAAAAAAAATGCAAATGATGTTGCTGTTGAAATGCAGACAGAAACTTCAATTGGTTTCATAATTTCAGGGATGGCAATTGGTGGGAAAAAATGACTTGAATACATAGATGGACATGTCACAGAACCATCTATTGATGATCCAAAATATAGTGAACAGGAAGAAGCGGGGATTTTAATGATGAATTGGATCGTTAGTTATCTGGATGATGCAACAGCAGCTAGCTTCTGATATTATAGAACAGCTAAAGAATTGAGGGGATTCCATTTCTACAAACTGCGCACATAAGAAGAATAATGTCAGAACTTATCAGTTGACAAGGGACTTGACACGGTTCAGACAGTGTAGCTTGTCTTTAGGTGATTACCATGCCCAACTCAGGAGGATGTGGCAGGAGAATGTGGCGTGAACTTAATCTATGTTGACCCACACGTCCATGTTGCGCAAAGGAACAAAAGGAAGAGTCAGAAGCCTAATTTATATTTGAGCAACTAGGGGGTACAAATCTGGACTGTGCGCACAGATTCTGATTCTTGATCTGCCCCTACCTTCAGGAAATGTTCACCCTCCCACAGTAACAAAGAGAGTAGAAAACAAGTAACATTGTCCAAACCTCCTACAATGACACATGACCATTCCATTTTGGCTAGCACTACTGTTGGGGAGATCATGGTACTGGTGGTGATGAGGGGTCCTGGCGGGCTGTCCACTGCTGTAAAAGATAAGCTTTATTTCATGCCCTGTGGCCTATACTTGGCATGCCTGGTAGCCACATTGGGATTTGGTTGGCCAGCCTCATAGGCCCATTCAGCTGAATCAGAAAATCCAATGATATAGCCCCTGTAGTGATGGGACGACTACTAAATGAATACAGAACGTGAAGAGATCTCAATGCTCCAACACAGAGTTCAGCATTAGAAAGTGCGACTTCATCTCCCTCTATGGATATGGCCACATATGTTGCACCATTTGCATCTTTGATGCGGCCCCAATCAAAGGAAAAATGGGCTGCAATACTAAACTTAATTGCTGCTTTTCTATACTGCAACTAGAGAAAACAACAAGGAGGAGAAGAGAAACGAGTGCCAAAACAGACACCTGTGTAGATCTTAGTTGTAGGCTCAACTCATCAATCTTCACAGAATATACAAAGCCAAAGGGGGCTAATTTCAGTAAATGAATAAATCATCCAGCAGTTCTATTTCTGGTAGCCTGTGTGAGTGCAGTCTTTATTGAGAAATCAATAAAGGAAACCCTAATAATACATTGATGCTAGAAGCCTATTCTCTTCTATAATTTAGAATCCTACATTACCAATGAGCCCTAAACTTAAAAAAGAACCGGAAAGATTAAAAATAAAAGAAAGTAAAGGAATTGCACGAGATGCACTATTGGACCTGGCCTCCTGGATTGTTTTCTACGGGCTGGCACCTGGGCTGAAACGGTATGGCCCATAACTTGCAGAAATTTAGATATCAGTCTAAATTAAGGGACTGTTTTATCAAAATAGTCCATACAATGTATAGTTTGGAACTGTCTTGGGGCCCAGTTGGCCCAGTTGGAATAGTACTATACTACCATACTCATAATTCAGAAATTTAAACAATGCATCAAACAAACTACCATACACCTTACTCAGAAGTCCAAATACTTCATAAACTGAAAATTCAAGAGAAAAGTGCCCATATTTTCTGACTTCATCCATTATTATGGTTGACTTAAATAGTATCACAAGAAAAAGAAAAGATGAAGAGGCTCAGAAAAAAGGGAGAACAAGAGAAGAAAACACGGGGGGAAAAGAAAAGGAAAAGGAAGACGAGACTGTAACAGTGGACTGCGATGGTAGACTATGACAGCCAGTTGACTGCACAGGAAAGCAACAAATAATAGAGAATACTAAGATTGGTTTTTTTAGATGAATATTTCTATTTATAATAGGATGATATTAGATTTGATTTATATGTGATCAAGATTAGATTAGATTATAGTTATGATGTGATCAGAGTTAGCTTAAACAAGGTTTTCGTTATTGTACTCTATTAATAGCCATTGGCCATTCTCAATGACTCATGGTCAATTTTGTGAAATTTAGTCCTTTGAATGTTATCATGTATCAGCAGATCCAGGTCATTTCTAATCTTTGACAGGATTTAGGTTAGATTAGATTAGATTGATGATGTGATTAGGACTAGGTTCAATTCTAGTTATGATGTAATTAAAGTTATCTTATAACTAGGTTTATTGTACTCTATAATAGCCCGGCTATTCTCAACTAAATACAACAGTCTCATTGATTGGTGCAATTTTGTCTTTCCACTATCCCTATAGTGTTAAACGCCTATAGTTGTGCTAATGGTATTGTTGTGAGCTAGACCAAGAAGAAACCTCTACAGCAAAGACCATTTAAGGATATTTCAATTTATACCAGTATTCTAATGAGCAACAGATTATTAAATGCTACTTTGAAAACTGGGAAGGGAATCCCGTTCAAGGACGATATAAAATATCACAAACCTTCGCGGGTGTTTTTGCCATTCTAGGTTCAACAGCATAATCAGCATAGTTGGAATAGCCAAGCAACCGAGCAAGTTTATGGCGTAAATGGATCTGAAAAAGAAACAAAAATATCAGTGTCAACCTAGTTTGCAAGTACTTGAAAAAAAAAAATGTTGTCAATATAACATGACCATGAGTAATGTCTACCAACAGGCAATCAGGGGCAGAAGGTACGGATATGATTCTTTATTGCCATCCAGTATTACAGGCATAAGATTCTATATCTCACAATTCATCCACTAGCATTTTGGCAGTTGCCATGCACATCATACAAGCATTGGTAACAGTCAACATTATTTCATAGGTGTATCTTATTTTGGGTGTGGGACCTTGGAAGCTCCATTTTCTACTCTAGGAAACTAATTTTCTATCTAAACAAATTGATGCCGTGTTCTAGAATGTTAGGAGATTGGTTAATGGAATGGCGGACTCCTGGGCCAAGGAAGGGGTGGCAAGATAAATATCTCTGTTTGATGCGCCATTTTGTAGCCTTTTTATAACAATTTTGTAGCCTTTCTATTGCTTTAATATATAGTATATTACTTATATACCTACGTTGTTCTTTTGCCTTCTCTTGTCCCTCCTGTTTGGTTCTTATATATGTTACTCTTTTTAATTTTTTTAATAGAATTACCATTACTCATCATTAAAATAAAAAATAAAAAAACTGCCTTTCAAGTGGAGGGTAACAGAGGAATGCATCTCTAAGAAAAATAAAAAAAATATTGCTATGTAGCATATGCAATCGTAATCATAATCTAACAGCCTTAAACAAGTATCATAAAACTATGTATTATACATTTTCTAACTTTTAGATGAGCATGTCCATATCTTATAATATATAAGACATAAGAGAGGGAGAGTGCTAATACAATAAATATTATAGAAGAGATAAGAGAAGGAGAAAGCTAATACAATAAATTTTATAGGCGCATTCTATTGGCACACAGAAAAAAACTCTTCACACACATAATTTTTTTTAAATGCCTAAACTACCCTCCTCCCTTCCCCTCCCCCACGGCCCAGTCACCCCACCCACTCCACATACCCAGCCTCTTCCCCCTTCCACCCTCCTCCCCGTACCCAGCCCAGTCACCCCATTCCCTCTCGTAAAGGAGTAGGAGGAGGGGAAAGAAAAAGAAAGAAAGAACAGAGAGAATGAGATGGGTAGGGGGGCCTGATTCATGTGGCAGCAAGGAGATGGGAGAGAGAGAAACATAGAGAGGGAAAATGGCGGAAATAGAGAGAGAAGAGGAGAGCTTGGTGGTGGCCGGCGGTGGAGCTGGTTGTCGCCGATGACGACGGTGAAGGAGCGGTGACATGGGACGGTAAGGGGGAGTGAGAGAGGACCGAAGAGAGAGGGGAAAATGAGAAAGAGATGGGGCGGCAGTGAAGTGGAGAGGAAGAGGGAGGGGTGGGGAGTGTCGGGTGGTGGCGGTGGCAATCGACGGCAACGAGGGCGGTGGCAGTGGCAGTCGGCGGCAACGGTGTTCGGTGGCAGCAGGAGGCGTGAGGGAGAAGAAGAAGAAGGGAGGGAGAGGAAATAAGGGGAGGGAGGAAGAGGGCGGGGCTGCCGCTGTGGCCTGCCAGCTGGTCTCCCTCCCAGCCGGCAACTGGGAGGGGAGAGGGAGGAGGGTGGAAGGGGAAAGGGTAGTTTAGGCAATGTTTTTAAAAAAAAAAAACTGTGTGTGAAGAGGTTTTTCTTGTGTGCTAGTAGAATGTCCCAATTTTATGTAAGGGAAGAGCACCAACATGGGGAAACACAGCCAAATATGTTGTTTAGGAATGAAAAAATGGAGTTTTCTTTCTTTTTCTTCTTCTAACTTCTTCTTCTTTTTGTTTTTTTTTTTTTGGGGGGGAATTCTTCTTATGGATTAAACTCTGTATTAGTCACTAGAAATATTTATTTTGCTACTATGCCCTTGAGTTATTCTGAGATACCATAGCTTCCGTTTATTCGTATGGAACTTTATCAAAACCACTCAGCCTAGTGAGCGAAGAATAGTCAACTCTACAGAATCTTTGGCTCACTTGGTGAGTTTTTTGGCCAGTCCCTATATGTTACTGGTGAATCAATTCAACTCAGCGAACCAAGCCTTGTCGGGTTGAGTTTTTGGACAATGACTGTTTAAACTTAAAATTGATTAAGAGGCGCAACAATAATACAGGATGAGATGCAATCTGCAGAAAAAACCACTTCCAAATCATGATTTCTGATATCAAGACTCCAGATTCACTACATCCAATTCTACAATAAGTCATCGAATTAAGAAAAGAATTGCAGAAATCAATAAATTAAAATAGCTTTAGAAATAATTTATTTCCTTATTACAAATAAATAACCTCACAAAGGACCATTCTCTTAAAGGGAACATTACCAGGCTTTCTAAGATGTGAAAATTATCTTTTCCACATCTCTGACCTTGTGCCACTGCAACTGTCTTCCTGGTGGTTCCTACCTTCATTACATCAAAGCAATCTGAGAAAGTGGACAAACAAGATGTACTCCACTTATACTTCAAAGTGATTTTTCTTTTTCTTTTTTTCTAAAAGGACAATAAAAAGAAGAGCAATGATGAAGCTTTTGACTTATGATATAACAAAAGGAGATTGCAATGATTTTAAGGAAACAAAGTAATGAAACAGCAGCAATAGTTGGAAAATTATACTTCGATAGGTAGGGGTGAGCAAAAACCGAACCGACCGATTTACCAAACCGAACCATAGCTGAAATTTAATTTTGGTTCAGTTATTTCGGGTAATTCGGTTCGGTTCAAATTTACTGGCAAATTCGGTTATATAATTTCGGTTCGGTTAATGATCTTATTTAACCGATTAACCGAAATATATGCAATTTTGTTTTGAATATTTTTATTACCCATTACCCAGCCCACTAAATATTTTTAGATTTGTTAGTTGGAGTGTTGTTTATGGTTATTGTCTATTTGTGTAATTGTGTTTAATGTATTTTCAAGCACTTCTATGATATATCATTTATGGATAATGGATTTATGGGCCAATTATTAAGCCCAATTTCACAAATGAAATGTATATAATATAGCAATTTAGTTCTAAATTTTCAAAAACTTGGGCAATTATTAAGTCCAACAAAATGCATCACATTAACCGAACCGACCGAAAACCGAACCTAAATAATTCGGTTCGGCTCGGTTCGGTTAAAAGTTTTACAAAACAAAAAATCGGTTCGGTTCGGTTCGATTAATACATTAAAGTGGTCAAAAAATTGGTTTGGTCAAAAATTCTTAAAATAACCGACCGATTAACCGATTGCTCACCCCTATCGATAGGAATGTCTTTGAAGAAAGCACATTGTTTACATACGTTCAGCACAAATATACACAAACTGGAGCAAACAGTTTTCGCCATAGGTATGTAGCATACACATTTTTGTTGGGATGATGCCATTACTAGATCATAGCTATGTAATGTGTGCATTTCTTTTCTAACTTAGTCAGATTAACTGAAAACAATACCACAACTGACCATACGTGTAGGAAATTGTAAAACATTAGACAACCAACTCCAACAGTTTTCACCAGTCTTTTGGCCTTTTCCAAGCACAATACATCACATTACAGGCACAGCTCCTCAACTATTTTCTAATTCTTCAATTCTGCTGTGATCTTTATAAATGTTTATTTCATAAATCAAATCTGTTAAGCCAACTTAGCTAAGTATTCAAGAAAATCCGATATTGTCAACTCAGCATACTTCTGGACAAGTTATCCAAATTTGTGAGCACTGGTACATGTTAAACCAAATTTTTTTATGATGACAAATTAGCTAATCAATCAACAAATATTATAGTACTTTGAATGCTATACTATCCAATTGAATCAAGCAAAAACCATACACTTCAAGTCCAAATAGTACAGGAATAGTTATCCAGGAAGACACAAGTATGGTGGATTCTCAAAAACATAAATTGTTGAGATACCAGTAAATAAAAAGAAAGAAGGACAGAGAATAAATAAAAAAAAAAAAACACTTCAACTGAGTATTCAAACATTGTGCTTGCAGCCCAAAAGAAAAGGTCCATCCTACACTGAGGTAGGATTTCTACAGGTCAAACTCCATTAGACATGGAGATCAGTTCCGTATCTGAGCATCCATGCATCCCATTCAGGCAACCATATAAAACTTGAACATGACATGGTTGTTGCCACTTGCCATTGAACATTGATGCGTGGTGAAAGATAAAGCAAACTTTAGAAGCACAACACACCAACATGTCCATTAAAAAATTGAAATATATATTTCAACAGTATATTGGAAGTATTTAAATTTTAAAAGAGAGAATGCATCTATAAGAAAACATGTATGTTAGATACTCAAATACAAGAACAAAATTATTAAGGGCTATTCAATTAGAAACTTATAAGTGTCCTGATGTGCAACATGGATAAGAGTGTCCTTGTTACCAGCAAACCTTTGGGGAGTAGGGTGGGGGAGCATTGATGCACATAAATCTGCCAAGGCTAGCAAACTGAGAAAGACTTACCTTGCAATGCTCTAGTATTGGAGCAGTGTGCTGACTCCTAAGTGCAATCTTTAATTTACCATTGTCAGCTCTGTCTAAGCTCTGGATAAAATTACATTAATTAGTCAATTATCAGTACATTAATTAGTCAATTATCAGTACATAAATTAACAGAGAATCGAGAATAAGCCATGCGTAACAAATATAAAATAAAAATAGAGAGAAAAGAAGAGACAATATTAATTGTTCAGGTGCAGATCAAAGCAAATATATAATTACAAACAATGTACACAAAATGACATGTAAATCACTTCACCACTAAGACCAAAATGCCAGATGGGCATAGTCCATTACTACACACAACTTGCTCTGAAGAAAGTAAATAAAGTGAGTGCAAATCCGGATATTTCACTTTATTAGGAATAATACCAATAGATATCTTGCATCGGAAAAGGGGAAAAAACACTAAACTCAAACAGATAATCTAGGGATAATGTAATTATCTATCTAATTCTAATCAAGCCATAACTGATCTTAACAGGTTATCCTCATAATGTTAACAGATTATTCAAACATAATGAAACATATTGTAAATCTCTGTTCACAAAAACATACAAACTAAAATGTACGGATATGAATAAGCACTGTTGCAAAAATCGGCCTAGGCGGCGCCTAGGCACTAGTCGGTGGTCACTGCCTAGGCGCTAGGCGGGTATTAATTGGACTAGGAGGGGATTAATCGGGCTAGGCGGGGATTAATCGGGAATTAATCCCTAGTCCATGCCCACCGCCTAGCGATTTTTACAACATTGTGAATAAGCAAATAGAATAGGCCTAAACATAATTTTAAATTTAACAAACAAATACATCTCTCAAACAAATTAATATAAGGAATAAACATAACTAACCTTAATGAACTCCTGAGGCAGCCCAACCAGCTCAAACTCACTTAAGTAAAGAACACTATCATCCTCATTTAGATTTTGAATATATCGCATACTAAGATCATCAATTTCAGTTCTCAACCGTTCGACTTCTTCCCTCTTGCTTAAGGAAAGACTCATTCCATTCTGTTCAAAATCTCTAACCTGTTATTTTGAACAAAAAATAATTATTGTATAACTCTGAGAAGCATGACTTGGATTCCCATTTTCCATATCAGACAAATAAAGATGCATTTGATTGGAAGGACCATACTTTTTTCTACTCTAATTAGCACTATGAGTTTAATACAGTGCATTGTCTACAAGTTTCCATTTATATTCTTTTATGAATAGCTCACACAGAGAGACGTTGGACAAATGTGGTTGATTCTATCAAAGGAATAGGTAGCATATAGGGAGCCCAACCAGATAAAGAAAGGTTTGTTCAGCAGCCTGGCATATATAATCCACAAGACTTTGACCAGACAGAAAGCCCATTGAACTGATTTTTGGTAAATGGACAATCCACAAACACCCCTTTCATCTAGTGGGGTGCACTCTATGCCACACGTCTTCTTTCACAATTTTGTTAAATTCATCTCTGAAATCTCTCATCATGCTCACAACTTCTTGTACAAATTAGTAATTACCCATGTGATCCGCCATTACTTTAGGTATGTATGGTACATGTCTGTAATAGATACTCCATTTGCATCTCTGCTTATTGATGTGGTTCCAACAACAGAGAGCACCATTCTAGACCTCCTCAGGTTTCTCTCTATTTTGATGCCCCGTCTCTTATATCTATAAAATTTAGGCCATCGTAAAGCTGGCATCTAACTAAGTCATCCTCTGAAGGAAATGGTATGGAGCTAGCACGTTTTTAGAAATAACATCTACTAGAAACAAGAGGACGAGTGTGAGAATTCGATTTGGTAGTTGGCATCTATACTTTGTATGTATGGATCCTATAGTATTGTTTGTTAGTGCAATAGCTGTTTAGTAATTTCTCTTATATAAATGAATTTGGGGACCAAATTCCTTGTTAGTGGGGAGAGAATGTAATGTCTCATTACCCACTGTTTGTGGTTTCAGTACCGCAGTTGTGCTAGAATAAAAGTTTCTTAGTTTTAGTTAGTTTCTTTCTGAGTTTTGTTCGAGGTTGTTCGAGGAGTTGCAACCGTCTTGAGACTTTTCCAGTCTGCTGAAGAGGGTTTTGTAGCATATCTTGTTGAAGTTTAGAGTTGTTCTCGATGTTCAGTTCCATGTCAGTGTTAGAGATTTAGAGTTTTCTCAGTTTGCAGGCTACAATACATGATTTGTTCAGGGTTTTCTCCGAGTGCAGATTCGTTGGCAGAGTTGATCAGGTAAGTTATACTTTTGTGTGGTTAGGCAAGTGTGAGATTAGTTTTGAGGAAGAGATTGACTTCAGATATTACCGGCAGGAAACGACAGTTTTGAGATGTTTCTGGAGTTAGATTGAGATTTGTATAGTTGCAGGTGACCGATGTTCAGTTTGTGGGACAAAAGAAGCCCATGTACCAGAGTCATTTCAGCTTTACAAGCAGACAGGTTGATTCGAAGTGGGTGTGAAGATTATGATATACCTATGATATGTGAATTCCCAGATGTCTTTCCGGAGGAGATACTACCAGTTAGAAAGATTGACTTCACTATTGAGCTTGTGTCAGGAACAACACTAATATCCAAGACTGTGTACCGCAAAGCTCCAGAAGAGTTGAGGAAGTTGACAGCGCAGTTGCAAGATATGGTAGACAGAAGTTTTGTGAAACCAAGTGTATCACCATGAGGTGCACTGATTCTTGCACCGTTTCTTTTGTGGAAAAGATGGATAAGTAGTGGATCCAGCGTAAGTGGAAGCAATGGTCAGTTGGAATAGCTGAAGACAACGTTAAAAATCAGGAGTTTCTTAGAATGGGCAGGTTATTACAGACAGTTGTAAAGGAATTTTCTACAGTTGCAACCAGTTAAACAAGTTGACAAGGAAAGATGTTTTGTTGATATGGTCAGAGTAGCGTGAGATCAGTTTCGAGCAGCCGAAGTAGAGGTTGACTATGGACTTTATGATAAGAGAGACAGTTTTGTGAATTTTGCTGGTGTTCTTGGGATTCTATCGAGATTGGTACTGATGCAGGATGGGAAAAGTAACGACCTACGGGTCCACATAGTCAAAAGAGCATGAAAAGAGATATATTGACCATAACTTGGAGATTGCAGCAGTTGTTTTAACTCTAGAGATGTGGATACACTAACTGTATTGGGAGATTTGAACTTAGAGCATAGAAATTTACAGTACTTGTTTTTTAAGGAGGATTTAAACTTGAGACAACAGAGGCGGATGCATTGAGTAGAGATACCATCTAATGGATAATTGATAGCATGTTACGATGAGAGTAGACATTTTGGGCAGAATCAAGGACAATAAGAGGAATGAACCGTAGTTGGTCAAGATGATTGAGAAGATTGCAAGCAGACTAGAGTTCGGACTCATGGAGGGTGTGTTGTTTTGTCAGGGCAGATTGTGTGTATCAGATGTACGAGGACTTATGGAGTCACTACTTGTGGGATAGCATGAAGACAGAGATAGCAGGGTTTGTGTCAGATGTTTGTTATGTCAGACAGAGTTATAGAGTTGTGAGCAGATTGTGGGTCAGATTGCAAGCAGCTCGAGCATTATCTTGGGTTTCACTGTAGCTTGCCACCTTCAGACTTTAGAGATCGAGTTTAGCAAGAGTAACCAAATCTTTTACCTATGATAAATTTAGTCATTTGGAGGACCAAATGTTCTAAGGAGGGAAGGATGTAACATCCCGAAATTCCAAGGTTGTAATTAGTCTAGTTAATTGTGCTTTTAGATAATTAAGCTTGTTTATAATCCAAATAGGTCCGATTAATCATTACGGTCGCGTGTGCGAAGTTGGGTTGAGACGCGACCTCGTTCGGGTATAGTAGGGGTGTGTGTCGCTATTTCTGGAAAGTTCCAAGGGCTTTTTAGTATTTTCCGCTTTTCGAGATTTTGGCACCATCGGGTAGATTACCTAATTTCCAGGACTTTGTCCTTCTGTTGCATCCCGATCTGGACCCTCGAACCTGACCCAAAACCCAACCTGACCCGAACCCACCTTAACTTCTTTTATTACTTTCCCAAAGTCAAACCCCACCCCACCTAAACTAATCCCATGTGAGCCCCACCTCATCATCTCACTTCCATCATATCCCCACCCCCCTTAACCCACGTGTAACACCCCCCACCCATCTCACTTTCCCCATTTCCCATTTAGGTCACATGACCACTTCCCCTTATTCACCCCACAACAACAGCCCCCATCTCCCTTTCTCTCATCACTCTCGTTCTCCCTCCCTCACTCTCGCTGCACTGTCGCCAGACGCCACCGGCGATCACCACCATTGCCGGCCATCTCTCTTCTCCACTCTCTCATCTCATCTCATCTCATCTCTCATTTCTCTCAATCTCCCTCACCCAGCCATGCTGCCCGCACTGTCCCAGCGCCGTCACTGTCGCCGTCCACGACCACCACTTGCACCATCACCGCCGGCCACCACCGAACCCGCCTCTCAATTTCCCTATCTCTCACTCTCTCTCTCTCTGGTTTTTTCCCATTTTTCCCCTTCACTGTTTCTCTCTTTCTTTCCCTATTTTCTCCCTTCTTGCTGTCAACATGAATGAAGCCATCCACCCATTTCATCCTCTTATTCTCTCTCACTCCTCCCTGCCAACGTGACTGAGCACCCATCTCACCACTTCATTCTTTCTCTCACTGTAACCCTTCATCTCGTATCCACGTCCACAGATGCTTATCATAGACTGGAACCTATGCATCTTTTTTTTCCTGAATGGTGCAAACTATGCATTTGTTGCAGTGCAAGACCCAAGGATTTTTCCACAAAAAAAGAAATGAACCTCAAGACAGGCATATGGATCCAACAACAAGAACAGTGAACCTCTAATCATTAAAATCAATCTTTTTTTTTTTAATGTTCTAATCATTAAAAGCAATCAAAACACAGATATGGAAATAAAAGGACTATGTTCATATTTGCACTCATACACGATTGCATTTTATGGACCAAAAGATGCAAAATGATTTTTTTAATTAAAAAAATTACAAAGTAATTTAAAAGAATAAATAAATTGTTTAAAATTAAGAAACTGTATTTGAGAATTTACTGAAACGGAAGTATTGTCATGTATGCAATAGATCAGTCTTTCATCCTAATTTACCAGATCTAATAGAGAAATCTCCAAAAGTACGGTGTCAATGTTATCATATGACATACCAAACACTGTACATAATGCTTGTTTTCTGGGCTTATCCATTCCCCTCTTGCAGCAACAGCTTTGACGACACGATATACATCCTCACGCTTGCTGATCACCTTGCATGAAATAAACAACTGTTACACTATAAATGCAACCAAATAAATTTTAAGGTAACCCACTCCTAAATACAGTAAAAAATATAGACTACTCTTTCCATATTCATTTCAGGGAACAAGTATGTAACTTGGGACCAGACCATTATTCTCAATGGCTGTGACACAGAGACGCTCCGTTGAAGCCACAAGAACAACCAAAACCATAAATTTGCTAAATAAAAGATCACAATAAAATTACTACGTACATTAATATAAAAGGAATTGTCGTAAAAAAATTTAAAATTTAAAATTTAAAAAAAAAAAAAAAAACTCAAGGGCATAAAATGTAATGTCATTTACAATCCCATTCACATCTTTTGTGTTACACATCAGGCATAAATGAGGTGCAAAAATGGGGTGTATGGATTAAAATAGCAGCCGCTATGTAGTGTAGCTGCCACTGCGCTAAATTGAATTTATCGCCACTCTCACTTGTAGTGGCTGCTACAAAGGCATGGCAGCCTGCACTGACAGCTACTTTTAATCGTCTTTAAAACACAGAGAAGGACTTCTTTCTTCTCTTCTTCTCTCCAAACAACAGTTTTGCACACCCCTTCTAACCTTATATGCTTTAAGAATTTTTAAAAAAAAAAGACAAGATCTCAATGGCTGTTTTGTAGGTATATCCTAGTAGACACCTCCTTAGGTATTAGCAAAGGTATTCTTTTATCAACTCTCAACAAAAGTAACATTGTTTATTTTGATGAACGTTAATTCGTCATTAGTGTTCGACCTTTAAACTTTATTTGAACATTACGTTATAATTTATATATCTTATGTTATACACAATTGTGCTAAATTGCTTATTTGATTATGAATCCAAAAATGCATAATAGTTTCTAACTTCGTATGGCTAACCAACATGAATACATATGAAAAAATTTGATCAATACTGTTATTTTATAATCATCCAGCAATACAAGACCTCCATGCACTGAGGGACCATCACGCTTTGAATAAAAACATCAAATTCTAACCTGGCACCTTTTTTAATTCACACCACTACGCTCCATCGCAGCGACTACTAAATATCACCCATTACGTAGCATTTTGGCCTCCGACCACTACTCCTGCCTCAACCCCTATTTTGATTCTTGTAAAGTGTAAATGAGACCATTTTCATATTCAAATTTCCACACTTGAAAAGGTGTGAAACGTTTTCTAAAATAAGGAAAACTGAGGGGGGTTCTCGCAATTTTCAAAAATAAATAAAACTATATATGTGAAGGGTTGTCTAACCCTAAAGGAATAACAGCCATAACTCTCCCCTTCCAAATTCTCTCTTCTGCTCGTTTTTTTCTTTTTGAAGGTTTTCTAGGCCTTCGAGGAAAAAAAAAATTGAAAGTTTTTTTAACGGTAAAAAAAAACTAGAACTATTATTATGGACATTTAACATGGTATCAGAGCAGACATGCAAAGTAGCACGAGGCTACCAAATGACAGACCCTAGGGGTTTGGATTGGCAAAAAAAATGAGATTTTTAAGTGGTTTAGATTAGCCGAACATAGCAAAGGTCATCAGTTCTTCAAGCGAGTTCACCAAGTTTGATTTTTGTTGCTTTGGATCAATTATTTGCTCCAACCCTCATCAATTTCCATCATCTAAAGAAGGCATGATGAATAATGTGTTTATACGAAGGAGAAAACAGGTCACACAGGATTTCATCATTGACTGAATGTTGACCTTGAATTCAAATGTTTGATAGCCAAAAACAGGTAACTTCCTTCATTTGTCTGTTATCAAAAGAGGAGATAAAGACTACCTAGGGTTTGTGGGAACCCTGTAGAAGATTTTTGGGTTCAGATTTGGTGACGTCATAACCTTAGGGCCGAATTCAGAACCTATACTTGCTAATGTCAGTATCTAGGCGCCACTGGTGGCCTAGCTTTTGTAAGGAAAGTTGTGACAACCCCTTCTATGCAGGTTGGGTATTCAAGACCATTTTTCTCTGATTGATTTGTCAAGAGAAAAACCTATTGTTGTGCTTGGGAGTTTAAACATCTAATGTCATCGGTTTGACCTGTGAGTTAGGGTACTGTTTTTAGTTTGTTTGGAAGTTATTTAGAGGACTGTTGGTTTTTTTTTTTTTTTTTCAATAAAGAGTTTCTGGCTCAAGGGCTTGACATGGAAACCAAGCAAGAGACAGAAAATGCAATCAGTTCCTCATCTAGATCAATAGGGAATTAATGTAATTAGTACCTCATCTAGATCAATAGGGAATTTAACCCCTAATGCAAAACTCACAGTTTAATTGTTTAACGGTAAAAAATTTATAATCAATGGTCATATTCAGCCGAATTGGCTCTTGGTGGAATTCTTAGTTTAGGGAACATTGATGGAACTATTCAGGAATCGTCCAAGAGTGACTCCCAGATATCCCAAATGGAAGGCAGAGATATGCTAATCATTAATTGCAACCTTCAACTCTATGGAAAATAATATATCAAGAAGCTTTCGTTATTGCAAGACAACAAAAGAGTGACTGGCAGATATCCTAAATGGAAGGCAGAAACATGTCAGTCATTAATTGAATCCTCTTTGCTTGCCTTGATTGCAATTTTGGTTTTCTAGAACACTCACATTTGTTCTCTCTCTCTCTCTCTCTCTCTCTCTCTCTCTCTCTCTCTCTCTCTCTCTCTCTCTCTCTCTCTCTCTCTCTCTCTCTCTCTATATATATATATATATACACACACACACACACACACATACATACAGCTACAGTATGCATAACTGTAATAAAAATAATAATAAAATGCAACACCTGCACATCAGAAGATGAGCATCAATTCTTCTCTCAGCCTCGACACTGGCCTTCCTCACATCATCAAAAGGGGATACCATCTTTTGGAATGCACATGATTGAACCAATGAAAACTGTTGTGCCTCTAATTCAGCTAATGGCTGGATAACATTCATATATGTGGCCTGCAGAGCATGTTATATTAGAGGTTAAGTAATTGATTATCCATGAGTGCATAATGGTAACCATGAAAAGTTCAACAAGAAAACAGATTAATAGATTATATAGGTAATGTCACGATTAACCATAATCTAGACAGGTGACCTGCATTGTGAATTACAAAAGTAATGCAAAATGCAATTGAATGAGATTTTTGTAATCATTAGTCATTAACAGGAAGGTTATGGCGAAGGAAAGTACATCACATCACAGATTGAATCAAAGAGAATTAATTCAAGATAGCCCGAACAGATAACTCAAGAAAGAGCATATCAAACTTATCAAGGAGACAAGCAAATTATAAAATGTCATGTGTATGAGAATATCCTTGAAGGTACTTCCATTGAAATCCTATACAGCCCGGAGCCCATCAAGAAATATCAACTTTAATTTCCTCCACCACATGGACAGATGTGAGAATTCTCAAAAATTCTCTTGTTCATTTCTTTCCGTAGCTCCCAAATGCTGCAGTCCAAGCCCAAGGCCCACTTGCATAAAAGAGAAGGACCAATGACCCTGGTTGACCAGTATTTCTTAAGTAGAGGGCCCCATTTTTCTCACTAGAAGTGACAACAAATCATATGCATGTGTGAGAGAGATAAGCTTGATATGGAGATTGACCTATGTTCTTTCCTTCCCCCTTTCTCTGCATTATTAGGTGCCAAAGCAAGGTCGCGGGGATTTTAAATTTCAGTTTTTTCTTTGTTGGTGTTTTGGTGATTTTAATTAGATGACCCGATTCCAATATGTTCAGCTCCTTTCAATTTTTTCAGAAACTTTTTTCTATCTTTGTGTACAATACCATAACTGATTCTAACAATTATTAGCTCTCTCATCTCTAGCATATGGTGAGTAAATGGAAGAGTGCAGAGAAAGTTGCTGCAGTAAAGATATGAGATATTTTGTTCACTTTATAACAATTAAGCTCTTTTGAAGTAACTGCCAGTCAAAATAAAGAATACATACAAATATCGTCACGCAAAAGAAGATACAACTATTAGCTCTCTCATCTCTAGCATATGGTGAGTAAATGGAAGAGTGCAGAGAAAGTTGCTGCAGTAAAGATATGAGATATTTTGTTCCCTTTATAACAATTAAGCTCTTTTGAAGTAACTGTCAGTCAAAATAAGGAATACATACAAATATCGTCACACAAAAGAAGATACAACATTGATATGTTAAAAATAAAAAGGTCTCAACATCAATATCCTGTATAGTATATAGCACAAATATCAAATACCACCATGACAAGTTAAAAATGATAAATGCAAAACATAGAAGACACTTCCATCATCCACCAGACGCCAGACTTGATACAACGTATCAGCACTTAGAACTTTCATTTATGATTACCCAAAATGCTAGTCTTCCTTAAAACATGAAAAAAGATCTTTGCAAAAAAAAAAATTGAAATTAAAACAAAAATGATGAGCACGCCTTGCACGCATAAAAGAAAAGAACGATTGAGGATGGGAATTGGAAAATACTTTGTTAAGGGGAACTGAAGCTACAGCATCATGAACCGCTTTAGATTTAGCAATGACATTGTCGGCTAACTTGAGAACTTCAGATGGCGAGAGATTAACCTGAACAACCAGTCCAGGGAGCTCTGCAGCAATGAAATAAAGTATGGGATAAAAAAGAAACATCAATATCTTATTTGTATTTATATCATTACGGTGTGTGTTTCAGAAAACCATAGCATCCAAAAAAGCATTTCTATCAAGTGGGCTGGTGTGGTTATAAGGCTTTGAGCCATACGCAATACAAATGTTTCAGAAACATGAAACAAATAAAAATCTCATCTTTCATCAATGGCGTGTTTGTACGCAACAGGTTTCACATGTGATTTCAATTTCTGTGAAAAACAGAAACCAAAGATTTCATTTTTTCGATGGTTGTAATTTTCCATTGTTTGGTTCCGTAGAACATTTTCCACAGTGAAATGAGGCACTCTTCTTTTATCTTGGGTCCGAATCTGCTCTCCCCAGAACCAAATAGAGAAGATTGCTTTCACCCCAGAAAACAAAATCCCAGAAAAATCTTGACATCAAACAACAAAAAATCACTCTCCCCCAAAAACCCAATCTTCCTTTTCTACCGAAAATGATTTCCACATGACCAGATAGATACTCTCTCACGATTATAAAAAAAAAAGGCGATCAAAACATGAGCTTTTCACCAAAATGCAAGATCCAAATCCTCACAGAAACATTTGGAATAACCCGATTTAGACGATGTAAGTTGCAGACAACTCACACAAGTTTTGTTCTTTTCCATGTAATTTGATTTACATGGTTATGTTTTCATATTCATTTGTACCTTTGGTGGTCTTCTTCTTCTTGTTCCTATGGGAGTTGATTGCAGTGAGAAGGAGATTGAGGGCTAAAGCAGCAACAGCAGCAGCTCCTGCAAAGGCGATGACTTTCCTCTCTCTCTTTTCCTTGGCCATTGTTTGCCAAACACCGAAATGGGAGGGAAATGTTCGATGAGAGCAAAGAAAATAAAGAGTTCCGGACAAGACAGTATGACAGTAGAGAAAATGACCCGGGAAATAACTGTGCGTTTGCTACCATCTTATGCATGCTGTGGGGATTTCTCTATTTTATGGTAATCTCACTTGAAATCATGGGGCTCATGGGCTGCTGCACTAGCCCGGGGCCCAACCTGGACCAGGCAGGCATTGGGCTGGGTTTGGGCCTTGGGTATTGGTGTTTGGACTGGTGCTGAATCTAAAATATGTGCCCATTTAGTATTTGAGTCGGCTTGGATTGAATGATAAAAAGACTCGCCTAGTTTGACATCTATACTCTTATTATAACAAAGTCATCTAAAACAGAACCATAAAAAAAGAGGTTAAAGCTCTTATTTCATATGCCTAGAAAAAGAGCATTTTTTTTAAGATAGTTTGTTTTTACTTTTTTAAAGTGAGTAGAGGGTAGAATCGTGTGTGAAACATTTTTATTTTCTAAATATCTACATGCTTTAAACATTTAAACAAATAGAGGTTGGAAACGAATAATGGGATAATATAGTCATTTGATAATATTGCAATAATTTCAAATTGGGAAAGGTCATGAATTTCAACCTATGAACACAATAGGTTTTGAGTTTGGAAAAAATCAACCCTAAAAAAGTGCTATTCACCTTTTTTTCATTAAACCACTCATTTAATGGATCGGCTTATTTATGGGAGTAGATTGAGAAGCTTAAAGGATTGAGAATCATCCCCCAGTAGTGACCATATGACCAGTAAATCTGACCTAACATATTCCAAATCTGGCTGGGCATTTTTCATTGCTTGATTTTATTTTTTTTCAAGCCTTGTCCAAATATTTCCAAATGATATTATTACATTGGGCCAACTTGTAGTCCTTAACATAGCCAAGTCATGAGTATATGTAAACATATTTCAATGAGCGGGACCCATATATTTGCAAAATAGTATTTTCTTGACCATTTTAGCCTTGAATATATATACAAATAATGCATAAACATGTAAAATTCCACTCAGAAATTAAAGTAGTTAGGAAATAGTGAATTTGTGGAATCCAGGTTGCATAAAATTCTCAAACAGGAGTTTTGATATGAAATAAAAGGGGAATCTAAGAATATTATAATTCAATAGCATTTAGGAATTCCAACATGTTAAATTCTGTAAACTTTTTCAAACATGAATTTCAAAAATTCATGCAAAGAAATAGAGCCTTAGGCCCATTAATCCAACCTGATTATTAAGGCTTAAGTGAGTGCATACATAAGAATGGCTTCTTACTTGGGTGGTAAGGAGCATCAATTTTTACTTGGCTGCATGAGATTCGAACCCCGGGTACGTCACCTCTTCCCGCTTGTATGGGCTTTATTCCCGCGTATGCGGGCTTCCTTCTCACTTGAGTTGGCTGCTTTTTTATATATATGCGGGCTCTATCTTGATTCCCAGAACCCCTTGACTAGGGTACCAAAAAGAAAGTGAGTGCATACATGCCACCCATAGTGATCAACCTAATCCGAACCATTGGCAACAATAGTTGAATACCATCATATAAAACCCCCAAGCCCTTTCTTTTTCAAAGTTCGGCAACAATAGTTGAATACCATCATATAAAACCCCCAAGCCCTTTCTTTTTCAAAGTTTGAATTGGTTGAAAAGACTTTGGAAAGTAGGTTTTCATCCACCATGATTCATGAATGATGGTCGAAATCATAACTAACATTAAAATGGTCCAAGGCAGAGAAGTAAGGTTTGAAACCCCAATCCAATCATTCTAGAGGGAAGGAGAACTTTTTTCTCCTATTGGTAACAAAAGGTTGTATGGGAATTTGCATATTATGGTTAGGTATGTGGAAGGTAATCCCAATCAAATAATAAAAAGTTTCTACTGCAAGTGCAATCTACCATGGAAGATCCAGGCTCATTACTTATGCCAACGTACCATCCAATCACAATTAATTTATGGTTTTCCCATCCTGTTCACTGGTTAGTCCTGTAAGTTGGGAACCCAACCCCTGGACATGCTTCCTTTGCTCTCATCACCCATCCCAAATCAAGAATTTAAGGCTCAGGTTGACATTTCCATCCCGATTAATGAAAGGGTTAGATTCAGTCCTATATTTATTGGCTAACCTCAGGGTTCAACCTGATCAATGTTGTCTTTGAACAATTGATGTCTTTGAACAACCTGATCAACGCTTGGTAGAGTAGTTGGTTGGGAACTTCGTAACCACCCGGAGGTCTCAGCATCGAATTCCACCAAGTGTTGGAATCTCAGGTTAGGCTTCCTAGCCTGACGTACCCGGTGAGTGAAAACAGTGGGAGACCACCGCCCCGGGGGATTTAGTCAGGTGCTCTAAGAGGTTCTGGATACTCCCGGTTAGCAAAAAAAAAAAAAATTTGATGTATGGTCCATTAGTTCTGAAGACCTTTCTACCAACTCTCCTCTAATTTGTTCAACAGAGGGTTGGTGTTGTAGTAGTTAGCTCCGGTAGAGTCACATCTCTTGATAGTGTTGGTTGGTAGGTCAACCAATAAAATTGAAAATATAAGTATATAACACAGCCATAAAAAGAGGAATCATACCCATGGGCAGGGGGTGCAAGTACTGGCTCGGGCCAAACTTGAACCCTGATGGCCAGCCCCAGCCAAAATTGGGGTTGGGCTTATTAAGGATTGGTTTAGGCTTGGGCTTGGATTTTGAAACACAAATGGGTTCATAATCGGGTTCAAATTTTGGCTTCACCCAACATGTACAAGGGAAATTCTATTTACACCCACATTTTTTCTGAGCACACTTACATGAAAAAAATTATACACATATGGGTGAGCTCGACACAAAAGGTGGGTGCAAATAGAATTTCTCCATGTATAAACATATGTATAATATAAATAAATAAATATTTATTACAAGTGCGTCCTAACAGTGATAAACAATCCAAGTGGCCTATAAATGCTAAGGATCTCTAAATAATCCCAAATTAGCGTTTCGATATGGCCCCTGCAGCAGGTAGCTAGGCCACATGATTTCTAACAATATGCTTTTTATTATGTTTTTTTTTTTTGAAAAAAAGAAACATTATGGCCTCCACTCGATGCCAACTCATTAATCAGGTTGCGTTTTAGCTCATGGGATCCAATTAAATGTAAGTTATCCATGTCTTGATATCATGAAGATAACTCAATTGTATCCCACATGCAGATTATTCCATACCATATGGATTGTGATTAACAATTGGGATTTTCTTGTATTTTAATGAGTTTTCAAGTATCAACATTTGCGGGTATGATGGACTTTCTTATGATAAACACAGTTTTTATTGAGAAGATTTTAAGGACTGTTCCTGGTGTGGGCAAAATATTTCTGGTGATCAAGGCAAATGTAAGAAAGCTGCAATGGAGAGTATAAGTATGGAAAGGATTGATCACTTACTAGGATAATAATAATAAAACTTTGAAATCAATCAGTAGAAATTCTGATGAACAAGGACAAGGATTAGTGCGATAAAAATTATAAATCAACCATATATATTACACAGCAAATTGGAGCTTCTAACACTGCATGCCATAGGACTCCTAACTCATTATTTTACCAAAAAGAAAGAAGAAAAAAACATGAATTCTTTTATTATTAGTCAGAAAGGCTAACGACCTCTTATTCAAATTGCTTTCAATAAATATTCATTGATTTCTTTTCCATGACATGCCTCCTTAGCCCAGGAATGTGAATGTTGGCGATGTAATCCTTCCAATCAATGCTTCCTGCATCGAACCCAAACATTGATCTCTCTTCTTCAGACATATCCTCTATCAGCTTCAGAGTATTTGTGTCATCAAACCTGATATGTTGGTTTCATGTATCCGAGTTACTAGTTAGTCATGAAACCTGATATATATCTTACAAAAAAGTATAGTCATCAAAATATACTTGATCAACTGGCACTTTCAAGTACATGTTTCTACCATGTTAGGAATCCTGTGGCATGCCTGCCGCGGTGCCACATTGCATTAAGCAGGGACTGTGATCAAACTCCTGCCAGAAAGTTTTGGATGGACATCCAAATCGCGTACTTATCTTCTCATCCTAGTTAAGAGATGTGGAGTTTCTGGGAGAGTAATATTCTACGGCAAGTGTGAGTGACACCTCCGCGCGCATTGCTATTTATAGGGAGATGGGAATTCTAATTCGGATCATCCAGAGATCCTTGGCAATTGCAGGCTTAAAAAAAAAACATTTAGAATAGAGCTGGTGTCGACCCCCATCCAGGACTTGCAACCCAAACCATGGGGCTTGTGATGATTGGCTCTGATATTAAACATGTGTTGCATGCAGGCATGGTGCGTTGACACTTGAATTTAGTAGAAAATCGATTTTGGAAGATGACACCCATGATGATGTTCAATGGAAGTAGATGGTCCACCTAAATGTATGAGACCTGTAGGGGACACTGAGAGTGAATGGTGTGTGCAAGTTTTTTCCTTGACCCACTGCATCTAGCTAAACAAGGTAAGCATTTGTGATTCGATGACAACCGTAAGGTGATTGTGGTGATCCTTTGATCGCGGGAGCACACCTCAATCTATAGACCCCATCATCAGAATCTCCACATCCTAATGTAACTAAGATTCCGAGTTTCACTTAAACCTCGCTCAGAACAGTTATGCGCTTGTAATATAAGAGTTCCTTCATGAGCCAAAAAAAAAAAGAAAAAAAAAAGAATAGGTGCAGGGCTCTTTGGTCAAACTGTTTTACCATCAGCCCCAGGCATGGATATAGGAGGAGTTTTGCATTAGGTAGGTTGACAGTCAGTGTAAGACTTTTTTCACAACCCAAACATGAATTCTAAGCAACCCCAACATAGTTGGGACTAGGTGACAAGAATGTCTTACCTTCCTGCATAGAAACAATATGCTTGGTATATATTGCTCAAGTGCTTTACTTGCTCTGCCTGCATCTTCCATATTCTCTCTACCCTTTGAGATGGTTTTTCGGCCAAACCAGCCACAGAGACTTCCCCTCTCCTATGAATAGCATTAGTCCAAATATCAGAGAGTAACTCATCTTCAGAGCTAAAAAACTTCATAGGTTGAACATGAGCTGGCTTCCCATTGTTATCTATGTATGGAAAAGCCTCAAAGTGCTCAAAGAAATATCCACAGAGGTCTTGGAACAAAATAGGATTTGTTACAGATGAGGCGAGGTGATAGATTTGTGTCTCTTCCATCCTGGCACTATGTTTCGCCATTGCAGCCAACATGGCATTTACGACCATGTCCACAGGAATCTGAAACAAATGCAACCCACCATGTGTGTAGTGTTAAGGATAGAAAAAAAATACACTACAGGTACATAAAAACCACATTTCTACTACTTACAATATCAAGGGGTACTTCCGGGTCAGCTAGAATGCTTGTAAGGTGGCCTTTGCCGTAGTATGTAATAATTGGATCCATCATCCTAAGGAATCTAGGGCATAGTTAGATACAGTACGAGAAAGAAAAGAAAGAAGAAGAAAAGATAAGTAGACACCAGATATAGCTTGTTACAAAAAAAAAAAAAAAATTACTTTTAGCAGTAGAAAAAAAAAAAGGCCAAGGGGTCTAAGGGTTTCCACCAATTTTAGCGTGGAAATATAAGAAACTTTTGATGGTGGAACAAAAACTGCCACTAAAGGCTATTTTTTTCGGCTGTGAAAAAACACTTTTTTTTATAGTTGCCTGTATGAACCTGTAATTTAGAAAATGAGTGGGCAAATGAGATGAACAGAAATACCTGTTTCCCTCAATCCAACCGGGAAATGGCTCTTTGATTGTACTCTCGACAACACTAGGACGGATAATTACTAGTGGTATTTCTCCCCTCATGTTATTCACCAACATCTCTCCCATGGCCTTTGTAAAACTATAGGTGTCTTGCCACCCAAACATCCTTGCCCTGTTAATGAGCAATTGCCACAACCAATTTTAATTTAAGTTTGTATCTAATATCATTCATAAGGGACATTAAAGGAAGTTATTGATGTGGATTTGATGGAAGATATTGATAAATCAGCATTGAACAACATGACCTAATGGGACCATGCCAAGAATCCAAGGTGATCAGTAATAGAAAATGAAATCTTATCACCTGTCTAGACCCATTTCTTTCATCTTTTTAGCCATCGGATTTTCTTGAGAAGCCCCAATTAACTCCATTCCAGCTTCAACATCCAATTCGGGAAGGAAATTAGCTGATGATTCTGTAGTCAGTCTCTCCCTTGCTATGCTTTCTCCCATGTGAAAGGGCCTCTCTAAGATCCTTCCTTCCCTTTGCCCATTCACATATGCTGTAATTGATATAAGAAAGTCAAAATGACACAAAAGGCTATAGAAAACATTCATAAAAAACTTTTAAAAAAAATTTTGGTTTTCCATAATATATACCTGTTGATACATGCTGAAAGAGCTTCAGTTTCTTGCATCGCTGTGCGAAACGCATTAGCCTACTTGGCCCTCGCGTGTTGGTGTCAAGAGCGACATCATACCTGTGATTTTGATGAGACCTTTGAGCGTAAATTGAAGGAAAAACAAGTAGTTTAAGTAGTAGAATAAGAGGAAACCTTTCGTCAAATGTTGTATTTGCTGCAAGATTTACGATAATATTGACTTCTCTAGCAATCTCTTCAGCTAAGTCTACTTCTATGTCAAGATCATCTTTCCTCACATCCCCCACCACAGGAACTAACTTGCTCAACATGAAAGACTGATAAGACTCCCCATGAATTTCTTTAAGGCATTTGAAGAGATCTGCTTGCAAGATCTGAACAAAAGATGAAAGATGGTAATCAAGCAATGAAGAGAGAAGTAAAGGAACAAATGTACTATAAGAAGATGAACATGAATTCACATACTTCATTTTGCAGTCTCTTCATTGCAGCTTCCTTACTTTTTGCCTTGATTACCAGAAATATTTTTCCCATGTCAGGAATTGTCCTCAAAACCTTCTCAATAAGAACTGCATTTATCATAAACAAATCCACCATACCCACAAAAGCTATTATCAGTAAACCCCATTAATATAAAAGGAAATGTACAACATTTAATTACATTCCATATGTTATGGAATCATCTGATGTGGGAAACACAATTGGGTTATTTACATTCCATATGCTACTTATTCATTCTTCTTATTATCGAAATTATTAAGTCACCAAGAAGACCAACTTTCTGCATGTTTTTTCTTTTTCAGCATAAAAAGGAACTTTTGATGGAGTCCAACTACGATGAGTTCAGACATTCACGTACGCTTATCTCTGTTGTTAGTGCTTGCCTTGCTAGGAGAAAATTCTCTAAAGGCTGAAAATATACTCAATGAGTGGATTGCATGCACAGTCCAGCTCTATGTGGCCAACTTAAGCTCACCTTTGATCAGTCCTGCACCTTTCACACTCTTGTCATTCCATGATGTGGCACGAGGCCCTTGAGGCCCCAGTTTAACACTCATCAAACTTTCACTTACCATTGCATTTTATCAAAAAAAAAAAAAAAAGAATCTTGGTTAAAACACCATGAGACATATATTAAAAAATCAAGGGCTAGGATAATGTGTCAGGTCTAACTTTTTGGATAACCCCTTACCCAAAAGGAGACTTCTATTCCCCCACCCCCCTCCTCTTCTCACGGACATATATCTAAGTGGGCCCCTTGAGTTGGACTGCATAAGAACAGTAAGTAGTATGCTCGCTTGAAAAACTTTCTCCTTTAAAACGATTGAATGTGTCCAGCTCGGTGGGGCCCTCTTGGGCCAACCTTTGACTGCTAACACTCTTGTCATCCCATGATTTGGCATGAGACCCAATTTTACACTCATCTAATTTTCACTTACCGTTGGATTGAATCTCAAAAAATCTATCGTTAGAACACCATTTAACTTTAAAACTAATCAAGGGCTAAGATATTATGACCGACCTAAATATTTTTTTGGCTGATCATTAACCATAAGGGGATCTTTTCATCCATTATCTCCACTTTTGGCATGAAGTCATATACATTGATTCCACTTATTAAATTGATCAAAATTGCCTATCATGAGGTAGCTCGGTTGGCCTAGGAGCATGATTTGTTTTAGGAGGTTGAGGATTCAAAACCGCACTACTATATTGAAATCACAGGGAATTTATTCGGCTCTCTCTAGGCTCCTAGGGATTAGTCCGGCACAAAAGGCTGAACACCTTCCTTAAAAAAGAAAAAAAGATCAAAGTATGTGTGGGGAGAGCAATTAAGAGGTGGGGCCCTTATCACCTAATAGGAAGGGAAGCGGGTTCTAAATAGAAGTGCCTTCCTTTGCACTGGCCGGCGACCGGCCCTTTCCACCCCAAAGGAAGGTGCAAAAAAACACTCTCACTCACCTTTACTAAGAAACCCAGTAGCGCCTGTGATAAGCAAGTTCTTCCCTTTGAGGAATCTAATAATTCCGATACCATCAGAGGACATGACCTCCTTCACTGCAATCTCATCTTGGGTCTTCTCGTTTTGCGATAAAATCGACCCTCCAACATCCATCTGAGCTTTTTCTCCATCTTCTATTGATAGTACCTTCGAAATTCTCTCACTTCCAGTGTTCCTGCACAAGAACATGTCCTTCTCCTTCTTTGACAAAAACAGGACGGTGGAATTGTACTGCCTAGGGATTGAAAAGGTGGGAGGTTTGAGTGAGATGGGACTAAGGAAGAGAGTCCTCATTGCTGCTGAAGAAATGTAAGATAGAAAAAAAAAAAAAAAAAGTGCCAGTCAGTGAGAGAGAGAGAGCAGGCTTTTAGAGAAAAAAATGAGTAGGGACGTGAGGAGATGGATATTTAAATGTGTTATTGAGGAGATAGGTCATGGGCGGCATTTACCTTCGCCAACGGCCCTCTTTCTCCTCGTGTGCACGTGTGACATGCGGATGTCACATTGTCACTACTTATCACTCCCCCGCCTACTCTATTGTTCACATGCATCCATCATGTAGATGTAGTGCTCACTTAGATGCATGTATATCCAACAGGGTTGGATAAAAGGAAACTTCTCCTGATGAATAAGGTTCGGCAAAGAAATCAGCCCCTTTTAGAGTGTTCTAGTCCTTGGTTTAAAAATCTTATAAAGTTCAATGGTGTTTTAGCCGTAAATTATTATTATTATTATTATTATTATTGAGACTCAATCAAAAGTTGAGTGAATGTTTGATCAGTGTAAAATTGGCCTCATACTAGATGATGAGATAACAATAGTGAGAAAGGAGCTACAGTTTTGATTAAAGGTGGGATCAAGTGGGCTTCAAAGAGTTGGATCATGCATGCAGTTTTGGCCATAGGAAGACTTATAGGCCCCACCCAAGGCATTTAACAAAAAATGGGATTTTAATGTTTAATTTTTATGGAGAAATATTCAAGTGAGAACTAGTTCTCACGTATTATATGAGAATTTTTTTGCGGGGACCCAACTAGGAACTCATCCAAACCTAGCAACCAATAGGGAACCCCCTTATAGTCACTAATCCCAAGGATTGGCACACATCCGAATGGACTAAACCGTTGGATCGAGGGTTGAATATTTTTTTTGAATATGAAGCCATTAACCTTGTGGGCCACGGATGAAGGGGTTAGGGGCATGGGTTTGGGATCAAACTTGATACTTGGGGTGATCTCATATAGATCTTTCCATTTAGGGGCATGGGTTTGGGATCAAACTTGATACTTGGGGTGGTCATTTTTTTAATATTTAATTTTTATGTACCCTAAGATCTAGACTCAGAACTGCATGTTTATAGGACTTACTCCGTTTCTGATGGACCTGCTTACTGATAAAAATGACCCACTGTTATGTGGTGATCTGTTTGATGGCCCATATAACAGTGAGTCATTCCATTAATTAGTCATCACATGCCTAGCCTTCCCTCATCGTTTCATTATATAGATGTGTCGGTTCCTTACACATGGATTTGTTACCTTACACATGGATTTTGTGAATATATTAAAATACATTTAAAGCAACTGAATAGCATAAAATAAGATCTTCATATCCCACAGGCTAGCTCATTTGTACACCCTTCATATATATCCTTGATACAGGTTGTCTCACGATCATGATAGGTCATGATACGAATGAAGTGTCCATTTGATATCTTGAGGATTCTCTTGCTGAGATGGCTCACCAATTTTCTCATGTAGAAACGGCATGTGATGACTAATGGAATGGCCGACTGTTATACGGTGATTTGTTTGATGGCCCACCAACTTGTGGTCTTCCTTATCACTTATTTCTAGACCTGACTCTATATCGGTTAATCAATTGGCAAGTGACACTTATTTGTCACACATGTGAGATAGTGGCATGCATAGAAATTAGAATATTGATCGCTAGGTAGCTAGATGACATTCGGGTTGCTAACAAACCGAGCAACCTCATGTTATCATGCATCTTTACCTCTTGAAAAACCTTTCTTACACTGTTATGCATGTGACATGGGATCCATGCACGTTGGACTCGATTTCTACAATAAACTAGAGGGATCTCTAATCATGACTTAAAGCACATGCTGATGCTGGGCCTTTTCTAATTCATATCACAAAATCACGTCATGAATCCGGATCTTCAACAAAACTAGTTAAGGCTAACTTCCACAATTATTGTATACATGAGAAGTGGCATGTTGATTGGGCCAACTGGCCCCACAAATTCAAAGGTGACTGGATCATCTTGTCTATCAAAGCACTGCAGCTGCATTGGACCTGTAACGTTAGTCACTGATCCAGAAATTGACAAATTAAATAGTTGTATACTTGATGAGTTTAAGACTTGAAACTGGAGGTGACTGGATCATCTTGTCGAGTGAAGGTGAGTTTTAACTTTAAGACTTTAATTTGAATTACTAGTAATGTACTTGATGAATTTATAATTTTGAACTTTTGTTATATGTATATATTATATATATAGTTGCCAGATGGAGATGATAGAAATCACGGTTGGCCTGATTTTTTGCGAGAAAGAGGGTCCCAAAGAGTCCTTGAAACCCCTCCCCCTCACCCCTATTCCCATGTGGGTCCCCATGTGGGCCCCACCACACAATTGAGCTTACTTCAGCTTATCTTATCCTAAGCTTCAGCTTAGGAGAGCTGACCCCTTTATATATATATATATATATGGAAAATATTCATGCGCATCCATCCCTCACCATATTATAGTGAGGGACAACATAGTAGGGTTGACTTTATAACACATCTGAATCATCCACGCACATGAAACTCCCTTAAGTATACCAGACCCATTAAATTTTCGCCAATCCAAATGGATTGAATCGTTGGACCGATGATCAAATTTTTTTTCTTTAATATAAAGTCATTGATTGGACCGTTAGTATATTTTGTAAGTAATACCAATGATCTGCAATTATCCTTGATTTCATGAGTCAAGTCATGTATTTAGTCCAACAAATAGAAGTAATGGACAGTACAAGTCACAGCCTAGGATCATATGTATTATTTGATATGGAGTAAATGAGCAGAGAAAATGTCATTGTCATTTTAGCTTCAAAAATGAAAGTATCAAGTCACACCGCGAGACCCTATTTTAAAAATAAACAAAGAAACTCTCGCCATCATCATCTTAGCCTTATTCCATTAAATCATTATTGATGTAATGATGTAATAAAAATTAAGTGCCCAAAGTACAAGTTGGAACTATCCACCTCTCTATTTTATATGCCTTTTCTTCTGGTCTTAATAGAACCTAACCATAAGCTTCCTTATTTTTATTTCCAAAACTAAAACGAACTAAGATGTGATATATATGTAACTTTGCATGCTTCCCATTCATAATGGAGCTATACTATGATAAACTAATTAAACTTCTTCATTCATTGCTTTCCGACTGATATCTCTTTATGTCTCACTCTGTAGGATCTTTTTCCATTTTTCTTTCTAAACAATAGCAATAGAGATAAGAGAAGCAATCAATAAGGCCATTAATTCAGCATAAAAAAAATTAAGGCCATTAAGTGCATGCTTACTCAAGGCACCTACTGTATGATTTAGGGTCAGTTATTAAAATCGTGTCAGTTTTCTTCAATATGATATATACTGTCGGCCAGATTGTTTCACCACAAATCATTAAAATAAAATTAATAGGGACAGGTCTAGCAGCAATGTTCCAGTTGTGAAAAGGATAAGCGTAAGTTGTTAATAAGTTTCATGGCACCTGCAGATTCAGCTGAACATTTATGGGATTACAGCTATTTGAAGAGAAAGGGAAGTTAAACACCCAGGGAAATTCTATTTGCACTGTGAAAATAACTGAGCACATCCACTTTTTTGAAAAATAAAATTATTATCAAAATATCCATGACAAAAATACACTTAAGTTCCATGCATATCTCATGTGCATGGGTGTGAAACACCGTGTACATGATATATGCACGGGTTTCATAGTCGTGCACTTCGGCCCTGAAATTCCGTGCACCTCACCAGCGAGCGATACTCGGGAAGAAAGATGAGAAGATGGTCGTCGGTGATGGTGGGGTAAAGAGCTCACCGGTGATGGGGCGGCCTTTGGGATTCAGTCGCAGCAGGTGAAAGGGGAAGAAAATAGGACAAGATGAAAAGAAACCGCTTAGCTCACCGAAAGGAGAAGAGAAGGGAGCTCGCCGTAGGGAGAGGGGGTCACCGGTGATGGGGCGGCCGTCAAGGTTCGGTCGCAGCAAGTGGGAGGTAAAGAGAAGAGGAGAGGAAATGAGAGAAGAGGAGAAGATAGTGTTTCGATATTATTGGGAAAGTAGGTGTGCTCCGCAAAATATGCGGATGCAAATAGAATTTTCCATTATTTATTTTACTTTATTAGAATTAGATTAAAGATATCTAAAGTACAGTACTTGTGTGTGATTGCATTAACTTGAACTATCAGAATCTTTTTCGATTCATTCTCCTAAAGTGACAATTGTATAATGATTGCGATTTTCAACGCTGTCTATCTCTATTGGGTTTCTCAATATAAGCTTTTCTTGTTTAAGCCCTTTTACAGTCCCTTTGGGTATACACTATACAGTAGCTTTGCCGAATCTAAGTCATTCACACTTTCTTATGTAGATAGGCCCAACACAAAATTCTTGGGAACTCAACACTCCAATGTACATTAAGGGCATGTTTGTTTACCACTTTTCCATGGAAAAGTGTGTCGTTTTCCTCGGAAAACCCGGTTTTCCTGTGTTTGGTGCAGAGAAATTCCATGGAAACTGTTTCCATCCTAGTCAGCCTTTTCTTTGAAAAGTGAGGAAATGAATTTCTCATAGGGGGGTATAGGAATTGCTTTTCCTCATAAAACTCATCACAACTATTTAAGATCATTTCCACACTCTTTTCTCTACCCCAACCAAAACCCTATCGTTCTTCACTCCGTGGAGAAGCTTGATCTTCGTCAACCAAAGAAACCCATCTTCGTCGCCGATCTGCACCAGGTATGCTTCCCCCCCCCCCCCTCTCTCCTTGTCTCTCTCTCTCACCTCCCCAACTGTGATCCACCCAGGCTCAATCCTAAATCCAAATCTAACCCAAAACCCTACACCGAGTCTCCTCTAAGCCTATAGATGGTCACCATGATGTTGCCCTGTGTAATAAGGCTGAGCCAAATCCACCTAATCCTAGCTGCAACGGTTATTCTTCTGGACCTAGTCCAAACCATGAAGACACTTCTTTGACCCATCCTTGCAAGGAGACTCAGGACAAGGAGGTCTGCACTAATTGGATTGTGGGTAAATGCCACCAGGGTGACAGTTGCAAGTTTCTGCATTCTTGGTTTGTTGGGCAGCCATTTGTATGTTTAGCTACATTGAAGGGGCATGAAAACGTGGGTGTGTTCTCCCCAGCCACTTCCCAACCCGCCCAAATCAGCCACCCCGCCCAAAAAAAACCAGAATAGGAGAAATGGGTGCCCATTCTTTCTTTGGTAAATTTTGTAGGACTTTTGTTTGTTTAATGATAGTTAACGGTTGAATAGAATTGATTAATGTGGGAACTGTGGATTAAGGCTCAATGGCGAATACAAGACCGTTCAATGTATGTGATGAGTATTGTTACTGTTCTTCTAGAGGATTGTAGTTTTTTTAGGTGAGTTGTTTATCATTTTTTCCCCCTAAGTTGCAGTTATTTTCCATTGTGGCTATCTCTGTGTTTTACTCGCTGCCTGGAACAGAAGAAATGGTTTTATCTAAGATGGCGAAGTAATTCAAATTATCATCAATTGCATGAAGTGGGCCCTGCATTTCTCCCAAAATTCTAATCTTTCTGTTGTCATTAACCATCTTGAATTGGATCCTTTCAATACAAGAAGTTTTGGGCTACTTTAATTTTGACTTCGATCTAGTTGAGGAAGAACCAAATACTTGGAAGTAAGGGCAGTAAGACCAGAATAAGAGGAGGGTCAGAGCTGGCCAGAATCCGAGTTCTAGAACCATCGACTTGTTGGGATGTCCGTCGGAAATGATACAGAGAGTGAGAAATTTTTAATTTTTTTTGGTAGAAGATTGAGAGAGTTACTGCAACTTCTAGGATAAATGCACGACATCTAATCTTTATTTATTTTTTCCTGTAGTTATGGAGATGCTGCTATCAATGTCCTACAAAATTTACCATTCTCCATTCTTTCTTTCTTCTAATCTACCCTAAGATGAGCACTTCATTTATGGGGCTTCACTAATTTGGAAATGGGTTTTGGAAGAAACAGGGGCGCCTCAGGCATTGCCACCCCATCCAACCCCCCTCCTCTCTAGCATGCCCCAACCTCATTTTCCTTATAAATCATGTAAAAAGAAGCAGCCATATCTAGTGGCTAAAGAATACAAAAAAGGAAACCAGTTAATTTCATGGAATTTATTTGAGGAAACCTCAATCTATTTGAGGTTTAGGTGTTCGATTTAATTTCAATTATTGATTAGAGATTACTATTGCTACTCATAAAACACTAGGATAGTTTGGTGATCATCATCATTATCATCATGATGATGTTTGCTGGGCATTGTCACAAATCTGGACCAAAATGTCTCATATTAGTAAAATGACTCGTGTTGCTTTATTTTGGAACCATTAGATATCATGTTTTATATTGATTTGGAACCTAATTTGAGTGAATCAATTCCTTTATGGGTTTCAAATGGGATGATGTTAATATATTATTATGTGTGGATCATGTTGAATCCTTTTTTTTTAATGTTATTCAATGGATGCAACTCTATATCCATTCAACGGATATATTCTAATACGTATCGTCCGGCTAATTTGTAGGAATGGGAGATCAAGACTTAAATGATAATTCCGGTGTCTTACCAAAGAATTTGAAATGGACCCCGCCCCATGATGAGAAGCTCATCGAAGTCATGGTAGATCAATGCAGGGAGGGTCGTGGTATTAAGGGAGGTTTCACATGCGAAGGATGGAACCTATTGACACGAAACATGCAATCTGAATTTGGTGAATCATTTACTAAGGATAAGCTTAAGAATAGATTTAAGACTTTGAAGAAAACATATGCAAACATGAAAGCCATGTTGGATCTTAGTGGATTCGGTTGGGATGATACTAGAAAAATGGTCACTGCTGAAACTGAAGTCTGGAAACAATATTTGGCGGTGAGTCATATCCCATAAGTCTAATAAAAGTTTATTTATTAACATAGTGATACATAAACTTATTAAAAATATGAATGATTTATAATTATTTGCAGGCACACCCTAAAGCCATTCAATATAAGGGCAAGAGCTTGCCGGACTGGGCATCCTTGGCCATCATCTTTGGGGATAGTGTGGCGGATGGTAGGGATGGGTTTGCAAGCAATGATCCTGAGCCAGTGGAAGCAGAAGCGGATGATGACATAGGGTTGACACAAGCTAATGAAATGGATAATGTATTTGAAACTGGATTAGAAGATAATGATGTATCGGCAGGCAATGCAAGGAAACGACAGTTTAGTTCTATATCGACCTCTCGTCATTCTGCAAAAAATCGTGCCAATACGGGTCAGGTTATAATTGGTGCAGTTGAGACTATTGCAAATGGATTTTCTGAATACGCTAACAAACGTTCTAAAGAACGTCCATCTGTCGATAAGTGCATCAACAACCTAGCTGAGCTTGGACTCCCAAGTGGTTTATACTACAAAGCACTCCGTCTTTTGGAGAACGAAAGAAAGGCTGAATTTTTTGTGGCGTTGCCTCCAATGGATCGTGAAGGTTGGGTGATGGATCAGCTTGGATTTGAGTTTTGAAGGACACGTCTAATGGTTTGAAGATATTTTGGAATTCAGAGTAGTCTGAATTATTTTGACACAAGCTCTAACTGACATAGTTGACATATAGAATTGTCAATAGCTCTAAATTTGAATTGTCAATAGCTTGACTTTTGGAATTGTCAATAGCTCTAATTTTGAATAGTTATAGTTGACATATGGAATTGTCAATAGCTTTACTTTTGGAATTGTCATAGTTGACTTATGGACCTTAAAGAATGTTTTGAAACTTAAATGTAATTGTTGCTATATGAATATGACAATGTTTAACTTTGATATGTCACAGTTGTTTAATTATTTGGCAATCTTTTCCATTTGAGATGTCATCGTTGCTTATATTTTCTTCATGAGCATAATTTTACATGTTCTTCACTTAATTATGGTGTTGCAGATCCTTACTTTGTTTCAAAATGGATGAAGATATGGAATTCTTTTATTTCTGTGCCCAGTCTATAGCTCTTATTTGCATCCTTGGATACTACTATTCATATGGCTATAGGGATAGGGTCCACGACTCTATCCTCAGTGGTGATTCTTTTGTTAATGAATTACTGATTGGACATGAACGTAGTTGCTTTGATTTGTTACGGGTGAGCAAAGGATGTTATATAAATCTTTCCAATGAGTTAAGAGAAAGAGGTTTACTAGCAGACTCACGAAATGTTACGGTGGAGGAACAAGTTGCGATATTTTTGTTCACTATAGCTCATAATGAGCGCAATCGAGTGATGCAGAATAGATTCCAACACTCCGGTGAGACTATTAGCAGGTACTTCAACAGAGTCTTGAGTGCAATTTTGCACCTTTCTCCTCATTATATTAAGCCCGCAGGAAGTGACACTCCACTGGAAATTGCTACGAATCCTACATTCTACCCTTACTTGAAGGTAAACTTTACTATCATTTTGTATAACTTTGTTCATTAAACTTTGTTAAAGATGTTATAATAAATTTAATATAACTTGTTTACCATTAGAATTGTATCGGAGCAATTGATGGCACACATATACCGGCATGGGTTCGTTTAGAAGACCAGGTGCGTTACCGAAACAGGAAGGGGTTCCTATCACAAAACGTTATGGCTGTTGTCTCCTTTGACATGAAATTTCAATATGTATTCGCTGGCTGGGAAGGCTCGGCTTCTGACTCAAAAGTTTTGCAAGATGCGTTGTCAAGACCATATAATAGGCTTCAAGTTCCAATGGGTAAATATGAAACCTTAAAAATGTTATATTGAATTAATATTTTCAATTATCCATTTAAATTTGAAAAAATGTTTTTTCTAGGCAAATACTACTTGGTGGATGGGGGTTATGCGAACACCCGTGGATTTGTTGCACCCTACCGGGGCGTTCGCTATCATCTGAAAGAGTGGTCAACGACACAAGCACCACAAACACCCCATGAGCTTTTCAATCTACGACATTCGAAAGCACGCAATGTAGTGGAGCGCACTTTTGCCGTATTGAAGCAACGGTTTCCAATCTTAAATACAGCACCACGATATCCTCTTAACACACAAGCAAAAATCGTAGTCGCTTGTTGTGTCATGCACAACTATATCAAACAGTGGAATTATAATGATGAGTTGGAAGAAGGTTCGGTGCTAGAGATGGACGTTGATGAAAACATAAATGTCGAGGAAGATATGCAAGTTGGATCAGTGCCGAGTGATGCGAACACCCGATTTGCATGTGCACTTCGAGATGCAATTGCTCAACAAATGTGGGATGATTATTGATCTTTAATCAGTTCTTTTTTTTTTTTTCATGAAGTTTATGCACTTTTTCTGGTTTAATAGCTGAGTTTGTGAGCATGGAACAATATATGTATTTGCCAATGGTTTTATGTTAGATGTGTTTTCATGGACTGTAGAATGATAGGATGTTAAGACATACTGTCTTGAAAATGACATACTTTTTTTGTGGTGTTGTGAGTTTTACACACGTGGATGTTGGATAATATACAGGTATTGGTGAGCTTTACACATGGATTGTAATATTCTGTTGTGGGCATGATGGCACTTGCCATGTTGAAAGCCATGCTAGTGTGTAGAATAAGTTTCTGTTTCAAGCAGGAAATATTCTCTTCCTCTATGATATTGGATTCAATAGTAATTGTTCAATGTGATTTCTTCAAGTATCCATGCAATGCATTTTGGTTTATTGTGGATCTTACGAATGTCTGAAATTTTGAGGTGATTCTGAAGCTTGTTTATTTGCATTCTATGTTGTTTATTTGTCTTGAAATCAGGTCTTGGTTTAGAGTGATGATGTTTTTCTCTTTGGTTTATTTGAGGTGATTCTGTAGTATTTGGGCTAGATAGATGTCCATGGAACTTTCAAGCTATAGCTACTTTCATGGTCTTAGTGAATCTCTTTGGCCATATGCTGGTAAGTCAGCTTTCTCCAATCTGACGAAGCATGCTTAGAGCAAGGAGAACTTGTATTGATCTTGCCTGAATGTTTCTCACTACAAAATTTGTCAGAATTACCCTTATACATAAACATATTCTATATTCTACTTAGCTTTTACCTTGGGCACAATAGCTTGTCTGCGTTCTCTCCTGAACCTTTCATACTAGGAAAAGGTGTTCCAAATGCTCTAATAGCCACACTAGATTTGGACTTTACAAGGGTTTGAACCCATGTCATGTTGAATCCCATTTCAATGAATGTACAGTCCAAATGGCTAATCAAGGGGGTCAATTGGAATGGAAAATTTAATTATAAACTGCTTATGTTATTTTTCCGTAGAAAATAGTTGCACCAAACAAGAAAATCTGATTTTCAGCAAGGAATCCATACCCGCACCAAACATCATTAGCACCAATTCAGCGAGGAAAAAAAAATCGCACCAAACATGAATTTTTAAATTCTACGGAAATCCTTTTCTGAGGATTCCATTTCTATGGATTTTGCTGACGTGGCAATTTCCCCTTTCCGCGGAAAGGGTGTGTACACAAACATACCCTAAGGATTTTTTTTTTGTAACACCGCGGAAGAAGTAACCGGGTCTCTTCTTCCATAGAAAAGGAAGTCAGTAGGGGGAGGGTCGAATGTGCATTTCCTTTCTCGGTGTGAAAAAATCCCATAAAAATAGGGATTTCCAAGGGAGAGCGAGGTGCATCAAACTACAGAAATTGGAGCCCTCAAAAATATACTTCCACTTTCGTGGAAAATACGCTTGCACAAATGTCCACCGAGAAGAGAAGGAAGAACTTTCTCTTGCAGTCCAACCATATGAAGCCCACTTGGGCGCTCCTTTGATCAGTGCAGATCCTTATTTCAGGCTTTCACACTCTCCTATGGTCTAGCATCCTACCCAAGTCTTATGCTATTTGAACTTTAATCACCCTTGGATTGAATATAAGAAAAATTGTGGTTAAAAGATGATTAGATTTTGGGTTGTTAAGTCATAATCTAATGGGTGGGACTAATTTTTTGCGTGACCCTTCCCATGAAAGAGACTTTTCCATCTCTCCTACCTCCAATGATGTGAATGCATCTAAAGTGCCCCATGAGAAGAACTGTATCTATGAGCACATTATTATGCGGTCAGCTCGTAGTTGAAAACTTGATCCATTTACACATCATATGTATAATCAGTTTTTTTTTTTTTTTGAAGGAATGTATAATCAGTTTAACTAAACATGAGATGCATAATCATTATGCATGAACCCCATTTACGTCAAACAACCCCTAAAGAGGAGGTTCTGTTATGATAAATTTTGTATATCCACCTTGTATCTACACTAGCGGTAACCCGTGCCGTTGGCACGATAAAAAAATTATCGTAAATTAACTTATTTGGATTTGGGGTTTACGATTTCTTTTTTGGGTTTTTTTATAAGGGGTTTACTTATAGGATTTAGTGTTATTAGAATTTCTAGTTTAGGTTGATTTTTTTTTTGTTTAGTATATATGATTTATGCTTTGATGTTTAGTGTTTTTAGAGTTTACACTCCAAATTTCAAAAAAATTTATTTTTTTAATGTTCTTAACTTTTAATTTTTTTTAACACTCTGGCCAACTAAACCAGACCCGGCTCCCCTGCTTTTCTTTTCTGTTATTTTTTTCTATTTTTCTCTCCAGCCATCTATTGAGAAAAACAGTGAGATGAATAGTAAAATGGGGTCCACAAAAAAGTATGATGAACGGCTGAGATTGAGATAAGCAGAAAAAAAAATCCCCATCAGCCCCCCTCCCCTTCCACCCCCACCCCCAAACCCATTAGCCCCCTCCCCTCCCTCAACCCCTACCCCTAAATCAGGCCCTTAGATCAATGGCATAACCTTGTGCTTTTGATGGGGATGACAAAACCTTGTAATTATTTTCAACTTTTAGCCCCTTTATATACAGTGCCGCGTAGGACAAATGTCACTTCAAACACTATCCTGAAATGTAATAGTAACTAGCGGTAACCCGTGCCATTGGCACGATAAAAAAATTATCGTAAATTAACTTATTTGGATTTGGGATTTACGATTTCTTTTTCGGGTTTTTGATAAGGGGTTTACTTATAGGATTTAGTGTTATTAGAATTTCTGGTTTAGGTTAATTTTTTTTTGTGTTTAGTATATATGATTTATGCTTTAATGTTTAAGAGTTTACACTCTAAATTTAAAAAAGCTTTATTTTTTTAATATTCTTAACTTTTATTTTTTTTTTTACACTCTGGCCAACCAAACCGGACCTGGCTCCCCTGCTTTTATTTTCTATTATTTTTTTTCTATTTTTTTCCCCAGCCATATATTGAGAAAAACAGTGAAATGAATAGTGAAATGGGGTCCACAAAAAAAGTCTGATGGACGGCTGCGATTGAGATAAACAGAAAAACAAAAACCAATAACCCCCGGCCCCCAACCCATCACTCCCCCTCCACGTAGGACAAATGTCCCATCAAATGTTTTCCCTTGTATAATAGATGAATAGTGAAATGAGGTCTAAAAAAATGTGATGAACAGCTGAAATTGAAATAAGCAGAAAAAAATAAAATTATAAGGCCCCGCCCTCCACTAGGACAAACGTCCCATCACAGTGTCCTCTCTTGTATGTTAGATTTGTCATCCCCACATGGCTGTGTGTCAGTAAATCTCATGTGGATTTTTGAAACGGGCTCACATGGGACATGTAAAAGTGAAGCAATGTCCTCACCACTGTTGACTCGAGTAACTTGAACTCTAGCTGCTCAATGTATGTGTCCGTCCCATGTAATGTAAGAGAATCTTGACTCGCAGTTAAACATGTTGTATGTAGGTTGATCTGCCTAGCTTGTCTAACCCACATAAACTCCTAAACATGAATTAGAGGAAATTTGTGAAAAGGACATCCAAGTGACAGAGTTTTGAAAGGGAAATTGTGTCAACTGGGAGATTCGAGGACTACCCGAATTGATAGAATAAAAAGTGATTAGGGCATTTGGTGTTTTTTTTTCATTCTACGTCAAGGATTTCAACTCACAGGACACGTTCTTAACCAGTTAAGCTACTGCAAAGAAGATAATTTTTAATTATCTATTAGATAAAAGATTGATATATATATATTTTTTAAAAAACTTTGAGAAGTGACAAACTATGAGTATTTTAAATCTTTAGAAGCTACATATATATTTTAGTTTTTTCATCATCAGCTTCAAAATCGAAATTGAGATATGTCAAAAATAAAATTAAGGTCAAGATTATTGGCTTTCATATATAATAATATGAGTTTTAAAAAAATAATGTAAATTTTGAAAAAGGAGGACATTCACAAAAAAGATTACGTAGTTTTTTATGGAGTCTTGAAAGAGCAGTTACTAGAATGGAATGAGTAAGCTAGTCCAATATAACCAATGCACAGCGGAAAAAATCCAAAATCAATAGAACTAGCACTATCTACCAATCAAACACCACAAGAAGAAGACGTGTATAATTTTTAACGTGGAAGCCCTATATAGGAAGAAAAATCATGATCCAGAAATCAATAACTATTGAACAGTTACAAGACATACTCACAGCTCCTTTATCGCATTCAGTACGTCGACCTAAAGATTATAGTTGTTCTTGCACAACTTCTCATATTGCCACAATTTCCCCACGGTGCACCTTCCCCAAACTTAATCTCGTCGCACCTTGTCAACCAAGATGAACTATATTTTACAAGAGAGTAAAAGCAACAATAGCCTTCTAGAGCAGATTTTCAGCACAACCTCTCAATAGCTCTAGATAATCAAAGAATCTCTCAAGGGTTTTCTAACCTCAAATCAATGAGAGAATTACTTTATGTGTGTCATAGGTTTGAGAGCAATACCCTATACATAGTCCCAAATTCGTGCCTTAATATTAGAACGCAAGTAGGACTCAAAGTGGGAAACACTTCCTTGCAGCCTTCAGAGACTTTCCCGCCATCTGATCAATCGGACAGAGGATCTGATTAATCAGTCCTCGAGGATAATTGACGCGTATCAGCCATCCGATCGATCAGTCCTCAGTGGTTCGCCCGAGTTTCTTCCTTTTCTTTTGTTTCTTCGCTTAATCTCTTCCGATGAGGCAACCACAGGCCATTCTAAAATAAAATAGAATATACAACTCAATGGACCCAGAGTTTTGTCATGAATTACCCAACATATAAAATCATAACAAGTCTGGATCCTCTTAGACTTTAGTTAGAGAAATCTTGAATTAAATGATTGAAAGTTTGAAACTCTGCAGTGCGGCCCACTTTTAAAATCTGAACCATTCAAAATTAAGAATCTCTAGAATATTATATGTTGAATGGTTCAAATTTTAAAAGTGGGCCTTGCGCGCGCGTGCACACACACACATCTATATATATAGGGCAGCGCTACACAACGCTTGGACATTTTTTAGGAGAAAACACCCTTCCTAGTCGGGCCCACTAGAATGCATGATAATCATGGAAGTCTATTGGATGGAAAGATCCATATGAGGCCTACCTATATGCAGAATCTTGAGTCCATAAGATCATCTTAACCTTTTGATCTATGACTCTAAAATTTAATGGTTTAGATGCATCATTTTATCATGATTTCAATCAAATGGTGAGGAAAAGTTGGACGAGTGTTAAACTTGGACTAGTGACTATTCATGTGGGGGTAGTGTGTGTGAAAAGACTAAATTGACTCGACATGGGCCCCATGACAAAAAAAAAAGAGGGGCGGAAAATGAGGCGTTTTTAAAGTAGGGCATTTTTTTAGAATTTCCTATATATATATGGAAATGTTTTCACCCTGCTTCTGTGAGAACTATTTGTGGGGCCCACCTATCAACCCATCCAAACCATGCACAAATAGGGACCCCCTGATAGTCACTAATTTCAAGGATTAACACACATCCGAATGGATTGAACAGTTGGATCGAGGGTTGAATCTTTTTTTGAACATGAAGCCATTAAACTTGCGGGCCACGGATGAAGGGGTTGAGGCATGTAATTGGGGTCAAACTTGATACTTGGAGTGGTCTCACATAGATCTTTCTACCCCCGGTCTCATTCCCAAATGGGACCTACAATTGGACTCCACTAAAAATTCTCATATATTAGGTGGGAACTAGTTCTCACCTAAATAAATCCGACATATATATATTATCTTAAGATTTTATGACAATCTGAGTTTGTTTCAACCTTGTATAACTATTTAACGAAAAAAATATGATTAACACAATCATGTTCATATTCATTTATCATTGATGTAAAACTTGGTGATAGACATGTACATGAAAGAAGTTTTTTTTTTTTTTTAATGGTTTAGATTTGGAATTCACTCGAGTTATGCTCCTCAATTGATTAGATTAGGGATATACTAATACTCGGAAAGAAATAACTATTTATAGAAGTTTTCTTATTAGTCCCTCTCAATATCAGGATTTCCAAATTGCAGAAGTATCGTTCAAGCAAGGCACAGAGTGAGAAATAACAAAACAAGAGCTTTTCATTGTCGCCATAGATTCAATTGAGGTGTGCTTCGATTATTTGAGTTGGAATGTTTAGAATTGTATGATCAAGCCATCAATTACTGTTGGTTTATATCGTCATGGTATCTGTGCTTCCTCTTTCTTCTGCTTCTGCTTTCATTTTTCGTCTCCGTCTCTCTTTCCATTTCTTGGCTGCAGAAAAAATCTTTTCTATTTTACGCATTTGGGGCTTTTTAAGGGTCTTGGAATGTTTCTTGGGGGCTTTTACGAATTGGGGTGTTTCCAATTTGGGTTGATATGAGGACTATTTTAGGGATTTCGCTTTTTAAGGGCCTTGGAATGTATCTTGGGGGCTTTTGGAAATTGGGGTTTTGCGAATTTGGGTTTTATATGAGGACTATTTTAGGGATTCAGCATTGGGTTTTTCTGGGTTACTGGGGTTTTGCCTGTTTGCCTGTTTGGGTTGATATGAGGACTATTTTAGGGATTAAACATGGTTATTCATATCAGCCTGTACGTTGTTACAGTTGGGAATTGGGTATCACGATTCACGTCAATAGTCCGTATCAGTTTGTTGAAAAATCCATATGTATGAGCTGAAACTTAATACCATGGGTCAATTCAACCAGACCCAAGTTGCACTTTTAGACTTTTTTCCATTGGTATTCAAATTTTAAACTTTTTTGTTCTTTTTTATCTTTACTCATCAGATTGTTCAATGAAGTGTTGCTTACAATATTGAGATTTTTTTGTTTTTGTTTGAACATGTACCATCTGTTTAATGTTTTAATTCTGTTTTCTTTGTTATTTATAAGGTTCTTGATAGTACTTTCTCGAAGAGGAAGAGATTCAAAAGCTCCTTGGACTCTTCGATGGAAGCAGACAAAGCTAAGGTAGTATCTCCTTACTGTTTTGATTGGGTTTTGGATACAAGAAGTGTTACTTTTGTTTTTCTGGAATTTAAATTTAGCTTAACTACTGAAAGGTCAAACCCCCCAAAAAAGTCTAGAGGATGAAATCGCATCCACAAAGCGAATGTAGCTTTCTGAAACTTTACAGTTTGAAGGGTTATCATTGCAGATGGATGTGGATGCTCTCTTGTACATATAATATGATTTGATACGAACATTTGAAGAATAATGAGATGGCCTTGTCTGGAATGTTTTCAGGCTGAGCTTGCGGCTCTAACAGAAGAGCTTGGGCGAGAAATTCGTGTATTTCTGACCACAACAACTCCAACATCGGATAAGGCACCTAGTAATTTGACATCACATGATGGTAAGCCTCCGTTGTGAACTGAGGATTTGTTTTGGTGTACTCCAATGTGTTTATAATATATTTGACAGTGTGGATGGTTATCTAATAAGTTATGAGTTTGAAGTCATTACCATTCGGCCAATGTTAATGTTGATTTGGGGAAAGTATATCCTTCATGTGAGTTTTCCAAATTACATGTTGCCTCAAAAACACAGTGGAGAGGTATCTACTATCTACTATACATCCACCAAATTATTCAAACAAATAATCAATAGCTATTCAAGAAAATACCCCCTTGAATCTGGTTGGATAACTTATCCACTTAGATGTGAATTCTATTTTACAGAAGAGTCAGAAGATTTCTATGCGTTCACTCCAGAGGACTATTATCGACTCCTGGGATCCAAAAAGGAAGGTATTGCTATCAACGATTTATATCATAATTGTGTTTAAAAGTTGTAGCCATTTTCTTGAATTGTTTATACTTTATGTTGCTGCAAATTTCTCTATTACAATACACAGCCCTCATGTACATCAACATGAAGATCTTTCCTCTTGTGGGAGGATGTCATAACCATCATGCTGGTCACGTGGTTGGCTATATTGCTAGCTTACTTATATTTTGCCCATATCATTAGAATTGGGGGTCAGTTTCATACACAAGGTTACATATGTACTTTTCACCTTTGTGTCGGATGTTTCTTCTGATGGTTTATGTATGGGCTTATGAACAGAAAAATTTCTGAAGACTCGCAAAATTCGAGAAGCAGAGGAGGCTGAACGTAGATCTAGAATAACAAAGGTACTGGTAGATTGGTTTCTAATTTGCTCAAACAATTTCTTATAATGATATTTTGAGATAATAGAAGTAATTTTATTAAAGCTTGAAGCACAAGTAGAGCTGTATAGCCATGTAAGCTTTAAATGACAGTATGCATTTAACTACCTTGAGCTTGCGGAACAAATATTAGTATTACGTCTGGCTGCTGTCAGCGACTTTGAACACAATTCTAAGTTCTGTGACATTCCTCAGTTAGCACAAGTCTGGCTGCGTTTTTTCTTTTTTTTGCCATGTTGGGAACTCAAACTCATGCACTGTCACTCGCACACCCATGTCCCTACCAGCTGAGCTACAGCTTGGGGATGTCTGGCTTCATTTTATCTTATTTATTTATTCATTTATTTTTTGATATGTAGGCAGTAATTAGGGTCCGTTTCCCTGATAACTACACATTGGAGGCAAAGTTTCATCCATCGGATACAGTTCAAAGTTTGATGGATCTTCTCATGAAAGTGATTGCTCGACCTGACTTGCCATTTTATATATGTAAGTAACTCATTACTTCTCAATTCAGTTTCTTAGGTCCCTTTGTATTTGCATTTTCTGTTTGTTTCCATCCGTGAAGGTGGCTACAAAGATTATTTACTTCTCAAGTATTATTGATTTGGCTTCCTTGTTACGTTTTCCATACATTCTTCGTTGATAAAATTGAGATGAATGCAGGGGTAGCTATGACTGCAACTTTAAGAATTCAATAAGTTAATATATCTAGAACGAGTAGTAATAATAACAATACTACTAATAATAATAACAATGATAATGATAAAGATGATGTATGTAGTATTGTATACTAATTAGTGTCATTTTGCCTCAAATTCTTATATTTAAACTTTAACGTTGATAAATTTAATGCAATGCATTTGTTTCTAAGGGATGACCACAAGAATGTTGTGAATTGAGTGAGCCCTCCATTCTTGTGTCTCCTTTTTATAAAGATTTAACCTGCCTTTGTTTTACTAGGAATCAATATACATACATACATTCTACCCATACACACACATATGAGGGACGTTAGAAAATGCTCGCCAATCTTCCCTTAAAAAACACTCACTTTCAGTTGGGCCCATCTAGATGCCTGACAATTAAGGGAGGCATGACATTGGAATGGTTTGGATGCAGATTAAGGAATACAGGATATTAGGCTGCCAAAATGATCCTAGTTTTAAGTCCTGAAAGTTTGATGGCTGCACATCGTGCAAATTTATTGTGATAAAATCCAATGTTGAATAATGTCTGTAATAGTGTGAATCAGGATTAGTGCTAATTTGAGGGGATTGGTGTGTGTGAACGGATAAGATTGACCAAAGGTGGGCCCTATATATGAAAACCCAAAAGGGGTGCAAAATAGTATGCAATATGGAGACTTTGCAAAACACACACACACGCACGCACGCACGCACGCACTCTGGACCCTGAGAGGCTAGATCATCAACACAAACACCATAATCCAAGGAATGAAATCAAGTGGAAGAAGCAATGAAAGGAGAATAAATTATATAAGTAACCAAATTTATGTTTAGATGTTTTAATTTAGCCTTTAATACATAATTGATAATAAAATTACTAAACTGCTTTGTCTTCAAGAAGTGCTAATGCTTACTCAATCATTTAAAAAAAAAAAAACCAGCAATAAAAGAAAACAACATAAATTTTTTTTTTTTATCCTTAAGCATCCACCCATGTGGGCCTTGTCATTGCACATTTGGACCAAATGGTGCCATTTTGTGTGGCCCCCCATATCTTATTGAACCCATCCATGTTAAGGTCTGGATGTCTTCCTCTTGTCCTCTCAAACTGGCACATGCAGTCTCATTTCATCTATGGTTGTCATTCGATCATGATAAACTTGGTCTTCATCAGCCATTCAGTTATCTTCAGATGACATCTAAAAGATTGTATTAACTTTTCTTTTAATTACCTACCATTGCAATGCATGCTTTAACCATCCTGTAAAAGAAATGTTGATGCTTTAATATTTTAATCTTGTCGCACCTTGTATCCAATTTCATGTATTTGATGTGAACGGAGAAAATAATTTATTGTCCAACTTTCATCATGTTTCAGATACCACTCCTCCAAAGAATCAAATCAAGGATATGTCCAAGGATTTCTATTCCCTTGGTTTTGCCCCTGGTGCAATTGTATATTTTTCGTACAATCTACCAAAAGGTGACTATTCTCATTTGTAGCTTTGCCTGTTGTAAAATATAATGCTTGTAAAAATAAAAAAAAATTTTTTTTTTTTCAATTTTATATAATTATAACTTGCAAATAAGGCAAAGAGGGATTTTTTTCTGGACAGGGAGTGAATTGAAGACACTTTTCAATTCTCATTTGTAGCTTTGCCTGTTGTCTTGTTGTATTGTAGAATTATAGACACTATTCAATTTTTATTTGTAACTTACCTGTTGTCTTTTGTATCGTAGATTTATGAGTGCAAATGGTCTTTCAGAAGTGTAATTTTGACTATCACCAGACTCTCTGAGGGACTAGAGTCCCTTTATACATACAAATAGTCCCCAGCTGTAGCTCATCCAGTAGGAACACCAACTTTGGGGGTCGAGACAGCATGAGTTTGAGTCGTCCATGTTGCAGAAAGACTGCCTTTAGAGACTAGACAAGCATATTACAAAATAGACATACTACGTCTTTATTATGCATTGCTCCTCCATGATATGGGATTGGGGAAGTCTTCTGACAATAAGGAAAACATTTCTTTCATTGTTTTGTGTATGGGAAAGAACCATCGTGATGGTGAAAATTCATGCCTTAAGTCGTTAAATTGTGCTCATTACCTGCCCATATCTAGAGTTTTTCTTCCAAGACATCTTTTTTTTTTTTTTTTTTATAACGATTTCCAAGATATCTTTAAGCACAATGACAGAGTTTCATTGAGCAAGGACATTGCCTACAATTGAGTCTGTATATCCACCCACTTCATTGTAGGAATAATGATTACAGCCTTCTTTTGTTATTGGAAAATGCTTAACATATGGAGAATTTTTATGCATTTTGCTGTTTCCGCATTGCCTTTTCATGTCTATGCATGGTTGCCTTCAAGTTCTCCATAGTTGACAATTTGAAACTCCTTTGAAGCATGCTGCTTTTTCAAACCTCCATCTTCCTAGATGGCCTAATGAGAAGTGATCCAATGGGCTAAATAATGGTGTTAGGATGGATATTCTGATTTTAGATTGCATAGACACATTGTTGAAGACTTGTTCAACTTATTCTGTACTCAGTATGAAGTCTCAGTTCATTTTTTCTTCTTATATTTAAAATTATTAGATAATATCTGCTACAGACATATCACTAGATCCTGTAGCAAAGTTGGAAGTGCTCATTGTTGCTACGACAAGGCTGTGGGTTCAAGTCATGTTACCATAAAAACGATGACAAATATGTCCATTTCTAGTGTGCAATGAACAAAGAGGTGCAATCCAACCAATCAAGGGAAAGGAAGGTGCACGCTGGTTCCTTCAATCACCATCATCTTAGCCTTATCCCGTCTGTCTAGGTTTGGCTTGAAGGGTTCTACTCTATAACCGTAGGAAAACTATGCAATCTACAAGATCTAAATTTATTGCAAACTGTGTGTACACACTTGTGCATGGGGGTGTGAGTGAGTGCAGAAGCGACTAATTGGCAGCTATGAGGGAAGGAACGTAAGTTCACTAGGAATAGAGAAATACTTGATAAGGAAATACTAAAATTCTACAACACGTCCCTTAAAAACCACCACCTATGCGCTGCCCTCACACCAACACACTCTCCATAATGGGGTCAACTTTAACATAGCCTTACTCCAAAGGAGTCCGTAAATAGATTGGGCAAACTTTAAGCTGTGCTCTTTTTTACTCCACATTTTAACTTGTATTTCCCTAGGATTTCATTCCAGGTCTAACTCCCCTTGCTCCTAGTTTCTTGCACTTGTGAACCCTACTGTAACAGTGGTAGGCTATTCTTTCGTCTGTGTAAGTGCCCAAACCATCTCAAATGATATTCCCTTTTTTCTTTCTCTCTTCTATCACAACTACCACTAGGTTTCCTCTTTTATGCTCATTCCTAACTCTCTTACTAGCTTTGCAATATTGTTGCAAAATGCTCAAACTAAAGTTTCTACTTCGTTAGTGAACTATGTTTAGGAATTATCCCTTGCTGCTGTCCAATTAAAAACCATAACATGCGATTGACAACCCATTATCCAAATCTGAGTTAAAGAAACCTGAAAGCTAGGGCCCTAGAATATCCGTATAAAAAGACCTTTAACCAACAGAGTTAATGATGCAGCCTAGATAATAGGATCAACCATATCAGACCCGTTTGGGTTCCCTATGTGCCACATATAGGCACTAGAATTAGTTACATTACTTTCTATTTGAGTCCAAGCCATATCAGGTAAGACTGTTAGAGTCTTTGAGTGTTAAGTTGAGGGTGAAGTTTCTAAACGAGTCCTAGTTGAGTCATAGTGTTGGTAACTAATCCTGGATTTTCTGGAGACACGCACAATTCATGTGTTTAATTAGTCTTAAGATTATTCAAATTCCTTCCAGTGTGTCTAAGATTGTGTGATGCTACAAGATTCAAAAAAAGTTGTGACTCATTTACTTAAAGGGAAAGCATAGGTCCGAGATTGAGGGAGTTTCTGTCAAAACAGGTAATTGTAGCACTGGACATCCAAGCCATCCCCCATATATTGATGTACTCCATTGTTAATTTACAGACTACTACATTGATTATTGATTTCTTATATCATGAGTTGGTTGCTGTATCTGTCTTCCTTTTCAAGGTGATTACTAATTGGACCCTTGTCATTGTAAGTGCTAGGCTTGGTGATTGAAACGCTTCTTGCCTTCCTTTTTTTTTTTTTTTCAATCCTCCCCTCCATTGATTGGTGTCAGAATACACAAGAATGATTGAAGAATCTTATGATTGATAATTGATCCAGGTGGTCCACAATGAACTTGGATCTATAGTCAATGAGAGATGATGAGATCAGTTATGTGCGACCTATGGACGGACTATTCCCAACGGTGGTCACATACAAGAGAGTTCTTAGTAGTAGTCAGATTGCTTTTTGTTTGAGTCTCAAGTCATATTAATTCTTTAGGAGTCACCAGTTATTTCAGTCAAGTTACTGAATTAGTCCTAGTTAGAGTCCAGGGTGTTAGTAATTGAGTGGTTGGGTTCTAAATCCTCTATTCTTTATAGATGGGCACAATTCGTGTGTCAAGCGATGTGATGTTTGAATGACATGAGATTGGGTGTGTTACATAGGTTATTCAACTTCCTAGCACATATCCAATGAGCCCAAGATTCATGCGATAATGACAAGATCTAAGAAACTATGACCCGTTTACTGAGGGTTAAACTTGGCTATGCCTACAAGTTTGAGTTTGCGTTGGAAATCGGAATACTTGTCATTAGATGCTAAGAAACTATGACCCGTTTACAGATAGGGTTAAACTTGGCTATGCCTACAAGTTTGAGTTTGCGTCGGAAATCGGAATACTTGTCATTAGATGCCAATCTGGCCAAAATGGCTAGACCCTGCTGTTCCAGTCTCAGCAAGTTGGAATCTCTGTTGCTCTGTTCCAGGCCGTTATGGTTATTTTGGTCATATCTTGGCCATATTAGTCTGTTTCAACCCACTCTGTTTGAACATTCATGTCTTTTAATCTAAGTGAATGATTTTTAGTTAAGGAAGCCCTCCCATTTTATTTCAGAAAGAAGAATGTGCGAAACCCTCATGTAAGAAGATGGTTTTCTATGATGTATTTGTATTTTACATGGAAAAAAAATCTCATGTACCTTTCCAGGTATGAAATATCTAAAAAGCAAAACACTAAGGGCCTGTTTGTTTGCATAGAATTGAATGCATAAGAATTTTTGGAAGAATAGATTACAACAAAGGACTTTTAAAGAGGTGAGGGGTAAAGGATATAAGGTGCAGCTAAAGATGGGACCTTGACTTTGCAAGGATTTGAATTACTAGGTTGATGGCTGTAAATTCATTTTCCATCTCCCCTTGGTCCATTTTCCATTAAAGAGAAGATTATTTCATAGCCATATATGGATATTTACATTTGTTTTTTTTTTTCTTCTTAATTTTATCCACTTTAGGGATACATTTCTTAGAATTCCTAGGAATCCAATTCCATGGAAACAAACAGGCCAATTCCAGTTTGGTCATCATGTAGCGTGTGTGGGTGACAGGGTGTTGCTCAGCTGGTTAGGGACAATAGTGCAAGTATGCGTGCCCGAGTCCGAGTATCTTGTAAAGCAAATAGAACGAGTTGTATACCTGTATGGAAAGTTTTTGTTTAAAATGTAATGGACAACTTTGAATTTTTTTTTGGCTGAATTTATATCTGTACTATTTTTCATATTGCGTGCTTTGTATTTATCTGAATTCGATTTTCTGTTACTCTGGTTGTGGTATATTGTTTGAGCATATGACTTGTGTGTATGAGGTTTACCCTATCATTGTAATGTTGACCAATAGAAAATGAGTTTCCTAAATGAGGTCCTACATTGATTTTGTAGAGGGTGATGATGGAGTTGCAGATGTGGGGCATTGCCTTAGGGATGACATCATAGCTTTGAATAGCCTGGAAATCATTCCTGAACAAGCGGAAGTGTTACAAGCTGCTCCTGAACCTGCAGTCAAGGAGCCATCTCTCGACACTCAAGAGCCTAAACCTGTTAAGAAGCCTGCTAAGCCAAAATGGTTCAAAATGTAAAACATGCCATATTGGTAATGTATGTGTCCCTATTTTCTGAGTTGATTAATGAAGTTGATAGACTACTATAATGTCAAAAAAGAAAAAGAAGTTTTTAATTATTAATCCCATTTTAGCCACAATAACACAAGTGGCTTTAGATTTGCAGAAGCCATATTGTGCACACCTAATTGGTGGGCCTACTTTCAGCGATATGGATTGTTCATCTGGTGGGTACTGGTTGAGCAATGAACCAAAAATACCCTCTAGCAAATAACCCCAGCCGTGTTAGAGATGCACCGAGATGCACTTTCTCCAACTGCATGCTAACAGTAGATGTATTGTAACTTTCCATTTGCATGCCAGCAATTGGATAGTGAAGATCTCCAACAAGCACTGGCTCTTCAAGTGAGCCCATCAGGTGAACTGTTAGAATCGACTTAGGTGTGTCAGTGGTGCCCACCTGTTTGTAATTCTGGGCTCTATGAAAATGCTAGGAATTGGAGATTATGCTACTGTTTTCTTCATTATTGGACGAGAGAATGGCAAAGTGTTTTTTTTTTTTTTTTGGGTGGGGGTATTATTATACAATGGACTGCTGAAATACAGCATGTTTTGGATGCACAGTGCATATAGGTGGGGCCCATCTTTATCTGGTTCAGACCTTCATTTGGTGGGACCTGCTGCAGTTAGGCGATAAAACAAGAATGATCTTTTCATTGAACATTCATAATCATCCAACTGGTGGATTGTTGGGAGTTTGAGTATAGCCCTGTGGCTATATGTTCCTTTTAACCATCTGTGTGCAGGCGAATTTTGAGATGGCTGCAGTTTCTTGTTGAGGAAACTCTTTATTTGCATGGCCATCCACAGTGGACTGCTGAAAGATGTGCCTCACCAAGATGGAATATTTGGCCCGAACAAACTTTAGTTCTCTTGGGCTGATGGAATTGATTGCTGTTTGCATGGGCTGCTTTGATAGCAATTTTTTCCCTTCATTGACGGCCAATTTCAAGCTTCTGTCACAAATCCAACATGAACTCTGAGAAATGGAGAAACAGATTCATGTAGCTGACTGGTCTTTTGTGACAACCCACCAAATATGCTACATTCTAACTTGACTACCATCTACAGTTCTAGACATTAAACACTTCACTATTATGATTTCTATATTCTCATATGGTCCATATGTATGTCCTGCAGATGGGCACTGCTTCTGAGGGCTTGGATGCAACTGGTGCCATGGAATGTGCTCTTCTAAATTGAAAAGTGCATACAGGTGAAGGCAACATTGTAGACTAAGATTAGCTACAATCAACTATATTTTGGCTCGTGTGATGTGAACTGAAATATATTTCATAATAATGAAAGCTATTACCTTAGAATAATGTTTCCAGCGTAATTTTGTTATTTTACCCACTCATGGAGTTTGCTTTATTTTGAAAAAAGCATCCATCAATTGATCTAGCTGTTTTATTCACCAACCTGGGAGTTGGTGTAGTGGCAGGAGGCATGGGTTTGCAACCCATGTCTTGCGTTTGAAACCTGCCCCAAATTTGCCTAGTGTGTGTTTTCGTGGGTTTAGCAGGCGCCGCAGGAGGGATTAGTCTTGTTGGGTTAAACAGCTCAGTGCCCATATCATAAAATAAAATAAAATAAAAACCTAGCTGTTTAGTCAATTTAAATTTTTGTGGCCGATGCTTTTTTTTTTTTTTTAAACTCATGCACACACTAATAGTTTCCCTTCTGCTTTTATTTTTCACGCTAATAGTTTCCCTTCTGCTTTTATTTTTCACTCTACGGAGTTTGTTTCACCTTGAAACATTGTAATAATTACTTACGTAGCGGATCAGTCAATTCAATTCATTAGGACCATTGTTCTCAACATTTGGCTTTCATCCAATATCAGGCAGAGTTGGTGAGGTGATGTGAAGTTTTTTTTTTTTTTTTCTTTTAGTTGGTTTTGATATGTGGGGGCATGGACCATTGGGTTTATAAGAGGTTATAGGTGCCAGTAATCCATAATTTCAGCTTTAATTTCTTTGATCATTTCCTTATCCTTAAATCTAGACTGGCAATCAAGGGATTATTTAATAGTTCAAACAATTCATTTAACATTCTTCTTTCTTGATTGACCCTGATCATTTGACCCTTTTTTTTCACAATGTGTAGTGATGTGAAATTTTCATCTGCACAACTTGTGAAACCATACTTTGAGTTCCAATTTAAGAAAATGATTCGGCCAAACTCATGTAGATGGTTTAAGGTTTTGACGATACGAGACTTTGAAGAATGAGAAGATTGTTTTTTAGTAGGCATCATTTGTGGGGACTGAGAATTAACTGTAAAGCAAGAGCAGTAATCAAAAGCAGTGGGCTACACTACAGTGGGTGGCAAAATCTGTGGAATTTTCCGCAGAAGAGTTTGGAGAAATGGCCAACTAAACTCTTTGCATCCTTTTCAGATCCTGTGAGAATGCAAGTCAGTCTCATTGGAACCATGCCAAACAGTCCATTTAGCTATAGGCTAGGCTAGAGAAATGCCCAAGCCTAAAAGCAACCCAAATTAAGCCCAATTAAGACCGGGCCTGAGCTGACCCAGCCCATGCCCTTCTTAAAGAGGGTGTTCCAAAAAGCTACTAGAAAAAAAAAAAATTTGTTATATCTGCAGAACTTAACTCCATCACTCCAATTGTAGGATATGAGCATATTTTTAAATATCAGCTAATACAGTACATATTGATCATCATAAGGAATAGATATAGAATATATCAATGCAATGCTCAATTCACACTTGTATCACTGAGACACCAATATTTCTCTTGGATGACTCAAAAGCAAGGGGATATTTTTATTCCCTTTTTTTTTTCTTCTTCATTAGTGTCAATCAATTCACACTTGTATCACTTGCACCAATATTTCAGGGGCAGTGAGGAATCCTCCACTCTATGCCTGAACCAAATACCAATTGAGCTTGGAATCCCCTGGTGTCCGGTTGGAATCAGACTGGTGAGTCTGGCCAAGACTCACCAAGTACTCGCCAAACTCATCTAAGTGAATGAGCTAGGTGACCATCTGAGTCAAGATGAGTTGAGTTTCTTAGTATTAGAAGTTTCCACGAATTATACGATCTGGGCCTTAACTGGACTCACTCATAAATTCATAACCTTCTCAAATAGGATCATTGTTCGGCAATCTAACAGATGTTTGCAACTAAATGGATGGGTTATATTTAGGGGCGGATTGGATCAATTGAGGAGAGCAACATGACATATATTAGGGTGTAAACCTAAAGGTTAAAAGGATCGACAAACACTGTTTTAATTAGTAGGCCTCATTGGAGTTGGATTGGTAGGTCATAGCTCAATTACCTGAGTTGTGCTGGATTCAAGTCTAGTTTAGGGGGTTATGCAGCAATAATCAACTCAATCGAAACCCAACCCATTTATTAATTGGAAGAGGAATTTCAACTCGAACCCAGCCCTCAAATAATGTTAGCACAAAATACTAAGTTACAAGCCACCAACTCGGTGAATGAAGAATCATGGGAAAAGAGTCTATCCAAATTATATAATGAAATGACCATCATTAATCTCCATTTGTGGAGTTATATGATGAAAGCTTCAAGTGACCCCAAAAGATAAGATACAAATCTCTTTTAAAATTCTTACAGAAAGCTACACTAGTGCTGTTCCCTTTTAATTAATCTTTTCAAATCCTTTTTGAGTCTGAATTCAGAGGTTGTCCAGTCATTGTCTTTCCCTAATAACGAACAGTGGACTGGAGGAGTTTAAAAACTTTACTATTTTTCCTAGGGATAGGACTGGGAATTCTATTAGCAACTAAGATGATTCTTAAAATATGAGTAATGCACTTCGATAGAAACTATCAGACCAGTTTAATTTATCTGAGGTCGACTTTATGAGTTTTTTTTTTTTTTTTCATCTTCTTTTCAAACGCTTCAACTAAACATAATGAAGAGGAAATGGTTGTGGAAACTATGTAAGAAATAAATGCGATTTCTTTATAAGTATAACTACAAATGGTTGCATTGTAGTATGGTGTATCTCCTTTGCTAAACCTGTAATGGGGGGCACCTTTTAAAAATTCAATCAACTTATCAGTCATGACACCCATTGTAGTCTCTAGTGGAGCAACTACTATCTCCTATGTAAAAAATAAAAAAAAAAATAAAAAAGTTGAGAAGTAAAGGAAGTTAATCACTTTTTCAAGATGTTGTCAATCAATGGAGTCGGCCTTGCTGATTTGAGTAATAATTTATAGGTTTATCAGTGTTTGTAGTTTGTACCGATCAACATGCCACCATCCACTTTTGGCAATGTTTCATAATAGAGGAATTTACTTGGTAGGGCCCTATAGCATCCTATACCACTTCGGAGGTATCGTATTTACCATGGACACGAATAAGGCTCTATATGTGCGTTTTTTTTTTTTTTTTTGTCGTTTAGCGAATGGTCGATATCGACCACTTTTATGGTCGATATCGACCATTCTGCGGGAACCCAAATAAAAATTAGGTTTTTCAGGATGGAGAAGATGGGAGGAATCGTTCTGTTCCACGCCATGGATACAAATCGAGCCACTGTCAGTTCCGGGAAAGTTTATCAATGTAAGTTTATCAATAGCCATCCAACACCATTATCATCTACATGGTTTTCTATACTTTCTTGATTACAATCTAATTGTCTGTGTGCATTGAACGCTGCAGGCTCTTAAACAAAGCTTGCATCATCAGAAACCATGAAAAGGACTTAAAATATGATGGGTCATATATCTTCAAATCCTTGGAGCTTATGCACTGTAGATCGAGTGGAGGATCGAGTGGTTAGTGCCACAAACTTGGCTGAATGGTTTAGGGCTTTCATTTCAATATTGGTCAGAATGAGTTTTATTACTGTGAACTCCCAAACAACATGCCAAGCATTGGAATGGCCTTTTTTTCACTTGGGACTGGTTTTGGAAACTTGCTTAATTGGAAAGCCTCATGGTGAAGGTGGTTGTTCTAATCAGTAGCACTGGTGGGAAGAAGAGTTGGTTAGCAACTAACTTAAACAAGGGATTATTGGGCAAGGCGATTATTGGGCTCATGAAGAAGTTGGAGAGAATTGATTTGGATGTGTTTGTGGATGCAGCTCTTGTTGAATTGTATGGGAAATGCGGGGAAATGGGTGATGCACGTAAAGTGTTTGATGAATTTCCTCAACCAGATGTTATTATGTGGACTTCGGTGGTTACTGCTGTCTCTTTCGCCGAATGCCCAAGAAAGATGTTGTCTCTTGGGCTGCTTTGATAAGTGGTTGTGCTCATAATGGGTGGTTTGGATCCTGATCCCGTGACACTTGTTAGTGTGGTTTCGGCCAGAGCGCAATGTGGGGATCTTGAGTCTGGAAGGTGTTGTCATGGGTTTGTGGTTAGGAGAGGATTTGAACATGACCAGTCTCTTGCTAATTCTCTCTTGAATTTTTATGCCAAAGTGTGTCACATGGATAACGCGAGGAATCTGCTTGATAGAATGTCGAAGAAAGATGTGGTTTGTTGGAGCTCTTTGATTGCTGGATATTTGCAAAATGGGAATGAAGTTGAAGCTCTTGGTCTTTTTAGTGAGATGATTGAGAAGGGAATTTAAGCTGAATTTTTTGCAAGTAGAATTGAAATGGAAGTCTATTATTGGCCGTTGGGGCAGAGTGAGGGGATGGAGAGATGTGCATTGGGTTGATTTGCCAATATGAGAAGAGAAATGATGATGCCAGTTATAGTTGCATATGAAAGTTGACTGCTTATTGTAAATTGTGTAATGGCTTCACATTAGACATACTCTTTACTTTTGATGAGTCAATACTCCTCTTTCTCAGTTACATGATGATGACAAAGGGAAGAAGACATTGACCGTTGCAACATTGGTAAATTGTTAAGTTGAAGTCAATACTCCTCTTTCTCAGTTACATGGCAGTTGAAGACCGAAATCATTTTCTACTTTCTTATGTTATTCTTGTTTTTTGTCGTAATTGTTAAGTTTGGATTAAGATGTAGCTGCGAATGGGCGATGATAAATATACAGATTGAAATATATATGTTTGAGCAGGTTAATTTCTGTTATTACGGAGCAAGTTAATTTACAGGTTTTGTATCTCCAAACGGAAGCACTGCTATGGACAGTCATCATTTTTTTTCTTCTATTTTATTATGGTCGATATCGACAATAAAAGTGGTCGACACTGACAATGACTGTAAATTTATGTTTCAGTTATGTGGTCGATATCGACAATAAAAGTGGTCGACACTGACAATGTCTGTAAATTTATGTTTAAGTTATGTGGTCGATATCGACAATAAAAGTGGTCGACACTGACAATGACTGTAAATTAATGTTTCAGTTATGTGGTCGATATCGACAATAAAAGTGGTCGACACTGACAATGACTGTAAATTAATGTTTCAGTTATGTGGTCGATATCGACAATAAAAGTGGTCGACACTGACAATGACTGTAAATTAATGTTTCAGTTATGTTGCTTTTAATTTATCACATCATCCATATTGCTTTTAATTTATCAATTTTCAAGGCAAATAAGAATAGTAGAAAGAACATCCCAGGCAACATTTGAATCTCACCGGAAACTCAGTTATCTCTTCACATGATATTCTGGGTGAATCTAAGAGAACAACCATTTATAAAGATGAGTGCGGTATTTAGGAGGCGACATGATTGATGAAGTGCGCCCTCATTCAATCACCCGAGGACTTTGATATAGTACATGTAAAAGATAAAAGGGTTTCATAGAGGTCAATTTTAAATGCCCCAACCATAGTGCTTTAAAATGATTTGATAAGGGTAAGACTTCATCCACCCATATCCATGTGGTCTCTTATATAACCCATTCACTTCTAAGGATTGTTACAAGTGTGTCCCAGTGCAATCATCCAGCACTGCACCAGATCACTAAATCATATTTTGTTATTTTAAGAACACCTTTTGCCTTTTGGGCATATCAAAACTTACAATTTATTTATGTATGTCTTTATGTGTATGAAATGTGATCTTGTGAAAATGTAATTAAGTCAACCTTTCTCAATTCATTCAACAACCCTCTTTCAAGAATACAATGCAGAAAAGGAATACTTATTGTGTAGGAATACTTGTTGTGCATAATTATTTGAACCATTTCCTTCAATGACATCAATTAATTGGTCACAGCCACGTATAGTTCTTGTAGATCAAATGACTAAGATGGCATTGTCCAACAGTAGTTCACAATCCTAATTGGTGTTTCCGGCTTTGTATTCAGAAGTGCAAAAGCAATGGCCAGCTTCTCACTGTGCCGATACAAGGCATCTTCCCTATCTTCTTCATCAATGTCCAGCAACACCTCTGATGTAATGGGGACATAACCGGCACTCAATTCCCGTCCCATCTATTCTACCATCTCAAATATCTCTTTATATTGTGGATGGGATTTATCCCCAGCCACAAATTCATATATCTGGCTGTCAAGCTCAATCAAACTGCATCCAGGAATCAAGCTTGATCAATGCATTGCACAAACGGTTCCGTCTTTGCAATCCCTTCCCTCTCAACATAAACCCCAATCCACTTCCCAAGTTCAAACGCTTCTAAGTCAGCACACGTTGAAAGCACACTGACCACAGTAATCTCGTCTGGCCTAACCCCAGCACCCAGCATCATCCTAAAAGCCACCATAGCCTCATTACACCGCCCCCCACGAACATACCCACCAATCATCGCGCTCCAACTCACCGGTTTTGTCTTGGACATTTCATCGAACACCTTGCATGCAAACTCAAGACCATTATGTGGGAACCCAAATAAAAATTGGGTTTTTCATGATGGAGAAGAGGGGAGGAGGAGGAGGAGGAGGGAGGAGGAGGGAAGGGCGGTGTTACATAGGATGGACGGATCTGGGTCAGAAGGAGGTGAGGGTTTTTCACGGATTTCATGGACGACAACCATAGAATTCTCTTCTTGATGAAATTGCCAACTATAGAATTTTCCAAATCACTTGTTGACCAGAGTAACATAAAAGGGAAGATAAGGTTGCAATGAACAAAAGATGTCCAATTCACAACTTCTTCCACTAGAAAATGCATCAATTTCCTCAGCTTTCATGTGATGGGTTGTTTATTCCTCAAAGGTAGTGATGAGGCAAAGAGGAGAAACATGATGTATAATCTGTAATCTCATTTGCATGTGTTATTTTGCTGATTGATGGGCAACCCAACTGAAATTTAGAGCCGACTCTTTCCTCCTCCTCCTCTCCTCCCCTCTTCTCCCTCCTCCTCCTCTTCCTCCTCCTCCCCTCTTAAAAAGGATAGAGAGGGTCAAATGTTTTTGACCCATTTGTAGTGTATTGCTCTAGAACAGCACCAGCAATCAAGAGAGACAAATGCCCTCTCCTCCCTCCTCCTCCTCTTCCTCCTCCCCTCTTCTCCATCATGAAAAACCCTTTTTTTTTTTTGTTCCCGCAGAATGGTCGATATCGACCATAAAGTGGTCGATATCGACAATATCACTAAACGACAAAAAAAAAAAATGAAAACGCACCATATGCCCTTATCCGTGTCCATTATAAATGTGGCACCTGTAGAGATGTATAGTGTCCTATGGGGATCTGGTGGATAAATTCCTCTTCATAATATTAAATAGAAATGTGAAACACATGTAGGAAATGTAGATATTTTCAAGGATTACCTGGTGACTAGGGGTAATATATAAATATAAAAGTACAATGCCCACATGCAGGAAATATAGGTATAGAAATCTGAATAGCATCTCTCTTTTCAAGGATTACCTGGTGACCAGTGTATAATATATAAAAGTACATGCAATTTTGGTAGGCACATGGTGATGGGGCACAAAGAAAGTGGAAAAGCTAATCGGCTCCAATTTTCAAGGACATGTACTTTTGACACATGAGCACATACCCCATGGGGCCTGTTTGGTATGAATTCTCAAGCTCCATATTCTATTTGGTGCAATGGGCCCCACCTTTGAGTTACAACCTTTCTAAGAACTATTCTCCACCACCTGTTTTTCAAAAAGTCTACATGGAAGCCCAATAGGGAGCCCATACAAAGAAAGACAGTCCTGTAGAAGCGGAAAGAAGGTTCACATATGTGGGAAAGAAGTTTGCATTAATAGTAAAAAAAACCTACACAAGTGAAAAAAGGTGACGTATTCAGGTAACCTGGTAGTTTCATCTACTGTTGAATTGAATTATTATGTATGTTAAAAAAAAATCGAGAGCCGAATGCAAGTGGGATAATTCATTTCAGGCCTGTGGGCTTAGCCTGTGCCTTACATTTTGGCCCAGTTATAAAATGGGCTATCATTCAACACAACTTTCTCAGAGTTAGGCTATCTGGGCTCGGCTTTAGGCTATTATCTGGACCCAGGCCTAAAAGTTACTTGCACCCTGATAACTAAATGGGCTGGTCTTGGACTAGCTTCCACCGGCCTGACCCGGCCCACATGAAACTGTAGTTAAAAATGAAAAATATACCAACTGGCAACAGCTACCCACCCCTCTATAATAGTACCAATCAGTGGAATGTGGGTCCCACTCCCACCTGAATGGGAATCAAACTACATAAAATATATGCATCATGGGTGCATTTTAATACTACTCATAATCTCTGACCTACCCTCAACCTGAATGGCCGCTCACAACTAATCATGTGTTTAGTTGTGGTCAAAATCAAATCTTTCAAAAAACAAAAACAAAAATTCAAATGCTAACACTGTTCTTCTTTCAGAAGTGTATAGTGTCTTTGATATGAAAGATTCAAAAGTGTAGTTGAGAGAGAGGTTATTAATGTTAGGTGCATGGTGTTTCAACTGACTCCACCTAACCACATTGGTAGTGAGTGGGTCCCACCAATTGGGCAATGGGGCCCACCTATGAACCCCAGGTGGTTGGCCACATTGTCAAACAAAACATGCATTGAATGGGGGTTGTTATCTTTTACCTAAACGATGGATGATTCATCAGCAAATTTGATTGCAATAATTTCAGTTCTAGGTGGGGAGTTTATGTCTGGAAGGAAATATCCTGAGCTAGGTGTTGTGGGTCACCTTCATGATTTCAGGCTACTTCATCATGGGTTGCATGTGGCCCATAAATCAGTCTGATTGGATGATCAGAACTGTTGGTGGTGGGGGCCACGAAATTGATGGTTGGAGGAATTTTTTGAAAGTGGGTATTGAAGGACCCCAATAGGACGGCTATGATTATCTGACAGGGATGACTTTCGGTCACATGCAATTAATGGGTCCAGATCTTACAGACAGCAGATTTCCATTGGAACCTATTCGCAGAAGGAATGGGCCACCAATCACAGCCAGAACCAGTGAGCCAAAATTACACCCAAATGAGGGTCCACCAATGGGGAACTTTCTCCCACAATGATATAGAGCACGTGGAGCCCACTTAAATACATGTTTATCAGTAAAGAGGAAAGAAGAGAAAGGACATCACATGATTAAGAAAACAATGAGCACCATATATTATCTTAACACTAAATAAGATTAGTAATCTTACCCACTGCCTGAAACCCTAGACAACCCCGGGTTTCAAACTCTAGATACGTCATGTTTTTCATCTAACTGCACACAGTTCGATATGATTTTTTTTATTATACATGAAGGATAAAAAAGGAAAGATGAAAGAAAAAAAAATCAACTAGACATTTTAATTAAATGTGAGTAATGATCTCATGAGTGTCAAACAGTGTAAAATGACAATTCACCATGCATAGAAATATTGTAGTGATTGTAAGGGAGAGTGATCAAATGTTTGCCCTAAAACAAAAATGACCAGACTATTGAGTAAAACCAGAATGATCAACATGTCATAACCCTATTCTGGTATTCCTTGTGGATAAGGCTGTATGGTTAGTCTTCAATTGAAAGATGGAAAGCTTTTTCCTTACTTTTCAATTTGCACTGAGAACTCCAAGGCCTGACCCACATTTCCTTTGTAGTGTAACACCTTAGCTTACATTTCCTTTTCATTCAAATCCCGAAAAAAAAAATCTGTCAGATGTGATATGTACAAATTTATTAAGGATCTAGGTACGGATGGTCAATTGGTTAGGTGGGGTTTGGGTTTAGGCAGATCCAAACTCCCTAACTTCACTTTATTATTATTGAAATAATAGAAAATTCATGATAATTTATTCACTTATCTTATAAATGATAAATTTGAAGATGGTGTGCCTAACTTTCAATTGGAGTGAAATTTGACCAAAGTCATATAAGAGAGGCCATTTATTTTAAGTGATTTAAATTTTTAATAAGTTGTCTGTATCAACAGATGGCTTACAAAGGCAATTATCAACAAGGAATATCGAAACATTGTAAGTAGGGGTCATTGTGCGATTATGCATGCGCAGCTCATGTGAGTAGCATAAAAACGGCCTCTTACCACAGCATCAAGAGACTCACTTCTTACATGGTGGGTTCATGCCACCTTCTCTCTCACGTCACCCGGGTCTACTTCCCTCACCCGAGGCCGAGTCCAGCTACTAAACTTAGTACCAAGAAATGATTAAAAAAAAGTTGAGTGCAGCATATTATCCTATGTGGGGCATGATCTTAGATCTTGCAACCCACATTCTGATCGTGGGCCCTTGAAAGATTCAGCACTCTCTCCTGTGGCACTCAGGAGATTTGGCAGGATGATCTCTTGTCTTCCTGTAAGTGAAGTAGTACTGATGTGTACTCTTTCTCACCAACTCTATTATTTAGTTGTCAAATACTTTATTTAACACGGCAGCTGGCTTGTATACCTGGTGAACAACCATCTAACAACAAATTAATAATATTGCAAGCCAAGACACAATTATTATTCAATAACAATAATAAAGAACACCAATACCAGAAAAGTTTCCACATATGCAATCCAACTATATCCTAATACTTTTTTCTTCTGATGATCTAACATTAGGGCCAATTTTACATTCATCGAATCTTCACTTGTCGCTAGATCTAATCTAAAAAAATAAAACTTTACTGTTAAGACACAATCAATTTTACACTCATTGAACCTTCACTCACTGTTGGATTGAGTCTTTGACCAAAAACTCAGAACTAAGGCTATTAAATCAGAGGCTAGAATACTCTGGAGCTAGGGTAATCTGATGGGCAGATTTTTTGGCTCCCTTTTGCCCATAATGAGATCTTTTAATCTCCCATTGAGAGACAACTATCTAAATTAGTCCCATTATCCAGACTGCGTATTAGAAATATGCTTTGCAGTCTGCTCCTAGGAGATCATTTCTAATTTATATGCTAACAATCAAATCAAAATATATATCAAGCACCAACAACTTGAATAAAAAAAAGTACAGATAGATATAATATAACTATAAATCAACTCATATAACTCAATGAGAAGAAGAAGAAGAAGAAGAAGAAGAAGAAGAAGACTGCTAACTTAGATTAATGGACAGTAAAAAAAATAACAATGAATGTAATAAAAAAATATTAACCATAATCAAAGAACTGAATCTCATATCCAAAACCACACAAAAAGAAAACTCATAAACCAAAATTAAAAAAAAAAAGAAAAAAAAACACAAAAAATGAAAAATGAAAAACCAAACCCAAATCCAATGTTCAATCTGTATAGACCCATTTTTAAGCCATTTGACAATTATGATATTTCAGTTCTGGGAACTAAATATAAAACTATAACAAAAGTTTTATATATCATGTATAGAGCTCTAATTTATATGCCAACAATTAAATCACAACACATAGTAAAATTACATATACATAAATCAACTATAAACCAACTCAAACAATTCAATGCTGAATGAAGTTTTATTCTTGGAATCTACAGAATATCCATCCAAATCCCTACTTTGAGAAGGCCATGGCAAGTGTATTATGTGGGCGCCAAATGAGACGTCTACATCGAGTTGAAAGTTGGAGTAACATAGACCGTGATTTGATTATGTAGCAAGCTATTTTGAACCATAAATGAAACATGGTGAATTTGATGTGTGCTAACTAATTAATTGGCTTTGGGCCAATTTAGATATGATTCAAGGTTGTTGGGGTTAGACCCATCAAAATCATAGACATCATTGGGGTATGATATGGGACTGTGGTTAATGAAATTCAAGGGTCGCAAAACTTAAATTTGGGGGCAGGTTCAATTGCTACATGGGTTTAAGCCCATCTATTTATGAGATTATCAAAAGACTGTCACCCATTTTGTTTTCTTGTAGTATACAATCTTGTCATGTGGTAGGCTTCACATTCTTGGGCTTGAACCCAATGGATTATTGGGCTCGCCCTGATATTTTTTGTATGCCAACAACTATCATTCTCATCATGAAATGGGCTCCACCACTAGTTTTACCATCTGGGTAGATCTTCCACAGTCTCATTTATTTGGATGGCCTTTTGGCCCCACTATGTCTTCATCACTTGGGTAATTCCTTTTGGACGAGACCATGCCTCCATCATATAGGCGGCCTTATCATATAATGTTTTATAAAGCATTTTATGATACATTGTTACTGCATAAATATCTTTGCATTAAGTAAACCTTTTGAAGTTTCTTCTTTCTTTCGGAACTAGATCGTTCTTGATATCGATCCCCGGTTTTCTCCTTTTCAGGAGCAGAAGGTTGAGTCCACTAATGCTACCACCTGGGGGGCCACGGGGGTTTTACCCGGCTTCTCTCTAGGCCCAGAGGGATTAGTCATCAAGTCCAAAGGGTTGAGAAAAAGAAAAAAGAAAAAAAACATAGATGGAGGCATGTATTTCATTGTATAGCTATTATTGCATCAAGGGCGATACAAATTTAAGACCTCATTTGCTCACTTGATGTTAAGTTTCCAACACATGACTTTCTATTGAAAGGGCTAAAATTGAATAAATGTAGGATATCATCCACAATCATAAAATGGTCTCCAATTTGTAAGAAATGATGACTCACCTGTTGCTGTAGAAAATATTTGGAACCTAGAGGTGGTGGATTCAGGTCACCTTAACTGAAAAGAGAAAAGCCTTCACTTAAATCTTTACTCTATTTTCTTCCTCACTTCTTTTATATTTTTAATACTTCATGAATATAGAGTTTTCACTTGAAAAAAAAAAAAAAACTTCAATAGAAAGTTGGCAAATTATCCTATGCATGAGATGTGCATTGTGCACATCCATATCAGGACCCACCTGGACCATACAAACATCTCTTATAGCCTCCTAAGTTCGTATCTATACGAATGAACTCGACTGTTGGATCAATGCAAATGGAATGGACTTATAATGAATGATAGGATTAGGATGATATAATAGAATTGATTTTTTTTTTTTTTACATGGAGGGGCCAAGCAGATTCTAAACAACACCCCACTAACCCATCCCCATATAGGAGCTATTGATGAGTCCAAAGTGATAGAAGTCAAGCTGATTTTAAAATGTCTTACAATACTTCACACTATTACAGGTCCAGGTCCAGGTCCAGGTCGTTGGTCCATTCGAGTTATATTTATGATTTTATATTTATGCCTTGTTCATGTCTTCCTTCCATTGTACGTTAATTGTTTTTTTAATATGAAATTATGCAACATATCACTGTTTTTATTATTGCGGTCGTATTAAAATATCTACGGGTCGTTTGTTTGCAGGAATTTATTTATACATGTCCATGATTCACATGTATAATAGTTAATGCTTTTAATTGAAAAGAAAATAAGTGTAGCAGTTGCTGTGTAAATAAAGTGTTAAAATAGTACTTAAATAAGGTTATTTTTCGACTTAAATACGAGCGATATGGTTTCACATTTACCATTTGCAAAAGAATCTGGATCCTCTGGGTGTGTCTACCCATGGTGACCGTGAATGGACCACTCAAGAACCATGACGCAGGCATGGCAGTGACGTGGTGGACTATGAATGGTCTACTCACGATCACCGTAGGATTTTACCTCACCCGATTTGATTTCTTTACAAAAAAAAAAAAGAGAAAGGCATTGGTGCATGCTTTACATGGTGATTATATTCAGTTAACATAATTAATCCTACTACAAATTGTAAAAATCCATTAGCTGTTGATCACAACTTTGATTAAACTTAATTTTATAAATGCAATACATGAATGATGAAATTTGATCCTTTTAGAGAAATTGAGGGAGAGCTCTCTAGCATTATAATCCATCCAAGGGCATATATATATATATATAAACCATTCAAATTAACAGCTCACCTTATATTAGCTTCATTCTAAATCTCATTTTAACTACACTCATGCCCACCATAAAATAGATCATAACAAAAAATAAAAGTAAAAAAGATAAAGGCTAATTGAATTTATAGCGTTTTGATGAGATTGGACTTGTTAATCTTGACCAGCTCGTTAAAGACATGTGTAGTGATGCGCGGTAAAAAAAACTTCAAAATTATGAATTTTTACATGTGGACAAGTTGAGTGAAATCACCCTAAATCTATGGGATTATAATTTTGAACGATTCCGATTTTACATGTGGGGCCCCATAATGATCTATAGTGCCATACTGACAGTGGATGGACCAATAATGGAGTTTTTTCCTATAATAGTACCCTCAATTAAACTAATTCCCATAATAGCACCCATTTGAAAATAATACTCAGAATAGCATCCCGAGCCTATGTGGCATATCCAATCCTAATACATTTTAAAACCCCCCTTTTCTCAATCTACTTTTTTAAAGAAGTTTTTTTTTTTTTTGTTGGTGTTAAAATCTAGTATTTTAAATCTTTGATCAGATTCTTCAAAATGCTTGGCTAAGATGAAAAAGGCAAGAAATGGCCTAATGACCCACTACTTTATAGGTCCCACCGTTTGATCATCCCCACTTTGAACAAATTCATGGTCGTGGACACGCAATATCCTCGGCCAAAGAACTCCACTGTTCCATCAAACAACACTCTCAAAGCCCACATTCAATGGTGGAGTACCATAAATCCATAATACCACCTTGAATTGGTTTAATGTGAGTCCATTTGTGTATAAATCTGGCATTTTTTTGTATATTTTTCATGTGCTATATTGGCAATTTCAGGTGTCCAGTAAGATATAAGAAGACAATTTAACAAGACGTACTGTATGGCTTTTGGCGTGTAAGTATCAAAGTTTTCTTTTTTCTCCTCTAAATTCTCATTTTTCATTTGGACAATTTTGATTTCTTTTGGGTAAAATTTTGATCTTCTTTTTGGGCTTGTTTGATGGCCAAAGAGTATGAACACAATGGAGAATTTGTATTGAAATAATTTCATAAGTAGAAGAATTATAAATCTTCTTCGTATAGGACAAATTAAAAGAATGATTTTAAATTTTAAAACTTGAAGAATTCCAAAGACCTTTTTGCGACATTTAAGAGAATGATAGAAATTCTCTTTTTATGATTTTATCAATGAACAATTAACTATCCATTGATATGAATTGAAAATCCCCCATATTACCAAATTTCTTTCTAAACAATTAGGGAGTCTAGCTGAAAATCTAAATTGGACCACCACTTTTTCGTAATTTAATTTAGTAGAGTTGTGGATGAGTAACTACTTCCTACCAATTGGTGGATTATTTGATGGCCCTTGTAAATCTTCAACTTTAAGCCTTTACTTTTAGATCTTTATGGCCTTTTATAGTTTCAAAAGAAAAATCTATTTGATTGAAATTCGTTAGTCATTAGATCCAAGACCACAGATTGGGCGGTCATTAGACAAAGGGGAGTTTCAATTTTAACCATCCATTCCAAAGCATATGGCTTGCAAAGTCCAGAAAATCTATTTTTGTTAAATGGATTATCTGCAACATTCACTTGAAAAAGTAGATTGAGAAATGGAGTGTTTTAAAATGTATTAAGATTGGATATGCCACATAGGCTCGGGATGCTATTCTAGATATTATTTTTAAATAAATGCTATTATGAAAATTAATTTACTTGATAATGCTATTTTGAGAAAAAACTCCCACGCAACGTGACCGCGGCAGCATGCCTCTCCTGATCCGGGACTCAAAAAGTCCCTTTGAATTCATTAAAGTGGGCCCCCCACTCGTTGAAAACAATACAACTACCACCCTCCCTCCCGTTACGGAATTCTTCCCCGGTACGAACTAGACAGGAGAGTAGGTGAGACTGAGACGTCCGGAAACCCGATCCGTCATATGTCTATAAATACACCAAACCCTCCTTTCTTTCTCTCCCTCTGCCGTCCAAATCTTCCGAGATCGCTGTAAAAACCCAAAGGTGAGGAAACCGAAACCAAAACCAAAGAACAGGAATTCAAATCTTTGTTAGCTCTTTTAATGTCGTATCTTTCATCTTCTTCCGATTTGGATGACAGTTGGATCTCACACGCTCGATTCGAATTGCGATTCAAGTTTCATTTGAGTTCGAATTTCTCTTCTTTCGAGTGGATTTTGATTTGATTCCGCTTTCTTTAGAGTTTCTGACGTTTTGATCTGAAGCGTTTCGGTTGGATTTCGGTTGAGTTGTTTGATGCATGCTTGAGATGGAAGTTGTTTTGATTCGGTTTTGGAAAGTGGAAGATCGGAATCGGAGGCGTTTAAAGCTCATGGCTTTGAAATGGTTGACTTTTAGGATTTTTTTTTTTGTCGAAATGTGATTTTGATTCTTGAAATGAATGCTGTTTATCTCAAAATTCTTAGTAGAATTCGATTCGATTCCTCTTTCTTCAGAGTCTGAAGTTTCGATCTGAAGCTTTTGGTTTGGTTTTGTGTTAGTTCCTTGACTTCAATGACTTGTGCTTTGTTTTCCTGAAATTGAAGTTGGTTTGAATCGGTTTTAAGAACTGACAGATCGGAATCGATAGTGTTTAAAGCTCGTGACTTTGGAACTATTGATTTTTGCTTCTTGCTCTGTTGTTTGTCGTGAATTTAGGTGTCTCATTTACGCAGCTGATCCGAAGTTAGATTTACACAGTGAATTCAACTTTTCTTCGGAGTTCTTAGGCGTTTTGATCTGAAGCTTTTGGTTGCAATTTGCATAAGATCTTTTATCTATGCTGTATTTTTCTGAGGTGAAGTTTCTTGATTCGATTGTAGGGAAATAGAGACTGTAGTAGATTGGAATAAATAGAATTTAAAGCTGGGGGCCATCCCTGTATGTTCCTGGCAGATAGATGATTGTTATTTGTTAACATTCAACTAATTCCTGTATTTGGAGTTTGGGATAATCTTACTAGATGATTATTCTAAAATTATCCTGATCATCCTTACAATATGATTTGCATTTGCTTATGATCCATGAAAGTGATCATCGAACGAGCTTCTGAGTCCTGAGATCACAGGAACCAAAAGGTAAGAAAGCCAAAGAAGATATTTGCGTTTCTGTCTTCTTATGACCAATCCAACTTCTTGAATCTTCTTTTAGTAGATTCGACTGTATTCACCAGCTTCTACATAGTTTCCAATCAAATCCAATTTCACATACTCGATCCGAAGGTTGATTTAGGTTCTTTGATTCATGCTCTGTTTTTAATTTCAGTTCTTTTGTGTTGATTTTGATTCAATTCTGCCTTTCTACAGATTCTTTGGCATTTCAATCTGAAGTTTCTGGTTAGATTTTGTACAAGTTTAACCTGTCTCGATACTCTTTTCAGAACCTACAATTTCAGAATGATGATATATTAATTCATGACTTTAAAATGGATGGAGGGTTATTTCTGGAAATTGTGGGAAATACGCACCTGCCTCATGCATGATTCTGCTTATTGTTGTGGATCAAATCGCGTGGGATTTTTCTTCTGTGGTTTTGATTGATTTTGGGTTTTTCACTCTGTTATTTGTCCACTTGCAGCTTTGTTTCCTGTAATGATTGCCGCATGTCCCATGTGCATTTGGTGGAAATTAGTTGTATTTGTATTCTTTTATATATAAAACTGGGATTGATCTAATAGATAAAATCATAACTTGGTGTTGATTTGAATTCATCCAAGGAATAATAGAAGTCATGTTACCTTCAGTATATTGAGACCCAAGTCCTCACTGCCTGTAGTTTTGAAAGTGGGAGTCGTTTAGTTGTTGGTGAGGGAAGTGATGCATGATTGTAGACATTCTGTTAGAAATTGGTCTTGCATGCATCATCCGTAGGATTCGTGCAGAGCTGTTTGGATAATTGGAAGTGAACAGAATATCCTGATTAGTGGAATTCAAATACACAGTTGAAAGAAGTAGTTGTTGTTCCTTAATGACGGTTAGGATTGTCCATCCACTGTGGATTTTCGACCAGAGCTCCTCCTTTTAGGTTCCTGACTGATGATTGTCATCTTTCAACCATTTCCTCCTGTTGGCGCCATTGGTCTATTTTTTTTTGGATCAGTGGATGACCTTAAATGATTACTATTCTGTAATTATCCAATTTATCCTAGAACGGTGTACAGTATGCATTTGCTCATTATCCCTAAAAATGATTCCATGTCCAATAAACACTTTTGTTTGGCTGAAATAAAAATAGGAGTCCCATTACTGTCCCTTTCTCAAATTTCATTGAGTGCAGTTAAAACTTGAAATCCCACTTACCATTTATCTTATGCAGGTCAAACAGATATCACTATACTAGTACACTCACTAAATACTTCCAATGGGAATGAATGTGTCCCCTTCAGCATCAAGGATTGAGTCCATAGACAGAAAATATTTGAGGAGTGAGTCTTTCTTGGATGCAAATAGTGTACCAGAGCAAGGGTGTCTTTCCATTGTTGTTCTTGGTGCTTCAGGAGATCTTGCAAAGAAAAAGACATTTCCAGCGCTTTTCAACCTTTACCGACAGGTTTGTCAAATTTATTTTGACTCTGTCATCATTGTTTGGTGTACACACCATATGACACTATTTTGGAACATTCTAAATCACCCAATAAATTTAATCATGGAACATAATGTAATTGGATTATCCATTGCAAGATAGTAGTAGAAGTAGTGACATGAAACAGTTAAGGAAATTTTTATTGAACCAAAATTATATCCTATTCAGCTTGTACATGACACTATGACTTGCCGTTTTAACTCCTGAATATAATTTATACTAATTCGAGTTACTGGATTTAGGAATCAAAATGTCCCTTGATCAAATCAATGGTGAGCCACACCCAAACACACAGATGAACAAATGCTATGTGCTTAAGCACAATATGAGTAGCATAAAATAAAATTTCATAGAATGAAGTGCATGTGGACCTATCCAACTCAGAGTGCTAACGACAACACACTAATGGTTGAGTGGTGGCTGCACCATAGTAACACACACATGCCTAGGGATCAATCCCTGGGGCTTCAAATTAAAAGCACCACTCCTGACCAGTAGCACCTCGAAAAAAAAAAAAAAAGAAGAATCTTAACACAATTAGTAAATTTTAAAGTAATTTATTTCCAACATCCTTAAATTTGACCTTCCAAGGGGCGCACACCAAGTACCGCAATCTCATGAACACGTCCATTTTTAGCAGCTCATGAAAATATCTACAACTTGAACTGAGAGCTTGCAATGAACATGCTCAATAATGTTCTTAACAAACCACAGAGAAAATAGTACTGTATCTGAATATGTTTTCTTTTGTTGTGTTGAACTGGATTTTTCGACAAGGTGACGGCTGATATGTTTTCCAAAAAATCTCTGTCAGTTTGTTCTGTTGAAAGTTCAATCATTCGAGTAAATTCCATATCCAAATTTCTCGACAAGTACATGATGCGAATTCTAAATACTGTACTTACGCTATCGATAGAGTGAAAATACCCAGCTTGTTTTGATGACCATGAGATTGCACCAGATCCCAAAATGAATGCATATCCCAATACTTTCTTTTACATGCTTCTAAGTTGTTCTTACTACTTATTCCAAGAATGTCCTTGCCCATTTACACATTTGCAAAACTATTTAATCATTGTTTGCATAACCATTTTTGAGCTTCCAGTCCTAAGTCCCAAAGGCCCTATGATTTTATATCATGATAAAATTACCAAAAATAAATTGTGCATTGATTAGCATCAGGTTGATAGTAAGTGGTGTTAAAAAAAGCAAAAACAAAAAAGAATTTTCTTTTCTTCTGTCCATGGCTCATGTGGGTAGGGCAATGGTCTAATTCCTGTAGGCTCGCCAATGGCTTTGGCCTGGCCTAGGCCCTGCCTGCGTATGCAAGGGTAGGGTAAGGGTCGGGCCCTTTGACAGCCCGAGCTGTAAGGAAAATGTTGGCAAATTAAAGCGGCCATTGGACAATGACTGAAGAGATGATTTATGGTTTCTTCTTCAATTTGACATAAAACACATGTGGGGTCATATTGTGGATGAATTGATGCAATCTGTCACGTGTGTTTAGCCGCCCATGTAGAGCCTGCCAAAGGAAAATCTTGATTTTAGATGGAATTGATAAGTTCCGCTGTTGTAATAAGATGCACGGTTCCTTTACAATAGTTGCAAAACCTTTTCTGACTGGCAGTATGACCAGATTCCTTGCAACTAAAACATTGAATCTTGCTCATATCTCCGGCCCTTGGTTTTCCATGAGATGCATAGGCCACATTGAAGGTATTGTCAGAAATTTTTTGTTCGAAGGTAGCTTGGATCAAGCAGCGTTGTTCTTCAAGTTCATTAATACAGGTGTCAAAAGAAGGTGAGGAATCTCGACTCATAAGATTAGATCGGACAGTTTCAAATTTCTAGCAAAGTTTCATTAGAAATTTGTCCCTTTGCTTGGTTTCATCAACCTTTTGGATGGCCGGCAGTGTTGCAACAGAGACAGTGGCATATACAAAGTCAGTACATTCGGTCCATTGATTTATGAAATCAGAGTGGTATTCCTGGATAGTTTTATTGAACTCAGACTAGTATGAACTCTAATTCCTCCCTTCTAATAGTACATAGAATCGAATTGAACGCTTTCAAGGTGAAAATCATGTCTTGTAAGTTTTAAGTTGTAGCCACTTAATTTTGTGGAGCTTATCCGGAACTGTTTGGTGCCACAAGGTAACTTTATTGAATTGGTACTTTGACCTTATTAATGAAATGAATCCATGGTTTATGTTTATCCCAGGATAACCTATTCAAATTTTATGAGTAAAAGGAAATTGGGTGCCTCCTGACAGAACAAGAGAATGAAGATGACAGAACAAGAGAATGAATAGAAACAGAGAATTCTTGGAATTGAAATGATCTCCTTGATCGTTCATTGCTTCTATTTATAATACATTGTAGCCTTAATCAAGGCAATCACTATGCAATTACAATCTAATTAACAATCTAATTACCAGGAAAGAATCTAATTACAGTTCCTACTTATAGAATGAAAAGATATACATAGTGATGATAAGCAATCAAGTCCCACGTGATTTATGGGCATGGGCTTATTGTACATGGGCCATTGTATATGGGCCTTGGACCAAGTGGTACTAACATCCTCCCTCAAATTGATGCTGGTCAACGAGTAGCAATTTGCGAACCAGAAACTCATGACGTGGCCTAGGCAGCCCTTTGGTGAAGATGTCTGCAAGCTGTAGTTCACTGGATACATGTGGAAGACTAATGACCTTACGATCATATTCATCCCGAATAAAATGACAATCCACCTCAATATGCTTCGTACGTTCATGAAAAACTGGATTTTCGGTTATACGGATGGAGCTAGTATTGTCCGCATGAAGTGGGGTAGCCGAGGTCTGAGGAAAACCAAGATCTGTAAGGAAGCCACGAAGCCAAAGGATTTCAGAACAGGCAGCTGACATAGCACGATATTCCGATTCAGTGGAAAGATCGGGACACGCGTTCTTGCTTTTTACATTTCCATGAAATGAGGGATTCACCCAAGTACATACACCAACCCGTGGTAGATCTGCGAGTGTCCAGGCATCCGGCCCAGTCCGCATCAGAGTAAGCTGTAAGTGTTAATGGTGTGCCAACCGGAAAAAATAATCCGCGGGTCAGGGAACCAAGAATGTACCGAATGATTCGTTTGACAGCAACCATATGGTGATGCCGAGGTGTTGTCATGAATTGACTAACAACATTTACAGCATAGGAGAGGTCTGGGCGAGTGATGGTCAAGTAAATGAAACTGCCGACTAAGCGTCTGTAGAGTGTGGGATCAGATAGAAGATCACCATCATCTTTCCTAAGTTTCACATTTACTTCCAATGGAGTGTCCACGAGTGTGGCCTCTTTGAGCCCAGCCAGATCAACTAGGTCAGTGGCATACTTATGCTGATGAAGAAACAGTCCTTTCTTAGATTGGTGAACCTCAAGCCCTAAGAAATATGTTAAGGGACCCAGATCTTTCATATGAAATGCAGCTTGAAGGGAGGATTGAAGATTCTTGATCATATCACTGTGAGTGTCGGTAATGATAATGTCATCCACATAGACCAGAAGAATGGTAATAGCTTGAGTGGTTTTACTGATGAAGAGTGACGGATCATAAGGACTTTGAACAAATCCAAGTTGAAGTATAGTAGCCCGAAATTTCTCAAACCAAGCCCTGGGTGCTTGTTTAAGACCATACAAGGATCGACGGAGCTTTGCCACCTCATTTTTAGAAGTAGAGTCATAGCCTTGTGGAAGGCGCATGTAGACGTCCTCTTTGAGATCTGCATGGAGAAAAGCATTCTTGACATCCATCTGATAAAGAGGCCAAGAGCGGGATGCAGAAATAGCCAGAATGGTGCGCACAGTGGTCATATTGGCGACTGGAGCAAATGTCTCATCATAGTCAATACCATACTCCTGGCGGTTGCCAAGTGCGACTAAGCGAGCTTTATACGAGCCAAAGAACCATCAGGATGTAACTTGATAGAATAAACCACTTACATCCAATAGGTTTGATGGTAGGAGGACATGGTCCCAGGTATGGTTAACATTCAGAGCGTCCAGTTCTTCCTGCATAGCCTGACGCCAACACTAATGTTGCACTGCTTGTGAAAAACTATTAGGTATCTGAACCGAGGGCAGAGTGGCAATTAAGGATGTATGGGTGAAGCCAAATCGATCAGGGGGATGGGAAATCCTGGATGATCGACGGGGAACTAACTGAGAGGTATCTGAGGTTTGTGCAGGGTCAAGCGCCGTGGAAGATGATATATCTGGAAGCTCAGGTGCAGTAATAGGTTCCCGTCTACGCCTTTCATACACAAGAAGAGGTTTGATAGGGGTCACAGGTATAACCGGAGAATCAGTAAAACCAGGAACAAGTGAAAAGCTAGGAGGTGAATCATGATCAAGAGAATGAGGAAAAAAATATTGATGTTCAAAAAACACTACATTACGAGAAATCCTGATACGTTTGACCTTCGGATCATAACAGACAAATCCTTTCTGATCATTCGCATAACCTAAAAAAACACACTTAGAAGATTGTGCAGAGAGTTTTGTCCGTTCTATTGGGGAAGAAGAACAAAACACACACATCCAAAAACATGGAGATGAGAATAAACAGGATGCTTATGAAATAAACGAAAATAAGGTGTTTCATGATTTATACGTGGTGAGGGTAGCCTATTGATAACATGAACAGCTGTGGACAAAGCTTCTGGCCAAAATCTTGGGGGAACAGAGGATTCTAAGAGTAGAGACCGAACAATGTCCAGGAGATGTCTATTTTTCCTCTCAGATACACCATTTTGTTGAGGTGTATAAGGGCATGATTTCTGAGAGATAATTCCTTTAGTTTGTAAAAAGGTCTGAAACTCATTAGAAACATATTCACCGCCTGAATCTGTACGAAGTGTCTTAATGGAGGTGGAGAAGTGATTTTCCACATAGGCTAAGAAAATTTTAAATGTAGCAAACACCTCAGATTTTGCATGCAAAAAATAAATCCATGTAAAACGACTGTAGTCGTCAATGAATGTAACAAAATATTTAACATGAGAATGTGATGGAATAGGTGCGATACCCCATACATCACTATGAACAAGATCAAAACAGTGCAATGATGAAGTAGTGCTGATGGGAAAAGGAAGAGTCTTGCTCTTACCCATTTTACAACTTGAAACAATTTAAGAACACAGAGCCTTTCTGGTAAAGGGCTTCTTGGAAAATCTCAAGAATTCAATCAGAGAGAATTTATTCTCTCTCTCTCTCGTGTAGCAAACAGATCAAGGATCTGTCCTGATTCCACACAGATCTGCACCATCGTGCAGTTTGATCTCCGTGGCCCACTATAGATCAGTCCAAGTTCGTAACAGTCATCTTGATCAAGAGTTGATTCAGAAGCTTGTGGAGGTGATTTGACTCAGAAATTGAAATCAGATAATCTGAGTTAGATTCTCGGAACTACTCTCGTCAGGATCTTGGAGCATCTCAACTGGGGCCCACCTGCGATCATCACCATATCATCACAGTTCCTCCAGCCTTGGTCGACCATATCTCCTGGTATTTTTGAAGATTTTTCAGCATTTTTCAGGAATCAGAGGTAGGATTTTGGATCCATTTGTGATTTTATAGTTCTCTCAGATCTTTTTAATCACAGCCGTTCAAATTCTTGAATTGTGGATAAATCTTTGTGAAACTTGGTTTGTTGGAAAGATATTTTGATATTACTTACATCATAGTGATCTGATGATCCATTAAATCAATCAGTGGGGCCCACGCATAGAAGAATCAGCCAAAATTTGGGTCGTCTGGACCATTTTTTGGGTTTTTTTTTTTTTTTTTGTAGCAGTTTCTAGTTTTCAGCTCCCTGTGTGTGCACTGAACACATTCTATTGTCTGTTGTGTGCACTGGTCATCTCTTTCTCTTGTTTGGCTGCCTGGTATCTATTCTTAGAGTTTTTTACTCATGGACAAAACAGAAATTGCACTGGTTAAGTTCAATGGAACCAACTATACATCCTGGGGATTCCAATTTCAGATTTATCTCAAAGGGAAAGAATTGTGGGGCCATATAGATGGGACTGACCCAAAACCTAAAGATGATGTCAAGGCCATCTCCACATGGGAAACCAAAGATGCAAGGATCATGACTTGGCTTCTGGGATCAGTCGATCCCCAATACATCCTGAACCTTAGGCCATACAAATCAGCCAAAGGTATGTGGGATTACTTGAAACAAGTATATCAACAGGATAACTCTGCTCGGAGATTCCACTTAGAGCATGAACTTTCTCAGCTTACTCAGGGAACCATGTCCATTCAGGATTACTACTCTCATTTTATTAGTTTATGGACGGATTATAGTGAGATTATCTACTCCAGTCTTCCTGATGCCTCTATTGCGATAGTTCAGGACATACACTCTACCAGTCAAAGGGATCAATTTCTGATGAAACTTCGACCTGATTTTGAACAAGTTCGTTCGAATCTGATGAGCAGAGTGCCTTCCCCATCTATAGATGCCTGTTTTGGGGAACTCCTTCGGGAGGAACAACGTCTTAACACTCAGGCTGTTCTTCAACAAGCACTGTCACCAGCTCCAGTAACTGCAGCCTATGTTGCACGTTCCGCCCAGCTGCCCAGAGATATGACCAAAGTGCAGTGCTATTGTTGTCAGAAATATGGACATGTTGCCACTCAGTGCAATACCAAATATTGCTCGTACTGCAAACGCAGGGGTCACGTTCTTCCTGAATGTCGGCGTCGAGCTCACAATTCCTCTCAGAAAGCCAATCTTGCCACCTTGGATGCGTCTTCCTCTGCCTTCGTACGTCCTGCTGCTAATACTATGTTGCCTGCTCCACCTGCTACACCTGCTTCTTCTTCAACTGCTTTCCCTTCTGTTACCCCTGACATGGTTCAATAGATGATTGTCAATGCTTTTTCCGCTCTCGGTCTCTCAGGTAAAACCAAACAGTCACACTCCACCTGGTATATGGATTCGGGGGCTTCTAATCATATGACTTATTCTTTTGATACCTTATCTCAAATAAAATCTTATGATGGAACTCTCCGAATCAATACCGCAGATGGTGGTAGTATACCCATTACGGCCATTGGTGAGGTCTCACATTCATTACCATTGAGTCATGTTTTTCTTTCTCCTCAGTTATCTACAAATTTACTATCTGTTGGACAACTCGTTGATAATGACTGTTCGGTTTCTTTTTCTCGTTCTGGTTGTGTTATACAGGATCAAGCATCAGGGAAGGTGATAGCGAAGGGGCCTAAGTGTGGTCGTCTGTTTCCATTCCAACTTTCTACACAAGATCGTAGTTTGAGTTCCTCTGCATTGTTTTCAGCTTCTAGTTCACGTAACAGCCAATCATGGCACAATCGTTTAGGCCATCCTAATTCTCGCACTTTATTGTCTTTGTTTAAATCTGGTTTGCTATCTGATAATAAAATTTCTTTTGAAGATGTGTTCTTAAATTGTTCAAGTTGTAAAATGGGTAAGAGCAAGACTCTTCCTTTTCCCATCAGCACTACTTCATCATTGCACTGTTTTGATCTTGTTCATAGTGATGTATGGGGTATCGCACCTATTCCATCACATTCTCATGTTAAATATTTTGTTACATTCATTGACGACTACAGTCGATTTACATGGATTTATTTTTTGCATGCAAAATCTGAGGTGTTTGCTACATTTAAAATTTTCTTAGCCTATGTGGAAAATCACTTCTCCACCTCCATTAAGACACTTCGTACAGATTCAGGCGGTGAATATGTTTCTAATGAGTTTCAGACCTTTTTACAAACTAAAGGAATTATCTCTCAGAAATCATGCCCTTATACACCTCAACAAAATGGTGTATCTGAGAGGAAAAATAGACATCTCCTGGACATTGTTCGGTCTCTACTCTTAGAATCCTCTGTTCCCCCCAAGATTTTGGCCAGAAGCTTTGTCCACAGCTGTTCATGTTATCAATAGGCTACCCTCACCACGTATAAATCATGAAACACCTTATTTTCGTTTATTTCATAAGCATCCTGTTTATTCTCATCTCCATGTTTTTGGATGTGTGTGTTTGTTCTTCTTCCCCCAATAGAACGGACAAAACTCTCTGCACAATCTTCTAAGTGTGTTTTTTTAGGTTATGCGAATGATCAGAAATGATTTGTCTGTTATGATCCGAAGGTCAAACGTATCAGGATTTCTCATAATGTAGTGTTTTTTGAACATCAATATTTTTTTCCTCATTCTCTTGATCATGATTCACCTCCTAGCTTTTCACTTGTCTCTGGGCAGTTGGGCGGAACGTGCAACATAGGCTGCAGTTACTGGAGCTGGTGACAGTGCTTGTTGAAGAACAGCCTGAGTGTTAAGACGTTGTTCCTCCCGAAGGAGTTCCCCAAAACAGGCATCTATAGATGGGGAAGGCACTCTGCCCATCAGATTCGAACGAAACTTGTTCAAAATCAGGTCGAAGTTTCATCAGAAATTGATCCCTTTGACTGGTAGAGTGTATGTCCTGAACTATCGCAATAGAGGCATCGGGAAGACTGGAGTAGATAATCTCAGTATAATCCGTCCATAAACTAATAAAATGAGAGTAGTAATCCTGAATGGACATGGTTCCCTGAGTAAGCTGAGAAAGTTCATGCTCTAAGTGGAATCTCCGAGCAGAGTTATCCTGTTGATATACTTGTTTCAAGTAATCCCACATACCTTTGGCTGATTTGTATGGCCTAAGGTTCAGGATGTATTGGGGATCGACTGATCCCAGAAGCCAAGTCATGATCCTTGCATCTTTGGTTTCCCATGTGGAGATGGCCTTGACATCATCTTTAGGTTTTGGGTCAGTCCCATCTATATGGCCCCACAATTCTTTCCCTTTGAGATAAATCTGAAATTGGAATCCCCAGGATGTATAGTTGGTTCCATTGAACTTAACCAGTGCAATTTCTGTTTTGTCCATGAGTAAAAAACTCTAAGAATAGATACCAGGCAGCCAAACAAGAGAAAGAGATGACCAGTGCACACAACAGACAATAGAATGTGTTCAGTGCACACACAGGGAGCTGAAAACCAGAAACTGCTACAAAAAAAAACCCAAAAAATGGTCCAGACGACCCAAATTTTGGCTGATTCTTCTATGTGTGGGCCCCACTGATTGATTTAATGGATCATCAGATCACTGTGATGTAAGTAATATCAAAATATCTTTCCAACAAACCAAGTTTCACAAAGATCTATCCACAATTCAAGAATTTGAACGGCTGTGATTAAAAAGATCTAGAGAACTATAAAATCACAAAATGGATCCAAAATCCTACCTCTGATTCCTGAAAAATGCTGAAAAAATCTTCAAAAATACCAGGAGATATGGTCGACCAAGGCTGGAGGAACTGTGATGATATGGTGATAATCGCAGGTGGGCCCCAGTTGAGATGCTCCAAGATCCTGACGAGAGTAGTTCCCAGAATCTAACTCAGATTATCTGATTTCAATTTCTGAGTCAAATCACCTCCACAAGCTTCTGAATCAACTCTTGATCAAGATGACTGTTACGAACTTGGACTGATCTATAGTGGGCCACGGAGATCAGACTGCACGATGTTGCAGATCTGTGTGGAATCAGGACAGATCCTTGATCTGTTTGCTACACGAGAGAGTATAAATTCTCTCTGATTGAATTCTTGAGATTTTCCAAGAAGCCCTTTACCAGAAAGGCTCTGATACCATGACAGAACAAGAGAATGAAGATGACAGAACAAGAGAATGAATAGAAACAGAGAATTCTTTGGAATTGAAATGATCTCCTTGATCGTTCATTGCTTCTATTTATAATACATTGTAGCCTTAATCAAGGCAATCACTATGCAATTACAATCTAATTAACAATCTAATTACCAGGAAAGAATCTAATTACAGTTCCTACTTATAGAATGAAAAGATATACATAGTGATGATAAGCAATCAAGTCCCACGTGATTTATGGGCATGGGCTTATTGTACATGGGCCATTGTATATGGGCCTTGGACCAAGTGGTACTAACACCTCCTGCTTACAATTTGAAAAACTTGCATTTGATAACTATTGTTGATGCATGCATGTTGATTAATTACTGTGGTCATTTTGCCAAATCATCTGATAACTTTTTTCCTTTGACAAGAAGTGAACTGGAAAGGACTGATATCCTTCTTGAACAAACAATAGTAAAAAATGTATGAACCATAAATTGTGGTCAACTAAATAAAAAATGAGAAAGGAATTTCATGTAATATTAGTGTTATATGATTGAAGCTTAATTAAATATGACCTATATGATGTAGAGTATGGGATCTCTATTGTTGTTTTTAAATGTTGTGTAATAGTTTGGTGTACTATATTACCAGGTATGTGGACAGTTAAGATCAGTATAATTGGTTGACCTGGCCAATCTTGATTTATGGATCACTCCCAGTGCCCTCTTATTCTCTAGATGTTCCTTGTGAATCATACTTAGAGAGTCCCCCCTTTTGCTGTCAGTGGAAGTTATTTGAACAAGCATGCAACAAATTAATACATGTTACATTATAATTCTATCATCCTTGTGGAGCAGTAGTAGGAAATTAAACAATTAAGCTTGGAAACCGGAGGAAAAGTATCAGTTTTTCTAGTGAATTTGGTCATATATATTGTTTTTAATTTTCCTTTTCTAATACCTTGATTGCCCATGATAAATTTTGTTTGCTTTTATGTAGTTTGTTTCACACATTAATTTTGGTTGAGGTTTGCTTAGGGATTTTTACAACCAAGTGAAGTTCATATATTTGGATATGCACGGACAAAGATATCAGATGATGATTTGCGAGACCGGATTCGTAGGTGGGTGTTTCCATAATTGCAATTGGTGCCTGGTTAATCAATACTGTGCACTTTTTTTACCAAACCTGCAAGGTTAAGCTCTACTTCCCCAGAGCTGGTTCAGTCGGACTGACAAAAAAAGTCAGCTTGCTTAGTAATATAAGCAATTGGTTGAATTCAAATGAGATGTTTATATATTACTTGTCCACATTATGATGCAGTCGCGGTTGTTTGGAAACCAAAGCAATCCAATCCACACCCAAATTGACTACAAAGGAGCAAGACGAGATTATTCTCCGTAATAGATGAATAATCCACTAAAAATTTTTCAATCCCAGGGAGAATAACTTAATCTTATGCAAAGAGTGTGTAAACTGTAAACAGTGCAGAAATTATCTTTATTTAAACTGCTGAAAAGACTGCTTCAATACTGTCGACCATTTCATAATATAAGAGCTGCTAGGAACCTCGTAAAACTCTAGATTCACACTGTCAAAGTTGCTAGCCAGTAATCCCAAAACCATTTGGTGATAGGAAACTGCACAAACAACTACTTAACACCCCCCCTCCCGGCGGGACACCGCCCGGATCCGAAGCACACGCCTGCACAAGACTATAACGCGGGATGGGGCCTTTATGCCCTGCGCATTTTGAGCCCGCACAAACACACAACGCGGCATGGGGCATTTCTGCCCTGCGTGGTTTCGAACTCGAGACCTCAGGCTCTGATACCATGTCAAAGTTGGTAGCCAGTAATCCCAAAACCAATTGGTGATAGGAAACTGCACAAACAACTACTTAACACACACATCCAAATATCCAATTCCTAAACTAGAAAGTTATTGAGATGTAGACGTCCTAATTGGATGCAGATAACTCAAAACAATCCTAAGAAATAAATCAAAAGTGAACTGACTGCTTGCTGGAAACCTCCAGAACAGTTGTGAATTGTGATAGTTCCATCCGAAGACATGGATGATGGACCCCACCCTTTTCTCCACTCATGGGTGAAAAGAGGCTATAGAAAAATCCCAAGATATCCATCTTCTGTTTGTTTTGCAATTTACAATAAGCCTCTGTAGTTTTCTCTTTTATCAAAACAGCCCCTAGCTTTATATTTCACTGAAATTAATGAACAGGGCCCATACTTTGATCTTAACTTGATCAATGCTTGATCCAGCCTTTGCGGGCCTTCTTGGTGACTTCTCGCAACACTGCAAAAAGTCCTTGGCAAGATTAGTTATGCGTCCTCCATCCAATTCTCCTAAACATAGATAATTAGAAAGTGACAACTGCCGTGATGATATAAGGCCAGATGATAATCATGATGATGAAACTGAAAACTGAGGGTCAAGTTATACCTCTTTAAGGTGATAGCCTAATCTCTATGGGATTTGAATATCTAAGACATCTTTTTCCGACATCCAATATTGATGGCTTCAATTGTCTTGATTCTAAAATTCCAGCTTGCTTAAGACTCTTGTATCAGATCACAGGGTTTTGATTTGCAACAGCTCTCAATCCTGATTGGTTTCGGGTTACTTTGCGTCACAGTAGTCAAATTTGTTTTGGACCCCATTTTGGTTAGACTCAAGCCAGAAATGTTTCATCCGTGGTTTGGCTTCTCGGTATTCCATTTCTAAGTTCCATTTTGTTATTTTTTTTAATTAACTGTATATTATTGCAACAATGTGTAGTAAAAAGTGACATTATCATATATACTATATGTATTTAATTCATTCTACTAAATCAACAAGTGTTCCCAAAAAAAATAAAAATGCAATGTGATATTTGTTCATGCCAACTAAATAATTTATTGGTCGTACTACCAACTAAACAGCCATTTCTAAAAATGAAACACCTCAAAAAACTTAAACTAAAAAAACTCTATAACTATTTAACTCCTAATCTTCTTCCCTTTTTTCTTGATCGGTAACGCGAAATTATATTAAACGAGAGGATACAACATCAAACAACCACAGAGAATAGAGGGAAATCCGAAGGTATATGAGAATATTGCCTCCACTTCCTAATCTAACAGTGGTTTAACAGAAAACTCTTGAAATGCCACTTGATGCAAACCCTTTTGACTTACATAAAATGTAGTTGTGTTCTGCAAGACGATAATGAGTGAACTTAATAGTTTTATTTTACAAATAGTCTTTTGTTCCATCTATATTCAGAGTTCTCTGATGGACATTTCTATTCATATTAACTTTCGATAATCCATATGATTTGGCTAGTAATTCATTTTTATTGTTTGTGTGCTTCACCAGAACTTTAATAAAATCTAACCCATTATCTTGTTTCCATCTGTTTTCACTGTTGTTTTTATACTGGCCTTCATGCATATCTGATTTAATGGAGGTTAACTTGTGTGAGTAATGATAACAGACATCTTGTCCATGGCAAGGAAGCGTCGTCCAGTCACTCAGAGGATGTAGAAAAGTTTTTGCAATTGGTAAATTTAGTCGTTTTTATTCCATTATTCAATAAATAATAACATGCTAGTTTGGTAACTTGTAATGGTTTTGAATGTTCATTTTTGCAGATAAAGTACGTTAGTGGTTCTTATGATGACGAGGGGGGTTTCAGATTGTTGGATAAAGAAATTTCAGAGCATGAAGTAGCGAAGAACAGTCAAGAAGGATCCTCTAGGAGGCTCTTCTATCTTGCACTGCCCCCATCTGTATATCCATCTGTCTGCAAAATGATTAGATATCATTGCATGAATAGATGTAAGCTTTCCTTGAGTTTTTAAATACATAAAATTATTCTTCACTCTTCAGTCCAATTCAAACTCTGTGGAATATGGTTAGCATTGCTTGTGATAGGATCCTTCTATATTCTCATTAAACTTGGGCCAAAATATCTGTTTTTTCCATGGAGTTTAGATGTGGAAATGTGAAATGGGAACTCCCCATGGGGTGGCGAAGCTCGGAAAACCCCTCCAAGGTGGAGTAATCCCTCTTTTCACTTTTCCATTGTCTGGTTTTCACCTGAGGAAACTAGATGTGGAGACTGGAGAGAGTATCCAATGGCTAAAGTGTAGCAAATTGTGATTCCCCTACCACTTGGTGGAATTTTTTTTTTTCTGAACAAGTGCAGAGAACTCCACTAAGTGCTCCCCACTTTTTTCTACCCAAAAATGTGAGTAAACAAGGGCATAGAGAATTCTCTAGAGAATCTTTCTCCACTCCCACTTTCCACATCCAAACATGCCCTTATTGTTTTCTTAACTTCAGTTTCTGAATCTCTTATTTTAATATTGATTATAACAATGAATTGGTAGAGAAGTATAGGGGTGAAGGTCTAATGAAAAGAGAACTTGAGATTCTGAAACCCTTCTTGTTACTAAACCCCCCATGCATCCCTACTTTGAAAAATAGATGTGGAACTTGGCTGCAAAACATTATTTTTCTTTCTTAGGATATATTGGATTCTATTATTTGGACCTACTAAATGAATCTCCAGTAGCTAAAAATTATCTTCCTGATTTCCCTTATTTAACTTGCACAAAGAAAAAGAGTGTGTGGTTGATTAATTGGATATCCAAACTCAAAAAACTAAGCTGTTAGGTCGGTCATAAGTTATAACTAAACTTATTTCTTTTTCAAAATTTCCGTTCTATTTTTCACTGATTTCTTTTGATATGTATTTTCACTTTAGGAAATTTAAACATATATTTAATGCCATTAAAAATCAAACACAATGAAGTAATTTATCCCCAAGAATCCTCTCCCTAGCTGTGTCAAAAGAGTGACCTTACTCCCTTTCCTAAGTGAATGACTTGTATTGATTCCTTGAAAAATGAAGAAAAAGTAAAAAAAATAATCACCTTATGTGGGAAGAAAATATGTGTATTTCCTACTCCAATTTAATAGTGTTTCCACAATTAGACATCTTTTATTTAGAGCCTGTCTGGAAACTTTGATCTGTTTGAAATAGAGCTCTTTCAATTAAAGTATTTTACAAATAGACCATTTGGATTTTGGAAAGATGCAGAGTATGACTGATTCAATTGAAATAGCAAACTTGTCATATAGTAAAAATTATATGGGCAAACTTGTCAGTAATGACAACTTTGTCATATAGGAAATGTAATACAGGCAAACTTTTCATATAGTACAAGTTTAAGAAAAAAATTGTCAAAAATGAATCAGACCAAAGGACCAAAAGTTGTCTGATTGGATTCTTCTCTTTTGTTACTTTCTGAAAAATAGGAAAATGGTCTTTTTTTAAGTCAATTAAAGAGGGAAATAGACTTTCCCAAACAGTATAAAGGACTCAAACATCCGTTTGGACCAATTTTAAGTCAAGTGGACCCTAGTTTTAGACTTGCCACAAAGCACCTTCGCCTTTGTTGTTGATCATCGTGATGGTGACTTAATAACTTCAGTTTCAGCATGCAACTGAAGTTGACCTTTTTGCATTTAAAGTTGAACAATTATAGCGAAATATGTTCCTTTTCAGCTGATCTTGGTGGATGGACTCGTGTTGTCGTTGAGAAGCCTTTTGGCAAGGATTTGAGCTCCGCAGAAGAATTAAGCATGCAGCTGGGAGAGCTGTTCAACGAAAAACAAATTTACCGTATTGATCACTACTTGGGAAAGGAATTGGTGCAGAACTTGGTAATACCTGTTAAGGAATCATAAGTACTATTTCCTTTGGTTTTCTACTTTGCTAATCTCTGTCCATTTTTCACTGGGTTTGGCAGTTGGTGCTTCGTTTTGCAAATCGCTTATTCTTGCCTCTTTGGAACCGTGACAACATTGACAACATACAGGTTAGAATATTTTAAAGAAATATTGTGGCTGGTTATATCCGTGTAGTGTATCTATCCACCTGTGGCTTAGTTTTAAACCCTACTAACAATGGACTTTTTCATTTAGTCTCAGCGTAGAACTTGCTGATAAAAAAAAGAAATAAAAACAGCTGAGAAGTGTAAACTTATTACCTCCATTCTTGAATGAGAAAAGTTGGAAATGTCTTGATTCTTTCTTCTTGTGCATAATTTAGTTCGATTGAATCCATCCCATCTGTTTCGTGACAATTGAGCATCGGAAGGATTGTTACTTCTTTGGCATAATAATTTTACTTTGTAAGGTTTCTGTTTTGTCCCAGAAACTTACAAATTGTTACAAATTGCAAATCCAGTGTAATGTTAAATGGATATAATATTGTTACCTCTTTAAAAAAAAAGTGCATTTTTATGTAACCTGTTTCTGATTGTTAAAGAATGCAATCAAGTGTATTTTTTTTTCTTCTACCCAGTCAGTACTCAGTAGCTTCTGTGGGGTGGGTGGTTGCATATAATTTAGGAAGTCTCATCTTGTAGGCCACTACTTATGATCTATGTGCGTAAAGTTGTGTTTATGATTCCATCCTAACTTACCTATCTTTCCTTAGCAAAAAAAAGAAGTAAATCCTAATTTCACGTTGAGAAATAACTGTCATTGCTCCTGAAAAGGTCTACCTTTGTACTTGAACATTATCAATCATCACAGGTAAGATTTTTCTTCTTGTTTTGCAGATTGTGTTCAGGGAGGACTTTGGCACCGAAGGACGAGGTGGATATTTTGATGAATATGGGTATGTCATTATTGATGATTTTAACACGTATGTTGCAAAAAAAAAAGAAAGCATTTAAGGTTTTAGGGATTGAAACTGTGACTCTTCATCATGAGAATACTCACATGATTTGGAAATTAACTTGTCAATGAGTTCTGCTTTCTTTTATACATGAAAACGTCTTTTTTGGATATAATTGTTAATGAATAAAACATAAACAGGCAATGGGAAAAAGGGACCTTTCCTTCTTGTATGTCCTTGATAAACGTTCTTTCGTTTTTTTTTTTTTTTGCAGAATCATCCGCGATATCATTCAAAATCATCTGTTGCAGGTACAAAAATTTGATATGGTGATCTGTAAAACACTAGTTAACTATAATTCTGCTAGTTTACATCCAACAGAATATATTTTGTATTGCAGTCATTCATTTAGTTTAGAGTGCTCATCTCTCTAACTATTTTGGTTATTGATGTAGTATTTTTTTTTATAAGTTAACCTTTTTTTTATTGGTAAATCTATTTGTTCCTTAAAACTTAATTAGAGAGATCACTTTATCACAATTTTGCTTCTGTTGATCGTCATTTATCCATGACATCGGTTTAGCATTGAGTTATGTTTTTAGTTATAAGTCCCGAATCGACCTAGCTAGGTTGGCTGTCTCGCTCTTGAGTATTTCACCTTAAGTCCTATTTTCTGTAGAAATATTTGTGAGACTATAAACTTGCTGAGTTTTTCATTTACTTTGCTAATATGGACTGGGAAATCAGATTATTGATTTCAAGTTAGCTGAAAGTTGGGTCATTTAGGACATAAACTTAGAATATAATTTATGCTCAACTGATAATTTTTTACTTATAACATTGTAGGTTCTTTGTTTGGTAGCCATGGAGAAACCTGTTTCTCTAAAACCTGAGTACATCCGGGATGAGAAAGTGAAGGTGATCTTCAACCATTGCCTCTGGAAATATTTTATTTCTTTTGTGCTGCCTTTTTGTATGTTATAATGTTACTGCCATGTGCCGTGGTCCTTATCACCTACAGTCACTTTTTTTTTTTTTTTTATGTAAAAGATAGGATGTTCTATAGCTTTGACTGCTCTTAATCTTAATTACAGGGTATAAGGAATTCTACCTTCTTAAAGAATCTTAATTCCAATTTTCAGGTTCTTCAATCAGTTCTACCCGTAGAGGATGATGAAGTTGTTCTTGGACAGTATGAGGGCTACAGGGATGACCCAACAGTTGCTGACAACTCAAATACCCCAACTTTTGCAACTGTAATTGTCAGGATACACAATGAAAGATGGGAAGGTTTGATTGGCATTTTGAACTTTTGAACTTTTTTCATGCCATGTTATGTTGTTCTTTGTTTGTTTTTTTTCCCCAAGCCTAACTTCCCTGTTAGTGTTTATGTATTACTTGATGGGTTCTGAATTCTGATTCGTTGTTATCAACATTCATGCAAACATATATTTCCTTGTTCTCAGAGCATATTAATAAAATCTTTCCTTTCAGGTGTACCTTTTATACTCAAGGCAGGGAAAGCATTAAATTCAAGGAAAGCAGAAGTCCGTGTCCAATTTAAGGATGTTCCTGGCGATATCTTCAAATGTAAGTTGGTTCCAGTTGGAGTTCAACAATTTTTTGTTTTTCTTTTGAAAATTTACTAAAATGTGTAAATAAATTTTCTTTAAGAAGTAAGTACTGGCGCCCTCACTTCTTTTGGATATGTGGAAATGCAATGCCGGCAACGGCGCTGGTAAGGAAAAATTTGGCTATGTAGGTTGATGGCCCACCAAGGGGAAGGGGTAGGCCAAAGAGGACGTGGATCCAGGTAATACAAATGTATTTGAAGATGTTCAACTTATCTGAGGATTTGGCTTAGGATATATCAGAATGGAGAAACAACATTCATATAGCCGACCCCAACATAGTTGGGACGAGGCTTTGTTGTTGATGATGATGAGTACTGGTGCCCCCTATAACAATGGGCCCTTTGGCTTTTTCAACAACTCCAAACCCCTTGATCTGTTTTTCCCCCTATTTGAATCTTGCTAGATGTTCCAGAGTCTCATTTCTAATTTAAACTTCAAATTGTCTCTTCGACGTTTAAGATCACATGTCAATGAAAATTGAGAAGAGGATACTCTTAACCTGCATGGGGTTACTGGTGCACCATACGGCAGTGACCAATTTCTTCTTTTCAGATGGCCATAATGGTAGATTTGTGAGCTTCTTCTATAGGTTTCCAGATACTCTTAAAATCATTGCTTACTTTGCAACATCCTTATAGGATCCCATAAATGAGGGTATGCCAGCTGATTGGTGTTCTTGAACTGTCAATTTAATTCCTCTGATTCTCTGACATGGAGCCCTTGGGATATCTGCCAATGCTCATATTGTGCTCCCTCTAGTCATATTAACTTCCTTGGTGAATTGGAATCAATATTTTCAAACTACTCAGGGCTTGTAGGCTACACTCAGAGGTAGATACATCAGTAGCCTTGGCTGAAACTTATGAATGACTTGATCTTCAAAATACTATTTGATGCTCTACAATGGATTTGTAATCATTTCATATTAAACGGGAGATCATTTATAGCCCTCGTGGATATCTTCACTTCAATCCTCCACTTTTAACACCTTTGTTCAAACGGCATTTTTAGCAAACCTAGGAATTCAATACCTATTTAAGAAAGTGCCCCTTAAAAGATTATATTTAGTGGCTGTAGGTGCCAACAATATCAGCCGATGTTGGGGATATGAGTTGATATTCAGTTTGCCCTAAATTATCGTAGCAGCCAAGGCCAATGCCTTACGCGCGGTGTATTGGCCAATATTTTAAACCATCCGGTACAAGATATGATATGGGACTTTGAGTTGTCAAGCAAATGTTCCTCTTACTTGGCTGCTCTTCGCCTCTTCCTACTTGGAGATGGGAAGTTCACATGAAAATCATCTAGTGGGTAGTGTATTCAGGTTTGCATTGCTCATGAGACCATTTTGAACTTCTATAATATAGGAACTGCTCTATGTTGCAGAAATATATGTGATTCTGCTATTAATTATTCATGATTCTGCTATTAATTATTCATACATCAGGTCACTCATTATTTTATGTTTTCTAAGGGACTCTGTTAACCTTTTTTTTTTTCCTTCCTCCTTTGAAAGGTAACTTGTTCTTAACCTACAATCCTGTAGTTGCTACACTAAGCACCTTACTGGTTTGTAGGAATTTCTCGTAGTTGTAACCAAACTCTGCTGACTTGAGATTCAACTCGGTCTAAAATATACCCATATCCCCAATCACTAGACTATCCTGTGAAAGATCACCGTGTGTTGGATTAGATAAACCTTGTTTTCTTTGGATCTTTCTCATTTGATTGTTGAATTCCTGAAAATTTGATGTAATTTTCAATGTTCTAGTGATCCTCATCATTAAGAATATCTGATTTTGGGTCCCTATTTTGCATAGCTAAAAAGCTAGCGAGAAATGAGCTTGTTATACGGTTGCAGCCTTCAGAGGCCATGTACACAAAACTTATGGTATAATCTCAGTTCTATTTATTAGCCAGTTTCTATATCATCCACTTTATTTTTCTAATGATTCTATACTGTTATTTCTGTCTATATTTGTTTCTGTGCTATAAAGGTAAAGTATTTGGCCGGACTCCAAAAATATTTTTTCATGAGCTCTTTATGTAGTTTGATTTTTCATCTTTTGAATCAATGATTAATATGCATAAAGCATCAACAGCAAGTGGTATAACATCCGAAGTGGTTTTAACTAAGCCCTCAACCATTTTATGTCGGTGATTTTATAAAAGTTCCTTGATGCATATCTAGATGGCACCTCACACGTGTCATGTAAATTTGAAGAAACAGCATGGATTGAAAATGGGGCGTATCGGTTTTTAGTCCCATGGTCTACTGAAGCAAAATGTTATTAAATTTCAGTTATCTATAAATCGTAATAAATTTATGTCCTGAAGACTGCTGTTTCCATGCATTAAATTATGCAGCATATATTTCCGTTGTTATTGATACATCTTTATTGGTTCTATACTTCTATAAAATTGATAAATACATATTAATTATGATTTAGAGATTGGAAATGAAATAATCAGCTTCATTTGTGTTGTTTTCTGCTACACTACTGTTTTTTTTTTTTTTTTTTTTTTTGTCCTTTCTTAGTTGCCAAATGATTGTACTTGGATATATTAGTTCGAATTTTAGAACATCATTAAATCATGTGGCTCTTAACCTTCACTTGATACTTCATTCTTTTAAAATTGTTCTTACTGAAAGTTGGAATATCTATTCATTCTTTGCAATGGCGAAGAACTAGTTACTCAGTTCATATTAAGTTAGTTTTACAGGCTGAGTGCTAAAATGTAAATATCTTAGTTTTTTGCCAAAAAAAGTTCAACCCAAAGGCTCTTATTTTTCCCTCATCATTTTACCTTCTATATGTTAATTCCTTTATTATGATTGTTTCTAGGGATTCTCTTCTCTAAGTTTTATAAAAACCCCTAGAAGATGAAAATAAAGAAAAGACAAGAAAGTAAGAGGAATTTGGAAGATTTAATCTGTTGGCTGTGGTGCCTAGGGCTGGCCGACCACTCAAGCTGGTGCATAGTTATTTACTAAGAATTATGAAGAACCCCCTCACTTTTCCTACAATTACAAATCAGCCCATATTATTCTAGAATTAAAAATAAGTCCGCTATTCTCAAGTCTCAACAGTCAACACTATAAAGCCTCAAAGGTTAATACACTTTTGTGACTGTATACCCCACTGGAACCCTCTTGAGAGACCTACATATTCCAGTGCCAACTAGGAGATCTTTCTCGAGTTGGAAGTTCACAAAGATAAAAGAGTAATGAACTTCTAAAAACCCATTCAGATCTTGAATCTCATTTGCTCACTATACCAACTGCCAAGAATTGCAAGTCTGGTGACTAGCCATTCTTATAGAATTTAGAGAATTGTTTTAAAAATTATAAAAATATATATATATGCATGTGTTTTTTTTTTTTGTTAAGCTTTCTCTCTGAGGATGTAATCTCCGCTTTATTTGAACAAGTAGACATGAAAGTACTGCCTCACTCCCCCTAGATGATTTAAAGTTTAAACACAGACCTTCTCCAACTGGGTTCCAAATTCCCTTAATTAAAATTGAGCTCTTTTTGTACCAAGGATACAGATAGAAAAGTGTTAAGTTGATTAGGATCTCATTGTTGGAAATCAATGTGAACGAAATTCCGGACAACTTCTCTCATACACTCTTACATATATTCCTTGCAGGTTAAAAAACCAGGTCTCGAAATGTCAACCATACAGAGTGAAATGGACTTATCTTACGGTATGCGGTATCAAGGAGTGACAATTCCTGAGGCCTACGAGCGTTTGATTCTGGACACGTAAGTTTTGAGCTCATTATATCTCCACTCATTGTGGGGCATAATCTTATGGCTGTTTTGTTGTGTTTAATGGTTGAAGTAATTACTATTATTTTTCACTTACAGCAGCCAACTACTTCAAAGCCTGTCCAACTAGCCTCTAGTAAATAGCTTTTAATTTATTGACATCATTTATCTATTATTGTCATGCCTACCAAGAGTAGGCCAAACCTTTCTATGTATCAAGCTGTGAATATGGTACTTCGGTAATTCTCAAAGCTGTCACTATGTTACTTTGGCAATTCTCATTTATAGTTAAAAATCCAAGTGACGTTTTGAAAATCTTATTGTTTAGGAATTGAATCTTAGCATCTGAGTTGAACCCTATCAGAAATAATTTGAATTTTGTGATTAGTATGGGAGACCATGTTAGCTCATCCCTACTTTGGCCACTTTTTTTTTTTTCTTTCTGAGATCCTTTTCAACTTCTAATCCTTCAATTTTTTTTATAATTGTTCTTATATATCACAATCTATACCATTTTGGTATCTTGGTTGTTTTATAACTAGACCTAAAGTGAGTTGTACGTGTTGCCCGATATGTAGAGGTTTGGCTATGACTAATGCCAATTTTCTCCATATTTAGTCCAATACTTGAAATTTTACGATACTCCATATTTACAACCTTTATATTCTATTTTTTATTATTTTATTTACATCTAAAATAGCCTAAACATAATGAAAATAATAAAAAATCAAAATTTTATTTTGTCATAGTATAAAAAAGGGAAGCAAAATAATCCGACCGATTTATCAGGGCAGTATCAGATCAGATGGTACTTTACAAGGCGCTTGTGCAACTCTTTAGCCAAGGAAATCCGGCGCCTTCCTCATTGCCGTTTCGTGCGGCAATGATTTGAGGGAGGAAAGTCAGATTTTGACAATGTTGTCCATGCCAGAGGGGATCCAGAATTCATACATAGCAGGGTCGAGCATCAGTGCCGTGGGAGAGGAAACCCCTTTTTCTCTTCCACGGTTCATGCACAAATGCATCCTTTAAGGTTTTGGCTTTGGGCCTCTGGCCAATACATTATCTGAAACTGTGTTGTAGAACCATTTATATCATAGGACAATGATAATAGAGTGTATCATGTATGGTCATTATCGTATAGTTCTGTTAATTTGTATACCATTCTTTCTCTATTTTCTAGTGTCACAGTGCTTGTGCACCTGTTTGACTGCATCAGTGGCATATATTATTCCGCATTAAAAACATGCAGTTTATCTCATGAAGTATATGTAGTTATTGTGAATGGTAAAAACAGCAAAGCCTACATCAGATTGTGATCAAAACGACTAACTACAAAAGTTTCTACTCTTTTCAGAATACGAGGAGATCAACAGCACTTTGTACGCAGAGATGAACTGAAGGTATTAGTTCTTTTTATTATATCAAAAAATCTCAATGCCTAGCGAAAGATTATTATTTGATTTTATTGGTTCTATTTTCAGGTGGCATGGGAGATTTTCACTCCTTTGCTGCATCGAATTGATGATGGGAAGCTGAAGCTACTTCCTTACAAACCGGGCAGCCGGGGTCCAGTTGAGGCAGATGAACTACTTGCGAAAGCTGGCTACGTGCAAACCCATGGTTACATCTGGGTACCGCCTACGTTGTGATTTTGTAATTGCTTTTGGTATTGGTAGATGTATGATCTTTTGTTCCATATATAAGATAAGATGACCCGTAAAATGACTATAATTATATCATAGTGAATAAAAGAAACCCATGAGTTGGATGCATATATCCCTGCCTATGCTCTCTACAGATTTTTGTTTCAGGATCTGGGCATAATATAAAAGGGTTTGGGGGATTAGCTATCTATAAAAGCACATGAGGCTCATTTATTAGTATCAAATTGAATTCCTAGGAATCCTAGAAAATATATTCCTATTGAAGTTGGCTAAAATTGAGCAAAGGTGTGTAAAGATCCATAAATCTCCGTCAAATAGTTTTCGCTTGAAATGGAAAATGAGTATTCAGCCTTCACTCTAGTAAATCAAATCCTACAAAGATTAGGGTCCCATCTGCATCTCCACCGAACATTAATTACCTCTCACCTCTTTAATTATTCTATGTCGGAACTAGTTTTACCATGAATTCATAGGAGTTTAATTCCATGTAAACAAAGTGAACCTTCGCATATGGACCTACCTGCATACACCATATGACTAGCATTCTTCTTACCAGTATTTAGTTGCCATTGGGTCATCATTTCCAAATGTTTTTGTGCAAGCATAAGGAGAAATACAAAAATGTAAGGGAACTTTTAATATTTCAATTAAAAATTAAGGCAAGAAAGAATATCACAAGCCGATCTCAACTGCTCAACTTGACTCGAATGAGGGCTTGGCTCAAGATAGGCTTTGATTAAGTTGGCTCTAAATCTGGCAATATCAATACAAAATAAACATTTTTTTTGTGAGGAAGACAACCAAGATTGGCTTGATTAGGTTGACTCATTTATAATGGAGCTCAAGCTTGGTAAAGTGAGGAGGACAAAGCGAGCTCAACTTGAGCTCTGCTCGCGTAGCTTGGCTCGTTTACACCCTTAATTGACGCCAATTAAAGGGTTGCAATCTTTCACTCTACAGAGAAAAATTTCAAGCTAGAATGCTCAACTCTTGAATAAACTGACTATCCAAACAAGAAATCTGCCATGTTAGTGGGCCCACTGATCTTCCTGATGTAAAAGAGGAAAAGCTAGCCCCATGCCCCCATCGCTTATCTTTAGTCATCCGGCATTAAAAATAGATGGTGATTCATGCCCATCCTCTTAAATCTGACAGCTACCAATGTCCACTAGAGCTGAATTTTACTGGACATATCATGTGTCATTTTAATTCTTGTGCCTCCATCCCTCATCATGGTATGGTGAGAGATAACATAGTAGAGTTGACTTTATGACACATCCAAACCATGCATCCAGACACATAGAACCCCTTAAGTACACTAGACCCAATGAATTTTCACCTATGCAAATGGATTGTACCGTTGGATCGAGGGTCAAGTTTTTTCCTTGAATATAATGTCATTAAATTTATAAATCACGGATGAAGGGGTTATAGAGGCATGTGATTGACCCCAAATTTGATATATGGTTTCATCCAAGATGTCTCTTCCCGTCTCCCACAAGTCCCATGATCAATGGGTCCCTAGGTGGGCCCCATTAAGTTTGTGGTGAGGGAAGGATGCACAGGAATATCCCTTTTTTTTTCTTTTTAGAGAGAGAGAGAGAGAGAAGATACTGTGGGAGTGAACAGACCGGGAGCATGTACCAAATCAATTGAGCAGTATACTTATCTTTCAAGAAACATTCAATAAACCTCCAAAGAACAAACTGAGAAAATGATAGAAACCTACTCAACTCGGTGTCATTCAATCTGACTATTTTTAATTTTAATAGCTTCAAATAATAAATATTGAGCACTAGCTGTTTCATCCAATATTTTACCAAATGTTTGCGGCTGGCTGCTAAATGATAGCCATTCATGATGCTGATATTAGCTGCTGCACTTACTCTAGAGCATGATAAATCAGACTCATCTGAACTTTAATCATGATCATGATCATGATCATGATCATCGTATTAGCTACTCTTCTATTTTTTTCCGTCTTAACCAAAGCTGTCTTTACTTCTAATCTGGAAAACATACAATGAAAATATCATGTCTTAAACGAGTCAGTTGAAACATCTCTATTTCAAAAAAGTTCTAATTGAATCAGCTCTTTCTCAAGCAGAGCAGACTTGCTGATCAGGCTAGTCCTCACCACCTTGTTAAGTTTTAACTGAGTTAGTCACTTGAAACACAAGTTCCATTAATTTGCCCGAGTCCAGCCCCATTTTTTCGGCTTCTTATACTAAAAGATTAGCAGCTAATGTTACATGTTTGAGTTTGATATGTAGCAATCATGGCTAGTCATCTTAACCCTTATGGAGGCAAATGCTAGCCTCAGCGGGTTAACAATGCAAGCAAAGTAAGTAAATATTATGTAATATGATGTGGATAGAAGTGGCTAGGATGACAATTTCAAATTCTAGCCTGATGTAGTCCATCATCATGCAGAGATCATTTGTGCAAAAATTACTCTATCCAGTTTGCAATCCTCATCAATTAATAGTTAAAATCTACAGGAAGTCATACATGCTTTAATAAAATAAAACCCAGTGGCATTCTAAAAATAAAAATAAAAACAAAGAACATGGCAGTTCTATTTTGGAGACCATAATAATCAATAAGGGTGGAAATGGTTTGCCTAGTTAGCAACCCCTTATCAATTAAGATGCAATAACAACTGTAAATATATGCCTTGTTAACCCATAAGCATTAATGATAAAACGAAGCAAAGAACAAGTTAGTTCTGTTTCTGACAGTACCACAATAATCAAGAAGGATTCATGTCAAGGGTGGGGTGAAGGTTGGTGTGTGTCTGTAAGTGAAACTACCCTGTTGGTTCAGATGCAAAGCCAAGAGGGCCAGCCCAGCAATGCTACCCTCATATGTATAGGGGCACTGCAATACATCGCTTTCACTTGCAGTCATATAGATCATCCAAAAGAGATGAAGGAAGGATTTGTGTTTTTTTTTTTTTTTTGAAAAAAAATTGATATTTTTTAGCAAAACACCTCACAAAGCATGCATTTTTATGTAAAAAGAGTGAAGAGCGAGCTACCCATTGTATGCCAATGTAACCATGTTCATGTTTTAAACATACTTTCATTTAAGTAATTTTTGGGGGCAAATAAGGGGCAGCCATTAGAAACATTAGAAAAACATTTAGGGCCCATTTGTTTTGGCCAGTATTCAGTTCCATATAAGCAATGCCTTTCTATTAAAGGAACTAAAAGATAAGGATTAAAGGAGAAGATCTATAAAGGGCCATCAAATAATCCCACTCATCACCCCAGGAAACAAAATCCTAGGAAAGTGATGGTTACATCCACATCTCCACTTTAGACCCTTCACTCCTCACCTCTTCAAAACCACGTTACCTTGAACTCCTAGGAATTCAATATGAAGTAGTCAAACATGCCCATAGTGAAATCTTAGGAAATGAGCTTTTCTCAAAGTGGTTAAAAGGGAAGGATCAAGGATCGGACTATACGAGGAACTATCAAAATTCAACCCTTATTTTAGAAAATTACAACCCACCCTTGACACCATGAAAAAGAATCCTAGGACTTTTGTGGTCCTTCTAGTTCTCGATCCTCGACTCTTCACTAATTTGACAAAAGCCCTTTCCCAGTAATTCAGCAGGAATTTGCACCAAAAGTTCCCTTATCGTTTATTTTGGTAAGACAACCCAACATTGCATCCATGAGTCATGTTAGCATTTCCATAAATCCAGTAAGGATTTTTGTCCAGGAAAAACTGATCACACAATGAGATCTCTGACTTGTTATTTTCTTTATTATAATATACAGTTAGTCATAAGAATATGACAGCATGAGAAGTGAGAACTTATTAGAAAATCATACCAACTAAGTCAGTGATCAGTTGCACACTGCATGATATAAGACCCAGCAAAAATCATTGTCATGTTATTTAACTAGTATTATTCTTTCATTATAAGAAGGGATCCTACTAACAAGAAAAATTACAACAAAAAGACAGCAGCAGCAGCAGCCGCCATGGAATCACTTTTATATGTCTTCCTAGGAGTGTGGATTATGTTGGTTTCTACCAATGTAACATCTGCATGGGATTTAGGAGAAGCAAAAGCTCTTCTTAATTGGAGGGCTACCCTCCAAAGTAATTCTCTCCAATCATGGTCACTCCTCAACAATGCAAGCAGCCAGAAAAGCTCTCCATGCAACTGGGATGGTATAGGATGCAACCACTCCAGTCGCATAACCAACATAACCTTCAAAATGCAAGTTTGGTGGGCACGCTCGATGGCTTCAACTTCTCATCTTTTCCATATCTCATCCAATTCAACCTTTCAAACAACTCACTTCATGGAACTATCCCAGCCAACATCGGTACACTCTCCAAACTAGCTTTCCTTGATTTGTCTACAAATCATCTGTCAGGTATCTTGCCATCTTCGATGGCTAATCTCACTGGTATCTTGCATTTCAACATTTCATACAATGAAATATCAGGCGATATCACTCCAAATTTCTACTTCTTTGCAAATTGGACCCAACTTACTTCCCTTGTTCTCAACAACAATCAATTCATGGGTGAAATCCCATCTGAAGTAGGCCTTCTTACTAATGTCAGCACCCTGCACCTTTGTGATAACAATTTAAATGGCCCCATACCATCAGAAATAGGAAGGCTGAAGAGCATGATTTTTCTGACCTTGTGCAGCAACAATCTCACAGGCCGGATCCCTCAAACTCTTGGTAATTTGACAAAGTTGTCCACTTTGCACCTCTATGAAAATCATCTTTCAGATTCAATACCTTGGGAGTTAGGAAATTTAGTGAACTTGAATGACTTGAGAATGTGTCACAACCTTTTCACGGGCTCTATACCTCCAACTCTAGGTAATTTGACCAAGTTGACCATTTTGCGCATTTTTAACACTCATGTTTCTGGTTCAATACCTTGGGATCTTGGAAACCTTGTTAACTTGAATGACTTAGAGCTCAATACCAACCTTCTAACAGGTCTCATCCCTCCAAGCTTAGGTAATTTGACCAAGTTGTCCCTTTTGTTCCTGTTTGACAATCAAATTCATGGTTCAATACCTTGGGAACTGGGAAACCTTGTAAACTTGAAAGAACTAGTCCTCGCTATGAACCTATTAACAGGTTCCATCCCTCCACCTTTAGGGAATTTGAGAAATCTAACCAATCTGAATCTAAATCAAAATCAACTATCTGGTTCTTTACCTCCAGAAATTTCAAACATGACAAAATTGTCTGATCTCGAATTGGACAACAACCACCTGTCCGGTTATTTACCAGAGTATCTGTGCAGAGGTGGATCCCTTACGAGGTTAATCGCAGACCATAACCTCTTTACTGGTCCAATTCCAAAAGGATTGTTGAACTGCACCAAGTTATTTAGAGTGCGTCTTGAAAGAAATAAACTAAATGGAAGTATATCTGAAGCCTTTGGTGTGTACCCAAATCTTGTTTACATTGATCTAAGCTACAATAGATTGGTTGGAGAACTGTCACCTAACTGGGGGAAATGCCAAAATTTGACCATGCTGCGTATCTCTCACAACATGATTTCTGGAAGGATACCTCCTGAGCTTGGGCAGTTGAGTAATCTCGGGATGCTCGACCTTTCCTCGAACAAGCTAATTGGAGAGATTCCAAAGGAGTTGCAAAGCTTGAGATCAGTCTACAACTTGACTTTAAATGATAACCGATTCGCTGGAGAGATACCTCAGGAGATTGGCATATTATCCAATCTAGAAGTTCTGGACTTATCGGCAAACAACTTGATTGGACCCATACCAAAACAACTAGGAGACTGCTCGAAGCTTAGTTATTTGAAATTGAGTGAAAATCATTTCTATGGAAGCATCCCATTTGAAATTGGCAATCTAGTATACCTTCAACATATACTAGATCTTAGTCTCAATTCTTTGAGTGGAGAGATACCACAGCAGCTTGACAAATTGAAGAGTCTTGAAATTCTGAATCTCTCCCACAATAATCTTTCGGGTTCCATACCCTCTTCTTTTATAGAATTGATCAGTTTATCATCGATGAATTTCTCATATAACCAATTGGAGGGTCCTCTACCCAATGGCAAAGCTTTTCAGCATGCCCCCTTAGATGCTTTCATCCACAACAAAGGTTTATGTGGTGAAGTAACAGGTTTGCCACCATGCAGTTCATATTCAATACAAAACTTTGATGTGAACAAGCACCAGAGTGTTGTGGTCATTGTCATGCTTCCTCTTTTTGGGGCCTTGTTTCTTCTGAGCATATTCATTGGAATATTCTTCATCTTTTGTTGGCGTGTTAGAGGTGCAAAGGAAGACACGCAAAAGATATGCAGTGAAGATATTTTCTCAATATGGAATTATGATGGGACCATAGTATATGAACAGATCATTGAAGTAACAGAGAACTTTGATGAAAGATATCGCATCGGAGTTGGAGGGTATGGAAGTGTTTATAAAGCGACATTGCAAACAGGACAGATTGTTGCTGTGAAGAAACTGCACAAACTGGAAGATGGAGAATTCGCCGATGGAAACAGTTTTAGCAATGAGATACGTGCATTACTTGAGATTCGACATCGCAATGTTGTTAGCCTTTATGGGTTCTGTTCTCATCCTCAATGCCAGTTTTTGGTTTATGAGTATGTGGAAAGGGGAAGCTTGGCTAGAGTTTTGAGCAGTGAAGAAGAAGCGACAGAGTTCAATTGGCCTAAAAGGGTCAATGTTATTAAGGGTGTGGCACATGCATTGTCATACATGCACCATGATTGCAAGTCACCCATAATACATCGTGACATATCCAGTAACAATATCTTACTGAATGCAGAATTTGATGCTTTTGTCTCTGACTTTGGAATTGCCAGGCTTTTGAAGCCTGATTCGTCGAACTGGACCTCTCTTGCAGGCACTTACGGATATATCGCTCCAGGTAAGTACAGTTACCTTAAGGTGAATCCATTTTAGCTGTAGAACTTAAATAGATTCTTCATAAAAGTAGTTAACAACAGTTTACTTTACCATGCATTTTTATTTTCTGAAACACTTCAATTTAAGAGTTAAGGTCCTGTAATCAAGATGAATTTTGGACTATGGCCTATCTATGGAAAGATCAGAGGAAGGTTCAGATTTCTGTGTGGAATATTTTATGAAACTAATACATTTGCAAGCCCAATAATGTAGATTAAAGCTGAGGGTGGTAGAACCTGACCAGCATATATCCTGCCCTCACGTACATGGTTCATGGTTGGATGTGGGTTTGGAAAGATTGACCTGGACTTAAAAGGGTTGGGTCAGGTTTAACCCATATAAATGGGTCGAATATCGGGAATATTGGTAGGGTCTCAACCGGCAGACTTACCCTTCCAAGTTCCAACCCAGCCCTTTTGTGACCCAAGTGTTTAAATTAAAGCTTAATTGACCAGCAAAACCAACAAACACACGATCTGTGTAGCTTGATCGGCCTGCATATAACCTGAAGTTTATATGGGTTGGATGCGAGGCAAGAAATACTGAACTTATTCAGGTCAGGTTTGGGTTTGAGCCATTCAATAAATGGATCGAATATGGGTCAGCCTTAGCCCAATAACCCTCCCTCTCACCCAACCCTTTCATAACCAGCCTGACCCATTTGTCACAGCTCCAAATTAAATCTGTGTCCTTTTTAACTCTTCTAGTTTATGTTCTTAGTTTGTAATTTTAGCTAAGCTCATTTGATTACTTCATTTTCTTCTACACCTTGATTTCCACCTATATCTGAAGTTTTTGAAACTAGCAATGTTAGCTTTACATATTTCCAACATATTATACTTCATGAAAATTTTTTTGTATTTTGTTATCTGCTCGCAGTTAATTCGCCTTACATTGGAAAACATTATAATTTGGCTATGAGCCCTGCTACATGGACAAACTTTTGGGACCGGTCCTTGGACCGATCCCAAAGTTGTCATCCAATATTATTGGATGACAACTTTGGGATCGGTCCAAGGACCGGTCTCAAAAGTCTGTCCATGTAGACTTTTGGTTTGGCTATATGTTAAAATATGCATAGAAAATAAAGAAGAAAAAGTAATAGGGAGATCAGGAACTAGGTTGTCGAAACTATTATTCCAGATCAGTTGGTTTTTGTTTACTTTCTTTTATCCTTGGGTTAGTCTTGAATTTCAAGTATAGATTCTGCTCACTTGTCAATTTTTCTGTTAGTCAGTAAGATCGAGTAGCATTATAAGCCAGTAAGCATTGATAACAGAACATGGCATTTGCAGAGTTTGCTTACACAATGAGAGTGACTGAAAAATGCGATGTTTATAGTTTTGGGGTGCTGGCGCTCGAGGTGATTATGGGAAGGCATCCAGGAGAATTAATCTCCACCTTAGCCTCATCAGGCAGTCAAGATGTACTCCTAAAGGATTTGCTGGATAAACGAATCCGACCTCCTATGGTTCAAGAGACAGGTGAAGTGATTTTCGCAGCAATGGCAGCGCTCACTTGCATAAGCGAGAGTCCACAGTCTCGTCCAACCATGCGACAAGTATCTAAGCTGCTATCTGTTGAGAAACCGCCATTTCCTGAACCATCCCGCACAATTACATTGTTTGAATTGTTAGGTTTGAAGATGTAAGTCTTTGCTGAACTGTTTATCTTGATAAATACACCTCTTTTTTGCCAAAAATAGGAATAGTGTGTGTGAAAAATGGTTGTAAATATCAAGTGTTTTTAATGTAGTATACTTTGTTTATGGTTCCAAAACCATAAGTAGAAAGTTAGGACTTTAAGTATCCAAAACAAATGGTGTAAATATATAAATGTACATAAATTTGTGTCTCTTGTTTAGAATATGAAGGAAATGAGGCATTATCGTGGGTCTCAAACAATTGTGCATATGCATATATACTGCATGTTGGTGTATTCTCTGCCAAATATTTGTTATTTCAGACTAATGGAAAATAACTACTCTGAAGGCCTCTTTTAGACTATATGGATCGAAGGTCATTAGAATTTTGTTCAGTAGAGATGAGTTACATGTCCTTGCATTTTTTAAATTTATATTGAACTCTCATAGTATGAGATAGTGGTGAGATTGGTGATTGCTTTACTCTATCATTAGCCAGTGTGGGAAATTGTGAATCTGTTGTTACGTAGAATTTGTACTTTTAATAAGATGGGCCATTTATACATAGAGAATAAATTCAACTCCTCATTTCTGCAAACAACTGTCTTTCCTCATATTTTTCAATGACTCTCCTCATATCTTTCATCCAATCTCTCCTTTATCTCTGGTAGAAAAGACTTGTGATTCACACAATTGTAGGGTTAGAATTAAAATTTACATAAATGGCCAAATAAAAAAAAAGAAGACATTTAAAAAAAGGGAAATGATATTGGCACTTCTTTTTTGATGGAGGCACTCCAATTCTAGCTAGTTACCTTAAATTGGAGTGCCTCCATAAAAAAAAAAAGGACAAAAAAGAAGTGTCAATATCAATTGTCTAAAAAAATTATCTTTCAAAAAACTCTTATCTTAAAAAAAAATAAAAATAAAAAATTGCTTTAACTTCAACATGAAAATGCTGTTTCAGTTGGACCCTTTGGAACTTGTTGGTTTTTCCCATCAAGAATAAAGAGTCATAGCTTATTTCAGAAAGAAAAACAGAAAGCAAAAAGAAGCTGGTATTCATATGGACTCCTCAGGCCATGAGATGAGTGGGCCGGGCCCACATGATGATAATCTGAAACATTTCATCTTGAATCCCATCACTTCCAGTGGTATATATATCCTCCAATCTCATGTAGGCAATATAAAGCCCAACCCACTCGAACTACCTATTTGCAGCTGAAGCTATCCCGGCTGAGCCCAAACCCCATTAAGAGGCCTTGACCCTTGAGGCATCTTGACTGGCTCTTAGCAGTGAGGAGGAACTTGCGTGCTCCACAATGACGTACACATGGAACAATGACGTACACATGGGAGCTGGGTTCCAAGCTTCCCCCACATGAATATCGTGGGATGCAATCATGCAAGTGGGTGTTAAAAACCAAAATACACTTTGATGTAACCACGTACTCTTTAGGCGCTTTTTTTTTTTTTTTTTTTTTTTTTTTTTTAATGTTTGGTCCAGCCAAGTGTTCAACAAATAAACAAAACATAATACTTTTTAGACTTTTTTTATATTTGGCCTAGCCCAAGTGCCCAACAAATAAATAAAATATTAAATTACTAATTTTGCAGCGAAAACCGCGAGACGAATAAATTTTAGATGATTATTTGCTTTTGTAATTATTTTGGCACTAGTTATGTTTTATTTTATCTTACTAGTGGGGTTAAATTCTATGTTCTTTCTACAGAAAAAAAAAAAAATTGCGCGTGTTTTTTTTTCCTAAGACAGGGCCCATTTTTAGGAGCTCGCCTAGGGCCACTCAAACCTCAAAGCAGGCCCTGTGTGAGCCCACGTGTTCCACCACACCTTTTTTTCTTTCTTACATTCAATGAATGCTGGCCCACTTTGCATATTTTTCTTCTCTCCTTTAACATGCTCCTCCTGAACTCTCACTCTCTTTGAGTTGAGTTATAATCTGAACTGCAGTGTTGCGAGACCCGACCCAGTCCGAACGGTCGGACCGGGACCCAGATCCTTAAACGGACGGGTCTTGCTCAAACCCCGGGAATGTCATGACCCGGTCAAACCCGGGTGGGTTTTGAGGGCAGGCGGGTCTTTTGAAAAATTTAGAATTAAAATGTGGAGCGGGGAGTAGAACCTGGATTTGAGAATCTGTATCTTTAACCACTAGACCATATCAATATATTGATATATTTGTCGACATTTAATGTATATAATCCTATCCAACATTAAATTTAAATAAGAAAAAATAAATACAACTTTGGAAATCGAACTTGGCATTTAGTGTGAAAAAACATTAACTAACGTACGATTTGATCTACATCAATTTCATTAATATTTATCACCTAAATCTATTTATATTTTATTTCATATATAAAATAACTTTTAAAAAAAAAAAAGCTAGGTAGATGGTCGGACCGCCGACCCAGGACCAGACCAAAAGAAGGGTCGATACCAGGGTCGGATCTCACAACATTAATCTGAAGCAGTTCTCTCCCTCTCTGTTCCAGTTGATGGCATCTATGCTTTGAATTGGAACAGAAAGGGAGAGAACGGCTTAGTTTAATGTTGTGAGATCCGACCTGGTATCGACCCTTCTTTTGGTCTGGTGGTCTTGGGTCGGCGGTCCAACCATCTACCTACCTTTTTTTTTTTTTTTTTTTTTAAAATCTCTCTGTTCCGGTTGAAAGCACATGGATGCCATTCACACAACTTTTTTCTTTTTCTCTGCATCGAATATTCATGCCAGCATTGTCCATCTCCCATGCACAAAATTCATCACGATTTGTCATGCACATTTATCATGCACTAAATGTGCACGTCCCACACTCACACTAAAAGTCATCAAATGCAGTGAGACATCAACTTCAGCCGACACCTCGTTTTCTTCAGCAGCCTGGCCCAATGCGTACATCATATTTAGGGGTGTGCATAGTTTGGTTAAAACCGATTAACCGAACCGGACCGACCGACCGTTAACCGAATTTACCGGTTATTCTTAACCGATCGGGCGGTTCGGTTAAAGATGTTTGAATATTTCGGTTTTCGGTTAACGGTTCGGTTAACAAAAAAAATTAACCAAATTAACCGAACCGAACCGAAATTATAGCATACTATATAAATATATAATATATATAATTAAATGTGTACATATATATAATATGAAAATCTATTAATACTTATATAAAAAATTTAAAATAAATATAACATACATCAATTAATAAGTAGTAATTCATGTTATCAAGTACCAACTTAGTAACTTACCAAGTTACCATGTAATGTAGCACCTTCAATATATTATATATTTATATTTATCAAGATTGCAGAACTAATGGTTGCACCATTGTAGAACTAATATTTTCAATTCCTTTACAATTAATGGTTGCATGGTTGCTGCAGGTTGCATGTATATAGAGTGGCCTTTGGGCTTTGGCCCAAAATAATGAAAATATAAGGCTTTTGTGAACTTAGCTTTTGGGCTTTGACTTTGGCTCAAAATAATTGAAATTAACCGAACCGACCGAAATCCAAACCGATATTTTAGGTTAACCGAACCGATGGTTAATCCGCTAAAAAATTTTGGTTTGGTTAAATGGTTGAAATTAACCAAAAAATTTTGGTTAGGTTAAAAATATGTCAATAACCGAACCGACCGACCGATGCACACCCCTAATCATATTAGCTCACGGGTTCCTCCAACCTCTTTTAATTTTTGGATTTATCATGCACATTTATCATGCACAAAATGTGCATGTCCCACACTCACACTAAAAGTCATCACATGCGGCGAGACATCAACTTCAGCCGACACCTTTTGTTTTCATCACCCTGACCCAACGCATCATCTTAGCTCACGGGTTCCTCCACACCTCTTTTAATTTTTGGATTCATGTATATGTTTCTTCTCTCCTTTAATATGCTGCCGGCCATCTAATATGGGTGGACCAAATTAAAACAGTTCCCATATCGAGATTACTTACTCCTTATTAGTATATATATTTGTCCATACACAATGAACTGGAGCAGCAAGTGTTTGTAGCGAGACACATGATATGGCGTCCAATGTCTTTGGCAACCCCATCACCGACGAAACTTTAGAGGGAATGCCGGAGTATGCAGGTAAGACGATAACACGCACAGACAGGGCGCATGTGGCTCTCAATATGAAAAACGCAGAGAATAAAGACATTAATGCCCGGACATTTGTGGAGAATCTTAAGAAGCAATGGGGTACGGGGGTCTCTACACTTTGCCTGGTTTACAATGCTACTGGGGACACTGTAAAATTTGCTACCAATCATGATTGGTATGGGCACATTGGACCTTCTCCTTTCCCAATGAAAATTCAAAACGGCCAGTGGGGTGGGTATCTGCACGTGAAAACCTCTGGAGCGGCTACTGGATCGTCTGCGGCTGTTGTTTATCGCGGCATGAATGAGGCTGGAGTTGAATGTGACTGGATGCTCTCCTGGTCCAACCCATGGAACAGAGCTTCTTGGGACAACACGGTAATTAATTAACTACTCTTCCTACTTTCAATTCCTAGTGTCTGGAATTGCATATATGTGTTGTTTTCTTTCATCTTCGTAATATAAAATTCATGCAACAACCATTTTCTCTTCTGCATGCAGGCCTATACTGAGATCCGTGAAGCTCACCATTATGAGACTGTCAGTTGGGGCGATGTCTCAAATTTGTTGTACAAGTCTGGTATCACGCACAGTGACAAATGGAAAGGATGCACATCAGATGTTTCAACTGGTAGGGGCACAACCGTCGTATTTGAGGCAATAATGTCGCTAGAAGGTGCTTGACTCACTGCATTTGCATTTGAGCAAATTATGGGCAATAAATCTTTTTACGTACTCCTATCAGAGGGTCCAAATTGGAAGATTTGAGTTGGCTTTGTTTAGGTTATATATTACGTCCGTATACGTACTCCTATGTCTTGGTTTTCTTGTTGATTTTGATTGTAATCTGTTTGCTTATGGCTTGTTGTAATCTTGATTAACGATGGTTAATCAATTTGGGAACTTATTATTATTGTGCTTGACTAAAAGAAATCGGAATTGAAAAACCTGCGTTGTACATAAATGCTCCACTCAAGGTTGAAATTAAATTATGGTGTTTTGGGTTCTCAAAAGTTGGATTCGTGGAACCTATCCCAGTTATGAAGAGGAGTCCAGATCTTTTGGTGCAAAATTTGTGTCCCACTCCCTGGCGCACCCATAAAAAAGTGACATGGCAAGTTGGTTCCCTTTTTTTAACTCTGTTAAGTCCATTAAAAATTTATTTTTTAAGCAATAATATAAAATTTGTGAGGGCCAACCGAAACAGTGAGAGAGATCTTCTCCATTCCAGCGCGGCTGTTTTATTTAATTACTGGATGAGAGTTGAAAAAGGCATGGATTTGTACTTTGGTTGCACATCCAAACAATCCTCCCTCAAACAAAGGATCATTGGGGGCCATCACCTTTTGTTGGGCAATACGTGATTCTCGGGGATAAGATATGATCGATATTGTCCACTTCGTACCCAAGCCCTCATGAATTTGTTCTTGGATTTCACTAAAAGAGCCTCATACCAACAGAGTACTTACTCCAACTTATATGCCCATTAACTTTCCCAACCCTACAATAGAAGGCATCCAGGAGAATTAATCTCCACCTTAGCCTCATCAGGCTGTCAAGATGTACTCCTGAAGGATTTGCTGGATAAATGAAGCCGACCTCCTATGGTTCAAGACACAGGTGAAGTGATTTTCGTAGCAATGGCGGCGCTCACTTGCATAAGCGAGAGTCCACAGTCTCGTCCAACCATGCGACAAGTATCTAAGCTGCTATCTGTTGAGAAACCGCCATTTCCTGAACCATTCCGCACAATTACATTGTCTGAATTGTTAGGTTTCAAGATGTAAGTCCTTGCTGAACTGTTTATCTTGAGATGTACGTAAATTTGTGTCTCTTGTTTAGAATATGAAGGAAATGAGGCATTATCGTGGGTCTCAAACAATTGTGCATATGCATATATACTGCATGTTGGTGTATTCTCTGCCAAATATTTGTTATTTCAGACTAATGGAAAATAACTACTCTGAAGGCCTCTTTTAGACTATATGGATCGAAGGTCATTAGAATTTTGTTCAGTAGAGATGAGTTACATGTCCTTGCATTTTTTAAATTTATATGGAACTCTCATAGTATGAGATAGTGGAGAGATTGGTGATTGCTTTACTCTATCATTAGCCAGTGTGGGAAATTGTGAATCTGTTGTTACGTAGAATTTGTACTTTTAATAAGATGGGCCATTTATACATAGAGAATAAATTCAACTCCTCATTTCTGCAAACAACTGTCTTTCCTCATATTTTTCAATGACTCTCCTCATATCTTTCATCCAATCTCTCCTCTATCTCTGGTAGAAAAGACTTGCGATTCACACAATTGTAGGGTTAGAATTAAAATTTACATAAATGGCCAAATAAAAAAAAATGAAGACATTTAAAAAAAAAGGAAAATGATATTGGCACTCCCTTTTTGCCCCTTTTTTATGGAGCTGGCACTCCAATTCTAGCTAGTTACGTTGAATTGGAGTGCCTCCATAAAAAAAGTGTAAAAAGGAGTGTCAATATCAATTGCCTAAAAAATTATCTTTCAAAAAATTCTTATCTTAAAAAAAAAAAAACATTTTAAAAAATTGCTTTAACTTCAACATGAAACTTGTTGGTTTTTCCCATCAAGAATAAAGAGTCATAGCTTATTTCAGAAAGAAAAACAGAAAGCAAAAAGAAGCTGGTATTCATATGGACTCCTCAGGCCATGAGATGAGTGGACCGGGCCCACATGATGATAATCTGAACCGTTCATCTTGAATCCCATCACTTCCGGTGGTATATATATCCTCCGATCTCATGTAGGCATTATAAAGCCCAACCCACTCGAACTACCTATTTGCAGCTGAAGCTATCCCGGCTGAGCCCAAACTCATTAAGAGGCCTTGAGGCATCTTGACTGGCTCTTAGCAATGGAGGAACTTGCGTGCTCCACAATTACTACACATGGAACAATGACACAGCACACATGGGAGCTTGTTCCAAGCTTCCCCCACATGAATATCGTGGGATGCAATCATGCAAGTGGGTCTTCAAAACCAAACTACACTTTGATGTAACTCTTGGAGTTAAAAGGCGCATCATGAAGTAGAAAAAGCCTTCACTCAAGTTCCATGCAAACAGAGGGACCTCAGCATCCTTTTCTATGGTGGGAACAATGGACCTACCTGCAAAGCATCACTTCAGTATTGTTACCTGTATTTAGTTGCCGTTTGGGGCATTAATTTCCAAATGTTTTGGAGGCATAAAGAAATATATAAAAACATAAGAGCACTTTTAAAATCTTTTTTCATAAAATTAAGAAAAACAAAGAATATCACAAGCCGAGCTCAACGGCCCAGCTTGACTAGAATAAGGGCCTGGCTTGAGGTTGACTTGCTAAGTTAACATAATGGAAATATCAGTACGAGCAATCTTATCCTACTAGCAGACTGCATATTGATTATATGTCGGCTTGTGGAGCCCACTTAAATGCCTTTTTATCAGTAGGTAGTGTGTTACATGGAAACGCCTCTGTCAATAAAAAAGAATGAGTCCTATCAGATCATCCTAGCCCATGATGGAATTGCCTTTTAAGTTTGGTGGTCTTTTGACCTAGAGTCCATTGAAATTCAATTCAATGGTGTATAAAGGTTCAATGATAGTGAAATTGGACATGGTGCCAGCTCATGGTGTGAGGAGAGTGTGCAAGGGCCTCTACTGATCAAAGATGGGCATAGGTGAGCACCGCAAAGCCGTACGTACTACATATGCTATTGTTTGTAGGAGAACATTTTTCAATCAATATATATATATATATAAATCATTATGATGAAGCCCACCATCATGGGCGGACCCAAAAATTCTTCATTGGGGGGCCACTATGTAAGTAAACTATTTTGGGAGGGCCACAATTAAAAAATAAATGTAATTTTTAAAACATATATGTAGGGGTGTTTTTTGAATTTTTTTTGGGGGCGATATGTAAAAATTTATAAAAATATTGTAAAGAAAAGGGGGGGGGGGGGCGGCAATTAAAAAATAAATGTAATTTTTAAAACATATATGTAGGTGTGTTTTTTGAATTTTTTTTGGGGGCCATATGTAAAATTTATAAAAATATTGTAAAGAAAAGGGGGGGGGGGGGGGGGGGGGGGGGCGGGGTTTGAAAATTTGGGAGGGCCATAGCCCCTACCAGCCCCCCTTTGGTTCCACCACTGCCCACCATCCCAAGCTCGAGCCGCCCGCTCATTTATAATCGAAATCAAGCTCGATAAAGTGAGGACAAGCCAAGCTTAAGCTTGAGCTCCACTTAGCTCGGCTGGTTTACACCCTTAATTGCTACCAATTAAAGGGTCTCAACTTTTATCCAAAAATAAAAATAATAATAATAAAGGGTCGCAACTCGCAATCTTTCAGTTTACCCAAAGAAAAACGTCATGCTGGAATGCTCAACTCTTGTTTGGAATAAAATATCAAAACAAGAATTCTGCCATGTCACTGATCTTCCTGATAAATAAGAGGCTTTGTTGACCATTCACAAAAAGCTAGCCCTATTGCTCATCTTTAGTCATCTGGCATTAAAAAAAGATGCTGACTCATGGCCATCCTTTTAAAATCTAAGAGTTAGCAATGTCCAATAGAGTTATTTTTTATTTTTTCTCTGTATTACGTCTATCGAATAAGGCACTCAAAGAGGATTTGAGGCGCGGACATCAGCTCATCACTGAGCGTACCAACCACTAAGAAACATTCCTAGCCCTTGATAGAAATTAAGGTCTCTGTCAATAAAAAAGAATCTGTTTGAATAGGGCTAAATTTTACTGGGCATAACATATGTTACATTTTAAATTGGAACAAGGTCATTACAGAAGGGTTTTTTTTTTTTTAAATGAGAGAGAGAGAGTGCTTGAGAGTGAATGGACAGGGAGCATATACCAAACCAGCTGAGAAGTATACTTACCTTTCAAGAAACATTCAAACCTTTCCATGGAACAAACTGAGGAAAGGATAGAAACCTACTCGAGTCAGTGTCACTAAATCTGACTATTTTAATTTTGATAGCTTCAAACAATAAATATTGAACACTAGCTGTTTCATCCAATATTTTAGCAAATGTTTGCAGCTTGCGGCTAAATGTTGGCCATTGATGCTGATATTAGCGGCGCTTACTCCAAAGCAAAATAAAGGAGACTCATCTGAACTTAATTATGATCATGATCATCATATATTAGCTACTCTTCTATTTTTCTTCATCTTAACTGAGGCCGTCTTTACTTCTATCTTAGAAAATATACAATGAAAAATATGTCCTAAATGGGTCAATTGAAAAAGCTCCATTCAAACAGATCCTAATTTTTACCAGCTCTACTTCAAACAAATTAGGCTTGCCAATCAGGCCTTAGTCTTCACTGAGTTAAGTTTTTCAAGTTTCTAACTGAGTCAACTTAAACCGGTTTAGTCAATTTGCCCGAGTCCGGCCCTATTTTTTCGGCTTCTAAGACAAAGCAGCTTAGCATCTAATGTTACTTGTTTGAGCTTGATATGTAGCAATCATGGCTAGGAATCTCAACCCTTACTGAGGTAAATGCTAACCTCAGTGGCTTAATTATAGATGTGGAAAGAAGTAGCTAAGATGACAATTTCAAATTCTGACCTTCGTTAGCCCATCATCATGCAGAGATCATTTGTGCAAAAATTACTCTGTCCACTTGACAACTCTCTTTACTCGACAGTTAAAAACTACTGTAAGTCATACATGCCTTATTAAAATCAAATCCAGTGGTAATTTAGAGTTTTTATTTTTATTTTTTTATTTAAAGCAAAGAACATGACGTACAGTTCTGTTTTGGAGGGTATAATAATCAATGGGGGTGGAAATGGTAAGGCATACATGCCTTATTAACCCAGACGTATTTTAGAGATAAACCAAGGGAAAGAACAAGATAGTTCTGTTTTTTAGACCAATATAATCAAGGAGGGTGGATATGGTTTGGGCCCAGTATGGATTCAGGTCGAAACCCTGATCCCGTTAGTCATTGGACCTGGTGTTTACCTTGATCTTGCTGTTTGCTAACTAGGGGCATTTTCTCTTGAGGGAATCCCACATGAAAGCTGTGCAGGGTTTTTGGTGAGTGCCTTTAATCTACGAAGGTCATGCTTTATGGACGTTGGAGATTGAAAATCCCGCACTGCCCCTCATGCAGGCTCCCGTAGGTAAAAAGCACGGTTGTTAGCCATATGTACAAAGATGGCTTTGCTCATTCATTTGACACGCGAAAAAAAGATCCAAGCCCAAAAACACATAAAATTCATGTGTGTATTAGGTGTGTCCTTCGTTGGTTCAGATAATGTTGGAAATAGGTGGGCCACTTGGATAGGTTTCAAAAACTTTTGACCAACTTGATGCAATGATCAACTATACCAAAAGCCACAAACCCAATCCAGGATCCATGTTCTCAATCTCAACCATCATGATCTGTAAAACAATCTATCTAGAAGATAACTTAACTCTCAATACAAAGTACTAGCCGAGAAACTTACATAAAAAATTAATAATTTTTTTACTTTATTGATCACCATATTAGGGGTCTTATTATTCAATAAAAAAAATCAATCCAACGTAGAACTATAGTTACAAACGGGATGGTTCCAGGTCAAAACCATACCGAATCCAGACTCGTTTATAAAAAATAGTTCCGGTTCTTATTCCAATTTTGACGTAGAACCTGTTTTGTTGGTTCCAGGTCCGATTCTGATGGGAAAATTCGAATCCAGATCCGGTTCTGATGGGAATATTCGAATCCGGTTCCATAACCAAGTCTACTTAGAGGACTAGAATCTAGTTCTAAAATCGGTTATAATTTCTCTTCATTTTTTTATTTTCTTCTTAAAATAAGAATATTATTCAACTTATAATAGTGCATCGAATTTACTACCTCCAGTATTATACATGAAAATGTAAAAAATAAAATATGATTTTTAGGTACAGTTTGCAATATCAAAGACGCATATGCCAGGTCCCGGGTCCATGGGCTAGAACTGGACCCAAAACCAGACCTTTTTATCAATTGGAAACTAAATTGGGTTCCGAACCCGCACCCGTTTATGAATCAAAGCCTCAAATAGATTACATACCGAATTCTTGTGGGCTGAAACTTCCGGATAATCGGAGAATTGAATACCCATTTGCAGCCCTACATAAAAGATATAGGAAAGCAAGCCTTTTAAGCTTTATCTAGTGCACAACACAATTAAAATACACAAACGGGGAAAATATCTTTTTAATTAATAAAGTATATAACATATGAATCTCAGACAAGTTCCACCAAGTCTTCAACACTTTCAAAATAAAATATAGTCAATGTCTTGATAATCATCTCTAAGGGCCTAGTAAAGGAACACGCCCTAAGTATTCAATCATGACAACCCAACTCCACGCCATAGTGGTTCAATATATGACCCTGCCAATTATTATAGTGTAACACCAAAAAGATCTCCTCCTCATGGTCATTTTTCTAAAAGAAAAAAACAAGTGCTTTCAAGCATACAAAAATGAGCCGTTCTACACAGCTCGGGATTTGTGCTCGGGCCAACCCGGGCACAAATCCCGGGCTGTGTAGACTTTTAGTACAAAAATATAACACGGTATCAACCAAGACTTAATCCATAATTCTCCAATTTCTCATCACATCAGAAACACTTTGATATTAGTTCCTAGCACCACCTGCACTTGAAATTCCATTGGGTTGATGGTTGTTGCTTGAAAAGCCCTCTTTACCATCGGTCATGCTGTCTCCAAAAATTACAGCGAACTAAATCCAGTTAGGGAAAACTCTAGCTCTTATTTCTCTTTATATTGGAAAAAAAAATCCCATTTCATTGGTCTTGGTAGTAACACAAATTGAATCTCGTATTCTACGAGTCCTACAAAATTGAGGGTACACATAAGAATATACAATTATTCTTCAAAAACTATACCAAGCACTAATTACTCTAATAAAAGTTATTATTATTTATTTAAAGATTATCACCTTTTTACATTTTGAAAAAGATGTTATTCTCGCATAACTTTATCTAACACTATCCAGCCAAAGGCGTTTTTTGTTTTTTATGCAAAAAAGAAAAGAAAAAACTAGAGACTTTTAAAACCCCTATAAATTGACATAGCACAAAAACCCGTGCTAATCACGGGTATTGATGATGTAAGGAGGGTTAAAAGGGCCTAGGCCCACATGATGGACCCAACCATCCAACCCAACCTTTTGGGTTCAACCCACAAGCCCTAATTGGATGAGAAGCTACCGTGACATTCCAATTATATATTAATTTTAATTAGGGAATGATTTCTTGTTTTGTTTTTGATGAGAATTAGTAGTTCTCTATTTTTTCTTACAATTTACTGTATTAGTAGCTTTATTTCATTATAAATAGAGAAGCCTCCAATGTAATACGCATGCTTATATCAATTAATCAAGATTTTTTTTGGGATTATCGTGAGTTATGGGTTGTTCCCTAATTTTGTTTGTGCCCTAGTGGCTGGAATCCGATCAATCTTTGGATTCGATCAATCATTCGGGAAATTAATCTATTGCTAAATCCATCACGTGGGCCTGGACCCTTTTTAACCTTCTATACTGCGTCAAGTATGCATAAGAGATAGCATTCTATGTATGTTAGAAATGGGAAGATGGAACTCCACAAGCTAGGATAGTATATTAGTAGAAAGTGGAGAGAGAGTATGTTAGCAGTTGTACAAACAAAAAATAAATTGTTAGTAGTCGTAGAAATCGAAAATAATTTCGGGTCAAAATTAGATCCAGACTTAAATTTAAATAAGAAAAAATAAATGCAACTTGGGAAATCGAACTTGGCACTTAGAGTGAAAAAACATTAACTAACCATTTGATCTACATCAATTTCGTTAATATTTATCACCTAAATCTATTTATATTTTATTTCTTATATAAAATAACCTTTTTTTAAAAAAAAGGTAGGTAGACGGTCGGACCGGCGACTCGTGACCAGACCAAAAAAAAGGGTTGATACCAAGGTCGGATCTCACAACATTAATCTGAAGCCGTTCTCTCCCTCTCTGTTCCAGTTGAAGGCATAGATGCCTTCACACAACTTTTCATTTCTTTCTTCTCTGCATTGAATATTCATGCCAGCATTGTCGATCTCCCATGCACAAAAGTCATCACGATTTATCATGCACTTAATTATGCATGTCCCACACTCACAATAAAAGTAATCTTTCTTCAACACCCAACAAATCATGTGAGCTCAGGGCCGGCTTTGAGGGGTAGTCACCCTAGACCACTGCCTAGGGCCCCCACATGTTATTCAAAATTTAGGCCCCAAATTACCAAATCAATACCAACGTACTCTTTACGCTTTTTTATGTTTGGCCCAGTCCAAGTGCCGAACAAATAAACAAAACATAATACTCTTTAGGCTTTTTTATATTTGGCCTAGCCCAAGTGTCTAACAAATAAACAAAATAGTAAATTACTGATTTTGCAGTGAAAACCGCGAGACGAGGAAATTATAGATGATTATTTGCTTTTGTAATTATTTTGGCACTAGTTATGTTTTATTTTATCTTGCTAGTGGAGTTAAATTCTATGTTCTTTCTACAGGAAAAAAAATCTGCGCGTGTTTTTTTTTCCTAAGACAGGGCCCATTTTTAGGAGCTCGCCTAGGGCCACCTAAACCTCAAAGTCGGCCCTGTGTGAGCTCACGTGTTCCACCACACCTTTTTTTCTTTCTTACATTCAATGAATGCTGGCTGGCCCACTTTGCATATTTTTCTTCTCTCCTTTAACATGCTCCTCCTGAACTCTCACTCGCTTTGAGTTGAGTTATAATCTGAACTGCGGTGTTGCGAGACCCGACCCAGTCCGAACGGTCGGACCGGGACCCAGAGCCTTAAACGGACGGGTCTTTCTCAAACCTCGGGAATTTCAAGACTCGGTCAAACCCGGGTGGGTCTTGAGGGCGGGCGGGTCTTTTGAAAAATTTAGAATTAAAATGTGGAGCGGGGAGTAGAACCTGGATTTGAAAATCTGTATCTTTTATCACTAGACCATATCAATATATTGATATATTTGTCAACATTTAATGTATATAATCCTATCCAACATTAAATTTAAATAAGAAAAAATAAATTCAACTTTGGAAATCGAACTTGGCATTAATTTAGTGTGAAAAAACATTAACTAATGTACGATATGATCTACATCAATTTCATTAATATTTATCACCTAAATTTATTTATATTTTATTTCATATATAAAATAACTTTTTTAAAAAAAAAAGGTAGGTAGATGGTTGGACCGCCGACCCAGGACCAGACCAAAAGAAGGGTCGATATTAAAAAAAAAAGGTAGGTAGATGGTCGGACCGCCGACCCAGGACCAGACCAAAAGAAGGGTCGATACCAGGGTCGGATCTCATAACATTAATCTGAAGCAGTTCTCTCCCTCTCTGTTCCAGTTGATGGCATCTATGTTTTCAACTGAAACAGAAAGAGAGAGAATGGCTTCATATTAATGTTGCGAGATCCGACCCTGTATTGACCCTTCTTTTGGTCTGGTGGCCCTGGGTCGGCGGTCCGACCATCTACCTGCTTTTTTTTTTTTTTTTAAATCTTTCTGCTCCGGTTGAAATCATAGATGCCATTCGCACAACTTTTTCTTTCTTCTCTGCATCGAATATTCGTGCCATTGTCCATCTCCCATGCACAAAATTCATCACGATTTGTCATGCACATTTATCATGCACTAAATGTGCATGTCCCACACTCACACAAAAAGTCATCAAATGCAGTGAGACATCAACTTCAGCCGACACCTCGTTTTCTTCAGCAGCCTGGCCCAACACGTACATCATATTAGCTCACGGGTTCCTCCAACCTCTTTTAATTTTTGGATTTATCATGCACATTTATCATGCACAAAATGTGCATGTCCCACACTCACACTAAAAGTCATCACATGCGGCGAGACATCAACTTCAGCCGACACCGTTTGTTTTCATCACCCTGACCCAACGCATCATGTTAGCTCACGGGTTCCTCCACACCTCTTTTAATTTTTGGATTCATGCATATGTTTCTTCTCTCCTTTAATATGCTGCGGGCCATCTAATATGGGTGGACCAAATTAAAACAGTTCCCATATCGAGATTACTTACTCCTTATTAGTATATATATTTGTCCATACACAATGAACTGGAGCAGCAAGTGTTTGTAGCGAGACACATGATATGGCGTCCAATGTCTTTGGCAGACCCATCACCGACGAAACTTTAAAGGGAATGCCGGAGTATGCAGGCAAGACGATAACACGCACAGACAGGGCGAAAGTGGCTCTCGATAGGAAAAACGCAGAGAATAAGGACATTAATGCCCGGACATTTGTGGAGAATCTTAAGAAGCAATGGGGTAATGGGGTCTCTACACTTTGCCTGGTTTATAATGCTACTGGGGACACTGTAAGATTTGCTACCAATCATAATTGGTATGGGCACATTGGACCTTCTCCTTTCCCAATGAAAATTCAAAACGGCCAGTGGGGTGGGTATCTGCACGTGAAAATCTCTGGAGCGGCTACTGGATCGTCTGCGGCTGTTGTTTATCGCGGCATGAATGAGGCTGGAGTTGAATGTGACTGGATGCTCTCCTGGTCCAACCCATGGAACAGAGCTTCTTGGGACAACACGGTAATTAATTAACTACTCTTCCTACTTTCAATTCCTAGTGTCTGGAATTGCATATATGTGTTGTTTTCTTTCATCTTCGTAATATAAAATTCATGCAACAACCATTTTCTCTTCTGCATGCAGGCCTATACTGAGATCCGTGAAGCTCACCATTATGAGACTGTCAGTTGGCGCGATGTCTCAAATTTGTTGTACAAGTCTGGTATCACGCACAGTGACAAATGGAAGGGATGCACATCAGATGTTTCAACTGGTAGGGGCACAACCGTCGTATTTGAGGCAATAATGTCGCTAGAAGGTGCTTGACTCACTGCATTTGCATTTGAGCAAATTATGGGCAATAAATCTTTTTACGTACTCCTATCAGAGGGTCCAAATTGGAAGATTTGAGTTGGCTTTGTTTAGGTTATATATTACGTCCGTATACGTACTCCTATGTCTTGGTTTTCTTGTTGATTTTGATTGTAATCTGTTTGCTTATGGCTTGTTGTAATCTTGATTAACGATGGTTAATCAATTTGGGAACTTATTATTATTGTGCTTGACTAAAAGAAATCGGAATTGAAAAACCTGCGTTGTACATGGTCGGTTAAAACGCTCCACTCAAGGTTGAAATTAAATTATGGTGTTTTAATCTGGGTTCTCAAAAGTTGGATTCGTGGAACCTATCCCAGTTATGAAGAGGAGTCCAGATCTTTTGGTGCAAAATTTGTGTCCCACTCCCTGGCGCACCCATAAAAAAGTGACATGGCAAGTTGGTTCCCTTTTTTTAACTCTGTTAAGTCCATTAAAAATTTATTTTAAGCAATAATATAAAATTTGTGAGGGCCAACCAAAACAGTGAGAGAGATCTTCTCCATTCCAGCCTCTGCGCGGCTGTTTTATTTAATTACTGGATGAGAGTTGAAAAAGGCATGGATTTGTACTTTGGTTGCACATCCAAACAATCCTCCCTCAAACAAAGGATCATTGGGGCCCATCACCTTTTGTTGGGCAATACGAGATTCTCGGGGATAAGATATGATCGATATTGTCCACTTTGTGCCTAAGCCCTCATGAATTTGTTCTTGGGTTCTACCAAAAATGCCTCATACCAATGGATACTTACTTCAACTTATATGCCCATGAACTTTCCCAACCCAACAATAGAAGGCATCCAGGAGAATTAATCTCCACCTTAGCCTCATCAGGCTGTCAAGATGTACTCCTGAAGGATTTGCTTGATAAACGAAGCCGACCTCCTATGGTTCAAGACATAGGTGAAGTGATTTTCGCAGCAATGGCGGCGCACACTTGCATAAGCGAGAGTCCACAGTCTCGTCCAACCATGCGACAAGTATCTAGCTGCTATCTGTTGAGAAACCGCCATTTCCTGAACCATTCCGCACAATTACATTTTCTGAATTGTTAGGTTTCAAGATGTAAGTCTTTGCTGAACTGTTTATCTTGAGAAATACAACTCTTTTCTGCCAAAATTAGGAATAGTGTGTATGGGAAAGATGGTTGTAAATATCAAGTGGGTTTTAATGTAGTATACTTTGTTTATGGTTCCAAAACCATAAGTAGAAAGTTAGGACTTTAAGTATCCAAAACAAATGGTGTAAATATATAAATGTACATAAATTGTGTCTCTTGTTTAGAATATGAAGGAAATGAGGCATTATCGTGGGTCTCAAACAATTGTGCATATGCATATATACTGCATGTTGGTGTATTCTCTGCCAAATATTTGTTATTTCAGACTAATGGAAAATAACTACTCTGAAGGCCTCTTTTAGACTATATGGATCGAAGGTCATTAGAATTTTGTTCAGTAGAGATGAGTTACATGTCCTTGCATTTTTTAAATTTATATGGAACTCTCATAGTATGAGATAGTGGAGAGATTGGTGATTGCTTTACTCTATCATTAGCCAGTGTGGGAAATTGTGAATCTGTTGTTACGTAGAATTTGTACTTTTAATGAGATGGGCCATTTATACATAGAGAATAAATTCAACTCCTCATTTTCTGCAAACAACTGTCTTTCCTCATATTTTTCAATGACTCTCCTCATATCTTTCATCCAATCTCTCCTCTATCTCTGGTAGAAAAGACTTGCGATTCACACAATTGTAGGGTTAGAATTAAAATTTACATAAATGGCCAAATAAAAAAAAATGAAGACATTTAAAAAAAAAGGAAAATGATATTGGCACTCCCTTTTTGCCCCTTTTTTATGGAGCTGGCACTCCAATTCTAGCTAGTTCCCTTGAATTGGAGTGCCTCCATAAAAAAAGTGTAAAAAGGAGTGTCAATATCAATTGCTTAAAAAATTATCTTTCAAAAAATTCTTATCTTAAAAAAAAAAAAAACATTTAAAAAATTGCATTAACTTCAACATGAAAATGCTGTTTCAGTTGGACCCTTTGGAACTTGTTGGTTTTTCCCATCAAGAATAAAGAGTCATAGCTTATTTCAAAAAGAAAAACAGAAAGCAAAAAGAAGCTGGTATTCATATGGACTCCTCAGGCCATGAGATGAGTGGGCCGGGCCCACATGATGATAATCTGAACCGTTCATCTTGAATCCCATCACTTCCGGTGGTATATATATCCTCCGATCTCATGTAGGCATTATAAAGCCCAACCCACTCGAACTACCTATTTGCAGCTGAAGCTATCCCGGCTGAGCCCAAACTCATTAAGAGGCCTTGAGGCATCTTGACTGGCTCTTAGCAATGGAGGAACTTGCGTGCTCCACAATTACTACACATGGAACAATGACACAGCACACATGGGAGCTTGTTCCAAGCTTCCCCCACATGAATATCGTGGGATGCAATCATGCAAGTGGGTCTTCAAACCAAACTACACTTTGATGTAACTCTTGGAGTTAAAAGGCGCATCATGAAGTAGAAAAAGCCTTCACTCAAGTTCCATGCAAACAGAGGGACCTCAGCATCCTTTTCTATGGTGGGAACAATGGACCTACCTGCAAAGCATCACTTCAGTATTGTTACCTGTATTTAGTTGCCGTTTGGGGCATTAATTTCCAAATGTTTTGGAGGCATAAAGAAATATATAAAAACATAAGAGCACTTTTAAAATCTTTTTTCATAAAATTAAGAAAAACAAAGAATATCACAAGCCGAGCTCAACGGCGCCCCAGCTTGACTAGAATAAGGGCTCGGCTTGAGGTTGACTTGCTAAGTTAACATAATGGAAATATCAGTACGAGCAATGTTATCCTACTAGCAGACTGCATATTGATTATATGTCGGCTTGTGGAGCCCACTTAAATGCCTTTTTATCAGTAGGTAGTGTGTTACATGGAAACGCCTCTGTCAATAAAAAAGAATGAGTCCTATCAGATCATCCTAGCCCATGATGGAATTGCCTTTTAAGTTTGGTGGTCTTTTGACCTAGAGTCCATTGAAATTCAATTCAATGGTGTATAAAGGTTCAATGATAGTGAAATTGGACATGGTGCCAGCTCATGGTGTGAGGAGAGTGTGCAAGGGCCTCTACTGATCAAAGATGGGCATAGGTGAGCACCGCAAAGCCGTACGTACTACATATGCTATTGTTTGTAGGAGAACATTTTTCAATCAATATATATATATATATAAATCATTATGATGAAGCCCACCATCATGGGCGGACCCAAAAATTCTTCATTGGGGGGCCACTATGTAAGTAAACTATTTTGGGAGGGCCACAATTAAAAAATAAATGTAATTTTTAAAACATATATGTAGGGGTGTTTTTTGAATTTTTTTTGGGGGCGATATGTAAAAATTTATAAAAATATTGTAAAGAAAAGGGGGGGGGGGGGCGGCAATTAAAAAATAAATGTAATTTTTAAAACATATATGTAGGTGTGTTTTTTGAATTTTTTTGGGGGCCATATGTAAAAATTTATAAAAATATTGTAAAGAAAAGGGGGGGGGGGGGGGGGGGGGGGGGGGGGGGTTTGAAAATTTGGGAGGGCCATAGCCCCTACCAGCCCCCCTTTGGTTCCACCACTGCCCACCATCCCAAGCTCGAGCCGCCCGCTCATTTATAATCGAAATCAAGCTCGATAAAGTGAGGACAAGCCAAGCTTAAGATTGGCTCCTCAAGCTTGAGCTCCACTTAGCTCGGCTGGTTTACACCCTTAATTGCTACCAATTAAAGGGTCTCAACTTTTATCCAAAAATAAAAAAATAATAATAATAAAGGGTCGCAACTCGCAATCTTTCAGTTTACCCAAAGAAAAACGTCATGCTGGAATGCTCAACTCTTGTTTGGAATAAAATATCAAAACAAGAATTCTGCCATGTCACTGATCTTCCTGATAAATAAGAGGCTTTGTTGACCATTCACAAAAAGCTAGCCCTATTGCTCATCTTTAGTCATCTGGCATTAAAAAAAGATGCTGACTCATGGCCATCCTTTTAAAATCTAAGAGTTAGCAATGTCCAATAGAGTTATTTTTTATTTTTTCTCTGTATTACGTATATCGAATAAGGCACTCAGAGGATTTGAAGCGCGGACATCAGCTCATCACTGAGCGTACCAACCACTAAGAAACATTCCTAGCCCTTGATAGAAATTAAGGTCTCTGTCAATAAAAAAGAATCTGTTTGAATAGGGCTAAATTTTACTGGGCATAACATATGTTACATTTTAAATTGGAACAAGGTCATTATTACATAAGGTTTTTTTTTTTTTTTTAAATGAGAGAGAGTGTGCTTGAGAGTGAATGGACAGGGAGCATATACCAAACCAGCTGAGAAGTATACTTACCTTTCAAGAAACATTCAAACCTTTCCATGGAACAAACTGAGGAAAGGATAGAAACCTACTCGAGTCAGTGTCACTAAATCTGACTATTTTAATTTTGATAGCTTCAAACAATAAATATTGAACACTAGCTGTTTCATCCAATATTTTAGCAAATGTTTGCGGCTTGCGGCTAAATGTTGGCCATTGATGCTGATATTAGCGGCGCTTACTCCAAAGCAAAATAAAGGAGACTCATCTGAACTTAATTATGATCATGATCATCATATATTAGCTACTCTTCTATTTTTCTTCATCTTAACTGAGGCTGTCTTTACTTCTATCTTATAAAATATACAATGAAAAATATGTCCTAAATGGGTCAATTGAAAAAGCTCCATTCAAACAGATCCTAATTGAACCAGCTCTACTTCAAACAGTTTAGGCTTGCCAATCACTTGAGTTCCGAACTGCAGTGTTGCGAGACCCGACCCAGCCCGAACGGTCGGACCGGGATCCAGAGCCTTAAACGGACGATTCTTGCTCAAACCCCAGGAATTTCAAGACCCGGTCAAACCCGGGTGGGTCTTGAGGGCGGGCGGGTCTTTTGGAAAATTTAAAATTAAAATGTGGAGTGGGGAGTAGAACCTGGATTTGAAAATTTGTATCTTTAACCACTAGACCATATCAATATATTGATATATTTGTCGACATTTAATGTATATAATCCTATCCAACATTAAATTTAAATAAGAAAAAATAAATGCAACTTGGGAAATCGAACTTGGCATTTAGAGTGAAAAAACATTAACTAACGTACGATTTGATCTACATCAATTTCGTTAATATTTATCACCTAAATCTATTTATATTTTATTTCAAATATAAAATAACATTTAAAAAAAAAAAAGTAGGCAGATGGTCGGACCGCCGACCCGGACCAGACCAAAAGAAGGGTGGATACCAATGTCGGATCTCACAACATGAATCTGAAGCCGTTCACACCCTCTCTGTTCCAGTTGAAAGCATAGATGCCATTCACACAACTTTTTTTTTCTCTCTTCTCTGCATTGAATATTCATGCGAGCATTGTCCATCTCGCATGCGCAAAATTCATCGCGATTTATCATGCACATTTATCGTGCACTAAATGTGCATGTCCCACACTCACACTAAAAGTCATCACATGCAGCCCATGCACTGACACTAAAAGTCTTCACATGCACTCACATGCACTCACACTAAAAGTCATCACATGCAGCGAGACATCAACTTCAACCGACACCTTCTTTTCTTCAGCACCCTGACGCATCACATCATGTTAGCTCACGGTTCCTTCACACCTCTTTTAATATTTTTCTTCTCTACTTTAATATGCTGCCGGCCATCTAATATAATCCTATCCAACATTAAATTTAAATAAGAAAAAATAAATACAACTTTGGAAATCGAACTTGGCATTTAGTGTGAATAAACATTAAACAATTTGATATACATCAATTTCATTAATATTTACATAAGGTTTTTTTTTTTTTTAAATGAGAGAGAGAGTGCTTGAGAGTGAATGGACAGGGAGCATATACCAAACCAGCTGAGAAGTATACTTACCTTTCAAGAAACATTCAAACCTTTCCATGGAACAAACTGAGGAAAGGATAGAAACCTACTCGAGTCAGTGTCACTAAATCTGACTATTTTAATTTTGATAGCTTCAAACAATAAATATTGAACACTAGCTGTTTCATCCAATATTTTAGCAAATGTTTGCAGCTTGCGGCTAAATGTTGGCCATTGATGCTGATATTAGCGGCGCTTACTCCAAAGCAAAATAAAGGAGACTCATCTGAACTTAATTATGATCATGATCATCATATATTAGCTACTCTTCTATTTTTCTTCATCTTAACTGAGGCCGTCTTTACTTCTATCTTAGAAAATATACAATGAAAAATATGTCCTAAATGGGTCAATTGAAAAAGCTCCATTCAAACAGATCCTAATTTTTACCAGCTCTACTTCAAACAAATTAGGCTTGCCAATCAGGCCTTAGTCTTCACTGAGTTAAGTTTTTCAAGTTTCTAACTGAGTCAACTGAAACGGGTTTAGTCAATTTGCCCGAGTCCGGCCCCATTTTTTCGGCTTCTAAGACAAAGCAGCTTAGCATCTAATGTTACTTGTTTGAGCTTGATGTGTAGCAATGATGGCTAGGAATCTCAACCCTTACTGAGGTAAATGCTAACCTCAGTGGCTTAATTATAGATGTGGAAAGAAGTAGCTAAGATGACAATTTCAAATTCTGACCTTCGTTAGCCCATCATCATGCAGAGATCATTTGTGCAAAAATTACTCTGTCCACTTGACAACTCTCTTTACTCGACAGTTAAAAACTACTGTAAGTCATACATGCCTTATTAAAATCAAATCCAGTGGTAATTTAGAGTATTTATTTTTATTTTTTTATTTAAAGCAAAGAACATGACGTACAGTTCTGTTTTGGAGGGTATAATAATCAATGGGGGTGGAAATGGTAAGGCATACATGCCTTATTAACCCAGACGTATTTTAGAGATAAACCAAGGGAAAGAACAAGATAGTTCTGTTTTTTAGACCAATATAATCAAGGAGGGTGGATATGGTTTGGGCCTTCAGGTCGAAACCCTGATCCGGTTAGTCATTGGACCAGGTGTTTACCTTGATCTTGGTGTTTGCTAACTAGGGGCATTTTCTCTTGAGGGAATCCCATATGAAAGCTGTGTAGGGTTTTTGGTGAGTGCCTTTAATCTACGAAGATCTTGCTTTATGGACGTTGGGGATTGAAAATCCCGCACTGCCCCTCATGCATGCTCCCGTAGGTAAAAAGCATGGTTGTTAGCCATATGTACAAAGATGGCTCTGCTCATTCATTTGACACGCGAAAAAAAGGTCCAAGCCCAAAAACACATAAAATTCTTGTGTGTAGGTAGGTGTGTCCTTCGTTGGTTCAGATAATGTTGGAAATAGGTGGGCCACTTGGATAGGTTTCAAAAACTTTTGACCAACTTGATGCAATGATCAACTATCCCAAAAGTCAAAAACCCAATCCAGGATCCATGTTCTCAATCTCAACCATCATGATCAGTAAAACAATCTATCTAGAAGATAACTTAACTCTCAATACAAAGTACTAGCCGAGAAACTTACATAAAAAATTAATAATTTTTTTACTTTATTGATCACCATATTAAGGGGTCTTATTAATCAATAAAAAAAAAATCAATCCAACGTAGAACTATAGTTACAAACGGGATGGTTCCAGGTCAAAACCATACCGAATCCAGACTCGTTTATAAAAAATAGTTCCGGTTCTTATTCCAATTTTGACGTAGAACCTGTTTTGTTGGTTCCAGGTCCGATTCTGATGGGAAAATTCGAATCCAGATCCGGTTCTGATGGGAATATTCGAATCCGGTTCCATAACCAAGTCTACTTAGAGGACTAGAATCTAGTTCTAAAATCGGTTATAATTTCTCTTCATTTTTTTATTTTCTTCTTAAAATAAGAATATTATTCAACTTATAATAGTGCATCGAATTTACTACCTCCAGTATTATACATGAAAATGTAAAAAATAAAATATGATTTTTAGGTACAGTTTGCAATATCAAAGACGCATATGCCAGGTCCCGGGTCCATGGGCTAGAACTGGACCCAAAACCAGACCTTTTTATCAATTGGAAACTAAATTGGGTTCCGAACCCGCACCCGTTTATGAATCAAAGCCTCAAATAGATTACATACCGAATTCTTGTGGGCTGAAACTTCCGGATAATCGGAGAATTGAATACCCATTTGCAGCCCTACATAAAAGATATAGGAAAGCAAGCCTTTTAAGCTTTATCTAGTGCACAACACAATTAAAATACACAAACGGGGAAAATATCTTTTTAATTAATAAAGTATATAACATATGAATCTCAGACAAGTTCCACCAAGTCTTCAACACTTTCAAAATAAAATATAGTCAATGTCTTGATAATCATCTCTAAGGGCCTAGTAAAGGAACATGCCCTAAGTATTCAATCATGACAACCCAAATCCACGCCATGGTGGTTCAGTATATGACCCTGCCAATTATTATAGTGTAACACCAAAAAGATCTCCTCCTCATGGTCATTTTTCTAAAAGAAAAAAACAAGTGCTTTCAAGCATACAAAAATGAGCCGTTCTACACAGCTCGGGATTTGTGCTCGGGCCAACCCGGGCACAAATCCCGGGCTGTGTAGACTTTTAGTCCAAAAATATAACATGGTATCAACCAAGATTTAATCCATAATTCTCCAATTTCTCATCACATTACGAGAAGTTGAGCAGAAACATTTTGATATTAGTTCCTAGCACCACCTGCACTTGAAATTCCATTGGGTTGATGGTTGTTGCTTGAAAAGCCCTCTTTACCATCGGTCATGCTGTCTCCAAAAATTGCAGCGAACTAAATCCAGTTAGGGAAAAATCTAGCTCTTATTTCTCTTTATATTGGAAAAAAAAAATCCCATTTCATTGGTCTTGGTAGTAACACAAATTGAATCTCGTATTCTACGAGTCCTACAAAATTGATGGTACACACAAGAATATACAATTATTCTTCAAAAACTATACCAAACACTAATTACTCTAATAAAAGTTATTATTATTTATTTAAAGATTAGCACCTTTTTACATTTTGAAAAAGATGTTATTCTCGCATAACTTTATCTAACACTATCCAGCCAAAGGCGTTTTTTGTTTTTTATGCAAAAAAGAAAAGAAAAAACTAGAGACTTTTAAAACCCCTATAAATTGATATAGCACAAAAACCCGTGCTAATCACGGGTATTGATGATGTATGGAGGGTTAAAAGGGCCTAGGCCCACATGATGGACCCAACCATCCAACCCAACCTTTTGGGTTCAACCCACAAGCCCTAATTGGATGAGAAGCTACCGTGACATTCCAATTATATATTAATTTTAATTAGGGAATGATTTCTTGTTTTGTTTTTGATGAGAATTAGTAGTTCTCTATTTTTTCTTACAGTTTACTGTATTAGTAGCTTTATTTCATTATAAATAGAGAAGCCTCCAATGTAATACGCATGCTTATATCAATTAATCAAGATTTTTTTTGAGATTATCGTGAGTTATGGGTTGTTCCCTAATTTTGTTTGTGCCCTAGTGGCTGGAATCCGATCAATCTTTGGATTCGATCAATCATTCGGGAAATTAATCTATTGCTAAATCCATCACGTGGGCCTGGACCCTTTTTAACCTTCTATACTGCGTCAAGTATGCATAAGAGATAGCATTCTATGTATGTTAGAAATGGGAAGATGGAACTCCACAAGCTAGGAAAGTATATTAGTAGAAAGTGGAGAGAGAGTATGTTAGCAGTTGTACAAACAAAAAATAAATTGTCAGTAGTCGTAGAAATCGAAAATAACTTCGGGTCAAAATTAGATCCAGACTTAAATTTAAATAAGAAAAAATAAATGCAACTTGGGAAATCGAACTTGGCACTTAGAGTGAAAAAACATTAACTAACCATTTTATCTACTTCAATTTCGTTAATATTTATCACCTAAATCTATTTATATTTTATTTCTTATATAAAATAACTTTTTTTTTAAAAAAAGGTAGGTAGACGGTTGGACTGGCGACTCGTGACCAGACAAAAAAAAAGGGTCGATACCAAGGTCGGATCTCACAACATTAATCTGAAGTCGTTCTTTCCCTCTCTGTTCCAATTGAAGGCATAGATGCCTTCACACAACTTTTCCTTTCTTTCTTCTCTGCATTGAATATTCATGCCATCATTATCGATCTCCCATGCACAAAAGTCATCACGATTTATCATGCACTTAATTATGCATGTCCCACACTCACAATAAAAGTAATCTTTCTTCAACACCCAACAAATCATGTGAGCTCAGGGCCGGCTTTGAGGGGTAGTCACCCTAGACCATTGCCTAGGGCCCCCACATGTTATTCAAAATTTTGGCCCCCAATTACCAAATTAATACCAACGTACTCTTTACGCTTTTTTATGTTTGGCCCAGTCCAAGTGCCCAACAAATAAACAAAACATAATACTCTTTAGGCTTTTTTATATTTGGCCTGGCCCAAGTGTCTAACAAATAAACAAAATAGTAAATTACTGATTTTGCAGCGAAAACCGCGAGACGAGTAAATTTTAGATGATTATTTGCTTTTGTAATTATTTTGGCACTAGTTATGTTTTATTTTATCTTGCTAGTGGGGTTAAATTCTATGTTCTTTCTACAGAAAAAAAAATTTGCGCGTGTTTTTTTTTCCTAAGACAGGGCCCATTTTTAGGAGCTCGCCTAGGGCCACCCAAACCTCAGAGCCGGCCCTGTGTGAGCTCACGTGCTCCACCACACGTTTTTTTCTTTCTTACATTCAATGAATGCTGGCCCACTTTGCATATTTTTCTTCTCTCCTTTAACATGCTCCTCCTGAACTCTCACTCTCTTTGAGTTGAGTTATAATCTGAACTGCAGTGTTCCGAGACCCGACCCAGTCCGAACGGTCGGACCGGGACCCAGAGCCTTAAACGGACGGGTCTTGCTCAAACCCCGGGAATTTCAAGACTCGGTCAAACCCGGGTGGGTCATGAGGGCGGGCGGGTCTTTTGAAAAATTTAGAATTAAAATTTGGAGCGGGGAGTAGAACCTGGATTTGAAAATCTGTATCTTTTACCACTAGACCATATCAATATATTGATATATTTGTCAACATTTAATGTATATAATCCTATCCAACATTAAATTTAAATAAGAAAAAATAAATACAACTTTGGAAATCGAACTTGGCATTATTTTAGTGTGAAAAAACATTAACTAACGTACGATTTGATCTACATCAATTTCATTAATATTTATCACCTAAATCTATTTATATTTTATTTCATATATAAAATAACTTTTTTTTTAAAAAAAAAGGTAGGTAGATGGTCGGACCGCCGACCCAGGACCAGACCAAAAGAAGGGTCGATACCAGGGTCGGATCTCACAACATTAATCTGAAGCAGTTCTCTCCCTCTCTATTCCAGTTGATGGCATCTATGTTTTCAACTGAAACAGGAAGGGAGAGAACGGCTTCCGATTAATGTTGCGAGATCCGACCCTGTATTGACTCTTCTTTTGGTCTGGTTCCTGGGTCGGCGGTCCGACCATCAACCTGCTTTTTTTTTTTAAATCTTTCTGCTCCGGTTGAAATCATAGATGCCATTCGCACAACTTTTTCTTTCTTCTCTGCATCGAATATTCATGCCAGCATTGTCCATCTCCCATGCACAAAATTCATCACGATTTGTCATGCACATTTTTCATGCACTAAATGTGCATGTCCCACACTCACACAAAAAGTCATCAAATGCAATGAGACATCAACCTCAGCCGACACCTCGTTTTCTTCAGCAGCCTGGCCCAACACGTACATCATATTAGCTCACGGGTTCCTCCAACCTCTTTTAATTTTTGGATTTATCATGCACATTTATCATGCACAAAATGTGCATGTCCCACACTCACACTAAAAGTCATCACATGCGGCGAGACATCAACTTCAGCCGACACCTTTTGTTTTAATTTTTGGATTCATGCATATGTTTCTTCTCTCCTTTAATATGCTGCCGGCCATCTAATAAGGGTGGACCCCAACAGTTCCCATATCAAGATTACTTACTCCTTATTTCCCTATATATATTTGTCCATACACTGTGAACTGAAGCAGCAAGTGTTTGTAGCGACACATATGGCGTCCAATGTCTTTGGCAACCCCATCACGGACTCATTAACACGCATAGACAGGGCGAGAGTGGCTCTCAATATGAAAAACGCAGGGAATAAGGACATTAATGCCCGGGCATTTGTGGAGAATCTTAAGAAGGAATGGGGTAATGGGGTCTCTACACTTTGCGTGGTTTACAATGCTACTGGGGACATGTTAAGATTTGCTGGCAATCATGATTGGTATGGGCACATTGGACCTTCTCTTTTCCCAGTAGTAATTCAAAACGGCCAATGGGGTGGGTATATGCACGTGAAAACCTCTGGAGCGGCTACTGGATCGTCTGCGGCTGTTGTTTATCGCGGCATGAATGAGGCTGGAGTTGAATGTGACTGGATGCTCTCCTGGTCCAACCCATGGAACAGAATTCTTGGGACAACACGGTAATTAATTAACTACTCTTCCTACTTTCAATTCCTAGTGTCTGGAATTGCATATATGTGTTGTTTTCTTTCATCTTCGTAATATAAATTCATGCAACAACCATTTTCTCTTCTGCATGCAGGCCTATACTGAGATCCGTGAAGCTCGCCATTATGAGACTGTCAGTTGGCGCGATGTCTCAAATTTGTTGTACAAGTCTGGTATCACGCACAGTGACAAATGGAACGGATGCACATCAGATGTTTCAACTGGTAGGGGCACAACCGTCGTATTTGAGGCAATAATGTCGCTAGAAGGTGCTTGACTCACTGCATTTGCATTTGAGCAAATTATGGGCAATAAATCTTTTTACGTACTCCTATCAGAGGGTCCAAATTGGAAGATTTGAGTTGGCTTTGTTTAGGTTATATATTACGTCCGTATACGTACTCCTATGTCTTGGTTTTCTTGTTGATTTTGATTGTAATCTGTTTGCTTATGGCTTGTTGTAATCTTGATTAACGATGGTTAATCAATTTGGGAACTTATTATTATTGTGCTTGACTAAAAGAAATCGGAATTGAAAAACCTGCGTTGTACATGGTCGGTAAAACGCTCCACTCAAGGTTGAAATTAAATTATGGTGTTTTAATCTGGGTTCTCAAAAGTTGGATTCGTGGAACCTATCCCAGTTATGAAGAGGAGTCCAGATCTTTTGGTACAAAATTTGTGTCCCACTCCCTGGCGCACCCATAAAAAAGTGACATGGCAAGTTGGTTCCCTTTTTTTAACTCTGTTAAGTCCATTAAAAATTTATTTTTTAAGCAATAATATAAATTTGTGAGGGCCAACCAAAACAGTGAGAGAGATCTTCTCCATTCCAGCGCGGCTGTTTTATTTAATTACTGGATGAGAGTTGAAAAAGGCATGGATTTGTACTTTGGTTGCACATCCAAACAATCCTCCCTCAAACAAAGGATCATTGGGGCCCATCACCTTTTGTTGGGCAATACGAGATTCTCGGGGATAAGATATGATCGATATTGTCCACTTTGTGCCTAAGCCCTCATGAATTTGTTCTTAGGTTCTACTAAAAAGGCCTCATACCAATGGAGTACTTACTCCAACTTATATGCCCATCAACTTTCCCAACCCTACAATAGAAGGCATCCAGGAGAATTAATCTCCACCTTAGCCTCATCAGGCTGTCAAGATGTACTCCTGAAGGATTTGCTGGATAAATGAAGCCGACCTCCTATGGTTCAAGACACAGGTGAAGTGATTTTCGTAGCAATGGCGGCGCTCACTTGCATAAGCGAGAGTCCACAGTCTCGTCCAACCATGCGACAAGTATCTAAGCTGCTATCTGTTGAGAAACCGCCATTTCCTGAACCATTCCGCACAATTACATTGTCTGAATTGTTAGGTTTCAAGATGTAAGTCCTTGCTGAACTGTTTATCTTGAGATGTACGTAAATTTGTGTCTCTTGTTTAGAATATGAAGGAAATGAGGCATTATCGTGGGTCTCAAACAATTGTGCATATGCATATATACTGCATGTTGGTGTATTCTCTGCCAAATATTTGTTATTTCAGACTAATGGAAAATAACTACTCTGAAGGCCTCTTTAGACTATATGGATCGAAGGTCATTAGAATTTTGTTCAGTAGAGATGAGTTACATGTCCTTGCCTTTTTTAAATTTATATGGAACTCTCATAGTATGAGATAGTGGAGAGATTGGTGATTGCTTTACTCTATCATTAGCCAGTGTGGGAAATTGTGAATCTGTTGTTACGTAGAATTTGTACTTTTAATAAGATGGGCCATTTATACATAGAGAATAAATTCAACTCCTCATTTCTGCAAACAACTGTCTTTCCTCATATTTTTCAATGACTCTCCTCATATCTTTCATCCAATCTCTCCTCTATCTCTGGTAGAAAAGACTTGCGATTCACACAATTGTAGGGTTAGAATTAAAATTTACATAAATGGCCAAATAAAAAAAAAGAAGACATTTAAAAAAAAAGGAAAATGATATTGGCACTCCCTTTTTGCCCCTTTTTTATGGAGCTGGCACTCCAATTCTAGCTAGTTCCCTTGAATTGGAGTGCCTCCATAAAAAAAGTGTAAAAAGGAGTGTCAATATCAATTGCTTAAAAAATTATCTTTCAAAAAATTCTTATCTTAAAAAAAAAAAAAACATTTTAAAAAATTGCATTAACTTCAACATGAAAATGCTGTTTCAGTTGGACCCTTTGGAACTTGTTGGTTTTTCCCATCAAGAATAAAGAGTCATAGCTTATTTCAGAAAGAAAAACAGAAAGCAAAAAGAAGCTGGTATTCATATGGACTCCTCAGGCCATGAGATGAGTGGGCCGGGCCCACATGATGATAATCTGAACCGTTCATCTTGAATCCCATCACTTCCGGTGGTATATATATCCTCCGATCTCATGTAGGCATTATAAAGCCCAACCCACTCGAACTACCTATTTGCAGCTGAAGCTATCCCGGCTGAGCCCAAACTCATTAAGAGGCCTTGAGGCATCTTGACTGGCTCTTAGCAATGGAGGAACTTGCGTGCTCCACAATTACTACACATGGAACAATGACACAGCACACATGGGAGCTTGTTCCAAGCTTCCCCCACATGAATATCGTGGGATGCAATCATGCAAGTGGGTCTTCAAAACCAAACTACACTTTGATGTAACTCTTGGAGTTAAAAGGCGCATCATGAAGTAGAAAAAGCCTTCACTCAAGTTCCATGCAAACAGAGGGACCTCAGCATCCTTTTCTATGGTGGGAACAATGGACCTACCTGCAAAGCATCACTTCAGTATTGTTACCTGTATTTAGTTGCCGTTTGGGGCATTAATTTCCAAATGTTTTGGAGGCATAAAGAAATATATAAAAACATAAGAGCACTTTTAAAATCTTTTTTCATAAAATTAAGAAAAACAAAGAATATCACAAGCCGAGCTCAACGGCGCCCCAGCTTGACTAGAATAAGGGCTCGGCTTGAGGTTGACTTGCTAAGTTAACATAATGGAAATATCAGTACGAGCAATGTTATCCTACTAGCAGACTGCATATTGATTATATGTCGGCTTGTGGAGCCCACTTAAATGCCTTTTTATCAGTAGGTAGTGTGTTACATGGAAACGCCTCTGTCAATAAAAAAGAATGAGTCCTATCAGATCATCCTAGCCCATGATGGAATTGCCTTTTAAGTTTGGTGGTCTTTTGACCTAGAGTCCATTGAAATTCAATTCAATGGTGTATAAAGGTTCAATGATAGTGAAATTGGACATGGTGCCAGCTCATGGTGTGAGGAGAGTGTGCAAGGGCCTCTACTGATCAAAGATGGGCATAGGTGAGCACCGCAAAGCCGTACGTACTACATATGCTATTGTTTGTAGGAGAACATTTTTCAATCAATATATATATATATATAAATCATTATGATGAAGCCCACCATCATGGGCGGACCCAAAAATTCTTCATTGGGGGGCCACTATGTAAGTAAACTATTTTGGGAGGGCCACAATTAAAAAATAAATGTAATTTTTAAAACATATATGTAGGGGTTTTTTTTGAATTTTTTTTGGGGGCGATATGTAAAAATTTATAAAAATATTGTAAAGAAAAGGGGGGGGGGGGGGGGGCGGCAATTAAAAATAAATGTAATTTTTAAAACATATATGTAGGTGTGTTTTTTGAATTTTTTTTGGGGGCCATATGTAAAAATTTATAAAAATATTGTAAAGAAAAGGGGGGGGGGGGGGGGGGGGGGGGGGGGGGCGGGGTTTGAAAATTTGGAGGGCCATAGCCCCTACCAGCCCCCCTTTGGTTCCACCACTGCCCACCCATCCCAAGCTCGAGCCGCCCGCTCATTTATAATCGAAATCAAGCTCGATAAAGTGAGGACAAGCCAAGCTTAAGATTGGCTCCTCAAGCTTGAACTCCACTTAGCTCGGCTGGTTTAACCCTTAATTGCTACCAATTAAAGGGTCTCAACTTTTATCCAAAAATAAAAATAATAATAATAAAGGGTCGCAACTCGCAATCTTTCAGTTTACCCAAAGAAAAACGTCATGCTGGAATGCTCAACTCTTGTTTGGAATAAAATATCAAAACAAGAATTCTGCCATGTCACTGATCTTCCTGATAAATAAGAGGCTTTGTTGACCATTCACAAAAAGCTAGCCCTATTGCTCATTATTAGTCATCTGGCATTAAAAAAAGATGCTGACTCATGGCCATCCTTATAAAATCTAAGAGTTAGCAATGTCCAATAGAGTTATTTTTTATTTTTTCTCTGTATTACGTCTATCGAATAAGGCACTCAGAGGATTTGAAGCGCGGACATCAGCTCATCACTGAGCGTACCAACCACTAAGAAACATTCCTAGCCCTTGATAGAAATTAAGGTCTCTGTCAATAAAAAAGAATCTGTTTGAATAGGGCTAAATTTTACTGGGCATAACATATGTTACATTTTAAATTGGAACAAGGTCATTATTACATAAGGTTTTTTTTTTTTAAATGAGAGAGAGAGAGTGCTTGAGAGTGAATGGACAGGGAGCATATACCAAACCAGCTGAGAAGTATACTTACCTTTCAAGAAACATTCAAACCTTTCCATGGAACAAACTGAGGAAAGGATAGAAACCTACTCGAGTCAGTGTCACTAAATCTGACTATTTTAATTTTGATAGCTTCAAACAATAAATATTGAACACTAGCTGTTTCATCCAATATTTTAGCAAATGTTTGCAGCTTGCGGCTAAATGTTGGCCATTGATGCTGATATTAGCGGCGCTTACTCCAAAGCAAAATAAAGGAGACTCATCTGAACTTAATTATGATCATGATCATCATATATTAGCTACTCTTCTATTTTTCTTCATCTTAACTGAGGCCGTCTTTACTTCTATCTTAGAAAATATACAATGAAAAATATGTCCTAAATGGGTCAATTGAAAAAGCTCCATTCAAACAGATCCTAATTTTTACCAGCTCTACTTCAAACAAATTAGGCTTGCCAATCAGGCCTTAGTCTTCACTGAGTTAAGTTTTTCAAGTTTCTAACTGAGTCAACTTAAACCGGTTTAGTCAATTTGCCCGAGTCCGGCCCTATTTTTTCGGCTTCTAAGACAAAGCAGCTTAGCATCTAATGTTACTTGTTTGAGCTTGATATGTAGCAATCATGGCTAGGAATCTCAACCCTTACTGAGGTAAATGCTAACCTCAGTGGCTTAATTATAGATGTGGAAAGAAGTAGCTAAGATGACAATTTCAAATTCTGACCTTCGTTAGCCCATCATCATGCAGAGATCATTTGTGCAAAAATTACTCTGTCCACTTGACAACTCTCTTTACTCGACAGTTAAAAACTACTGTAAGTCATACATGCCTTATTAAAATCAAATCCAGTGGTAATTTAGAGTTTTTATTTTTATTTTTTTATTTAAAGCAAAGAACATGACGTACAGTTCTGTTTTGGAGGGTATAATAATCAATGGGGGTGGAAATGGTAAGGCATACATGCCTTATTAACCCAGACGTATTTTAGAGATAAACCAAGGGAAAGAACAAGATAGTTCTGTTTTTTAGACCAATATAATCAAGGAGGGTGGATATGGTTTGGGCCCAGTATGGATTCAGGTCGAAACCCTGATCCCGTTAGTCATTGGACCTGGTGTTTACCTTGATCTTGCTGTTTGCTAACTAGGGGCATTTTCTCTTGAGGGAATCCCACATGAAAGCTGTGCAGGGTTTTTGGTGAGTGCCTTTAATCTACGAAGGTCATGCTTTATGGACGTTGGAGATTGAAAATCCCGCACTGCCCCTCATGCAGGCTCCCGTAGGTAAAAAGCATGGTTGTTAGCCATATGTACAAAGATGGCTCTGCTCATTCATTTGACACTCGAAAAAAAGATCCAAGCCCAAAAACACATAAAATTCATGTGTGTATTAGGTGTGTCCTTCGTTGGTTCAGATAATGTTGGAAATAGGTGGGCCACTTGGATAGGTTTCAAAAACTTTTGACCAACTTGATGCAATGATCAACTATACCAAAAGCCACAAACCCAATCCAGGATCCATGTTCTCAATCTCAACCATCATGATCTGTAAAACAATCTATCTAGAAGATAACTTAACTCTCAATACAAAGTACTAGCCGAGAAACTTACATAAAAAATTAATAATTTTTTTACTTTATTGATCACCATATTAAGGGGTCTTATTAATCAATAAAAAAAATCAATCCAACGTAGAACTATAGTTACAAACGGGATGGTTCCAGGTCAAAACCATACCGAATCCAGACTCGTTTATAAAAAATAGTTCCGGTTCTTATTCCAATTTTGACGTAGAACCTGTTTTGTTGGTTCCAGGTCCGATTCTGATGGGAAAATTCGAATCCAGATCCGGTTCTGATGGGAATATTCGAATCCGGTTCCATAACCAAGTCTACTTAGAGGACTAGAATCTAGTTCTAAAATCGGTTATAATTTCTCTTCATTTTTTTATTTTCTTCTTAAAATAAGAATATTATTCAACTTATAATAGTGCATCGAATTTACTACCTCCAGTATTATACATGAAAATGTAAAAAATAAAATATGATTTTTAGGTACAGTTTGCAATATCAAAGACGCATATGCCAGGTCCCCGGGTCCATGGGCTAGAACTGGACCCAAAACCAGACCCGTTTATCAATTGGAAACTAAATTGGGTTCCGAACCCGCACCCGTTTATGAATCAAAGCCTCAAATAGATTACATACCGAATTCTTGTGGGCTGAAACTTCCGGATAATCGGAGAATTGAATACCCATTTGCAGCCCTACATAAAAGATATAGGAAAGCAAGCCTTTTAAGCTTTATCTAGTGCACAACACAATTAAAATACACAAACGGGGAAAATATCTTTTTAATTAATAAAGTATATAACATATGAATCTCAGACAAGTTCCACCAAGTCTTCAACACTTTCAAAATAAAATATAGTCAATGTCTTGATAATCATCTCTAAGGGCCTAGTAAAGGAACACGCCCTAAGTATTCAATCATGACAACCCAACTCCACGCCATAGTGGTTCAATATATGACCCTGCCAATTATTATAGTGTAACACCAAAAAGATCTCCTCCTCATGGTCATTTTTCTAAAAGAAAAAAACAAGTGCTTTCAAGCATACAAAAATGAGCCGTTCTACACAGCTCGGGATTTGTGCTCGGGCCAACCCGGGCACAAATCCCGGGCTGTGTAGACTTTTAGTACAAAAATATAACACGGTATCAACCAAGACTTAATCCATAATTCTCCAATTTCTCATCACATTACGAGAAGTTGAGCAGAAACATTTTGATATTAGTTCCTAGCACCACCTGCACTTGAAATTCCATTGGGTTGATGGTTGTTGCTTGAAAAGCCCTCTTTACCATCGGTCATGCTGTCTCCAAAAATTACAGCGAACTAAATCCAGTTAGGGAAAACTCTAGCTCTTATTTCTCTTTATATTGGAAAAAAAAAATCCCATTTCATTGGTCTTGGTAGTAACACAAATTGAATCTCGTATTCTACGAGTCCTACAAAATTGATGGTACACATAAGAATATACAATTATTCTTCAAAAACTATACCAAGCACTAATTACTCTAATAAAAGTTATTATTATTTATTTAAAGATTATCACCTTTTTACATTTTGAAAAAGATGTTATTCTCGCATAACTTTATCTAACACTATCCAGCCAAAGGCGTTTTTTGTTTTTTATGCAAAAAAGAAAAGAAAAAACTAGAGACTTTTAAAACCCCTATAAATTGACATAGCACAAAAACCCGTGCTAATCACGGGTATTGATGATGTAAGGAGGGTTAAAAGGGCCTAGGCCCACATGATGGACCCAACCATCCAACCCAACCTTTTGGGTTCAACCCACAAGCCCTAATTGGATGAGAAGCTACCGTGACATTCCAATTATATATTAATTTTAATTAGGGAATGATTTCTTGTTTTGTTTTTGATGAGAATTAGTAGTTCTCTATTTTTTCTTACAATTTACTGTATTAGTAGCTTTATTTCATTATAAATAGAGAAGCCTCCAATGTAATACGCATGCTTATATCAATTAATCAAGATTTTTTTTGGGATTATCGTGAGTTATGGGTTGTTCCCTAATTTTGTTTGTGCCCTAGTGGCTGGAATCCGATCAATCTTTGGATTCGATCAATCATTCGGGAAATTAATCTATTGCTAAATCCATCACGTGGGCCTGGACCCTTTTTAACCTTCTATACTGCGTCAAGTATGCATAAGAGATAGCATTCTATGTATGTTAGAAATGGGAAGATGGAACTCCACAAGCTAGGATAGTATATTAGTAGAAAGTGGAGAGAGAGTATGTTAGCAGTTGTACAAACAAAAAATAAATTGTCAGTAGTCGTAGAAATCGAAAATAATTTCGGGTCAAAATTAGATCCAGACTTAAATTTAAATAAGAAAAAATAAATGCAACTTGGGAAATCGAACTTGGCACTTAGAGTGAAAAAACATTAACTAACCATTTGATCTACATCAATTTCGTTAATATTTATCACCTAAATCTATTTATATTTTATTTCTTATATAAAATAACCTTTTTTTAAAAAAAAGGTAGGTAGACGGTCGGACCGGCGACTCGTGACCAGACCAAAAAAAAGGGTTGATACCAAGGTCGGATCTCACAACATTAATCTGAAGCCGTTCTCTCCCTCTCTGTTCCAGTTGAAGGCATAGATGCCTTCACACAACTTTTCCTTTCTTTCTTCTCTGCATTGAATATTCATGCCAGCATTGTCGATCTCCCATGCACAAAAGTCATCACGATTTATCATGCACTTAATTATGCATGTCCCACACTCACAATAAAAGTAATCTTTCTTCAACACCCAACAAATCATGTGAGCTCAGGGCCGGCTTTGAGGGGTAGTCACCCTAGACCACTGCCTAGGGCCCCCACATGTTATTCAAAATTTAGGCCCCAAATTACCAAATCAATACCAACGTACTCTTTACGCTTTTTTATGTTTGGCCCAGTCCAAGTGCCTAACAAATAAACAAAACATAATACTCTTTAGGCTTTTTTATATTTGGCCTAGCCAAGTGTCTAACAAATAAACAAAATAGTAAATTACTGATTTTGCAGTGAAAACCGCGAGACGAGGAAATTATAGATGATTATTTGCTTTTGTAATTATTTTGGCACTAGTTATGTTTTATTTTATCTTGCTAGTGGAGTTAAACTCTATGTTCTTTCTACAGGAAAAAAAATCTGCGCGTGTTTTTTTTTCCTAAGACAGGGCCCATTTTTAGGAGCTCGCCTAGGGCCACCTAAACCTCAAAGTCGGCCCTGTGTGAGCTCACGTGTTCCACCACACCTTTTTTTCTTTCTTACATTCAATGAATGCTGGCTGGCCCACTTTGCATATTTTTCTTCTCTCCTTTAACATGCTCCTCCTGAACTCTCACTCGCTTTGAGTTGAGTTATAATCTGAACTGCGGTGTTGCGAGACCCGACCCAGTCCGAACGGTCGGACCGGGACCCAGAGCCTTAAACGGACGGGTCTTTCTCAAACCTCGGGAATTTCAAGACTCGGTCAAACCCGGGTGGGTCTTGAGGGCGGGCGGGTCTTTTGAAAAATTTAGAATTAAAATGTGGAGCGGGGAGTAGAACCTGGATTTGAAAATCTGTATCTTTTATCACTAGACCATATCAATATATTGATATATTTGTCAACATTTAATGTATATAATCCTATCCAACATTAAATTTAAATAAGAAAAAATAAATTCAACTTTGGAAATCGAACTTGGCATTAATTTAGTGTGAAAAAACATTAACTAATGTACGATATGATCTACATCAATTTCATTAATATTTATCACCTAAATTTATTTATATTTTATTTCATATATAAAATAACTTTTTTAAAAAAAAAAGGTAGGTAGATGGTCGGACCGCCGACCCAGGACCAGACCAAAAGAAGGGTCGATATTAAAAAAAAAGGTAGGTAGATGGTCGGACCGCCGACCCAGGACCAGACCAAAAGAAGGGTCGATACCAGGGTCGGATCTCATAACATTAATCTGAAGCAGTTCTCTCCCTCTCTGTTCCAGTTGATGGCATCTATGTTTTCAACTGAAACAGAAAGAGAGAGAATGGCTTCATATTAATGTTGCGAGATCCGACCCTGTATTGACCCTTCTTTTGGTCTGGTGGCCCTGGGTCGGCGGTCCGACCATCTACCTGCTTTTTTTTTTTTTTTTAAATCTTTCTGCTCCGGTTGAAATCATAGATGCCATTCGCACAACTTTTTCTTTCTTCTCTGCATCGAATATTCGTGCCAGCATTGTCCATCTCCCATGCACAAAATTCATCACGATTTGTCATGCACATTTATCATGCACTAAATGTGCATGTCCCACACTCACACAAAAAGTCATCAAATGCAGTGAGACATCAACTTCAGCCGACACCTCGTTTTCTTCAGCAGCCTGGCCCAACACGTACATCATATTAACTCACGGGTTCCTCCAACCTCTTTTAATTTTTGGATTTATCATGCACATTTATCATGCACAACATGTGCATGTCCCACACTCACACTAAAAGTCATCACATGCGACGAGACATCAACTTCAGCCGACACCGTTTGTTTTCATCACCCTGACCCAACGCATCATGTTAGCTCACGGGTTCCTCCTCACCTCTTTTAATTTTTGGATTCATGCATATGTTTCTTCTCTCCTTTAATATGCTGCGGGCCATCTAATATGGGTGGACCAAATTAAAACAGTTCCCATATCGAGATTACTTACTCCTTATTAGTATATATATTTGTCCATACACAATGAACTGGAGCAGCAAGTGTTTGTAGCGAGACACATGATATGGCGTCCAATGTCTTTGGCAGACCCATCACCGACGAAACTTTAAAGGGAATGCCGGAGTATGCAGGCAAGACGATAACACGCACAGACAGGGCGAAAGTGGCTCTCGATAGGAAAAACGCAGAGAATAAGGACATTAATGCCCGGACATTTGTGGAGAATCTTAAGAAGCAATGGGGTAATGGGGTCTCTACACTTTGCCTGGTTTATAATGCTACTGGGGACACTGTAAGATTTGCTACCAATCATAATTGGTATGGGCACATTGGACCTTCTCCTTTCCCAATGAAAATTCAAAACGGCCAGTGGGGTGGGTATCTGCACGTGAAAATCTCTGGAGCGGCTACTGGATCGTCTGCGGCTGTTGTTTATCGCGGCATGAATGAGGCTGGAGTTGAATGTGACTGGATGCTCTCCTGGTCCAACCCATGGAACAGAGCTTCTTGGGACAACACGGTAATTAATTAACTACTCTTCCTACTTTCAATTCCTAGTGTCTGGAATTGCATATATGTGTTGTTTTCTTTCATCTTCGTAATATAAAATTCATGCAACAACCATTTTCTCTTCTGCATGCAGGCCTATACTGAGATCCGTGAAGCTCACCATTATGAGACTGTCAGTTGGCGCGATGTCTCAAATTTGTTGTACAAGTCTGGTATCACGCACAGTGACAAATGGAAGGGATGCACATCAGATGTTTCAACTGGTAGGGGCACAACCGTCGTATTTGAGGCAATAATGTCGCTAGAAGGTGCTTGACTCACTGCATTTGCATTTGAGCAAATTATGGGCAATAAATCTTTTTACGTACTCCTATCAGAGGGTCCAAATTGGAAGATTTGAGTTGGCTTTGTTTAGGTTATATATTACGTCCGTATACGTACTCCTATGTCTTGGTTTTCTTGTTGATTTTGATTGTAATCTGTTTGCTTATGGCTTGTTGTAATCTTGATTAACGATGGTTAATCAATTTGGGAACTTATTATTATTGTGCTTGACTAAAAGAAATCGGAATTGAAAAACCTGCGTTGTACATGGTCGGTAAAACGCTCCACTCAAGGTTGAAATTAAATTATGGTGTTTTGGGTTCTCAAAAGTTGGATTCGTGGAACCTATCCCAGTTATGAAGAGGAGTCCAGATCTTTTGGTGCAAAATTTGTGTCCCACTCCCTGGCGCACCCATAAAAAAGTGACATGGCAAGTTGGTTCCCTTTTTTTAACTCTGTTAAGTCCATTAAAAATTTATTTTTTTAAGCAATAATATAAAATTTGTGAGGGCCAACCAAAACAGTGAGAGAGATCTTCTCCATTCCAGCCTCTGCGCGGCTGTTTTATTTAATTACTGGATGAGAGTTGAAAAAGGCATGGATTTGTACTTTGGTTGCACATCCAAACAATCCTCCCTCAAACAAAGGATCATTGGGGCCCATCACCTTTTGTTGGGCAATATGATCGATATTGTCCACTTTGTGCCTAAGCCCTCATGAATTTGTTCTTGGGTTCTACCAAAAATGCCTCATACCAATGGATACTTACTTCAACTTATATGCCCATGAACTTTCCCAACCCAACAATAGAAGGCATCCAGGAGAATTAATCTCCACCTTAGCCTCATCAGGCTGTCAAGATGTACTCCTGAAGGATTTGCTTGATAAACGAAGCCGACCTCCTATGGTTCAAGACATAGGTGAAGTGATTTTCGCAGCAATGGCGGCGCTCACTTGCATAAGCGAGAGTCCACAGTCTCGTCCAACCATGCGACAAGTATCTAAGCGGCTATCTGTTGAGAAACCGCCATTTCCTGAACCATTCCGCACAATTACATTTTCTGAATTGTTAGGTTTCAAGATGTAAGTCTTTGCTGAACTGTTTATCTTGAGAAATACACCTCTTTTCTGCCAAAAATAGGAATAGTGTGTATGGGAAAGATGGTTGTAAATATCAAGTGGTTTTAATGTAGTATACTTTGTTTATGGTTCCAAAACCATAAGTAGAAAGTTAGGACTTTAAGTATCCAAAACAAATGGTGTAAATATATAAATGTACATAAATTTGTGTCTCTTGTTTAGAATATGAAGGAAATGAGGCATTATCGTGGGTCTCAAACAATTGTGCATATGCATATATACTGCATGTTGGTGTATTCTCTGCCAAATATTTGTTATTTCAGACTAATGGAAAATAACTACTCTGAAGGCCTCTTTTAGACTATATGGATCGAAGGTCATTAGAATTTTGTTCAGTAGAGATGAGTTACATGTCCTTGCATTTTTTAAATTTATATGGAACTCTCATAGTATGAGATAGTGGAGAGATTGGTGATTGCTTTACTCTATCATTAGCCAGTGTGGGAAATTGTGAATCTGTTGTTACGTAGAATTTGTACTTTTAATAAGATGGGCCATTTATACATAGAGAATAAATTCAACTCCTCATTTCTGCAAACAACTGTCTTTCCTCATATTTTTCAATGACTCTCCTCATATCTTTCATCCAATCTCTCCTCTATCTCTGGTAGAAAAGACTTGCGATTCACACAATTGTAGGGTTAGAATTAAAATTTACATAAATGGCCAAATAAAAAAAAATGAAGACATTTAAAAAAAAAGGAAAATGATATTGGCACTCCCTTTTTGCCCCTTTTTTATGGAGCTGGCACTCCAATTCTAGCTAGTTCCCTTGAATTGGAGTGCCTCCATAAAAAAAGTGTAAAAAGGAGTGTCAATATCAATTGCTTAAAAAATTATCTTTCAAAAAATTCTTATCTTAAAAAAAAAAAAAACATTTTAAAAAATTGCATTAACTTCAACATGAAAATGCTGTTTCAGTTGGACCCTTTGAAACTTGTTGGTTTTTCCCATCAAGAATAAAGAGTCATAGCTTATTTCAGAAAGAAAAACAGAAAGCAAAAAGAAGCTGGTATTCATATGGACTCCTCAGGCCATGAGATGAGTGGGCCGGGCCCACATGATGATAATCTGAACCGTTCATCTTGAATCCCATCACTTCCGGTGGTATATATATCCTCCGATCTCATGTAGGCATTATAAAGCCCAACCCACTCGAACTACCTATTTGCAGCTGAAGCTATCCCGGCTGAGCCCAAACTCATTAAGAGGCCTTGAGGCATCTTGACTGGCTCTTAGCAATGGAGGAACTTGCGTGCTCCACAATTACTACACATGGAACAATGACACAGCACACATGGGAGCTTGTTCCAAGCTTCCCCCACATGAATATCGTGGGATGCAATCATGCAAGTGGGTCTTCAAAACCAAACTACACTTTGATGTAACTCTTGGAGTTAAAAGGCGCATCATGAAGTAGAAAAGCCTTCACTCAAGTTCCATGCAAACAGAGGGACCTCAGCATCCTTTTCTATGGTGGGAACAATGGACCTACCTGCAAAGCATCACTTCAGTATTGTTACCTGTATTTAGTTGCCGTTTGGGGCATTAATTTCCAAATGTTTTGGAGGCATAAAGAAATATATAAAAACATAAGAGCACTTTTAAAATCTTTTTTCATAAAATTAAGAAAAACAAAGAATATCACAAGCCGAGCTCAACGGCGCCCCAGCTTGACTAGAATAAGGGCTCGGCTTGAGGTTGACTTGCTAAGTTAACATAATGGAAATATCAGTACGAGCAATGTTATCCTACTAGCAGACTGCATATTGATTATATGTCGGCTTGTGGAGCCCACTTAAATGCCTTTTTATCAGTAGGTAGTGTGTTACATGGAAACGCCTCTGTCAATAAAAAAGAATGAGTCCTATCAGATCATCCTAGCCCATGATGGAATTGCCTTTTAAGTTTGGTGGTCTTTTGACCTAGAGTCCATTGAAATTCAATTCAATGGTGTATAAAGGTTCAATGATAGTGAAATTGGACATGGTGCCAGCTCATGGTGTGAGGAGAGTGTGCAAGGGCCTCTACTGATCAAAGATGGGCATAGGTGAGCACCGCAAAGCCGTACGTACTACATATGCTATTGTTTGTAGGAGAACATTTTTCAATCAATATATATATATATATAAATCATTATGATGAAGCCCACCATCATGGGCGGACCCAAAAATTCTTCATTGGGGGGCCACTATGTAAGTAAACTATTTTGGGAGGGCCACAATTAAAAAATAAATGTAATTTTTAAAACATATATGTAGGGGTGTTTTTTGAATTTTTTTTTGGGGGCGATATGTAAAAATTTATAAAAATATTGTAAAGAAAAGGGGGGGGGGGGGGGCGGCAATTAAAAAATAAATGTAATTTTTAAAACATATATGTAGGTGTGTTTTTTGAATTTTTTTTGGGGGCCATATGTAAAAACTTATAAAAATATTGTAAAGAAAAGGGGGGGGGGGGGGGGGGGGGGGGGGGGGGGGGGGGTTTGAAAATTTGGGAGGGCCATGGCCCCTACCAGCCCCCCTTTGGTTCCACCACTGCCCACCATCCCAAGCTCGAGCCGCCCGCTCATTTATAATCGAAATCAAGCTCGATAAAGTGAGGACAAGCCAAGCTTAAGATTGGCTCCTCAAGCTTGAACTCCACTTAGCTCGGCTGGTTTACACCCTTAATTGCTACCAATTAAAGGGTCTCAACTTTTATCCAAAAATAAAAAAATAATAATAATAAAGGGTCGCAACTCGCAATCTTTCAGTTTACCCAAAGAAAAACGTCATGCTGGAATGCTCAACTCTTGTTTGGAATAAAATATCAAAACAAGAATTCTGCCATGTCACTGATCTTCCTGATAAATAAGAGGCTTTGTTGACCATTCACAAAAAGCTAGCCCTATTGCTCATCTTTAGTCATCTGGCATTAAAAAAAGATGCTGACTCACTGGCCATCCTTTTAAAATCTAAGAGTTAGCAATGTCCAATAGAGTTATTTTTTATTTTTTCTCTGTATTACGTCTATCGAATAAGGCACTCAAAGAGGATTTGAGGCGCGGACATCAGCTCATCACTGAGCGTACCAACCACTAAGAAACATTCCTAGCCCTTGATAGAAATTAAGGTCTCTGTCAATAAAAAAGAATCTGTTTGAATAGGGCTAAATTTTACTGGGCATAACATATGTTACATTTTAAATTGGAACAAGGTCATTATTACATAAGTTTTTTTTTTTTTTAAATGAGAGAGAAAGTGCTTGAGAGTGAATGGTCAGGAAGCATATACCAAACCAGCTGAGAAGTATACTTACCTTTCAAGAAACATTCAAACCTTTCCATGGAACAAACTGAGGAAAGGATAGAAACCTACTCGAGTCAGTGTCACTAAATCTGACTATTTTAATTTGATAGCTTCAAACAATAAATATTGAACACTAGCTGTTTCATCCAATATTTTAGCAAATGTTTGCGGCTTGCGGCTAAATGTGGCCATTGATGCTGATATTAGCGGCGCATACTCCAAAGCCAAAATAAAGGAGACTCATCTGAACTTAATTATGATCATGATTCATCATATATTAGCTACTCTTCTATTTTCTTCATCTTACCTGAGGCTGTCTTTACTTCTATCTTATAAAATATACAATGAAAAATATGTCCTAAATGGGTCAATTGAAAAAGCTCCATTCAAACAGATCCTAATTGAACCAGCTCTACTTCAAACAGTTTAGGCTGCCAATCACTTGAGTTCCGAACTGCAGTGTTGCGAGACCCGACCCAGCCCGAACGGTCGGACCGGGATCCAGAGCCTTTAAACGGACGAGTCTTGCTCAAACCCCAGGAATTTCAAGACCCGGTCAAACCCGGGGGGTCTTGAGGGCCGGCGGGTCTTTTGGAAAATTTAAAATAAAAATGTGGAGTGGGGAGTAGAACCTGGATTTGAAAATTTGTATCTTTAACCACTAGACCATATCAATATATTGATATATTTGTCGACATTTAATGTATATAATCCTATCCAACATTAAATTTAAATAAGAAAAAATAAATGCAACTTGGGAAATCGAACTTGGCATTTAGAGTGAAAAACATTAACTAACGTACGATTTGATCTACATCAATTTCGTTAATATTTATCACCTAAATCTATTTATATTTTATTTCAAATATAAAATAACATTAAAAAAAAAAAAGTAGGCAGATGGTCGGACCGCCGACCCGGACCAGACCAAAAGAAGGGTGGATACCAATGTCGGATCTCACAACATGAATATGAAGCCGTTCACACCCTCTCTGTTCCAGTTGAAAGCATAGATGCCATTCACACAACTTTTTCTCTCTCTTCTCTGCATTGAATATTCATGCGAGCATTGTCCATCTCGCATGCGCAAAATTCATCGCGATTTATCATGCACATTTATCGTGCACTAAATGTGCATGTCCCACACTCACACTAAAAGTCATCACATGCAGCCCATGCACTGACACTAAAAGTCTTCACATGCACTCACATGCACTCACATGCACTCACACTAAAAGTCATCACATGCAGCGAGACATCAACTTCAACCGACACCTTCTTTTCTTCAGCACCCTGACGCATCACATCATGTTAGCTCACGGTTCCTTCACACCTCTTTTAATATTTTTCTTCTCTACTTTAATATGCTGCCGGCCATCTAATATAATCCTATCCAACATTAAATTTAAATATGAAAAAATATATACAACTTTGGAAATCGAACTTGGCATTTAGTGTGAATAAACATTAAACAATTTGATATACATCAATTTCATTAATATTACATAAGGTTTTTTTTTTTTTTTTTTTTTTAATGAGAGAGAGTGCTTGAGAGTGAATGGACAGGGAGCATATACCAAACCAGCTGAGAAGTATACTTACCTTTCAAGAAACATTCAAACCTTTCCATGGAACAAACTGAGGAAAGGATAGAAACCTACTCGAGTCAGTGTCACTAAATCTGACTATTTTAATTTTGATAGCTTCAAACAATAAATATTGAACACTAGCTGTTTCATCCAATATTTTAGCAAATGTTTGCAGCTTGCGGCTAAATGTTGGCCATTGATGCTGATATTAGCGGCGCTTACTCCAAAGCAAAATAAAGGAGACTCATCTGAACTTAATTATGATCATGATCATCATATATTAGCTACTCTTCTATTTTCTTCATCTTAACTGAGGCCGTCTTTACTTCTATCTTAGAAAATATACAATGAAAAATATGTCCTAAATGGGTCAATTGAAAAAGCTCCATTCAAACAGATCCTAATTTTTACCAGCTCTACTTCAAACAAATTAGGCTTGCCAATCAGGCCTTAGTCTTCACTGAGTTAAGTTTTTCAAGGTTCTAACTGAGTCAACTTAAACGGGTTTAGTCAATTTGCCCGAGTCCGGCCCCATTTTTTCGGCTTCTAAGACAAAGCAGCTTAGCATCTAATGTTACTTGTTTGAGCTTGATATGTAGCAATCATGGCTAGGAATCTCAACCCTTACTGAGGTAAATGCTAACCTCAGTGGCTTAATTATAGATGTGGAAAGAAGTAGCTAAGATGACAATTTCAAATTCTGACCTTCGTTAGCCCATCATCATGCAGAGATCATTTGTGCAAAAATTACTCTGTCCACTTGACAACTCTCTTTACTCGACAGTTAAAAACTACTGTAAGTCATACATGCCTTATTAAAATCAAATCCAGTGGTAATTTAGAGTATTTATTTTTATTTTTTTATTTAAAGCAAAGAACATGACGTACAGTTCTGTTTTGGAGGGTATAATAATCAATGGGGGTGGAAATGGTAAGGCATACATGCCTTATTAACCCAGACGTATTTTAGAGATAAACCAAGGGAAAGAACAAGATAGTTCTGTTTTTTAGACCAATATAATCAAGGAGGGTGGATATGGTTGGGCCCAGTATGATCAGGTAGAAACCTGATCCCGTTAGTCATTGGACCAGGTGTTTACCTTGATCTTGGTGTTTGCTAACTAGGGGCATTTTCTCTTGAGGGAATCCCATATGAAAGCTGTGTAGGGTTTTTGGTGAGTGCCTTTAATCTACGAAGATCTTGCTTTATGGACGTTGGGGATTGAAAATCCCGCACTGCCCCTCATGCAAGCTCCCGTAGGTAAAAAAGCATGGTTGTAGCCATATGTACAAAGATGCTCTGCTCATCATTTGACACGCGAGAAAAAAAGGTCCAAGCCAAAAAACACATAAAATTCTTGTGTGTAGGTAGGTGTGTCCTCGTTGGTTCAGATAATGTTGGAAATAGGTGGGCCACTTGGATAGGTTTCAAAAAACTTTTGACCAACTTGATGCAATGATCAACTATCCCAAAAGTTCAAAAACCCAATTCAGGATCCATGTTCTCAATCTCAACCCATCATGATCAGTAAAACAATCTATCTAGAAGATAACTTAACTCTCAATACAAAAGTACTAGCCGAGAAACTTACATAAAAAATTAATAATTTTTTTACTTTATTGATCACCATATTAAGGGGTCTTATTAATCAATAAAAAAAAATCAATCCAACGTAGAACTATAGTTACAAACGGGATGGTTCCAGGTCAAAACCATACCGAATCCAGACTCGTTTATAAAAAATAGTTCCGGTTCTTATTCCAATTTTGACGTAGAACCTGTTTTGTTGGTTCCAGGTCCGATTCTGATGGGAAAATTCGAATCCAGATCCGGTTCTGATGGGAAAATTCGAATCCGGTTCCATAACCAAGTCTACATAGAGGACTAGAATCTAGTTCTAAAATCGGTTATAATTTCTCTTCATTTTTTATTTTCTTCTTAAAATAAGAATATTATTCAACTTATAATAGTGTATCGAATTTACTACCTCCAGTATTATACATGAAAATGTAAAAAATAAAATATGATTTTTAGGTACAGTTTGCAATATCAAAGACGCATATGCCATGGTCCCGGGTCCATGGGCTAGAACTGGACCCAAAACCAGACCTTTTTATCAATTGGAAACTAAATTGGGTTCCGAACCCGGACCCGTTTATGAATCAAAGCCTCAAATAGATTACATACCGAATTCTTGTGGGCTGAAACTTCCGGATAATCGGAGAATTGAATACCCATTTGCAGCCCTACATAAAAGATATAGGAAAGCAAGCCTTTTAAGCTTTATCTAGTGCACAACACAATTAAAATACACAAACGGGGAAAATATCTTTTTAATTAATAAAGTATATAACATATGAATCTCAGACAAGTTCCACCAAGTCTTCAACACTTTCAAAATAAAATATAGTCAATGTCTTGATAATCATCTCTAAGGGCCTAGTAAAGGAACATGCCCTAAGTATTCAGTCATGACAACCCAACTCCACGCCATAGTGGTTCAGTATATGACCCTGCCAATTATTATAGTGTAACACCAAAAAGATCTCCTCCTCATGGTCATTTTTCTAAAAGAAAAAAACAAGTGCTTTCAAGCATACAAAATGAGCCGTTCTACACAGCTCGGGATTTGTGCTCGGGCCAACCCGGGCACAAATCCCGGGCTGTGTAGACTTTTAGTCCAAAAATATAACATGGTATCAACCAAGATTTAATCCATAATTCTCCAATTTCTCATCACATTACGAGAAGTTGAGCAGAAACATTTTGATATTAGTTCCTAGCACCACCTGCACTTGAAATTCCATTGGGTTGATGGTTGTTGCTTGAAAAGCCCTCTTTACCATCGGTCATGCTGTCTCCAAAAATTGCAGCGAACTAAATCCAGTTAGGGAAAAATCTAGCTCTTATTTCTCTTTATATTGGAAAAAAAAAATCCCATTTCATTGGTCTTGGTAGTAACACAAATTGAATCTCGTATTCTACGAGTCCTACAAAATTGATGGTACACACAAGAATATACAATTATTCTTCAAAAACTATACCAAACACTAATTACTCTAATAAAAGTTATTATTATTTATTTAAAGATTAGCACCTTTTACATTTTGAAAAAGATGTTATTCTCGCATAACTTTATCTAACACTATCCAGCCAAAGGCGTTTTTTGTTTTTTATGCAAAAAGAAAAGAAAAAACTAGAGACTTTTAAAACCCCTATAAATTGATATAGCACAAAAACCCGTGCTAATCACGGGTATTGATGATGTATGGAGGGTTAACGGGCCTAGGCCCACATGATGGACCCAACCATCCAACCCAACCTTTTGGGTTCAACCCACAAGCCCTAATTGGATGAGAAGCTACCGTGACATTCCAATTATATATTAATTTTAATTAGGGAATGATTTCTTGTTTTGTTTTTGATGAGAATTAGTAGTTCTCTATTTTTTCTTACAGTTTACTGTATTAGTAGCTTTATTTCATTATAAATAGAGAAGCCTTCCAATGTAATACGCATGCTTATATCAATTAATCAAGATTTTTTTTGAGATTATCGTGAGTTATGGGTTGTTCCCTAATTTTGTTTGTGCCCCTAGTGGCTGGAATCGATCAATCTTTGGATTCGATCAATCATTCGGGAATTAATCTATTGCTAAATCCATCACGTGGGCCTGGACCCTTTTTAACCTTCTATACTGCGTCAAGTATGCATAAGAGATAGCATTCTATGTATGTTAGAAATGGGAAGATGGAACTCCACAAGCTAGGAAAGTATATTAGTAGAAAGTGGAGAGAGAGTATGTTAGCAGTTGTACAAACAAAAAATAAATTGTCAGTAGTCGTAGAAATCGAAAATAACTTCGGGTCAAATTAGATCCAGACTTAAATTTAAATAAGAAAAAATAAATGCAACTTGGGAAATCGAACTTGGCACTTAGAGTGAAAAAACATTAACTAACCATTTTATCTACTTCAATTTCGTTAATATTTATCACCTAATCTATTTATATTTTATTTCTTATATAAAATAACTTTTTTTTAAAAAAAGGTAGGTAGACGGTTGGACTGGCGACTCGTGACCAGACAAAAAAAAAGGGTCGATACCAAGGTCGGATCTCACAACATTAATCTGAAGTCGTTCTTTCCCTCTCTGTTCCAATTGAAGGCATAGATGCCTTCACACAACTTTTCCTTTCTTTCTTCTCTGCATTGAATATTCATTGCCAGCATTATCGATCTCCCATGCACAAAAGTCATCACGATTTATCATGCACTTAATTATGCATGTCCCACACTCACAATAAAAGTAATCTTTCTTCAACACCCAACAAATCATGTGAGCTCAGGGCCGGCTTTGAGGGGTAGTCACCCTAGACCATTGCCTAGGGCCCCCACATGTTATTCAAATTTGGCCCCCAATTACCAAATTAATACCAATGTACTCTTTACGCTTTTTATGTTTGGCCCAGTCCTAGTGCCCAACAAATAAACAAAACATAATACTCTTTAGGCTTTTTTTATTTTGGCCTGGCCCAAGTGTCTAACAAATAAACAAAATAGTAAATTACTGATTTTGCAGCGAAAACCGCGAGACGAGTAAATTTTAGATGATTATTTGCTTTTGTAATTATTTTGGCACTAGTTATGTTTTATCTTATCTTGCTAGTGGGGTTAAATTCTATGTTCTTTCTATAGAAAAAAAAATTTGCACGTGTTTTTTTTTCCTAAGACATGGCCATTTTTAGGAGCTCGCCTAAGACCACCCAAACCTCAGAACCGGCCCTGTGTGAGCTCACGTGCTCCACCACACGTTTTTTTCTTTCTTACATTCAATGAATGCTGGCCCACTTTGCATATTTTCTTCTCTCCTTTAACATGCTCCTCCTGAACTCTCACTCTCTTTGAGTTGAGTTATAATTTGAACTGCAGTGTTCCGAGACCCGACCCAGTCCGAACGGTCGGACCGGGACCCAGAGCCTTAAACGGACGGTCTTGCTCAAACCCCGGGAATTTCAAGACTCGGTCAAACCCGGGTGGGTCATGAGGGCGGGCGGGTCTTTTTGAAAAATTTAGAATTAAAATGTGGAGCGGGGAGTAGAACCTGGATTTGAAAATCTGTATCTTTTACCACTAGACCATATCAATATTATTGATATATTTGTCAACATTTAATGTATATAATCCTATCCAACATTAAATTTAAATAAGAAAAAATAAATACAACTTGGAAATCGAACTTGGCATTATTTTAGTGTGAAAAAACATTAACTAACGTACGATTTGATCTACATCAATTTCATTAATATTTATCACCTAAATCTATTTATATTTTATTTCATATATATAATAACTTTTTTTTTTATAAAAAAGGTAGGTAGATGGTCGGACCGCCGAACCAGGACCAGACCAAAAGAAGGGTCGATACCAGGGTCGGATCTCATAAGATTAATCTGAAGCAGTTCTCTCCCTCTCTGTTTCAGTTGATGGCATCTATGTTTTCAACTGAAACAGAAAGGGAGAGAACGGCTTCCGATTAATGTTGCGAGATCCGACCCTGTATTGACTCTTCTTTTGGTCTGGTGGTCCTGGGTCGGCGGTCCGACCATCAACCTGCTTTTTTTTTTTTTTTTTTTAAATCTTTCTGCTCCGGTTGAAATCATAGATGCCATTCGCACAACTTTTTCTTTCTTCTCTGCATCGAATATTCATGCCAGCATTGTCCATCTCCCATGCACAAAATTCATCACGATTTGTCATGCACATTTTTCATGCACTAAATGTGCATGTCCCACACTCACACAAAAAGTCATCAAATGCAATGAGACATCAACCTCAGCCGACACCTCGTTTTCTTCAGCAGCCTGGCCCAACACGTACATCATATTAGCTCACGGGTTCCTCCAACCTCTTTTAATTTTTGGATTTATCATGCACATTTATCATGCACAAAATGTGCATGTCCCACACTCACACTAAAAGTCATCACATGCGGCGAGACATCAACTTCAGCCGATACCTTTTGTTTTAATTTTTGGATTCATGCATATTTTTCTTTCTCTCCTTTAATATGCTGCCGGCCATCTAATAAGGGTGGACCCAACAGTTCCCATATCAAGATTACTTACTCCTTATTTCCCTATATATATTTGTTCCATACACTGTGAACTGAAGCAGCAAGAGTTCCCATATGGCATCCAATGTCTTTGGCAACCCCATCACGGACTCATTAACACGCATAGACAGGGCGAGAGTGGCTCTCAATATGAAAAAACGCAGGGAATAAGGACATTAATGCCCGGGCATTTGTGGAGAATCTTAAGAAGGAATGGGGTAATGGGGTCTCTACACTTTGCGTGGTTTACAATGCTACTGGGGACAGTTTAAGATTTGCTGGCAATCATGATTGGTATGGGCACATTGGACCTTCTCTTTTCCCAGTAGTAATTCAAAACGGCCAATGGGGTGGGTATATGCACGTGAAAACCTCTGGAGCGGCTACTGGATCGTCTGCGGCTGTTGTTTATCGCGGCATGAATGAGGCTGGAGTTGAATGTGACTGGATGCTCTCCTGGTCCAACCCATGGAACAGAATTTCTTGGGACAACACGGTAATTAATTAACTACTCTTTCCTACTTTCAATTCCTAGTGTCTGGAAATTGCATATATGTGTTTGTTTTCTTTCATCTTCGTAATATAAAATTCATGCAACAACCATTTTCTCTTCTGCATGCAGGCCTATACTGAGATCCGTGAAGCTCGCCATTATGAGACTGTCAGTTGGCGCGATGTCTCAAATTTGTTGTACAAGTCTGGTATCACGCACAGTGACAAATGGAACGGATGCACATCAGATGTTTCAACTGGTAGGGGCACAACCGTCGTATTTGAGGCAATAATGTCGCTAGAAGGTGCTTGACTCACTGCATTTGCATTGAGCAAATTATGGGCAATAAATCTTTTACGTACTCCTATCAGAGGGTCCAAATTGGAAGATTTGAGTTGCTTTGTTAGGTTATATATTACGTCCGTATACGTACTCCTATGTCTTGGTTTTCTTGTTGATTTTGATTGTAATCTGTTTGCTTATGGCTTGTTGTAATCTTGATTAACGATGGTTAATCAATTTGGGAACTTATTATTATTGTGCTTGACTAAAAGAAATCGGAATTGAAAAAACCTGCGTTGTACATGGTCGGTAAAACGCTCCACTCAAGGTTGAAATTAAATTATGGTGTTTTAATCTGGGTTCTCAAAAGTTGGATTCGTGGAACCTATCCCAGTTATGAAGAGGAGTCCAGATCTTTTGGTACAAAATTTGTGTCCCACTCCCTGGCGCACCCATAAAAAGTGACATGGCAAGTTGGTTCCCTTTTTTTAACTCTGTTAAGTCCATTAAAAATTTATTTTTTAAGCAATAATATAAAATTTGTGAGGGCCAACCAAAACAGTGAGAGAGATCTTTCTCCATTCCAGCGCGGCTGTTTTATTTAATTACTGGATGAGAGTTGAAAAAGGCATGGATTTGTACTTTGGTTGCACATCCAAACAATCCTCCCTCAAACAAAGGATCATTGGGGCCCATCACCTTTTGTTGGGCAATACGAGATTCTCGGGGATAAGATATGATCGATATTGTCCACTTTGTGCCTAAGCCCTCATGAATTTGTTCTTAGGTTCTACTAAAAAGGCCTCATACCAATGGAGTACTTACTCCAACTTATATGCCCATCAACTTTCCCAACCCTACAATAGAAGGCATCCAGGAGAATTAATCTCCACCTTGGCCTCATCAGGCTGTCAAGATGTACTCCTGAAGGATTTGCTGGATAAACGAAGCCGACCTCCTATGGTTCAAGACACAGGTGAAGTGATTTTCGTAGCAATGGCGGCGCTCACTTGCATAAGCGAGAGTCCACAGTCTCGTCCAACCATGCGACAAGTATCTAAGCTGCTATCTGTTGAGAAACCGCCATTTCCTGAACCATTCCGCACAATTACATTGTCTGAATTGTTAGGTTTCAAGATGTAAGTCCTTGCTGAACTGTTTATCTTGAGAAATACACCTCTTTTCTGCCAAAAATAGGAATAGTGTGTATGGGAAAGATGGTTGTAAATATCAAGTGGTTTTAATGTAGTATACTTTGTTTATGGTTCCAAAACCATAAGTAGAAAGTTAGGACTTTAAGTATCCAAAACAAATGGTGTAATATATAAATGTACATAAATTTGTGTCTCTTGTTTAGAATATGAAGGAAATGAGGCATTATCGTGGGTCTCAAAACAATTGTGCATATGCATATATACTGCATGTTGGTGTATTCTCTGCCAAATATTTGTTATTTCAAACTAATGGAAAATAACTACTCTGAAGGCCTCTTTTAGACTATATGGATCGAAGGTCATTAGAATTTTGTTCAGTAGAGATGAGTTACATGTCCTTGCATTTTTTAAATTTATATGGAACTCTCATAGTATGAGATAGTGGAGAGATTGGTGATTGCTTTACTCTATCATTAGCCAGTGTGGGAAATTGTGAATCTGTTGTTACGTTAGAATTTGTACTTTTAATGAGATGGGCCATTTATACATAGAGAATAAATTCAACTCCTCATTTCTGCAAACAACTGTCTTTCCTCATATTTTTCAATGACTCTCCTCATATCTTTCATCCAATCTCTCCTCTATCTCTGGTAGAAAAGACTTGCGATTCACATAATATTAGGGTTAGAATTAAAATTTACATAAATGGGCCAAATAAAAAAAAATGAAGACATTTAAAAAAAAAAGGAAAATGATATTGGCACTCCCTTTTTGCCCCTTTTTTATGGAGCTGGCACTCCAATTCTAGCTAGTTCCCTTGAATTGGAGTGCCTCCATAAAAAAAGTGTAAAAAGGAGTGTCAATATCAATTGCTTAAAAAATTATCTTTCAAAAAATTCTTATCTTAAAAAAAAAAAAAACATTTTAAAAAAATTGCATTAACTTCAACATGAAAATGCTGTTTCAGTTGGACCCTTTGGAACTTGTTGGTTTTTTCCCATCAAGAATAAAGAGTCATAGCTTATTTCAAAAAGAAAAACAGAAAGCAAAAGAAGCTGGTATTCATATGGACTCCTCAGGCCATGAGATGAGTGGGCCGGGCCCACATGATGATAATCTGAACCGTTCATCTTGAATCCCATCACTTCCGGTGGTATATATATCCTCCGATCTCATGTAGGCATTATAAAGCCCAACCCACTCGAACTACCTATTTGCAGCTGAAGCTATCCCGGCTGAGCCCAAACTCATTAAGAGGCCTTGAGGCATCTTGACTGGCTCTTAGCAATGGAGGAACTTGCGTGCTCCACAATTACTACACATGGAACAATGACACAGCACACATGGGAGCTTGTTCCAAGCTTCCCCCACATGAATATCGTGGGATGCAATCATGCAAGCGGGTCTTCAAAACCAAACTACACTTTGATGTAACTCTTGGAGTTAAAAGGCGCTTCATGAAGTAGAAAAAGCCTTCACTCAAGTTCCATGCAAACAGAGGGACCTCAGCATCCTTTTCTATGGTGGGAACAATGGACCTACCTGCAAAGCATCACTTCAGTATTGTTACCTGTATTTAGTTGCCGTTTGGGGCATTAATTTCCAAATGTTGTGAAGGCATAAAGAAATATATAAAAACATAAGAGCACTTTTAAAATCTTTTTTCATAAAATTAAGAAAAACAAAGAATATCACAAGCCGAGCTCAACGGCCCAGCTTGACTAGAATAAGGGCTCGGCTTGAGGTTGACTTGCTAAGTTAGCATAATGGAAATATCAGTACGAGCAATGTTATCCTACTAGCAGACTGCATATTGATTATATGTCGGCTTGTGGAGCCCACTTAAATGCCTTTTTATCAGTAGGTAGTGTGTTACATGGAAACGCCTCTGTCAATAAAAAAGAATGAGTCCTATCAGATCATCCTAGCCCATGATGCAATTGCCTTTTAAGTTTGGTGGTCTTTTGACCTAGAGTCCATTGAAATTCAATTCAATGGTGTATAAAGGTTCAATTATAGTGAAATTGGACATGGTGCCAGCTCATGGTGTGAGGAGAGTGTGCAAGGGCCTCTACTGATCAAAGATGGGCATAGGTGAGCACCGCAAAGCCGTACGTACTACATATGCTATTGTTTGTAGGAGAACAATTTTTCAATCAATTATATATATATATAAATCATTATGATGAAGCCCACCATCATGGGCGGACCCAAAAAATGTCTTCATTGGGGGGGCCACTATGTAAGTAACTATTTGGAGGGCCACAATTAAGAAAATAAATATAATTTTAAAACATATATGTAGGGGTGTTTTTGGAATTTTTTTGGGGGCCTATTGTAAAATTTAAAAAAATTGTAACGATAAAGGGGGGGGGGGGGGGGGGCAATTTAAAAAAATAAATGTAATTTTTAACACATATATGTAGGGGTTTTGTTTTTTGAATTTTTTTTGGGGGCCCAAGTAAACATTTATTAAAAATATGGTTAAAGAAAAGGAAGGGCGGGGGGTGGGGGGGGGGGGGTTGAAAATTTGGGATGGCCATTAGCCCCTACCAGCCCCCCTTTTGGTTCCACCACTGCCCACCATCCCAAGCTCGAGCCGCCCGCTCATTTATATCGAAATCAAGCTCGATAAAGTGAGGACAAGCCAAGCTTAAGATTGGCTCCTCAAGCTTGAACTCCACTTAGCTCGGCTGGTTTACACCCTTAATTGCTACCAATTAAAGGGTCTCAACTTTATCCAAAAATAAAAATAATAATAATAAAGGGTCGCAACTCGCAATCTTTCAGTTTACCCAAAGAAAAACGTCATGCTGGAATGCTCAACTCTTGTTTGGAATAAAATATCAAAAACAAGAATTCTGCCATGTCACTGATCTTCCTGATAAATAAGAGGCTTTGTTGACCATTCACAAAAAAGCTAGCCCTATTGCTCATCTTTAGTCATCTGGCATTAAAAAAAGATGCTGACTCATGGCCATCCTTTTAAAATCTAAGAGTTAGCAATGTCCAATAGAGTTATTTTTTATTTTTTCTCTATATTACGTCCATCGAATAAGGCACTCAAGAGGATTTGAGGCGCGGACATCAGCTCATCACTGAGCGTACCAACCACTAAGAAACATTCCTAGCCCTTGATAGAAATTAAGGTCTCTGTCAATAAAAAAGAATCTGTTTGAATAGGGCTAAATTTTACTGGGCATAACATATGTTACATTTTTAAATTGGAACAAGGTCATTATTACATAAGGTTTTTTTTTTTTTTTTAAATGAGAGAGAGAGAGTGCTTGAGAGTGAATGGACAGGGAGCATATACCAAACCAGCTGAGAAGTATACTTACCTTTCAAGAAACATTCAAACCTTTCCATGGAACAAAACTGAGGAAAGGATAGAAACCTACTCGAGTCAGTGTCACTAAATCTGACTATTTTAATTTTGATAGCTTCAAACAATAAATATTGAACACTAGCTGTTTCATCCAATATTTTAGCAAATGTTTGCGGCTTGCGGCTAATGTTGGCCATTGATGTTGATATTAGCGGCGCATACTCCAAAGCAAAATAAAGGAGACTCATCTGAACTTAATTATGATCATGATCATCATATATTAGCTACTCTTCTATTTTTCTTCATCTTAACTGAGGCCGTCTTTACTTCTATCTTAGAAAATATACAATGAAAAATATGTCCTAAATGGGTCAATTGAAAAAGCTCCATTCAAACAGATCCTAATTGAACCAGCTCTACTTCAAACAAATTAGGCTTGCCAATCAGGCCTTAGTCTTCACTGAGTTCAGTTTTTCGAGTTTCTAACTGAGTCAACTGAAACGGGTTGAGTCAATTTGCCCGAGTCCGGCCCCATTTTTTCGGCTTCTAAGACAAAGCAGCTTAGCATCTAATGTTACTTGTTTGAGCTTGATATGTAGCAATCATGGCTAGGAATCTCAACCCTTACTGAGGTAAAAGCTAACCTCAGTGGCTTAATTATAGATGTGGAAAGAAGTAGCTAAGATGACAATTTCAAATTCTGACCTTCGTTAGCCCATCATCATGCAGAGATCATTTGTGCAAAAATTACACTTGTCCACTTGAAAACTCTCTTTACTCGACAGTTAAAAACTACTGTAAGTCATACATGCCTTATTAAAATCAAATCCAGTGGTAATTTAGAGTTTTTATTTTTATTTTTTTATTTAAAGCAAAGAACATGACAGTTCTGTTTTGGAGGGTATAATAATCAATGGGGGTGGAAATGGTAAGGCATACATGCCTTATTAACCCGGCCCAGACGTATTTTAGAGATAAACCAAGGGAAAGAACAAGATAGTTCTGTTTTTTAGACCAATATAATCAAGGAGGGTGGATATGGTTTGGGCCCAGTATGGATTCAGGTCGAAACCCTGATCCGGTTAGTCATTGGACCAGGTGTTTACCTTGATCTTGGTGTTTGCTAACTAGGGGCATTTTCTCTGAGGGAATCCCATATGAAAGCTGTGTAGGGTTTTTGGTGAAGATCTTGCTTTAGGGACGTTGGGGATTGAAAATCCCGCACTGCCCCTCATGCAGGCTCCCGTAGGTAAAAAGCATGGTTGTTAGCCATATGTACAAAGATGGCTCTGCTCATTCATTTGACACGCGAAAAAAAGGTCCAAGCCCAAAAACACATAAAATTCTTGTGTGTAGGTAGGTGTGTCCTTCGTTGGTTCAGATAATGTTGGAAATAGGTGGGCCACTTGGATAGGTTTCAAAAACTTTTGACCAACTTGATGCAATGATCAACTATCCCAAAAGTCACAAACCCAATCCAGGATCCATGTTCTCAATCTCAACCATCATGATCAGTAAAACAATCTATCTAGAAGATAACTTAACTCTCAATACAAAGTACTAGCCGAGAAACTTACATAAAAATTAATAATTTTTTTACTTTATTGATCACCATATTAAGGGGTCTTATTAATCAATAAAAAAAAACAATCCAACGTAGAACTATAGTTACAAACGGGATGGTTCCAGGTCAAAACCATACCGAATCCAGACTCGTTTATAAAAAATAGTTCCGATTCTTATTCCAATTTTGACGTTGAACCTGTTTTGTTGGTTCCAGATCCGGTTCTGATGGGAAAATTCGAATCCAGATCCGGTTCTGATGGGAATATTCGAATCCGGTTCCATAACCAAGTCTACCTAGAGGACTAGAATCTAGTTCTAAAATCGGTTATAATTTCTCTCTTCATTTTTTTATTTCTTCTTAAAATAAGAATATTAATTCAACTTATAATAGTGCATCGAATTTACTACCTCCAGTATTATACATGAAAATGTAAAAAATAAAATATGATTTTTAGGTACAGTTTGCAATATCAAAGACGCATATGCCAGGTCCCGGGTCCATGGGCTAGAACTGGACCCAAAACTAGACCCGTTTATCAATTGGAAACTAAATTGGGTTCCGAACCCGGACCCGTTTATGAATCAAAGCTTCAAATAGATTACAGACCGAATTCTTGTGGGCCGAAACTTCCGGATAATTGGAGAATTGAATACCCATTTACAGCCCTACATAAAAGATATAGGAAAGCAAGCCTTTTAAGCTTTATCTAGTGCAAAACACTATTAAAATTACACAAACGGGGAAAATATCTTTTTAATTAAAAAAGTATATAACATATGAATCTCAGACAAGTTCCACCAAGTCTTCAACACTTTCAAAATAAAATATAGTCAATGTCTTGATAATCATCTCTAAGGGCCTAGTAAAGGAACATGCCCTAAGTATTCAATCATGACAACCCAACTCCACGCCATAATGGTTCAATATATGACCCTGCCAATTATTATAGTGTAACACCAAAAAGATCTCTACACAGCTCGGGATTTGTGCTCGGGCCAGCCCGGGCACAAATCCCGGGTTGTGTAGACTTTTACTACAAAAATATAACACACGGTATCAACCAAGACTTAATCTATAATTCTCCAATTTCTCATCACATTACGAGAAGTTGAGCAGAAACATTTTGATATTAGTTCCTAGCACCACTTGCACTTGAAATTCCATTCGGTTGATGGTTGTTGCTTGAAAAGCCCTCTTTACCATCGGTCAGGCTGTCTCCAAAACTTACAGCGAACTAAATCCAGTTAGGGAAAACTCTAGCTCTTATTTCTCTTTATATTGGAAAAAAAATCCCATTTCATTGGTCTTGGTAGTAACACAAATTGAATCTCGTATTCTACGAGTCCTACAAAATTGATGGTACACATAAGAATATACAATTATTCTTCAAAAACTATACCAAGCACTAATTACTCTAATAAAAGTTATTATTATTTATTTAAAGATTATCACCCTTTTTACATTTTGAAAAAGATGTTATTCTCGCATAACTTTATCTAACACTATCCAGCCAAAGGCGTTTTTTTGTTTTTTATGCAAAAAAGAAAAGAAAAAACTAGAGACTTTTAAAACCCCTATAAATTGACATAGCACAAAAACCCGTGCTAATCACGGGTATTGATGATGTAAGGGAGGGTTAAAAGGGCCTAGGCCCACATGATGGACCCAACCATCCACCCAACCTTTTGGGTTCAACCCACAAGCCCTAATTGGATGAGAAAGCAACCGTTACAATTCCAATTATATATTAATTTTAATTAGGGAATGATTTCTTGTTTTGTTTTTGATGAGAATTAGTAGTTCTCTATTTTTTCTTATAGTTTACTGTATTAGAAGCTTTATTTCATTATAAATAGAGAACCCTCCATTGTAATACGCATGCTTATATCAATTAATCAAGAATTTTTTTGAGATTATCGTGAGTTATGGGTTGTTCCCTAATTTGTTTGTGCCCTAGTGGCTGGAATCCGATCCATCTTTGGATTCGATCAATCATTCGGGAAATTAATCTATTGCTAAATCCATCACGTGGGCCTGGACCCTTTTTAACCTTCTATACTGCGTCAAGTATGCATAAGAGATAGCATTCTATGTATGTTAGAAAATGGGAAGATGGAACTCCACAAGCTAGGAAAGTATATTAGTAGAAAGTGGAGAGAGAGTATGTTAGCAGTTGTACAAACAAAAAATAAATTGTCAGTAGTCGTAGAAATCGAAAATAACTTCGGGTCAAAATTAGATCCAAAACTTAAATTTAAATAAGAAAAAATAAATGCAACTTGGGAAATCGAACTTGGCACTTAGAGTGAAAAAACATTAATTAACCATTTGATCTACATCAATTTCGTTAATATTTATCACCTAAATCTATTTATATTTTATTTCTTATATAAAATAACCTTTTTTTAAAAAAAAGGTAGGTAGACGGTCAGACCGGCGACTCGGGACCAGACCAAAAAAAAAAGGGTTGATACCAAGGTCGGATCTCACAACATTAATCTGAAGCCGTTCTCTCCCTCTCTGTTCCAGTTGAAGGCATAGATGCCTTCACATAACTTTTCCTTTCTTTCTTCTCTGCATTGAATATTCATGCCAGCATTGTCGATCTCCCATGCACAAAAGTCATCACGATTTATCATGCACTTAATTATGCATGTCCCACACTCACAATAAAAGTAATCTTTCTTCAACACCCAACAAATCATGTGAGCTCAGGGCCGGCTTTGAGGGGTAGTCACCCTAGACCACTGCCTAGGGCCCCCACATGTTATTCAAAATTTAGGCCCCAAATTACCAAATCAATACAACGTACTCTTTACGCTTTTTTATGTTTGGCCCAGTCCAACTGCCTAACAAATAAACAAAACATAATACTCTTTAGGCATTTTTATATTTGGCCTAGCCCAAGTGTCTAACAAATAAACAAAATAGTAAATTACTGATTTTGCAGTGAAAACCGCGAGACGAGGAAATTTTAGATGATTGTTTGCTTTTGTAATTATTTTGGCACTAGTTATGTTTTATTTTATCTTGCTAGTGGGGTTAAATTCTATGTTCTTCCTATAGGAAAAAAAATCTGCGCGTGTTTTTTTTTTCCTAAGATAGGGCCCATTTTTAGGAGCTCGCCTAGGGCCACCTAAACCTCAAAGCCGGCCCTGTGTGAGCTCACGTGTTCCACCACACCTTTTTTTCTTTCTTACATTCAATGAATGCTGGCCCACTTTGCATATTTTTCTTCTCTCCTTTAACATGCTCCTCCTGAACTCTCACTCTCTTTGAGTTGAGTTATAATCTGAACTGCGGTGTTGCGAGACCCGACCCAGTCCGAACGGTCGGACCGGGACCCAGAGCCTTAAACGGACGGGTCTTTCTCAAACCCCGGGAATTTCAAGACTTGGTCAAACCCGGGTGGGTCTTGAGGGCGGGCGGGTCTTTTGAAAAATTTAGAATTAAAATGTAAAGCGGGGAGTAGAACCTGGATTTGAAAATCTGTATCTTTTACCACTAGACCATATCAATATATTGATATATTTGTCAACATTTAATGTATATAATCCTATCCCAACATTAAATTTAAATAAGAAAAAATAAATACAACTTTGGAAATCGAACTTGGCATTAATTTAGTGTGAAAAAACATTAACTAACGTACGATTTGATCTACATCAATTTCATTAATATTTATCACCTAAATCTATTTATATTTTATTTCATATATAAAATAACTTTTTAAAAAAAAAAAAGGTAGGTAGATGGTCGGACCGCCGACCCAGGACCAGACCAAAAGAAGGGTCGATACCAGGGTCGGATCTCATAACATTAATCTGAAGCAGTTCTCTCCCTCTCTGTTCCAGTTGATGGCTTCTATGTTTTCAACTGAAACAGAAAGGGGAGAGAATGGCTTCAGATTAATGTTGCGAGATCCGACCCTGTATTGACCCTTCTTTTGGTCTGGTGGTCCAGGGTCGGCCGTCCGACCATCTACTTGCTTTTTTTTTTTTTTTTTAATCTTTCTAGTCGGGTTGAAATCATAGATGCCATTCGCACAACTGTTTTCTTTCTTCTCTGCATCGAATATTCATGCCAGCATTGTCCATCTCCCATGCACAAAATTCATCACGATTTGTCATGCACATTTATCATGCACTAAATGTGCATGTCCCACACTCACACAAAAAGTCATCAAATGCAGTGAGACATCAACTTCAGCCGACATCTCGTTTTCTTCAGCAGCCTGGCCCAACACGTACATCATATTAGCTCACGGGTTCCTCCAACCTCTTTTAATTTTTGGATTTATCATGCACATTTATCATGCACAAAATGTGCATGTCCCACACACTAAAAGTCATCACATGCGGCGAGACATCAACTTCAGCCGACACCGTTTGTTTTCATCACCCTGACCACTCACGGGTTCCTCCCCACCTCTTTTAATTTTTGGATTCATGTATATGTTTCTTCTCTCCTTTAATATGCTGCGGGCCATCTAATATGGGTGGACCAAATTAAAACAGTTCCCATATCGAGATTACTTACTCCTTATTAGTATATATATTTGTCCATACACAATGAACTGGAGCAGCAAGTGTTTGTAGCGAGACACATGATATGGCGTCCAATGTCTTTGGCATCCCCATCACCGACGAAACTTTAGAGGTAATGCCGCAGTATGCAGGCAAGACGATAACACGCACAGACAGGGCGAAAGTGGCTCTCAATATGAAAAACGCAGGGAATAAGGACATTAATGCCCGGACATTTGTGGAGAATCTTAAGAAGCAATGGGGTAATGGGGTCTCTACACTTTGCCTGGTTTACAATGCTACTGGGGACACTGTAAAATTTGCTACCAATCATAATTGGTATGGGCACATTGGACCTTCTCCTTTCCCAGAAGAAATTCAAAACGGCCAGTGGGGTGGGTATCTGCACGTGAAAACCTCTGGAGCGGCTACTGGATCGTCTGCGGCTGTTGTTTATCGCGGCATGAATGAGGCTGGAGTTGAATGTGACTGGATGCTCTCCTGGTCCAACCCATGGAACAGAGCTTCTTGGGACAACACGGTAATTAATTAACTACTCTTCCTACTTTCAATTCCTAGTGTCTGCAATTGCATATATGTGTTGTTTTCCTTCATGTTCATGATATAAAATTCATGCAACAACCATTTTCTCTTCTGCATGCAGGCCTATACTGAGATCCGTGAAGCTCACCATTATGAGACTGTCAGTTGGGGCTATGTCTCAAATTTGTTGTACAAGTCTGGTATCACGCACAGTGACAAATGGAACGGATGCACATCAGATGTTTCAACTGGTAGGGGCACAACCGTCGTATTTGAGGCAATAATGTCGCTAGAAGGTGCTTGACTCACTGCATTTGCATTTGAGCAAATTATGGGCAATAAATCTTTTACGTACTCCTATCAGAGGGTCCAAATTGGAAGATTTGAGTTGGCTTTGTTTAGGTTATATATTACGTCCGTATACGTACTCCTATGTCTTGGTTTTCTTGTTGATTTTGATTGTAATCTGTTTGCTTATGGCTTGTTGTAATCTTGATTAACGATGGTTAATCAATTTGGGAACTTATTATTGTGCTTGACTAAAAGAAATCGGAATTGAAAAACCTGCGTTGTACATGGTCGGGAAAATGCTCCACTCAAGGTTGAAATTAAATTATGGTGTTTTGGGTTCTCAAAAGTTGGATTCGTGGAACCTATCCCAGTTATGAAGAGGAGTCCAGATCTTTTGGTACAAAATTTGTGTCCCACTCCCTGGCGCACCCATAAAAAAGTGACATGGCAAGTTGGTTCCCTTTTTTTTAACTCTGTTAAGTCCATTAAAAATTTATTTTTTTAAGCAATAATATAAAATTTGTGAGGGCCAACCAAAACAGTGAGAGAGATCTTCTCCATTCCAGCCTCTGCGCGGCTGTTTTATTTAATTACTGGATGCATGAGAGTTGAAAAAGGCATGGATTTGTACTTTGGTTGCATATCCAAACAATCCTTCCTCAAACAAAGGATCATTGGGGCCCATCACCTTTTGTTGGGCAATACGAGATTCTCGGGGATAAGATATGATCGATATTGTCCACTTTGTGCCTAAGCCCTCATGAATTTATTTTTGGGTTCTACCAAAAAGGTCTCATACCAATGGAGTACTTACTCCAACTTATATGCCATGAACTTTCCCAACCCAATAATAGAAGGCATGCAGGAGAATTAATCTCCACCTTAGCCTCATCAGGCTGTCAAGATGTACTCCTGAAGGATTTGTTGGATAAACGAAGCCGACCTCCTATGGTTCAAGACACAGGTGAAGTGATTTTCGCAGCAATGGCGGCGCTCACTTGCATAAGCGAGAGTCCACAGTCTCGTCCAACCATGCGACAAGTATCTAAGCTGCTATCTGTTGAGAAACACGCCATTTCCTGAACCATTCCGCACAATTACATTGTCTGAATTGTTAGGTTTCAAGATGTAAGTCCTTGCTGTTTATCTTGAGAAATACACCTCTTTTCTGCCAAAAATAGGAATAGTGTGTATGGGAAAGATGGTTGTAAATATCAAGTGGTTTTAATGTAGTATACTTTGTTTATGGTTCCAAAACCATAAGTAGAAAGTTAGGACTTTAAGTATCCAAAACAAATGGTGTAAATATATAAATGTACATAAATTTGTGTCTCTTGTTTAGAATATGAAGGAAATGAGGCATTATCGTGGGTCTCAAACAATTGTGCATATGCATATATACTGCATGTTGGTGTATTCTCTGCCAAATATTTATTATTTCAGACTAATGGAAAATAACTACTCTGAAGGCCTCTTTCAGACTATATGGATCGAAGGTCATTAGAATTTTGTTCAGTAGAGATGAGTTACATGTCCTTGCATTTTTTTAAATTTATATTGAACTCTCATAATATGAGATAGTGGTGAGATTGGTGATTGCTTTACTCTATCATTAGCCAGTGTGGGAAATTGTGAATCTGTTGTTACGTAGAATTTGTACTTTTAATAAGATGGGCCATTTATACATAGAGAATAAATTCAAAATTTAACTCCTCATTTCTGCAAACAACTGTCTTTCCTCATATTTTTCAATGACTCTCCTCATATCTTTCATCCAATCTCTCCTCTATCTCTGGTAGAAAAGACATGCGATTCACACAATTGTAGGGTTAGAATTAAAATTTACATAAATGGCCAAATAAAAAAAAAGAAGACATTTAAAAAAAAGGGAAATGATATTGGCACTCCCTTTTTGCCCCTTTTTGATGGAGCTGGCACTCCAATTCTAGCTAGTTACCTTGAATTGGAGTGCCTCCATAAAAAAAGTGTAAAAAGGAGTGTCAATATCAATTGCCTAAAAAAATTATCTTTCAAAAAATTCTTATCTTAAAAAAAAAAAAAAACATTTTAAAAAATTGCTTTAACTTCAACATGAAAATGCTGTTTCAGTTGGACCCTTTGGAACTTGTTGGTTTTTCCCATCAAGAATAAAGAGTCATAGCTTATTTCAGAAAGAAAAACAGAAAGCAAAAAGAAGCTGGTATTCATATGGACTCCTCAGGCCATGAGATGAGTGGGCCGGGCCCACATGATGATAATCTGAAACCGTTCATCTTGAATCCCATCACTTCCGGTGGTATATATATCCTCCGATCTCATGTAGGCATTATAAAGCCCAACCCACTCGAACTACCTATTTGCAGCTGAAGCTATCCCGGCTGAGCCCAAACTCATTAAGAGGCCTTGAGGCATCTTGACTGGCTCTTAGCAATGGAGGAACTTGCGTGCTCCACAATTACTACACATGGAACAATGACACAGCACACATGGGAGCTTGTTCCAAGCTTCCCCCACATGAATATCGTGGGATGCAATCATGCAAGTGGGTCTTCAAAACCAAACTACACTTTGATGTAACTCTTGGAGTTAAAAGGCGCATCATGAAGTAGAAAAGCCTTCACTCAAGTTCCATGCAAACAGAGGGACCTCAGCATCCTTTTGTATGGTGGGAACAATGGACCTACCTGCAAAGCATCACTTCAGTATTGTTACCTGTATTTAGTTGCCGTTTGGGGCATTAATTTCCAAATGGAGGCATAAAGAAATATATAAAAAAATAAGAGCATTTTTAAAATCTTTTTTCATAAAATTAAGAAAAACAAAGAATATCACAAACCGAGCTCAACGGCGCCCCAGCTTGACTAGAATAAGGGCTCGGCTTGAGGTTGACTTGCTAAGTTAACATAATGGAAATATCAGTACGAGCAATGTTATCCTACTAGCAGACTGCATATTGCTTATACGCCGGCTCGTGGAGCCCACTTAGATGCCTTTTATCGGTAGGTAGTGTGTTACATGGAAACGTCTCTGTCAATAAAAAAGAATGAGTCCTATCAGATCATCCTAGCCCATGATGCAATTGCCTTTTAAGTTTGGTGGTCTTTTGACCTAGAGTCCATTGAAATTCAATTCAATGGTGTATAAACGTTCAATGATAGTGAAATTGGACATGGTGCCAGCTCATGGTGTGAGGAGAGTGTGCAAGGGCCTCTACTGATCAAAGATGGGCCTAGGTGAGCACCGCAAAGCTGTACTACATATGCTATTGTTTGTAGGAGAACATTTCTCAATCATATATATATATATATATATATAAATCATTATGATGAAGCCCACCAACAGGGGCGGACCCAAAAATTCTTCATTGGGGGGCCACTATGTAAGTAAACTATTTGGGAGGGCCACAATTAAAAAATAAATCTAATTTTTTAAAACATATATGTAGGGGTTTTTTTTGAATTTTTTTGGGGGCCATATGTAAAAATTATAAAAATATTGGTAAGAAAAGGGGGTGGGGGGGGGGGGGGGGGGGGGGGGGGGGGTGTTTGAAAATTTGGGAGGGCCATGGCCCCTACCAGCCCCCCTTTGGTTCCACCACTGCCCACCATCCCAAGCTCGAGCCGCCCCACTCATTTATAATCAAAATCAAGCTCGATAAAGTGAGGACAAGCCAAGCTAAAGATTGGCTCCTCAAGCTTGAACTCCACTTAGCTCGGCTGGTTTACACCCTTAATTAATTGCTACCAATTAAAGGGTCTGAACTTTTATCCGAAAATTAAAAAAAAACAAAAAAATAATAATAATAAAGGGTCGCAACTGGCAATCTTTCAGTTTACCCAAAGAAAAACGTCATGCTGGAATGCTCAACTCTTGTTTGGAATAAAGTATCAAAACAAGAATTCTGCCATGTCACTGATCTTCCTGATAAATAAGAGGCTTTGTTGACCATTCACAAAAAGCTAGCCCTATTGCTCATCTTTACTCATCTGGCATTAAAAAAAGATGCTGACTTGTCACGTCCCCAAAATAAGAATTGGGGAAAACGTGAAAAATTAAAACAAATTCAAATTCCTGTGTTTAAAACAACACAAGCTTCCAAAAGTGGACCCACATCACATCACAAACCGTGGTGAGTCCAGATAAAATTCCATTAAATGCAACGGAATTGATGGTACACACAAGAATAAACAATTATTCTTCAAAAACTATACCAAGCACTAATTACTCTAATAAAAGTTATTATTATTTATTTAAAGATTAGCACCTTTTTACATTTTGAAAAAGATGTTATTCTCGCATAACTTTATCTAACACTATCCAGCCAAAGGCGTTTTTTTGTTTTTTATGCAAAAAAGAAAAGAAAAAACTAGAGACTTTTAAAACCCCTATAAATTGACATAGCACAAAAACCCGTGCTAATCACGGGTATTGATGATGTAAGGAAGGTTAAAAGAGCCCAGGCCCACATGATGGACCCAACCATCCAACCCAACCTTTTGGGTTCAACCCACAAGCCCTAATTGGATGAGAAAGCTACCGTGGCATTCCAATTATATATTAATTTTAATTAGAGAATGATTTCTTGTTTTGTTTTTTGATGAGAATTAGTAGTTCTCTATTTTTTCTTATAGTTTACTGTATTAGTAGCTTTATTTCATTATAAATAGAGAAGCCTCCAATGTAATACGCATGCTTATATCAATTAATCAAGAATTTTTTTGAGATTATCGTGAGTTATGGGTTGTTCCCTAATTTTGTTTGTGCCCTAGTGGCTGGAATCCGATCCATCTTTGGATTCGATCAATCATTCGGGAAATTAATCTATTGCTAAATCCATCACGTGGGCCTGGACCCTTTTTAACCTTCTATACTGCGTCAAGTATGCATAAGAGATAGCATTCTATGTATGTTAGAAATGGGAAGATGGAACTCCACAAGCTAGGAAAGTATATTAGTAGAAAGTGGAGAGAGAGTATGTTAGCAGTTGTACAAACAAAAAATAAATTGTCAGTAGTCGTAGAAATCGAAAATAACTTCGGGTCAAAATTAGATCCAAAACTTAAATTTAAATAAGAGAAAATAAATGCAACTTGGGAAATCGAACTTGGCACTTAGAGTGAAAAAACATTAACTAACCATTTTATCTACTTCAATTTCGTTAATATTTATCACCTAAATCTATTTATATTTTATTTCTTATATAAAATAACTTTTTTTTAAAAAAAAAAGGTAGGTAGACGGTTGGACCGGCGACTCGTGACCAGACAAAAAAAAAGGGTCGATACCAAGGTCGGATCTCACAACATTAATCTGAAGTCGTTCTCTCCCTCTCTGTTCCAGTTGAAGGCATAGATGCCTTCACACAACTTTTCCTTTCTTTCTTCTCTGCATTGAATATTCATGCCAGCATTGTCGATCTCCCATACACAAAAGTCATCACGATTTATCATGCACTTAATTATGCATGTCCCACACTCACAATAAAAGTAATCTTTCTTCAACACCCAACAAATCATGTGAGCTCAGGGCCGGCTTTGAGGGGTAGTCACCCTAGACCACTGCCTAGGGCCCCCACATGTTATTCAAAATTTAGGCCCCCAATTACCAAATCAATACCAACGTACTCTTTATGCTTTTTTATGTTTGGCCCAGTCCTAGTGCCCAACAAATAAACAAAACATAATACTCTTTAGGCTTTTTTATATTTGGCCTAGCCCAAGTGTCTAACAAATAAACAAAATAGTAAATTACTGATTTTGCAGCGAAAACCGCGAGACGAGTAAATTTTAGATGATTATTTGCTTTTTTAATTATTTTGGCACTAGTTATGTTTTATTTTATCTTGCTAGTGGGGTTAAATTCTATATTCTTTCTACAGAAAAAAAAATTTTATGCGTGTTTTTTTTTCCTAAGACATGGCCCATTTTTAGGAGCTCGCCTAGGGCCACCCAAACCTCAGAGCCGGCCCTGTGTGAGCTCACGTGCTCCACCACACCTTTTTTTCTTTCTTACATTCAATGAATGCTGGCCCACTTTGCATATTTTTCTTCTCTCCTTTAACATGCTCCTCCTGAACTCTCACTCTCTTTGAGTTGAGTTATAATCTGAACTGCAGTGTTGCGAGACCCGACCCAGTCCGAACAGTCGGACCGGGACCCAGATCCTTAAACGGACGGGTCTTGCTCAAACCCCGGGAATTTCAAGACCCGGTCAAACGTGGGTGGGTTTTGAGGGCGGGCGGGTCTTTTGAAAAATTTAGAATTAAAATGTGGAGCGGGGAGTAGAACCTGGATTTGAAAATCTGTATCTTTAACCACTAGACCATATCAATATATTGATATATTTGTCGACATTTAATGTATATAATCCTATCCAACATTAAATTTAAATAAGAAAAAATAAATACAACTTTGGAAATCGAACTTGGCATTTAGTGTGAAAAAACATTAACTAACGTACGATTTGATCTACATCAATTTCATTAATATTTATCACCTAAATCTATTTATATTTTATTTCATATATAAAATAACTTTTAAAAAAAAAAAGCTAGGTAGATGGTCGGACCGCCGACCCAGGACCAGACCAAAAGAAGGGTCGATACCAGGGTTGTCGGATCTCACAACATTAATCTGAAGCAGTTCTCTCCCTCTCTGTTCCAGTTGATGGCATCTATGTTTTGAATTGGAACAGAAAGGGAGAGAACGGCTTAAATTAATGTTGTGAGATCCGACCGACCGTTCTTTTGATCTAGTGGTCCTGGGTCGGCGGTCCGATCATCTACCTACCTTTTTTTTTTTTTTTTTTAAATCTCTCTGTTCCGGTTGAAAGCACATGGATGCCATTCACACAACTTTTTCTTTCTTCTCAGCATCGAATATTCATGCCAGCATTGTCCCTCTCCCATGCACAAAATTCATCACGATTTATCATGCACATTTATCATGCACTAGTTGTGCATGTCCCACACTCACACTAAAAGTCATCAAATGCAGTGAGACTTCAACTTCAGCCGACACGTTTTGTTTTCATCACCCTGACCACGTACATCATGTTAGCTCACGGGTTCCTCCACACCTCTTTTAATTTTTGGATTCATGTATATGTTTCTTCTCTCCTTTAATATGCTGCGGGCCATCTAATATGGGTGGACCAAATTAAAACAGTTCCCATATCGAGATTACTTACTTCTTATTAGTATATATATTTGTCCATACACAATGAACTGGAGCAGCAAGTGTTTGTAGCGAGACACATGATATGGCGTCCAATGTCTTTGGCAGACCCATCACCGACGAAATTTTAAAGGGAATGCCGGAGTATGCAGGCAAGACGATAACACGCACAGACAGGGCGAAAGTGGCTCTCGATAGGAAAAACGCAGAGAATAAGGACATTAATGCCCGGACATTTGTGGAGAATCTTAAGAAGCAATGGGGTAATGGGGTCTCTACACTTTGCCTGGTTTACAATGCTACTGGGGACACTGTAAGATTTGCTACCAATCATAATTGGTATGGGCACATTGGACCTTCTCCTTTCCCAATAAAATTCAAAACGGCCAGTGGGGTGGGTATCTGCACGTGAAAATCTCTGGAGCGGCTACTGGATCGTCTGCGGCTGTTGTTTATCGCGGCATGAATGAGGCTGGAGTTAAATGTGACTGGATGCTCTCCTGGTCCAACCCATGGAACAGAGCTTCTTGGGACAACACGGTAATTAATTAACTACTCTTCCTACTTCGGTAATTAATTAACTACTCTTCCTACTTTCAATTCCTAGTGTCTGGAATTGCATATATGTGTTGTTTTCTTTCATCTTCGTAATATAAAATTCATGCAACAACCATTTCCTCTTCTGCATGCAGGTCTATACTGAGATCCGTGAAGCTCACCATTATGAGACTGTCCGTTGGCGTGATGTCTCAAATTTGTTGTACAAGTCTGGTATCACGCACAGTGACAAATGGAAAGGATGCACATCAGATGTTTCAACTGGTAGGGGCACAACCGTCGTATTTGAGGCAATAATGTCGCTAGAAGGTGCTTGACTCACTGCATTTGCATTTGAGCAAATTATGGGCAATAAATCTTTTTACGTACTCCTATCAGAGGGTCCAAATTGGAAGATTTGAGTTGGCTTTGTTTGGGTTATATATTACGTCCGCATACGTACTCCTATAGTCCCTATGTCTTGGTTTTCTTGTTGATTTTGATTGTAATCTGTTTGCTTATGGCTTGTTGTAATCTTGATTAACGATGGTTAATCAATTTGGGAACTTATTATTGTGCTTGACTAAAAGAAATCGGAATTGAAAAACCTGCGTTGTACATGGTCGGGAAAATGCTCCACTCAAGGTTGAAATTAAACTATGGTGTTTTCGGTTCTCAAAAGTTGGATTCGTGGAACCTATCCCAGTTATGAAGAGGAGTCCAGATCTTTTGGTACAAAATTTGTGTCCCACTCCCTGGCGCACCCATAAAAAAGTGACACGGCAAGTTGGTTCCCTTTTTTTTTTAACTCTGTTAAGTCCATTAAAAATTTATTTTTTTTAAGCAATAATATAAAATTTGTGAGGGCCAACCAAAACAGTGAGAGAGATCTTCTCCATTCCAGCCTCCGCGTGGCTGTTTTATTTAATTACTAGATGCATGAGAGTTGAAAAAGGCATGGATTTGTACTTTGGTTGCATATCCAAACAATCCTTCCTCAAACAAAGGATCATTGGGGCCCATCACCTTTTGTTGGGCAATACGAGATTCTCGGGGATAAGATATGATCGATATTGTCCACTTTGTGCCTAAGCCATCATGAATTTGTTCTTCGGTTCTACTAAAAAGGCCTCATACCAATGGAGTACTTACTCCAACTTATATGCCCATCAACTTTCCCAACCCTACAATAGAAGGCATCCAGGAGAATTAATCTCCACCTTAGCCTCATCAGGCTGTCAAGATGTACTCCTGAAGGATTTGCTGGATAAACGAAGCCGACCTCCTATGGTTCAAGACACAGGTGAAGTGATTTTCGCAGCAATGGCGGCGCTCACTTGCATAAGCGAGAGTCCACAGTCTCGTCCAACCATGCGACAAGTATCTAAGCTGCTATCTGTTGAGAAACCGCCATTTCCTGAACCATTCCGCACAATTACATTGTCTGAATTGTTAGGTTTCAAGATGTAAGTCCTTGCTGAACTGTTTATCTTGAGAAATACACCTCTTTTCTGCCAAAAATAGGAATAGTGTGTATGGGAAAGATGGTTGTAAATATCAAGTGGTTTTAATGTAGTATACTTTGTTTATGGTTCCAAAACCATAAGTAGAAAGTTAGGACTTTAAGTATCCAAAACAAATGGTGTAAATATATAAATGTACATAAATTTGTGTCTCTTGTTTAGAATATGAAGGAAATGAGGCATTATCGTGGGTCTCAAACAATTGTGCATATGCATATATACTGCATGTTGGTGTATTCTCTGCCAAATATTTGTTATTTCAGACTAATGGAAAATAACTACTCTGAAGGCCTCTTTCAGACTATATGGATCGAAGGTCATTAGAATTTTGTTCAGTAGAGATGAGTTACATGTCCTTGCATTTTTAAATTTATATTGAACTCTCATAGTATGAGATAGTGCTGAGATTGGTGATTCCTTTACTCTATCAATAGTCAGTGTGGGAAATTGTGAATCTGTTGTTACATAGAATTTGTACTTTTAATAAGATGGGCCATTTATACATAGAGAATAAATTCAACTCCTCATTTCCGCAAACAACTGTCTTTTCTCATATTTCTCAATGACTCGATCTCCTCATATCTTTCATCCAATCTCTCCTCTATCTCTGGTAGAAAGGACATAAATGGCCAAATAATAATAAAAAAAAGAAGACATTTAAAGAAAGGAAAATGATATTGGCACTCCCTTTTTGCCCTTTTTTGATGGAGGCAATCCAATTCTAGCTAGTTACCTTGAATTGGAGTGCCTCCATAAAAAAAGGGTAAAAAGGGAGTGTCAATATCAATTGCCTAAAACATTTATCTTTCAAAAAATTCTTATCTTAAAAAAAAAAAAATTTAAATTGCTTTAACTTCAACATGAAAATGCTGTTTCAGTTGGACCCTTTGGAACTTGTTGGTTTTTCCCATCAAGAATAAAGAGTCATAGCTTACTTCAGAAAGAAAAAAGAAAGCAAAAAGAAGCTGGTATTCATATGGACTCCTCAGGCCATGAGATGAGTGGGCCGGGCCCACATGATGATAATCTGAACCGTTCATCTTGAATCCCATCACTTCTAGTGGTATATCCTCCGATCTCAAGTAGGCATTATAAAGCACAACCCACTCAAACTACCTATTTGCAGCTGAAGCTATCCCGGCTGATAGCCCAAACCCATTAAGAGGCCTTGAGGCATCTTGACTGGCTCTTAGCAATGGAGGAACTTGCGTGCTCCACAATGACTACACATGGAACAATGACGTACACATGGGAGCTGAGGGTTTAGGATTCGAGATCTCTTGATTGGTCCACTCAATAAATCAACCCACTGGTGTGCAAAAAATAATAATCTACGCAGCGAAAATAAAATCACAAGTACACACCACAAGGACACCAAATTTAAGGTGGAAAACCCAAACCGGATAAAAAACCACCGATTCGTACTGGATCTAATGAAACACTATGAATCTCGCAATTACAAGAAACTCAAATTTTTTCCCTAGATATCTCCTATCTAAAGACTGAAGTTACCTTGTGTCGCATCACGCTTCAACGACATCACACCGTTGATTGCAACAGATCCAGCGCTTGACTCCTCAAATCTTCTACGCAAGAAGATGATCTTCTACAAGGGATGCAGAAGAAACTTGGCTCTCTAGAGTACTTGGCAGCACAACTCTTCAAAAATCTCTAGAAAAAATCTCTCTCAATTAAATCACTAATTCATAACTTGAGAGATGATTTCTTGTCTTTTTGGGTTGTGAGAAACACCCAATATATAGCCCAAAATTCGTGCTTCAGACTCCTAATTATAATCCTCTTAGAAAAGAAGTCCATCTCAAACTTTATCACAGAGTCTGGATCAGACTGGGCTCCAGCGCGTACCCTCGCTATAGCGAGGATGAGGCATGATTCTGCCAGCAACATTTTTCTTTCTTCTTCATCCCCTTTTGTTGACATTTAAGGCCTGTTATCAATATTCTAACAATCTCCCCCTTTTGGCAATTCGTGGACAAATCTCCTAGAACAATACAATAAGATCTACCAAAAAAATCCAAAATACAATGAATTTTTAAACAAAAAATCAGCACTGTAGATCTTGAATTGCCTTAGCTTGTATAACTCCTCTAGGCTTCATTCTTCACCCCCTGAATTTATCCATAATTGACAAATAAAAATAATCATGCAGCTTCCGTCAACCTGGATGCAGTAGCTCCCCCTCAATTTTGACTCCCCCTCACTATGATCTTCGTATCAGCACTGGGGATGGGGACTTGACCTCCTTGATCAGGGTTTTTTATGATTAGTCACCCACACCTTTGTAGTTTGAACTTTCAGCACAGTGTGGGCAAACTCCTTAGGCAAATCAGATTTTCTAACCCAAATTGGAGTAGTCTTGGGTGGAGAAAAATTCTTCCGCCATTGCTTGGTCTTTGGTAGACTTTGCAGCTTCTTGCAATGGGGACGAATGTGTTCTTTCTTTCCACAATGGTGACAAGTGGATGTGCGTGCAGCGCGTGACACATTCTTTTTCTTGAAACTACTCGACATATTATTTGAAACTGCAGTATGTGGAGTAGCATGTACAACACTAGAAATAAAAATTGTTTTACCTTTAGCATTTGAAGTGGATGCACCATGATCATAACCGAGACCGCTTCTGTCAAACTGAGACTTCTGACTACACAAGATATTTGTAAGAGTCTTCGAACCAGTGTCCATCTTATTTAGTTAAGCATGTTTGATTTCTAACTCAGACAGAGTGATCTTCAATCTTCCTTGTAAATCTTCTTTTTCAGATTTAACAGTTTTCAACTCCGTCTTCATATTCTCAATCTCTTGTTCAGCCTTTTCAAGTTTTTGACTATCAGTGGTCAAATTTTCAACCATGCAGATCTTCTGACTTTCCAAGAGATAAACCTTTTCAAGTGCTTGCTCTAATTCAATTTTCAATGCAGAATTTTCTTCTTGAGTAGCTTTAAACTTGATAGAGATCTTGTAGCCATACTTGGACATCTTAACACAATCAGCATATATTTTATGATACAATGCTTCATAATCTTTCTCTTGATCTGACATCTCATCAGCATGATTTTCATCAGTATCATTGTCAGATAGATAATTAGCCATGAAAGCCACAAACTTGCCATTCACAGTTTCAGAAGTTTCAATTGAAGGATCTTGTTCTTCTTCTGATGACTGTTCCTCCCAAGTTGTGTTGAGAGCCTTTTTCATTGCACCCTTTTTCTTGTTGGCACACTCACTAGCATAGTGACCATAGCCATGGCACTCAAAACACTTAGTTCCTTTTGCAGAATCCTTTTTCGTAAATTTAGAACTCTTCCACTTGACTTGTTTTGACTTCATGTACTCCTTGAAGCAATTGAACATTTCAGCCAAATCATCTTCAGCCTCAGATTCAGAATCAGACGCAATTTTCTTTTCAGGCTTCTTTCTTGATTCTGAGATGGCTTTCAAAGCAATACCTTTGTCTTTTGATTTTCCTTTATCAAAACGGTTTGCTTCAAAGGTTTGAAGATTTCCAACCAACTGGTTTACCTTGAGGGTATCAAGATTCTTGTTTTCTTCAATAACATCAACTTTAGAATCGAACATTGAAGGTAGAGACCGCAGAATTTTCTTGACAATCTTGTTTTCTTGAATTTCCTCACCCAGATTGAAAACAGAATTGACAATATCAATCAGTTTTGCATAAGATTAATCAAAGGTCTCATCTTCTTCCATCACGATAGTTTCAAATTCTTTAGTCAGCCTTTGCAATTTAGATTGCTTCACCGTATCTGTACCCTCATACACTATCTGTAAGACTTCCCACGCTTCTTTTGCAGTTTTGCAAGTGGAAATCCTAAGGAACTCTTCAGCAGACACTTCATTGTATATACTATTTACTGCCTTGTTATTTCAATTGGAGGCATGCTTCTCATCCTTAGTCCATTCAGCTTTAGGTTTAGGAACAGTTTGTCCACTAACCACAATTGTTGGTCTGGAATAGCCCTCCTCAACAATATCCCAAACATCATCATCAATGGACTTAAGGAACCCAATCATCATTTGCTTCCAATATGCATAATTAGAACCATCTAGCAAAGGGGGCTTAGAAGTTGATGTCCCTTCTCGATTGAACACCATTCTAGAAATCTCTTTTAATCAAACACAACAAATTAGTGTAACCCGCTCTGATACCAATTGAGGGTTTAGGGTTCGAGATCTCTAGATTGGTCCACTCAATAAATCAACCCACTGGTGTGCAAAAAATAATAATCTATGCAGCGGAAATAAAATCACAAGCACACACCATAAGGACACCAAATTTAAGGTGGAAAACCACTGATCCGTACTGGATCTAATCAAACACTATGAATCTCGCAATTACAAGAAACTCAGATTTCTTCCCAAGAAATCCCCTATCTAAAGCTAAAGTTACCTTGTGTCACATCACGTTTTAACGACATCACACCGTTGATTGCAATAGATCTGGCGCTTGACTCCTCAAATCTTCTACGCAAAAAGATGATCTTCTATAAGGGATGCAGAAGAAACTTGGCTCTTTAGAGTACTTGGTAGCACAACTCTTCAAAAATCTCTAGAGAAAATTTCTCTCAATTAAATCACTAATTCATAACTTGAGAGATGATTTCTTGTCTCTTTGGACTGTGAGAAACACCCAATATATAGCCTAAAATTCGTGCTTAAGACTCCTAATTATAATCCTCTTAGAAAAGAAGTCCATCTTAAACTTTATCGCAGAGTCCGGATCAGACTGGGCTCCAGCGCGTACCCTCGCTATCCCCCACATGAATATCGTGGGATGCAATCATGCAAGTGGGTCTTCAAAACCAAACTACACTTTGATGTAACTCTTGAGTTTGATGTAACCAAAGACGGGGGGGGGGGGGGCTGGTAGGGGGGGGGGGCCCTACCAGCCCCCCTTTGGTTCCGCCACTGCCCATTATCTCAAGCTCGAGCCGCCTGCTTGTTTATAATCGAAATCAAGCTCGATAAAGTGAGGACAAGCCAAGCTAAAGATTGGCTCCTCAAGCTTGAGCTCCACTTAGCTCGGCTGGTTTACACCCTTAATTGCTACCAATTAAAGGGTCTCAGCTTTTATCAAAAAATAATAAAAAAACAAAAAATAATAATAATAAAGGGTCGCAACTCGCAATCTTTCAGTTTACCCAAAGAAAGACGTCATGCAGGAATGCTCAACTCTTGTTTGGAATAAACTATCAAAACAAGAATTCTGCCATGTCACTGATCTTCCTGATAAATAAGAGGCTTTGTTGACCATTCACAAAAAGCTAGCCCTATTGCTCATCTTTAGTCAATCTGGCATTAAAAAAGATGCTGACTCATGGCCATCCTCTTAAAATCTAGAGGAATTTACCTGGTAGAGCCCTGTAGGATCCTATACCACTTCGATATTGACCATTCGCTAAACGACAAAAAAATAAAAATAAAAACGGACATATAGAGTCTTATCCGTGTCCATGGTAAATACAACACCTCTGAAGTGGTATATATAGGATCCTACAGGGCTCTACGTAAATTCATCTAAAATCTAAGAGCTAACAAGGTCCAGTAGAGCTATTTTTTCTCCGTAACCACCGTACGTCTATCGAATAAGGCACTCAAAGAGGATTTGAAGCGCAGACATCAGCTCATCACTGAGCGTTCCAACCACTAAGAAACATTCCTAGCCCTTGATAGAAAGGTCTCTGTCAATCAAAAAGAATCTGTTTGAATAGGGCAAAATCTTACTGGGCATATACAATGAAAAATATGTCCTAAATGGGTCAATTGAAAAAGCTCCATTCAAACATATCCTAATTGAACCAGCTCTACTTCAAACAGATTAGGCTTGCCAATCAGGCCTTAAGTCTTCACTGAGTTAAGTTTTAAGTTTCTAACTGAGTCAACTGAAACTGGTTTAGTCAATTTGCCCGAGTCCGGCCCCATTTTTTCGGCTTCTAAGACAAAGCAGCTTAGCATCTAATGTTACTTGTTTGAGCTTGATGTGTAGCAATCACGGCTAGGAATCTCAACCCTTACTGAGGTAAATGCTAACCTCAGTGGCTTAATTATAGAAGCAAAGTCAGTAAATATTATGTAATATGATGTGGAAAGAAGTAGCTAAGATGACAATTTCAAATTCTGACCTTCGTTAGCCCATCATCATCTAGAGATCATTTGTGCAAAAATTACTCGGTCCACTTGACAACTCTCTTTACTTGACAGTTAAAAACTACTGTAAGTCATACATGCCTTATTAAACGGGCGGGTCTTGCTCAAACCCCAGGAATTTCAAGACCCGGTCAAACCCGGGTGGGTCTTGAGGGGGCGGGCGAGTTTTTTGGAAAATTTAGAATTAAAATGTGGAGTGGGGAGTAGAAACTGGTTTTGAAAATTTGTATCTTTAACCACTAGACCTTATCAATATATCGATATATTTGTCAACATTTAATGTATATAAACCTATCCAACATTAAATTTAAATAAGAAAAAATAAATGCAAATTAGGAAATCGAACTTGGCAATTAGAGTGAAAAAACATTAACTAAAGATTTGACCTACATCAATTTCGTTAATGTTTATCACCTAAATCTATTTATATTTTATTTTATATATAAAATAACTTTTTTTTAAAAAAAAAAAAGGAAGGTAGACGGTCGGAACGGCGACCCGGGACCAGACCAAAAAAAGGGTCAATACCAGGGTCGGATCTCACAACATTAATCTGAAGCTGTTCACTCCCTCTCTGTTCCAGTTGAAAGCATAGATGCCTTCACACAACTTTTCCTTTCTTTCTTCTCAGCATTGAATATTCATGCCAGCATTGTCGATCTCCCATGCACAAAAGTCATCACGATTTATGATGCACTTAATGTGCATGTCCCACACTCACAATAAAAGTCATCTTTTCTTCAACACCCAACAAATCATGTCGGCTCACGGGTTCCACCACACTTTTTTTTCTTTCTTACATTCAATGAATGCTGGCCCAGTTTGCATATTTTTCTTATCTCCTTTAACAGGCTCCTCCTGAACTCTCACTCTCTTTGAGTTGAGTTATAATCCGAACTGCAGTGTTTGCGAGACCCGACCCAGCCCGAACGGTCGGACCGGGACCCAAAGCCTTAAACGGACGGGTCTTGCTCAAACCCTAGGAATTTCAAGACCCGGTCAAACTCGGGTGGGTCTTGAGGGCGGGCGGGTCTTTTGAAAAATTTAGAATTAAAATGTGGAGTGAGGAGTAGAACCTGGATTTGAAAATTTGTATCTTTAACCACTAGAGCATATCAATATATTGATATATTTGTCGACATTTAATGTATATAATCCTATCCAACATTAAATTTAAATAAGAAAAAATAAATTCAACTTGGGAAATCGAACTTGGCATTTAGAGTGAAAAAACATTAACTAACGTACGATTTGATCTACATCAATTTCGTTAATATTTATCACCTAAATCTATTTATATTTTTTTTATTTATAAAATAACGTTTAAAAAAAAAAGGTAGGTAGATGGTCGGACCGCCGACCCGGGACCAGACCAGAAGAAAGGTGGATACCAAGGTCGGATCTCACAACATAAATCTAAAGCCGTTCTCTCCCTCTCTGTTCCCGTTGAAAGCATAGATGCCATTCACACAACTTTTTCCTTCTTTCTTCTCTGTATTGAATATTCATGCCAGCATTGTACACCTCCCATGCACAAAATTCATCACTATTTATCATGCACTAAATGTGCATGTCCCACATTCACAGCACATGCACTCACACTAAAAGTCATCAGATGCAGCACATGCACAGATGCACTCACATGCAGCACATGCACTCACATGCAGCAGTCATCACATGCAGCACATGCACAGATGCACTCACATGCAGCACATGCACTCACACTAAAATTTATCACATGCAGCACATGCACTCACATGCAGCACATGCACTCACACTAAAATTTATCACATGCAGCGAGACATCAACTTCCACCGACACCTTTTTTCTTGAGCACCCTGACCCAATGTTAGCTCACGGGTTCCTCCACACCTCTTTTAATATTTTTCTTCTCTACTTTAATATGCTGCCGGCCATCTAATAAGGGTGGAACCCAACAGTTCCCCTGTCAAGATTACTTACTCCTTATTAGTATATATATTTGTCCATACACAATGAACTGGAGCAGCAAGTGTTTGTAGCGAGACACAAGATATGGCGTCCAATGTCTTTGGCAACCCCATCACCGACGCAACTTTAAAGGGAATGCCGGAGTATGCAGGCAAGACGATAACACGCACAGAGAGGGCGAAAGTGGCTCTCAATATGAAAAATGCAGGGAATAAGGACATTAATGCCCGGACATTTGTGGAGAATCTTAAGAAGCAATGGGGTGATGGGGTCTCTACACTTTGCCTGGTTTACAATGCTACTGGGGACACTGTAAAATTTGCTACCAATCATGATTGGTTTGGGCACATTGGACCTTCTCCTTTCCCAGTAGAAATTCAAAACGGCCAGTGGGGTGGGTATCTGCACGTGAAAGTCTCTGGAGAGGCTACTGGATCGTCTGCGGCTGTTGTTTATCGCGGCATGAATGAGGCTGGAGTTGAATGTGACTGGATGCTCTCCTGGTCCAACCCATGGAACAGAGCTTCTTGGGACAACACGGTAATTAATTAACTACTCTTCCTACTTTCAATTCCTAGTGTCTGGAATTGCATATATGTGTTGTTTTCCTTCATCTTCATAATATAAAATTCATGCAACAACCATTTTCTCTTCTTCATGCAGGCCTATACTGAGATCCGTGAAGTTCACCATTATGAGACTGTCAGTTGGGGCTATGTCTCAGATTTATTGTACAAGTCTGGTATCACGCACAGTGACAAATGGAACCGATGCAAATCAGATGTTTCAACTGGTACGGGCACAACCGTCGTATTTGAGGCAATAATGTCGCTAGAAGGTGCTTGACTCACTGCAATTGCATTTGAGCAAATTATGGGCAATAAATCTTTTTTACGTACTCCTATCAGAGGGTCCAAATTGGAAGATTTGAGTTGGCTTTGTTTGGGTTATATATTACGGAGTTACGTACTCCTATGTCTTGGTTTTCTTGTTGATTTTGATTGTAATCTGTTTGCTTTTGGCTTGTTGTAATGTTTATTAACGATGGTTAATCAATTTGGGAACTTATTATTGTGCTTGACTAAAAGAAATCGGATTTGAAAAACCTGCGTTGTACATGGTCGGTAAAATGCTCCACTCAAGGTTCAAATTAAATTATGGTGTTTTGGGTTCTCATAAGTTGGATTCGTGGAACCTATCCTAGTTATGAAGAGGAGTCCAGATCTTTTGGTCCAAAATTTGTGTCCCACTCCCTGGCACACCCATAAAAAAGTGACATGGCAAGTTGGTCCCTTTTTTTTTTTAACTCTGTTAGCCTTCTGTTAAGTCCATTAAAAATTAATTTTTTTAAGCTATAATAGAAAACTTGTGAGGGCCAAACTCCTGCCAAAACAGTGAGAGAGATCTTCTCCATTCCAGCCTCTGCGCGGCTGTTTTGTTTAAGCACTGGATGAGAGTTGAAAAGGGAATGGGATAGAATGAAGCTAGCTGTAATTTCTGTGTGTTAGTTTTATGCACTCAATCCAGTAGATGATATAATAAATTGATTAATTAATTTATTTATTCATATATTCTTGCTTACTTTTCATGAAATGAATGGTGATTTATTATATACTTGCACATAACCAATAAGAATGACATGATGGTTCATGAGATGAATCGGAGTCCACAAGTATATTAGATGTAACACATGCGTATAGATGAGATCCACATACGGGAGACATGTGTGGCAAATCTTATACTTAAATATCTTCACAACAAGTGATGAGTCTGGATATCTCATACTGACAAGGTTGCAGCACTTTGATCACTATGAAATAGTGTAATTTGTCTCGATCATCAGAATGGAAGATTCTGGATCATAGTGCTGGTACATTGGTTGTATTGAAGGACCATGAGAAACACCTTATAAACACTGTCTTTACTTTAAGGTTTGCTCTCATAATTCCCTATCTATAAGCTCTCAATCCTGAGACATTAATGAACTTAAGTTTTTATCTATTCATTTGCTTTGAGTCACCAATGAGTGAGGCCCACTATAGGTCAACACCTCGGTGATCGATTTGGGTACGTGGTAATAGAGCTGTGGGAACATTCAATGGTCAAGATGGAATCTATCTCTAATATCCCCTTGTGCCAATTAATGGATTTATCATTAGTAAATGCGCACCCATTCCGATTAAGAGTTAATTGAAAAGGTATCTATGATCATTATAATTAATTGGGGCTCAAGGATAATAAGATATGGATCTAGTTTGGAAGACAGGTCTAATTGATCCATGGATATTGATAGAGGGGCCTACTTGTGGTAATGTGGAAGTTTTGGGTCTTCTATGTAATATTCCTAAGACTGGAGTTCAATTGCATTTATATAGTGGAGTTATTTACAATTAACTGTGGGCCCGGATTACACATGAGATGTGGGGTCGCGAGTCCCAGTTGGAGCCAGCTTTCTAAGGAATCTCTACTGGTCCCCACGCTAGCCCAATTATTAGAAAGATACTAATTCTAGTTGAACTCTAAAAAAAAAGTTACAATTTCTATTTGAAGTGGGACATCTAATAGTAGTAATAGTGAACTTGCTAATTTTAGTAGAAGTAAGACTTCTATTAGAAATGAATTAGAAAGTTACTAATCATATTTGAAGTGAGACTTCTAATTATGATATGGTAAGTTACTAATTAATTAATGGAAGTAATACTTCTATTTTAATTAAGAAGTGATAGTTACTAATTATTTGGAAGTAAGACTTCTAATGGAAATTAGTAAGTGGGGCATGCAAAAGCTATTAATAGATGAGAACTATAGGGTGGGACGTCCATGCATAATTCCACATTGGGATTCACGCCCAAGAGGGTTCTGCTTCTAGTGTTGGACGTCCACTTCCCTTGTGTGCAAGAGTTGCAACATGGTTTTCTTCATTTCCCTCTTCTAGTTCTCTTTCTAGTTTCCTCTTTTGAGTTCCTAGTAGTTTTCTCTTGGAGATCCCACCATCTTCTTGAAACAAAGAGAATCTGATACGGGTCATAACGTGGAAGATCAAGAGGTCTTGAAGATTGCTAATTGATTAGTGAAAGTGTTTCATCATCAAAGAAAGACGCAACTTTTTCATTAGAGCACAACCAAGCTCCAAATGTATGATCTACTTCATTGCATGTTATAGATTTATTTGATGCTTGTATATTGTTGTTTCTATCTTGTTGATAGAGTTATTTACTGATCATGATGGGTGAGATTGAGGGTACGCATCCTGCATTGGGTTTTAGAGCCTTCTGGATAATTGATCCCTGCATCAAGTGGGTCAAAAGTTTTTGAAACATATCCTAGAGACCCACCTATTTCCAACACTGTGCGCAATAGCGGTTTACTGAAACTTAGCAGCAGAGAAAGAAACGTGGGATCGAAGGGGATTGAGAGCGAGTTCATAAATTTGCATTCTACACATGCATATATGCCTAGCTTGTTGTAGAAAACATTAATTACCTGTAACTTTTCTGCATCTTCCAGGTTCTCGAACAGCCCATCCAATTCAAGCTTCACCTGGTACCTGCGCTTCAATCATGCACCCATTTGAGTGTACTACAATAAGCTGCGTTTCAAATTAAGTGATTGATATCTAACATATGTATATATATACGTACCTTTGCATTAGTTCCTCAAACCTCACACCTCTCTCCTTGAGCCATTTTGAGAAGCTGCGTGATGCGATACTTTGATGGTTCCTGGTGAACTCCAGCATAGCGTTCCTGTATTGGACTGCTTCTTTGGCCATGCGCCTAACGTTGGTCAAATTCGTAGGACCCAACTCTTCCAGTGCATTGCTAATCTCAGTGGCATGCTTACCCATTTTATCTACATAGTTCATTCGCAGTGTGTAGTTCTGCACGGTCTGGAGTGCCATGTTGGCAGCGTATATGATGTAAGAAAAGAAGTCATGAGCAATAGGAGCGCGAGTCTCGTCGTCCTTAAACTTGCCCTCTAATTCACCACCAGCGTCCAAAATGCCCACTATGGTGTCGAAGGCAGCTTTACTATCTCGTTGGCATTTCGCAAGTTCGAGTTCGGACGTGAATATGAGTTTTTTTTTTTTTAGCTTGTACTTCTTGGAGGTAAATTATCCTTGCAAGCTGCAACAGCTGCTCATCATTGAGAATAACAAGTTGATCAGCCATTTGAGTGAGACAGAGCCACAAAACAAAATATATGTTTACTGCGTAGGGATGGATGGGCATTTAAAGATTGCAAAACCTCCCACACTCTCACACTAAAAGTCATCACATGCAGCGAGACATCAAGTTCAGCCGACACCTTTTTTCTTCAACACCCAACACATCATGTTAAGCTCACGGGTTCCACCTTACCTTTTTTTCTTTCTTGCATTCTGTCCCACTTTTGCATATTTTTCTTCTCTCCTTTAACATGCTCCTCCGGAACTCTCACTCTCTTTGAGTTGAGTTAAGTTGAGTTACTGCAGTGTTGCGAGACCCGACCGGGCCCGAACGGTCAGACCGGGACCCAGAGCCTTAAACGGGCGGGTCTTGCTCAAACCCCGGGAATTTCAAGACCCGGTCAAACCCGGGTGGGTCTTGAGGGCAGGCGGGTCTTTTGAAAAATTTAGAATTATAATGTGGAGTGGGGAGTAGAATCTGGATTTGAAAATTTGTATCTTTAACCACTAGACCATATCAATATATCGATATATTTGTCAACATTTAATGTATATAATCCTATCCAACATTAAGTTTAAATAAGAAAAAATAAATGCAACTTGGGAAATCGAACTTGGCATTTAGAGTGAAAAAACATTAACTAACGATTTGATCTACATCAATTTCGTTAATATTTATCACCTAAATCTATTTATAATTTATTTCATATATAAAATAACTTTTTTTTAAAAAAAAAAGGAAGGTAGACTGTCAGACCGGCGACCCGGGACCAGACCAAAAAAAGGGTCGATACTAGGGTCGGATCTCACAACATTAATCTGAAGCCGTTCTCTCCCTCTCTGTTCGAGTTGAAAGCATAGATGCCTTCACACAACTTTTCCTTTCTTTCTTCTCTGCATTGAATATTCATGCCAGGTCGATCTCCCATGCACAAAAGTCATCACGATTTATCATGCACTTAATGTGCATGTCCCACACTCATAATAAAAGTCATCTTTTCTTCAACACCCACCCAACAAATCATGTCAGCTCACGAGTTCCACCACACCTATTTTTCTTTCTTACATTCAATGAATGCTGGCCCGCTTTGCATATTTTTCTCTCTCCTTTAACATGCTCCTCCTGAACTCTCACACTCTTTGAGTTGAGTTATAATCTGAACTGCAGTGTTGCGAGACCCGACCCGGCGAACGGTCGGACCGAGACCCAGAGCCTTAAACGGGCGGGTCTTGCTCAAACCCTGGGAATTTCAAGACCCGGTCAAACCCGAGTGGGTCTTGAGGGTGGGCGGGTCTTTTGAAAAATTAAGAATTAAAATGTGGAGTGGGGAGTAGAATCTATATTTGAAAATTTGTATCTTTAATCACTAGACCATATTTATATATCGATATATTTGTCAACATTTAATGTATATAATCCTATCCAACATTAAATTTAAATAAGAAAAAATAAATGCAACTTGGGAAAAAAGGTAGGTAGATGGTTGGACCGCCGACCCGAGACCAGACCAAAAGAAGGGTCGATACCACAACATTAATATGAACCGTTCTCTCCCTCTCTGTTCTAGTTGAAAGCATAGATGTCATTCACACAACTTTTTATTTCTTTCTTCTCTGCATTGAATATTCATGCCAACATTGTTCATCTCCCATGCACAAAAGTAATCACGATTTATCATGCACTAAATGTGCATGTCCCACACTCACACTAAAAGTCATCACATGCAGCGAGACATCAACTTCAGCCGACACCTTTTTTCTTCAGCACCCTGACCCAACACATCATGTGGTGACCCAACACATCATGTTAGCTCACGTTCCTCGCCACCTCTTTTAATTTTTGGATTCATGCATACTTTTCTTCTCTCCTTTAATATGCTGCCGGCCATCTAATATGGGTGGACCAAATTAAAACAGTTCCCATATCGAGATTACTTACTCCTTATTAGTATATATATTTGTCCATACACAATGAACTGGAGCAGCAAGTGTTTGTAGCGACACATATGGCGTCCAATGTGTTTGGCAACCCCATCACCGACTCAACTTTAGAGGGAATGCCGGGGTATGCTGGCAAGACGATAAACACGCACAGACAGGGCATTAATGTCCTTATTCCCTGCGTTTTTCATATTGAGAGTAAAAACGCAGCGAATAAGGACATTAATGCCCTGACTTTTGTGGAGAATCTTAAGAAGCAATGGGTGATGGGGTCTCTACACCTTTGCCTGGTTTACAATGCTACTGGGGACACTGTAAAATACAAAATAAACCAAATGGTAAATAAATAAAATTACAAAAACAAAGTCCTAAACCTAACATGGATAAGAGAATTAATAGATTGTAAGTACATACATTTAATCTTATCAAAAAAGTGTTCATATACTCGTATTATACGAATTTAACTGCAAATACATTTAAATGCCCATTTTAGTATTCGTATGTTGATTTTGGACGGTTTTACCCTTCTCTGTATCGAACCACATCGTCTTTTATATCAAACCCTATATCCATCGAAGTGTTTTGTTCTCCTTTCTTTCAAAAACATCTTCCTCTCCCGCCATTTTCTCTCCTACCCCACTACCTGCTCACGTTGCCGCTCCAGCTCTCTCGTTCCCTCTCCCTCTCCGCTCGTTGCTCTCTCTTTCCCTCTCCTTGCATTACCCTCTCCCTCTCCGAACCGTCTTCGTCTTCTGACGTCTCTCTCTCTCTCCCCACCGATAAATGACAGTGAAATCCCACCCAATAACAAAGACGCAGCTGCAAACACGAAAAGATCCCAAATACAAAGAGAGAGCAGAAGAGACTTATACAGAGAAGTTTTGCCTAAAGGTGCAATTTTTCTGCTCCCCCAATTTCCACACGAAATTGGAGAAGAAAGAGGTAAAGATCCTCCATTGATTTGCCGCGTACTATTCTTTCCAAGGAAGATCTCATCTTTCTCGGTGGATTTCAAGAGATTTGCCTTGTTACATTTCGATCTGAGCATTTCATTGGGTTCTCGTTTGGATTTTGATACTTTGGAGTAGATTTCTAGGTCGGCGTTTTGGTTTTTACCTTGATTACAGTAGTTGATAGGATTTTAGATTAATTCCTTGTAGTCTTGTAAGTAGGATTTTGGCCGGAACTACATAAATTTCACATCTTTTTGGTGGAATCTCATTTGAGCGACCCTGGGGAGAAGGTTTTATCGGATTCGGGAATGCTCTTGGGGTTTCCATTTCTATAGTGGTTGATTTGGTGGCTAGTGCAGCTAATTTTGCATGGGGATTGATTTAGAGTTGAACTAGATCTATTTGTGGCAAGTTTCCATTGTTAGAGAAAGATTTTCTAGGATCTGATCTGGGCTGCAGGGTTCTATTCAAAAAAATTCTTTCTTTCTTTCTTATTTTTCCTGGGGAAGTTGCAAAATTGAATTGGATGTGGGTTTGATTTATTTGTACACGAAAAAGATCTATAAGAGCTTTAGTGGAATAAGCATTGATTCGGATAGTCATTTGCTAGATCTGGACTTTGGGTGTGGCATTTTGTTTCATACTGAATTAAGGGTGTTGTGATTGTGAATGAGATGATATTCTAGGGAAGAAGGGAGATGAAAGGGGAACCTGTGGTTGTGGAGGGACAATGACTGGAGGGTCATTGGGTCTACGTACAGGGAGTTATGGATCACTGCAACAACACCTACAGAACAGTGTTCTATTGCCGATTCAGACGACGCCCACGCCCCCTAACATTGGGCGCATGCAAGCCTTCGAAGATGCTCTTGTCAGGTCCAAGAGAGAAGGGGAGGTTCCTATATTGGTTATGCAAGGTGGCCATCCGAAGGAGGGTCGTGATGCCTTCACTGGTGTTAGTTTCTAGTGCAGTATTTATAACTCTTATGTCTGCTATTAGTAAAGGTTCGTTATTCTAATTCCTTTCAGTCTTTACTTATTCTTGTTTCCTTTTCTCTTTCTCTTGTAACTATTGAATACCACATTATAGGAAATTGTACAAAACTTTGCCATGCATTCACTCATTCATTGATGAGAAACGCAAGTCTTACTGCATTTTTCTGAATTCCATAAGTTATAAGGTGTGGTGGGTATGAATTTGTTTTGTTTGCTTTATTGATCAACTGCTGTTGTTAGTATTTCAGGGTTGTAATTTGTCAGTCTAATTTAATTTAATTGAGAAATAATGTGGTTTTCCTGACTGCGGATTCAGATGAAGATGCACTAGAAGTCTCTGATGCACACTCCCTGACTCCTCAGCATTTCAAAACTGTTGGGCCACCCATTGACATCATTGTTGCAAATTATCATATATGCATCTCCCTTGGTTTCCGGGAAACAAGATAATGAGAGGTATAATAACTCAGTCTCTTTAGCAGAGGCGGGGTCAGTAATTAGTCAAAATAAAACGCTGCCTCTTCCTCCTGTGGTCCATTCTGTCGCCCTTCCTCCAGTACATCCTTGTAAGAATTTTGCAATACCACCTCCTCCAGCTGATAGAAAAAGGACTTGCCCACGTCGTAAGTTTGAAGTCTCCAACACTCTTTATACTCATTCATTAAAATTGTTTTTCTGTTTCTTCTTTCTATGGCAGTGCTGAAGTTTCTTGTTTGTTTTCTCTTTCAGTTTGTCCAGTTTGATTGTTACCTTCCAGTTGAGCTGGCCATAGCCTTCATGCCAACTGTCCCTTCAGTTTCTCCTGTACTAAGAGTTTAACATATGTTTCAGAGGAGTCTCCAATTAGTCCACCGCCATTAGGAGGCTCTCCCTTTGGTGGATATCCATCTTTGAAGCAAAGAAATGATTCTTTTGATATAAAGGAGAATATGAATGTTCACTGTGGGTATGGTTTATATCTCCTTAATGCAGTTTATGTGAATGTATTTAAAGTGATGATGGTTTTTTACTGAAAAATTATATGTCTATTCTTTTCCAGTCTACAACTTTTTGCATACTACTATGGATGTGGAGGTTGCTTTTGGTATATACATTACTAATATTGTTTCATTACTGGAATATATTCTGGTATAAGCAGATTTGTTAGAGGAAATAGACCTGGTCATCAGACTGGCTTTGACATTGATGAGGCTGATCTTCTTGAAATGGAACATTGCTACGGGATAGTTGTTGCATCGGCTATATTTGGTATTGTTAACATAATAAATAATTCCTCTTGTATTTGTCATGTTTTGCGTTGTTGACTGTCATCTTTCTTTCTCATTGATGTGTTGCTGGCCAGGAAACTATGATCTAATACAGCAGCCAAAAAATATTAGCGAGGCTGCAAAGAAAAATGTTTGCTTTTATATGTTCGTGGATGGAGACACAGAAACATATTTAAAAAATTCTAGTATGCTAGATGGCACGAACAGGGTGGGTCTATGGAGAGTAGTGGTTGTTCACAATCTTCCTTATGCTGATGCCAGACGTAATGGAAAGGTGAGTCCCTTCTTTACCTGGCGGATATTTTGGCTAAAGAGGGAGTTGCTTGTCCTTCATTAGTTTTTTTGTCTCTTGATGTAGGGTTTTCTTTGCTCTTGTTTTGTTGGCTTGGTTTTTCTGGTTGCTTTTTTGGGTTCTTCGGGGCCTTATTGTTTATCACTCTTGTACTGTTTGTGCCATAATAAAATTTGGTACCATTAAAAGAAAAGGTATAGTGCACTGTGAAATATTAAAAGTTTTTTTCCCTGAAAAAATAGCTTAGTTATTGCATTATTTGGTGCTCCATGAAGCATATGCACGCTTCACTAGTGTTGGCCAATGTATACTTGGATTCAACTGGTGCAGACCTCTTTTGCTAAAGGTAGAGTTCAAGGGGTACAACTACTGGTAAAGGTTATTGTTATTATTAGCACTAGTGTTGTTGGAATTATTTTAATCATCTAAATTGGCAAGCTGAAGACTGCATCTATTAACTTTATCTGTTGATTTAGGCGCTCAGGAATATGATACCCATACCATGCATTCTTTTTCACGATCATGTCTGTCCTTTGCACCTAGAACATGGATTTAGATAGGGTTCAGTGGAAAAGAAAAACTATAAAGTTGACTCTAGAAAGATGGCTTAAGACTTCAATGATGATGATATCCTCTTAGCCAAGTCATCATTCTAATTTCAAAGCTTTGCTTTGATCATTGTTCTTTCTTCATTGCATAATTCTGATTTGGTGTCGTCAGATGCTACCAACTTCTTTAGATATCTGTATGGTAACTTGTAATTACTTTTGTTAAAATCTTCATCTAAATACCCACCTATTTTAAAGACTATAATAATGTTTGTTCAAATGTTAGTGGGTCGTGTCCTATTTTAACATATTAGAATACGTGTCCTATTCTTTAAAGATGAACCATTAGTAAATGTTGTTGCTCATAATTCAGTTTCTATATTTCATTTCAATAGCACAGTTGCATAATATACACACATATTCTAATATATTATCTATTTACTTCTAGTTCATCCTCTAAAGTATGTTAAAATGGCATCTTGAGGCGGGTACCTTAGTAAGTTCTGGTCTTATGTTTCTTTGGCAGGTCCCTAAGCTTTTATTGTACAGAATTTTTTCCAATGCCCGGTTCTCTATATGGATTGATGGAAAGCTTGAACTTGTAGTGGATCCATATCAAATTCTAGAAAGATACATTTTGCAAAAGATCTTTTTTTTTCCCTACAAACCTTGTATGAATTTCATGTATTTGGTATACCTAACTTATCATAGTCTACCTTTAGGCTATTTTTTTTCTCTTTATGGGCGCTGCTGGTTGGATTGTATGAACCTATTAGGAAAATTCATTTCTGAGCCAAATCCGTGAGCCTTTCACATTATTTATGCACCCCATTATAAAGTCATTGTCATTTTGTTGTTGGAGACAAAAGATGGGCGAAGAACCAATAAATAATTGTAACGATATCGTTATCAGAAAATTTTGAAAACTAGATTTTGAGTGAAATCGTGAGTCTTTCTTATTGTTTATGCATCTCAATATAAAGTCACCATTATTTTATTGTTGGACACAAAAAATGGATGAAGAAACTATAAATGATGGTAACGATATCGTTATCAAAAAAACAATGTCGGGCACAAAATTCAGGTTCGCATGAGTAGGAATTCACGTTCTTAAATATTTTCCCCCCTAAAAACCATCTATAGATCATCCCATCTGCAATTATAAAATGTTTTTTCTTATGTTTGATGCCATTCTTAACCTTATGGGATCTATGAATTAATTGGGTTCATCGTTAATGCTGCACTGTTAAAATGTTTTTATGTTTATTGCACCCATCATGTCTTTGTAATTTTGTAATGTAATGCTCCACCTTTTTTTACTAATCTGAAAGCCTAAAATTATGTGTGGGGTACTTGATTGATTGGTGCTAACAGATGAAAATGACAAGTACCATTGACCCTTTGCCTTTCTTTTTCGCATTAAACACAATTTACTATTATTTCATTTTCAATTCCTATCTATCATGTTTGACCTATTTTTTTCAATTCCTACGATTACTCTATGTGGACTATCTTTGATACATTTTTTTTGTTATTTAAAGTCTCTCACGCATCCATTATTTTTTCTTACCACAGCTACTGCTATCTAATCCTGGACTAGTGGTGATCCATAAGCTGCATGCATCAAAGTTTGCAGACTTTGAGAGGCCATGACAAGATCTTTCTTATGATTGGAGACGTTATCATGACATTGGTCGATAAAGAGTTAGGTGGAAGAAGTACGAAGAATATCAAAATCAAGACAACTCCTTTAAAAGAAGAATACAGCACGTGATGGGAGATGGTGGAAACCAGAGCATTGGAGCCAATGTCAATGCCTTTCGATTTGTAAGGGTTTGGTTTATAATTCTTGTGCAGGCGTTGTGTACATATAAGAATTCCTATAGATATGAGCTGCGCAATATTTTGTGTAAAATTGAGTTGGCTACACTCATATTTTGAGTGTCTGAATGTAATTTGTATGAATTTTATTCTATCAATATATAATGATGTATGTCGAGCTATTGTATAATTTATTTATCAAACGTGCAAGATGTGTTGGAATATTTGCAATTTGGTATTCAGGTTCGGAGAAAGGGAGCACTTACACAATTCTACGTCCATACTTTATTCCCATATCAAAATATTCAACACATTTCTAGAATGGCTTGAAATGAAAAAAAAAAAAGGTGATGGCTCTCTTTATTATATTACTTGATTTTTGGGTTTCTTGTTAAGGGTTGAAGAGTGAAGTGTTAAGTGATATATATATATATGGAAGTAGCTATCAATTTTTCCATATCCTGTGTTAAATAGTTTCTTATTCTCTCCCCCATGAAGTAAAAAGGTGATGGCTCTCTTTACTATATTACTTGATTTTTGGGTTTCTTTTTAAGGGTTGAAGAGTGAAGTGTTCAGTGATATATATATGGAAGTAGCCATCAATTTTTTCATATCCTGTGTTAACTAGTTTCTTATTCTCTTCCCCATCACTACAACAAGTTGCACTTTTAGCGACATTTTTTAGCGACGTTTCCATAAATTCGTCGGTAAAAGTTAGATTTTCCCGACGTTTTTAATTTCGTCGGAACAAATTCAACTTTCGCCGTCGTTTTTTAATTTCGTCGGCAAAATTCAACTTTCACCGACGTTTTTCATAAATTCGTCGGTAAAAGTTACATTTTACCGACGTTTTTGAAAACGTCGGCGAAGTTAACTATCAAATTCACTATTTTTTAAAAAAACATATATTTTTTATGACGAAATAAAACGTCGGTAAAAATATTTTAATTTTATTTTATATATTTTACCGACGGAAAACACCATCGACAAAATATTTTTTTCAATTTTTATATATTTTTTGTTTTGTTTTAGGAAATGGTTTTTCATATTTTTTATTTTATTTATTTTACCGACGAGAAAAAACTTCGACAAAACATATTTCCAAATTTTATTTCTTTTTCTTTTTATATTACCGACGAAATAAAACGTCGGTAAATGTTTTTGGGTATTTTTATTTTATTTATTTTACCGACGAAAAAAACTATTGGCAAAATATTTTTCATTTTTTTTTATTTTACCGACGAAAAAGAACGTCGGTAAAAAAATATGCAGATGTGATGGCATTTGGTATTTTTATTTTATGCATGAAGTGTTCTGATACAATGGACTATTGGTTCGAATGCACGTAAGAGGAAGTGCAAAATGATTGTTGTTATTTTGACTGGATCTTAATATGAAGATGAATCTCATCTATTTTGGAATCATGCCTAAGTTTTGATTCTATCATTTATTTTAGCTACGCCGGCTGTCCACCCTGACGACCGAGTAACCGGCCCGTCAATAAAACCCCAAACTACAGATAGCCATGATATGCAAATAGTAACAAAGTGGTGTGTTGACACAAGGGAAACAAGACAAGTAAGTGTGGCTAGCTCAATGTACAAGACACGATCATAGGAATTATCTCATTCAAGACAATACATGACAAGTAAACCACGTGATAATCCCTTTCATTGCTAGCCAGTCATGTCTATTAATACATGACACAGGTTCCTACGGTACATTTTAAGTCAGGTACAAGTCTTAAATCCTACAAGGATTTATGTTTCAAAGTTAGTTAAGTATTTTATGCCAAGAGAGTACAAGGAATATAAACAACGGATACAAGTCACAAATCAAGGAGATATTACAATTCAATCATAGGCAAGTGGTGTCATCCTTGTACTCCACAAGTCCTAACAGAGTACGTGTAGAAATTGAATCAATGATGCTCTTAGGGAAATCCCTTGGTAGGGCTGCACAGAACCGGACCGCAGACCGGACCGGACCACAAAACCGGACCGGACCGGACCGGATTTGCGATCTTGGTGGTTCAAATCCGGTCCGGTCCGGTCTGGGCCTTTTGTGGTCCGGTCCGGACCGGACCGGACCCCATTTATTAAAATAATTTTTTTTTCATAATCTTTGAGCCCATGAGGCATGAGCCTAGCACCCATTTGTAAAACACATCATTCATTCATTTGACATTTGCCTACTTTTTAGATGTGAGGTGAAAATGAAAAAAAAATGAAAAAAAAAATGAAAAGAAAAAAAAAAATGGAAACCGGTCCGGACCACTTTAAGTGGTCCAACTGGACCGGTTTGGACCGGACCAGACCGCTTATAAGTGGTCCGGTCCGGTCCTTCATTTTGGGCCGGACCAAAAATCCGGTCCGACCGGATTCCGGTCCGAAAACCGGACCAGAAATCCGGTCGATCACCCCTATCCCTTGGTGTACAATCATGTTAAACATCGGTCGATTCAGTCCCATACGCATTCGGTTACACCATGCGTAATACATGAATACCTAGACAAACCTATTGAAGCACACCAAGCCATGTACTTCGATTTCAATCCCCATTAATTGTCAAGTGAGTAAATGCATGGTTTCCAACATCTAAGACCCAAACCTAGGTTACTGGTCTCATTCCAATAAAATAAGAGCTGGATCAATAATCCAAGTATTTATATCACTTCCCGACCTTCGATCGTGATGAAATAGAACCATTGGATTCTATGTCTCAAGGGCTTTCCGACGGTATATAGAACTCCAAATTCCGACGAACAGGTCAAAAGTTTTGCCCATTCAAAGTGGACGTTGCTAGTGTTGGCCGAGGTCAAGTGTTGGCCGAGATCAAGTGTTGGCCGAGATCAAGTTGGCTTCAGGCCATTTTCTGAAATTCTTCTATTCCAGGTTGTTTCCTCACTTCTGAGCCTTTCCAAAGACTACAACCTACACAAAACTGAGCCTCATGCTCTCCCAACAATCCATTCCATCCATTGAATCAAATTAAAATAAATGATTACCAATTTAGAACTAACCAACCCAAATCCCAAAATCAATATCTAGCATGTTAATTCTCATTTCAATACAGGCTTAGAATTAAGGTAACCTAACATGAGAACATCATCAATCAATAGAAATAATACAAACATATAAATTATAAATTGCATATCTACTTGCCTCAACCAAGAAGATGATTGAAAATGGGTAAAACTCGAGGAGAAGCTCTCTACCATGAAACCACGAATCTAATCCTATAAAACGTAATCTAGAATGCAAAGGAGGAGAAAGAAAGGAAAAAGATCAAGAAAATGCTACATCTAAACTGAAAGGAATATGATTGAAAATATGAAGTTATGAGAAATCTTACTAAATCGATACCGGAAGAAAGAGGAGATCGAGAGGATGAAGATTAGCAGTTCGGATTTTTGAGAATGATCTTCCAGGCTAGAGTTCTGGGTTTGAGAAAGGAAGAGGAAAAAATGGGAGCTGCTGTAACTTCTCTCGTTGCAGAGATTAATGAATGAGATTAGGGTTAATCCTCATTTAAAAAGAAGAAAGGGAAAAAAAGACTAAGTTGTCCTTAAGTGGGTCCGGTGAAAGAATGGACCACTTGAAGCGTTTTCGATCGTCGGGTCATAACGAGTCAAGAGACAAAAGTGATCAAAGAGATGAGACCTTTTTAACGAACCCAAAAATCGCAGCATTTGAAATTTTCCGAAAAAACACTCAATTTTCCCTAAATTACAAACTACCCGCTCTGCTAGGATCAAACGAACTCGGAATTGCACGAAACTTCGCATACACTATTCTAATACTAAAAGAAACTCGCTCAAGATCTAAACCCACTTAGATATCAAAAAAACACAATTAAATAAAATAATTACTAATTAAATGGGTCAACAGGCCTGTTATTGGGCCCAACTGACCCAGTTAGGTTCAGGACCTTACACCCACAGTCCCAATAAAAGAAATTTATAATCATGGTTCATTCAAATTAAACACTGATCATATAATCAAAACTGTCGAATAGACAAAATCAATAGTCGATAAAGAAAAAAATATTTCTCTTATTGCAAAAGAGACAATAAAAAAATTCGGCCAACAATATCGATATCTTCATATTGAATTAGTACAAGTAGCTATTAAACCTCTCACTCGAACTGGTTTAAACACTTCTTGTCTGTCCTATGTCTGAAACCAAAGACATGTGAAGTTCAAAGACTCACTCATAGGTCTCGTCGAAGATAGTCTTCACAATGGCCCTGCCTTTTTCAATTGCTTCCCTAATTTCTCAATAAGTCTCTCTGATCCTGGTGCTCATCAAGCATGCACACTTGGTATCCATACCAAAGGTTTCGACATGAAACCACAAACTGAAAATATAGCCATCATATATCGAGTTTATTTCAAAGCAATGAACTCAATCATGCCTGATATAGCCTATCATAATCAATTAAAAGGAATAACAACTTTATTCCTTACCGACTTCAAAAATAAAGTTACAATACCAAAGATGATTACTTGGGAACAAGTCAATCTCTCTGGAGAATGGGGTCTTCAAGATGCCCAACCATCAATTCCTCTAATTAATGATGACTTAGAAACTATTACTGAATATCCCAATGAAAGGGTTGCTATCCGTCTCAATCGTGATAGATCAACTATTTCTAGGCCAGTAACTAGGCATTCTACCTCATTAATTCCATCTCAAATAAACCCTACAGAAGTTGAACAACATAGACCTTCTTCTGTATCTCAATATGACTCTGTTCGCTCTAAGCTACCAGAAGTCATGATACCTCCCCATCTAATATTTGCTATCTTCAAACTGCAAATCACAATAATGAATCCCCTCATAATAAAAATTATGATCTCACTGAAGCATACAGTCCAACTGCTTCTGATTTCAGTCCTCATGTAGGAATGATATCAATCTCAAATTCCATTCCTGATGAAAATCCTGATGATAAGGAAAATAGTCAGGAAATACCTTTTCAAATTGATAATCAATTCTTAAAAGATAATATGAACAAACATCCACTTCGCTTTTCCTTCTTTAGAAATTTCAATAAAGAAGAACAAGCTCAATTGAAAATCCAATGGTTTGATCATATGAAATTAGTAAAAACTAATATCCCTTTCTTTGATTGGTTCCATCACAATGTTCCTAGAAAACTTACTTATCCGCCAAATAATATTACAACTCTACATCAACAAATCATGATGTTACATCATAGCTCAGGCATCTATCACCAATCAAATAGATCTCCCTATATTATACAACCCAAATAAGAATCATCGACAAAAGCCAAGCCTACCCAAGACTTTGTCGTATTAAATCCTTTACCACCACAACAACTAGCCCACCAGAAAGAATACACTAATTATTCTACATCCAGCCCTAACATAAATGTGATAAAAGAAAATCTAGAATTAATTCCTCCAATTGAAGAAGAACAAATTTTGATCAGTATTCTCCAAAGAGAAATAACTTATTCAAAAACAGAAATAAAAAACCTACAAAATCAATTAACTCAATATAAAGAATCCCCATCAAACAATGAAATTAGTTCCATAACTAATTATACCTTCCAAAAATGGTATACTCATATAACACTAAAAACAAAAAAACCTTGTCCAAAACTCTATTGCTTTGATTGATTCAGGTGCTGATATCAATTGTATCAGAGAAGGCCTAATCCCTTCTAAATTTTTCCTTCACACCAAAGCCTCCATAACTACAGCTAATGGCACCACTTGTACTATTAGATACAAACTGCCACAAGCACATGTATGTAAAAATCATAATTGTATTCCCACTTCCTTTGTCATTGTTAAAAATCTTCAACATTACATAATATTAGGAACCCATTCATATTACAAATTCAGCCTTTCAAAGTCACATCCATAGGTCTAGAAGCTAAGATAGACCATGAATCCATTCTTTTTAATTTTATCAGACCTCCTCAAATAGGAAAAGTTTTCACCCTCACAAATTTAATATCTTATCAAGCAGCTCATATAAATAGCTTAAAAAATGATATTAGACTCCTCAGTCTCCAAGACAAACTCAATAAGCCTTATTTTCAAACACAATTGCAGCATTTCCAAAATAAGCTATTCAATACTTGCTGTGCTGATATACCTTTGTAAGGTCTGTAACCTTACTGGGTCAGTTGGGCCCAATATCAGGCCTTGACTCGTCTAATTTGTTATTATTATCATTAAATGTATTTTAGATATTTAAGTGAGTTTAGATCATGAGCAAGTTTCTTTTAGCATTAGAATAGTATCTGCAAAGTTTCGTTTGATTCCGAGTTCGTTTGATCATAGCAGGGGAGGTAGTTGCAATTTAGGGAAAATTGAGTGTTTTTCCGAAATATTCCAAACGCCGTGATTTTGGATTCGTTGGAAAGGTCTCGTCGTGCTGATCATTTTTGCCTCTTGACTCGTCGCGATCCGACGATTAGAAACCCTTCAAGTGGTTCATTCTTCACCGGACCCACTAAATGGGCAATTAAGTCTTTTCCTCCCTATCTTCTTCTTAAACGAGATTAACCCTAATCTCTTATTCTTTCTCTGCAACGAAGATCAACCGCAGTCCCATTTCTTCTTCCTCTTCCTTATCAAGCCAGAACTCCGCCCTAGAAGATCCAACTTGAAGATCCAATCCGTTATTACTCATTCTATCGATCCCCTTTTTCTTCCGGTATCAATTTGGTAAGACTTCTCACAATCTCATATTTTCATTTTATCATTTCTTTGGTTAGATTAGGTTCGATCTTAATTCTTTTCCTTCCTATCTTCTTCTTGGCTTCCTAGTTTTTGTTTTATCGGGTTAGATCGTGGATTTCGGAGTAGAAAAGCTTCTCCTCAAATTTCACCCAATTCCAATCTTTTTCTTGGTTGAGGCAAGTAGATCTGCATTTCATTTATAAGCATGTATGTTTGTTTCTATTTGATTGGCAAAGTATCTTGTAGATTCCCTTAATTCCAAACATGTTTCATTTTGATTTTTGGGAAAAATATATGTTAGGTTAGATTTTTGGAAAATCGATAAATTGATGATAGTAGGTTGCTAGAATTGTTTATGGAATGGAATGGATAATATGAATTGTTGGGAGAGCAGGAAGCTCTATTTTATGCAGGTTTTAGTCTCTGGAAAGGCTTAGAAATGGAGGAGAATAATTGGGGATGAAACAGTTTCAGAAATGGCCCGAAACTATACAAATTCCGTGATTTCGATCAGCCAAAATTAGGTTTTCGGTCAGCCGAAACCCCATTTCGGTCAGAAAACCCGAAAGCATGTTTTACACTGATTTTGTACAGAATTATCATATTGGAATGCCCATAACTTTTAATTCGCCCGTTCGAATTCTACGTATAATATACCGTTGGGAAGCCCTTGAAACGTAGAATCCAATGATTTTAGTTTCATCACAATCAGAGGTCGGGAAGTGATATAAATACTTGGATTATTAATCCAGCTCATGTTTTATTGGAAATGAGACCTGTAACCTAGGATTTGGGACTTAGATGCTGAAAACCACTAACCTACTATCACATGACCATAAATGAGATTGAAATCGAATCACGTGGCTTGGTGTGAATTTGATGGGTTGTCTGGGTATTCGTTTATTACGAATGTTATAACCGAATACGTTTGAAACTGAATCGTTCGGTACTTCACATGATTGTACACCAAGGGATGTTTCCCTAATAGTATCGTCGATCCAAATTCTACACGTACTTTGTTAGGATTGTGGAATACATGGATGACACCACTTGCCTAGGATTGGATTATAACATCTCCTTGACTTTTGACTTGTATCCGTTGTTTATGTTCCTTGTACACTCTCTTGGCATAAAATACGTAATCAATTATGAAACATAAATTCTTATAGAATTTAGGACTTTGACCTGACTTATAGTGTACCTTAGGAACCTGTATCTTGTATTGATAAACATGACTGGCTAGCAATGAAAGGGGATTATCACGTGGTTTGTTTATCTTGTATTGTCTTGGATGAGATAATCCCTAAGATCTTGTCTTGTACATGAAACTAGCAAGATTTGCTTTTCTTGTTTGTCCTTGTGTCAGAACCACTTAATTATTGTTGCATATCATGGCCATCTGTAGTTTGGGATTTTAATGACGAACCGGTTACTCGGTTGTCAGGGTGGGCAGTCGGCGTAAGACGGCGTCCATGGCGTTGAATAGCTGGGAGCGGGCTAGGACCGTGCTGCTATTCTCAGGACCGGGAGCTAGGATCCTACTGGAGCCGGACTTTGGTATCAGTAGTCCGAAGTGGATTGTTACTGGTACCCCGGGAGGTGGCTTTGGACATCCTCAGAGTCTCCCTCTTGTTCTTGTTTTGTATTGCATGGATAGTGGTTATTGTTAGATGATTGCTAGGATTCCTGTTATTGTTTCTATGGATTTTATTCTCGCTTTATGCCTAGCTTCGCTTACCTTGTATTCAGATAATCATGTACTTGTCATTATTCTACATTTGATGCATGTTATGTTTATTATGCATTGTTTATCTATTGCTCAACATGTCGTTGACTCTGTTCCTTGGTGTGCAGACACATCAGGTAACTTCTATTATGAGGAGCAGGCCGGTGAGGAGATCCCAGAGGATCTCCAACCAGCAGAGGAGGCACGAGAGTGGAGTGCCGATGACATAGAGTAGCGTCATCACTTCCTGGCATGAGAGAGATACATTGGGATTTATTTAGATTTATTCTTTTATTATTTCTCTCGTTGGACCTTTATTACATTGACTCGTTTCTTTTATTGGCCTTGTTCATTGGGATGGCCAATGTAATAAATTAACTTAACTCTTCGTTTTTTTTTTTTTTGTTTACTATTCTTGCAAACTTTGAATTTAATGAGATTTATATTCACTGTTGATGTTCCATATGCTAGAGTTCTATGAACTCAATAATTATTGTATTACATGAGGCTTGAAATGTATTATCCTCACATCGGACTTACGATCCGTGGGCCCAAAGGATAAAAATTTTAATTAATCCTAAAAATTCACTCTCCAGATACGGTTATTCTTTAATCGGGTTCGGGGGACGTGACAACCTTCAGCATTTTGGCATAGAAAATCTCATCAAGTTTCTCTCCCATACAATAAAGACTTTAATGAACGATCAATTCCAACTAAAGCTAGACTAGCTCAAATGAGTCCTCACCTCCTTGATCTTTGTGATAAAGAAATGAAAGATCTACTTTCCAAAAATCTTATTCGTAAATCTCAATTTCCTTAAAGTACTTGTACAGCCTTTTATGTAGAAAATGCAGCAGAACTCGAAAGAGGTTTCTCCAAGACTTGTAATCAATTATAAACCCCTAAATGAAGTTCTTCAATCTATACGACATCCCATTCCTAATAAACAAGATCTAATTAATCATCTTTGCAATGCTAATATTTTCTCTAAATTTGATCTTAAATCTGGATTTTGGCAAATCCAACTCCGTGAAGATCATTATAAACTGCTTTTACAGTTCCCCTTTGGACACTTTGAATGGAATGTCATGCCCTTTGGCTTGAAAAATGCTCCTTCTGAGTTCCAAAGAATCATGGATGAAATATTCCACCCATATAAAGACTTTTCCATTGTTTACATCGATGATATTCTAATCTTCTCTAAAAACATCGAGTAACATTGGAAACATCTCTCCATTTTTTATAATACAATAAAATATAATGGTCTTGTCCTTTCTCAAAGGAAAATAATTTTATTTCAAACTTCTATCCGCTTTCTCGGATATAAAATTGAAAATCAGACCATTACTCCAATAAACCATGTTATTCAATTCGCTGACAAATTTCCTGATGAAATCAAGGATACTGCTCAGCTTCATCGATTCTTAGGTTGCTTAAATTATGTATCAAATTTCTTTCAAAATTTAGCAACTGAAAGAACTCTTCTTTAAAAAAGACTTTCTAAAGATAATAAAGAAGAATGGACTAAAGCACACACTTTTGCCGTTCGAAAACTAAAAGAAAAGGTCAGAATTCTCCCTTGCTTAAATATAGCCAATCCTGATCTTTTTAAAGTTATTCAAACCGATGCTTCGGAAAAAGGATATGGTGGTATCCTTCTCCAACAAGATGGAAATAAAGAACAAATCATTCAATTTACATCCGGTTCATGGAACCCAACCCAACAAAATTATTCTACGATTAAAGAAGAAATACTTGCTATAGTTGCTTCCATCCTCAAATTTCAAAGCGATATTTTGAATAAACCATTTCTCTTACGCATTGATTGCAAACCAGCAAAAGAAGTTTCAGAAAAAGATGTTAAAAACCTTGCATCAAAACAAATCTTTGCTCGATGGCAAGCTTTGCTTTCAATATGTGATTTTAAAATTGAATTTATAAAAGGAACTTCTAATTCTCTACCTGACTTCCTCTCTCGCGAATTTCTACAGGGACGAGAAAAGCCTCAGTTCCAAAAATGTCCAAAAGATTAAAAAATAAAGCGAAACAGTCTGATACACTAAGTGAATTTAGTGTGTCCAATCAATTCTCCCATTTGCTCAATACTCCATCAAAAAAGAATACTTCTCAATCCCAATATATTCTTAATGCAGAAAGCCAAATTACACTTCTCGATGATATCCTCGCTAGTCTTCCTGTCGATCAAATAGCCTCTAAAACTTTCCTTTCTGATATGCATTTCTTTTCCAAACAACCATATCTCACTGTCAACTTTTATGAAGCAATACTCGAACAATCCAATTGCGCACTTGTCACTCATACTGAAAAAGACAGTGAAATTGCCTTCTCCAAACTCAAAATTCTCCATGTCCTTTCTCCACAAGAATGGCAGAATAATTGGTCCTCAACTAGAATGGTGCAAGCCCCCAATCAGAAACAATGGCCTTATAATTACTGAGATTACATGAATGCTTGGGAGTATGTTCTACTCCGCCAAAACTCCAAACAATCTCACTCCTGGTTCATCAGCTTTCAAAAATCCCGCAATATTCAAATCCCAGATTGGTTATGGATAAATTGGTGGTCACTTTTTGGCCCACCTTCATCCATATTACCAGATTATTTATCTAGCCATTTTAAGGATTTTATTTCCAATAAAACCTCATTCAAATCCAGCGAAACTTCATATCTCTTTTTAGCCTATTCCCTCACTCATGGTATCCCCTAGATCCTCAAATGGGATTATTCCAAAACCACCAATCCTCCATTTCTATTTCGAAGAACCTTTGTAAAACGTTTGGACAAATTCGACGTTCTACCAATTCTTCGTAAACAGACCTCCCCTTCTTCTTCTTCTATTCAACACTTTCCTCCACTACCTAAAACTAACTCATACAAATCCTTCAAAGCAGCAGTTACTGAAGTCATTAAAAATCCCGCAGCAGGACCCTTCAAGACTGCCCCTATAGCCAAACCTGCCACCCTGGTAACACCCACTAATACATCAACTACCAATACCAACAACAATTTCATGAATTCTCAAGAATATTTAATTAGCCATATTCATGCTCTTCACGAAGAAATTGAATCTCTCATGAAGAAGCCTCTCGCACCACATTATGAAACAGTTCCATCAGCAGCCTCTTCCGTCAATGAAGACTCCATTTAGAAATACGTCCAAACAATGCTCCAATATAGCTCCTTCATACAGATGTTTCTATCGAGCTCCTCCAGCTGCCTGCCACAGCCAGCTTTATCAAGCACGCCTCCGCGAAAGCCTTCAATTTAGTCAAAAAGCTCAAGCTCAAAAGCAACTTTTCAAAATACGATTCAAAAGATGTCGCTTTCAAATTTCACTATGCAGTCACTATTTTGACACTATGCAGCCACTGTTTGACACTATTCCAGTGTTACTATCAAGCCGCCGACAATTCAATTGCAGCACTGTTCATGCTCAATAAAATAATTCTGGTCACTATTTCAATAGTACCAAATAGTACTAAATAGTGCCATGTCACTATCCATGCAATGAATCAAGCCTGAAGATTGGAATTCCGGAATTTAAAATGCTCTCGCATCCGGAGTCACATGCAGCCTCTCAAGCAGCCTCAATAATTCAGATACAGCCCCTACAAGCAGCCTCAATAATTCATGGACTTCAAGCATCTTCAAGCCCGCAATAGTTTTGTAAATTTGTCTATAAAAGGGACTGTTGGCCCTCTTGTCTAAGCAGTAGTAGTTTAGAGCAAGACTTAAGAGTTTCCAAATTCTCTCGGTCTTAGCCACTTTTCTCTTTGTTTTTGTTTAGTAAGTTTTGAGTAGCGATCCCTGGTGTAATCTGGTATCAGAGCCAAGTGCTCAAGCCGATCCTGAAGTAAAATCAGACTCATCTGAACTTTAATCACGATCATATATCATCTTCATCATCATCATATTAGCTACTCTTCTGGTTTTCTCCATCTTAACTAAGGCTGTCTTTACTTCTAATCTGGAAAACATACAATGAAGATGTGTTAAATGAGCCGATTGAAGCAGAGCTATTTCAAAAAAAAAAAAATCTAATTCAAACATATCAGACTTGCTGATCAGGCCTGAGTCTTCGCCAAGTTGTTAAGTTTTAACTGTGTCAGTAGAAACTCAAGTTCAGTTAATTTGCCCGAGTCCAGCCCTATTTTTTCGGCTTCTTATACAAAGCTTAGCAGCTAATGTTACATGTTTGAGTTTGATATGTAACAATCATGGTTAGTAGTTTTAACCCTCATGGAGGCAAATGCTAGCCTCAGTGGCTTAATAATGCAAGCAAAGTAAGTAAACATTATGTAATATGATGTGGAAAGAAGTGGCTAGGATGACAGATTTCAAGATCTGACCTGCTTTAGCCCATCATCATGCAGTGATCGTTTGTGCAAAAATTACTCTCTCCAGTTAGTAACTCCCATTAATTAACAGTTAAAAATCACTGTAAGTCACACATGCCTTACTAAAATAAAACCCAGTGGTATTTTAGAGATAAAAAAAAAGAAAAGGCGAAGAACATGACAGTTCTATTTTGGAGACCATAATAATCAATTTGGGTGGAAATGGTTTGTCAAGTTAGCAACTTTCATCAATTAACAGTAAAAAATTAACTACTGTAAGCCTACATGTCTGATCAATCCAGAAGTATTTTAGAGAGGGAAAATAGCAAAGAACAAGACAGTTCTGTTTTTGAGACCACAATAAGAAAAAGGGCGGAAATGGTTTGGGCCTGGTATGGGTTCAGGTCGAAACCCTGACATGGTTAGTCATTGGACAAGGCCTTTACCTTGATCTCAGTGGTTTTTAACCATGGGGATCTTTCTCTTACAGGAACCCCTCTTTTTATCTCATTATTTTATACTAAGTCCCAATAGTCTCTCTATCAATAAATTTCCAATGCATATGAACCTTAGTAATGTATTTTGAAACTTTCACCAATCCAATAGTGACTCATGCATGATTGGATCAATTATAATCAACTATAATTACAATTATTGATTGTCGTTATGATCGATTTAAATATAATGAAATGAGCCCTGATAAAAAAATAAATTTATGTAGGGTTATTATCTCTATATAAATGTACTATGGTAAATGTTAATGTCGCAAGCTAGAGAAAAATAAGTATAATCCTTTTGAAATCACGCATATAGGGACAATGAGATGTCCAAAAGTGTCAGTTCAGTCTAAAAATTCATGGTAGTTAAAAAGGCTACTGATTTAGGAGACTTGGAAGGTATAAAATGGAAAGATAAGGACCTATTTACATGAAGGAATTGCATAATCTTGGGTCCAATATAGAGGATGGTCATGCATGCGCCTTCTGTGTAGGTCAACCTTGAGGCCTGGATCCATTGGCTGCATAATAGATAGAGCTTCTTAGGGCTACATGAATCCCTGCCATGCATTCCAGAAACAAAAGAATTAGTTATTTAAAGAGATTAAAGATTATGAATTAACTTTAAATACATAATTATAACCATCTAATTAATGGGCACCTCTCAGATTGTGCTTGCCTGCTTGGATGAATATCGCAGCCTTCAAATGTCATTTCCTTTTGATGTCAATAGCTTAAGCAGCATGTGGGTTGTAAGTTTATATTCATAAATCCTTTTCAAAAGGCGATGTTTCCGATGATGAACTCTTTTTTATTTAATGGAACTAGTTACACCTTCTTATTGCAGTTTTTATACACTGGCCCATTCATGAGGCTCTTATAAATCCATTGGTTGTGGTGGACTCTAGCATTGATTTCAGATCCAATTTCACTTTCTGATCATAAATAAATTGATGGATATGTTTCCAGGTTGATCTGGGTACAGCCTGAATCCACCCTTCCTTCACCCTATGAAAATGAATCCTAAGAAGTTGATGGTCTACAACACATCTTTGACTCTTTTTTTCTTGCTGCCAGCTTCAGCCAAGAACTCTCACATGCTTTCCCAACCAAGATTAAAAAAAAAAAAAAAAAAAATGAGAAAAGAAACCCAATACGTACATATAAGAACTTGAATTGCTAGTGGCCAATAAATAGATATAAGACTGCAGTAGATTGCCACACTGAAACGAGTCTAGTATATGATCGAAAATTGGGCTGTTGAATAATAGTTTACCAATACAACAAAGTTTTCTAAGAAAAATTTTCACACCAAATATGCAAAAAAACCCTTATCCGGAAGTGACTTTTGCATTTAAATGGAGAAAGAGAAAAATCAAGCTGATTGGTAAATGGAGATTTGGTTGGACTAAGCCTGCACATCCCAATATATTATACCAGTATTAATTTTGGACCATTGCCTTCCTTGTCATGACTTGGATAATGGTAAAGGCATTCTCCTTTTTACAGGGCTGTGTTGTACTGGCTTCCTTCCACTTTCAACAATTGATCTAACCCTTGTACCCAAAATGTTCGGATTGTGACAAATTTTTACGTTTGCTGTCAACCTACCTAACGCCCTCCTCCTTTATGAGTATTCCTTTCATTATATAAATCAAATGTCCTTATAGTAGAAAATACTACCACAAAACCTATTGATCACAAACATACTCCATGGGATGAATCCTAACAAAATCCATTCTAAATTCTGCACTGTAGTGGATTTTTTTCGTCCATAAAAGTGCTTAAAGGAACATGGAAGTCAAGAAAAACAACCACCATGGGCATGGAATCAATTTTCTTTCACTTGCTAAATACTGTGTGTAATGTTGGTTTCTTCCAATGTAACAACATTTGCATGGGATTTAGGAGAAGCAGAAGCTCTCCTCAAATGGAAGGCTAGCCTCCAAAGTCATTCTCTTCAGTCATGGTCACTCGTCAACGATACTAGCAGCAGCAGCAAGCTCAGCTCTCCATGTAGGTGGGCTGGTATTACATGCAATAAAGCCAGTCATATAACCAATATAAACTTGGGAAATGCAAGTTTAGAAGGTACACTTGATAACTTCAACTTCACATCTTTTCCATGCCTCACCCATCTCAATCTTGCAAATGACTCTCTTCATGGATCCATCCCATCTCATATTGGTACTATTGCCAAATTAACATTCCTTGATCTCTCCGTGAACTACTTTTCTGGTATCTTGCCTTCTTCACTATCAAATCTTACTCACATTTCTCAGTTTAACATTTCATTAAATGAAATAACGGGTGATATAGCTCTGTGTTTTCGTATCTTTGCGAATTGGACCAAATTGACCCCCCTTCAACTCTGCGACAATCATTTCAGTGGAAACATCCCATCAGAAATCGGCCTTCTCACCAATGTCAATAGTATGTACCTAAGTAAAAACAAGATAAGTGGTGTGATACCTGATGAAATAGGATACATGAAGAACATCATCAGTTTTAGCATGTCTGAAAACAATCTGTCTGGTTCAATCCCTCTCATGGTCAGCAACTTGACAAAGTTGGCCACTTCGTACATCTACAACAGCGGAATTTCCGGCCCAATACCATGGGAATTGGGAAACCTTGAGAGCTTGAATGACTTAGATTTATCTTATAACCTTCTGACAGGTCCTGCGCCTTCCTCACTAGGAAACTTGAGCCAACTTACTAGATTACACCTGACTGCAAATCAAATTTCTGGCTCAATCCCACAAGAAATAGGACAACTAGAAAACCTTGCTGCTCTGATGGTGCAGGGGAATATTCTTAATGGTTCTGTTCCTGCTTCTTTTGGTAAACTGAAAAATCTGGTCCAACTGTATCTCTGTCACAATCAATTTGCCTCAAGAAATTTCAAATATGACACTCTTGTCTGATGTTGAAATGAACGACAACATGTTGTCTGGTTATTTACCAGAACATCCATGCAGAAGCGGATCACTTCTGCGGCTTGTCGCACAAAACAACTTCTTCACAGGTCCCATTACAAGAGGCTTGAGAAACTGTACAAACTTGTTTAGAGTGCGCCTTGAAAGAAATCAACTCACTGGAAACATATCTGAAGTCTTTGGAATGTATCCGAGTCTAGCATACATTGATCTAAGCTACAATAGATTAGGCGGTGAGCTCTCACCAAATCTGGGGGAATGTAAAAATTTGACAGTGCTACGAATCTCCGAAAACAGGATTACTGGTAGGATACCACCTGAGCTTGGGCAATTGAGTAACCTTTCCATCCTTGATTTCTCTGCGAACAAACTAGCTGGAGAGATTCCAAAGGAGTTGGGGACCTTGACTTCATTGTTCAATTTGAGTTTAAATGATAACCAACTTTCTGGAGAGATACCTCCAGAGATAGGGAAACTATCTAATTTGGAGATTCTTGAGTTATCAAGAAATTATTTGATTGGACCTATTCCGGAACAATTAGGCAACTGCTCAAAACTCCGGTATTTGAAATTGAGCTAAAATCATTTGAATGGAAACATCCCATTTCAAATCGGAAATCTACAAGGCTTGCAGGATGTACTAGATCTTAGCCATAATTCCCTCACAGGAACGATATCACCACAGGTAGACAGCTTGGGAATTTGCGAAATTTGGAAGTTCTGAACCTCTCCCACAATAACCTCTCAGGTTTCATACCCTCTTCCTTTGAAGGGTTGTTTAGTTTATCCTCTGTGGATTTCTCATTCAATGGTTTGGAGGGTCCTTTACCCAGAAGCAAAGCATTTCAAGAAGCTACATTGGACGCTTTCATCCACAATAAAGGCTTGTGTGGCCAAGTACAAGGTCTGCAACCATGCAGTTCTCATTCTGCAAAAAGTTTTGATGTGGACCAACACCACAACGTTGTGTTCATTTTTGTTCTTCCTCTTCTGGGTGTGTCATTTGTTCTAATTGTAGTTTAGTGGAACTATTCCATTTTTGGTCGAAGAATGCGAAATAAGAAGGAAGAGGCACAAAAATTATGCAGCCAAGATGTATTTTCGATATGGAGTTACGATGGGAAGATGGTATATGAACACATCATTGAAGCAACAGAAAATTTCAACGACAAATATTGCATTGGGTTTGGAGGATATGGAATTGGTTACAAAGCAGAGTTGCACACAGGCCAAACAGTTGCAGTGAAGAAATTGCGCCAATTGGAAAGTGGAGAATTTGCCAATGAGAAAAGTTTCGAGAACGAGATACGAGCATTACTTGAAAATCGACATCGCAACATTGTTAGCCTTCATGGGTTTTGCTCACATGCTCGATGCATGTTTCTAGTTTATGAGTATGTCGAGAGGGGAAGCTTAGCTAAAGTCTTGAGCAATGAAGAAGAAGCCATAGAGTTTGATTGGCTTAAAAGGGTCAATGTCATCAAGGGGGTGGCCCTTGCATTGTCCTACATGCACCACGATTGCATGTCGCCCATTATACATCGAGACATATCAGGTAACAACATCTTACTGGATTCAGAATTTGAGCCTTTTGTTTCTGATTTTGGCACCGCAAGACTTCTAAAGCCTGATTCATCTAATTGGACAGCTCTTGCAGGAACTTATGGATATGTTGCACCAGGTATGTTTCCAACACCATCCATGCGAAAGGTAGAGAGTTCCAAAACATTTCTTTTCAAGATCAGTAGGTTGAAGAAAGTGCTTGATTTTTCTGTAGTCTCAACCATCAATAAATAACTTTATGAGTTTATAAAACAGAAGAAACTCTATGGCATATCTACATACTTCCAATTTGTGCATTTGACTATTTGTTATCTTCAAATAACTTTATGAGTTTATTAAACTGACACCAAAATTTACTGTGAATATTTTTCTTTTTTCTTACAGAGCTTGCATTCTCAAAGAGGGTGACTGAAAAACGTGATGTTTATAGCTTCGGAGTGGTGGCTATAGAACTGCTTGTTGGAAGGCATCCAGGGGAACTCATCTTCTCTTTATCATCATCCAATGATGAAGATGTACTCCTAAAGGATGTGTTAGACCAACGCCGCCCAACTCCAACCACTCAAGATGAAAGGGAAGTAACTTCAGCGATGATTATGGCACTTGCATGCATATGTGCTAATCCGCAATCTCGCCCAACCATGCGGCATGTTTCCCTGGCATTGTGTGCTAGCATACCACCTCTTTCCGAGCCTTTCTGCACAATTACATTGTCCAAATTGTTTGATATCAACACTGACAACACATAGTTGTTAGCAGACCACCTATGTATTTCCTATCATAGAAGTTGACAGAAAGTTTGATGTAGGTGTAAAAATCAAATCCTTTCACTAGGCATTTGTACAGTACAAGAGCAGAAGTGTAAATATGTATGTTTCCAAAGCAATGCTTATAAATTATATTTTCTGTTCGAAAGAAAAATAAAAGTTCCCCTTTATGTGTTGATTTAGCATACACACACACACATATATATATACCTCTACATCCGCAGAACCCAGATAAATTGAATTAAGGCATCAATGACGATAATGGTAGCACATGCCTCAATATTCACAGAAGAATTTTCTCTGGAGGGCATCTGCAGGAGTTGTGCATGAAACTCCTTGCCCGCCTTCAATGAAGTGGAGCCCACTCTGCATTGAAGGCAGCAATGAATTTTCATGCAGGGCAACACTTGCAGACGCCTACATGAGAACATTTGGCTTCACACTTATGCGTGTATGTATCTACATAAGCCTGCAAACATTGTGTTGAGATTCTTCTAAAGACGTTAAAAATTAAACAAAGATGATGACAAAATCAGTTTGATTAGATCAGGAAATAAAGATCTACATTGTAACATTACAGTTGCTCATCTTCAAGATAAGATAGAGATGGCGCATGTTGAACCGCTTGTGAGCTCAGCCGAACACGTTCCAGATGCTCCATCTGATTCTTCTATCCATGCAGAACCTACTTCAGATCCACCTGCCACATCTTCATTACATACCATGGTTACTTGCTCTAAAGTTGGCATTATAAAGGCCAATCCACTCGAACTACACATATGCATCTGAAGCAATGGAGGAACTTGCATGCTCCACAAAGATAGCACATGGAACAATGACACATAGGAGCTGGTTCCACGCTCCCATGCTTACTTGCTCTCATGTTCCCCTGTTTCGGTCTTACACTTGCGTCTCTTTATTTTTAGTCTTACACTTACAATTAAAAATTAAAACATACACACATAGAAGCGAATGACACACATATTTAAGTGGTTCGGTCAAACTTAACCTGCTCCACTGAGAAGAGAACCATTTGGATCTTTCCTACTTGAAGATTTTTCAATAGGATTACCTTCAAAACCTATACAATCTTTTTAGAGAATAAAAATATTAAAAAAAAAAAAAAAACTTTTATATTTACAAATTACAATGAAGAAAAAGTAAAAAATTAGACTTGCAGGCTGCCAATGTATTCGGCTGGATCATAATCTTCAATTTCTTTCAATTTTTACATTCTTGTAAGCCAAAGACTAGTCCCATAGGCAAATACCAGTCTCATAGACTATTTATAGACTTTGTAAAATTCAAAACTACACAAAATACCTCTTATATGACTGCCGTGCCGTGCCGGCCCGTGAAGCATGCGGACACAGGCCGGGCCCAACCGGGCTGCCCGTGCTAGGCACCTCGGCCCATGGCATGGGCCGTGCCGTTGACCGTGCTGGGCCGACATCTCTACTCTGGCTTAACTGAGCTCAAATGAATGGGTGCAAGCTCCAATAGTGTCTGAGTTTCCTCTATCAAATGAGGATGACCTTTCTTCTGACCCACAATTCTATAGGAGCATTGTAGGCAGGCTTAAATATCTAATGTTCACCAGCCTGACATTGCATTCAGTGTTAAATCATGTATGTTAATACATACATCAGCTCACGAACTTTCATTTTAGCTCATAAAAATGATTTCTCAGATACATTCAAAGTGCTCTTAATCATGGGCTTCATTTGATTGCAAATAATCCAATTCTCTTATATGGATTTTGGGATTCAGATTGGGCTGTTACCCGGGGATCCACACTGATTATTGCACTCATTTGGATGATAATTTCCTTTATGAAGCACTAAAAAGCAGCCCCCAGTCACAAGATCAAGCATGGAGACTGAATATCGAGCCATGGCTTCCACAACCCAAAACCACATCACATTTTTCCTGTGGGATATAGTTCTCTATTTAGATCAACCAGAGATGCTGTTTTGTGACAACATCTCAGCCCTCCATCTCGCAATCAATATATGATCCGCTGTATCCTCCTTGCAACATCAGCACTAGAGGATTTACATTTCGGGCCTATTTTCATTTTTCTCAAGTAGGCTCCACTTGAGAGCCTCACTTTACTCTACTTGAAAGAAAGGCTGAATGGTTTAGGGTTGTGGGATGCTCACTTTGCCAATGCAAGAAGGTAAATATCAAGCAAAACCTTCCACTGAAGGGAAGGATATATGAAAATTTTGTTCCCTTTATACATTATTACAGATGAAGTCAAAAGACAAGAATGCCCTTACTATTTTCTAAAATTCTCTTCTTTCCAAAGAGCAAAAAATTTTGATGAGAAAAAGGGCATAAAATTAAAACGCCCATATCAAGTCCTAAAAGAAATAACATATTTTTTTTATATTATTTTTTTGTGTGTGGAGACTGAACAAATGCACCAACATACACATTCCAAGATGTCCCTAATCAGCTGAGCAATAGTTGGGGATGATGAAAAGAGATATTTCTTACAAGGTCGATAATCCAACAAGAAAAGTGTAATCAAGTTTTTTTTTTTTTTTTTTTTTTTTTTTGAGAAATAAAACAATCAAGTTACTATTCATGTGCTAAACATATTGAGGTTTAACATGATGACTTAAATGAAAACAGGTGCTTGAATAGAAAATCGGATATACCTGAATGGGTAATTTGGTAAAGTATAATGTTCTCCATGATACATAGAGCATATATCAAGTATCCAGGTATTTAGCTTTTAACACAAAAGGCTAAAAGTAATAAATACATACTTACAAAAAATTTACCAACAATATAAATGAGAACTTAGAACTTTCCACTGACAAATATGGGCACACCTTATAAATCATAATTGATCAACCTAATTTTCAGTTTCCATTTGTAAAAACTAGATCTGCAAATTGTAAATGAAAGGTGCAATAGAAATATAAAAGAAACAGAAATGTTACACCAGTAAAAATGAAGATAAATATCTTGGATTGCTTTAAGAACATTACCTGTTAACTTACACATGATGAATAACCAAACAATGGGACTCAATTATCTTTCCAAAATCTGAGTATAACAAATCATCTGTAAAACTCAATATGGCCCCCAATCTCCCTACACACCATCTTGGACTCAGCAGCCAATCTAATGCTCCTAGAAATTACCAGCCCTGTTTCAGGGTGCCTAGATGTTGGCTCATAGGCCTTTGCATCCGCCTCTTTTCCCATTGAGATGGCCTCTCTTGCTGGGATCACTCTCTCCCACCAAAACTCCCGGAGAATCCCATGAATCAGCTCCCAATACTCACGATTCCGAAGCACCCGAAAGAGCGTGCTCCCATTGGGAGTCCAACAATACAAATCCACCCATTCCCTGTTCATGATCTCCATCTGGCCCTGCACCTGAGGCATGTAATAGTAAGGCATCACAGCCCACGGAAGCCCGAGCTGGGGTTTCCCCTTGTTATAAGGGCATTTCACCTCTAAGATTCCGCCTTCCGGGCAGCACCCAAGAAGGCCATCTGGGGAGGCGCCCAGCCACCTATACCTCTCATCTGGGTGGACTGCAAACCCCATGGAGCCCACATCCCTGCCTGTGATGCTCTTGTACCGGTCAATTGCAGCAGACTCTTGGAGAACACCCCAGTTCATGGCAGCTCGTGCTGCAGCGACCACTATGGTCTCATTTTCAGGGATGAACGCCTTCTCATACCACAGCTCGGATCGGCGGTTACCCTTCCAGAAGCCCAGGGCAGTGCTGAAGGTGCTTGTGGTCAGCTTGTCCTTGCGGAGAGCGAACCACTCTTCTGAGCGTTGTGGTGTGTCAGGGGGGGTAAGGTGGGCTGCCACGACCAGTGACGAAGGCGCACGGAGGACAATCGGTGCTAAAGAGGACGACCCGGGAGACACAGAACCAACAGTGCGGGTCCGAGTTGAGCCACCAACATGTTTTATTCTTGGTACAAATGGCAATTTTGCTTTTGGCTGCAGGAGTTGGAATTGAGTGATAAACATTGCAGTTGGACACAGGCTGTTCCTCGCAGTTTGGCTCAGTTGGACAGTCCTATCGAGGACACACACTGCTTAAGAAGTCAGAAACAATGATAAATTACATATAAGAACCTGAATTTTTTTCCTTAAATTCCGAACTTCAAAGCTCAAACAAAAGTAGGAAAAGAAACATTTTGGGTATCTCAAAAGTTGCACTCAGGATCAAGTAATTCCGCCCAAAACTAACAGACTAGAAAAGATTCTCTCCATTCTTTTCTTATTCGGCAAAAAAGGAGCAACCTAAAGGAGTTTTGGCATCCAGCTCTACCCCACCAGCTAGCCAATCTCCCATTTCCCAGAATCCATATTTGACTTTGCAAAAAGATGCAATATATATAGCAACTAGGTTGTCAAGGAAAGTATATGCTGTAAGAAGTAGAAAGGTTTGGATGCGAGCCACCACCAATATAACAATATCAGGATTTATACTTACTTTCCACTTAAGATTACCAGTTCACATAAACAGAAAACTGAGTTCCATAGAGGAACAAAGATTGATGGATATTAACATTACGAAAAGCATTTGGTCTTATACTTAACCTATGAAATTCAAAATGTGGAAGATCCTAGAATAGGGGAAGTGAAGCAAAGAACATAGCCAAATTGAAGGATGAAACCAAATGAAATTACCGACAAAACAAGGCTGATAGGCCCATCTATTAAGAGAACATTCAACAGTAAGAAAAGATTGAAATGAGAACGATGGGCCAGAAAATTCTGCCCAATATTTGAAAATTAGCAGTCAACGAAAAAATAGATAGGGGTAGGAATAGAGTTAATAGGGTTAAGGGGTTCATCTCTATCAGAATATAAAAGAGATTGTTACTGCATAAAGATGGAACAAGACATCAAGATTAGAGTGCAACATGATGCCAAGAATCAAGATTAGAACATCGAAACAACATACACTACATTCAACCATCTTTAATCTTTTATCAATTATCATTTATCAGCCAAACTAAAGACATCCCCAGGTAAGAAGTGCTCCAGACATGCAGGGAACCATATTACATCTAACCATTTGCATAGAAAATATCAACTATCAGCCAAATCAAGACCCTACTCCTTAGCAAAAAGTGCACCAAACAGGAAGAAAACCATTCTAACCGCATTACATTTAACCATTTTCATAGTCCATATCAACTGAAATAAATTTCCAAAATCACATAAGTGGCCACATTGAGCTTTCTGTAAGAATGTTCTCATCAATGAATCAACCCAAAAAAGACCCACGCCTCCAGCCACTTCCTACGCTTCTTTTAATCTTTTTACCATGGAAAGTCGCTGAATTACTTGATTTATGCTACAGTGATTGGATTTCATCTACTTAAATAATTGATTCAACCCTACTTGCAGCTTTATTTCTTTCATCCTAATTCCTAGCCACAAGCCTCATAGCATCTCTCAATCTGCCATTCTTCGTATCCGCAGAAATCATGTTAACATAAGCTACAACAAAATCATCAAAACCTATGAAAATGCCATCTCCCCTGTCTCTAAAATGCCATCTCAGACCTATGAAAAACCCCTAAACAGTAGTAAACAGTGATGATAGATGCACAGGTTACATGACCCAGTTGACAGCCTAATAAGCTCAGCTCCTCATACACCCTAACTACAGCTCTAACTGTCATATATTCGGTGAAAACACTGATGAATAAACAAATATCATCCTCAATTAACCTCCTAGGACATGAAATCAGTTCAATAAGCATCAAAGAAAACACACAAATACCATTAGGAAAGACAATAACAAGAAATGGGAAACAAGGAGAAACCCAAGTCAGAAACTTAAAAACCAAACTAATTGAAAAAAAAACCCGGGGGGGGGGGGGGGTGTGGGGGTCGGGTCTTTTTCAATAAGCTAGGAGATGAAAAACAGCTCAATAAGCATCAAAAGAAACCAACAAACATTATTGAGAGAAACAAAGGTAAGAAAAGGGGAAAATAGCAGAAACCCATGTCAGAAACATGAAAAAGGAAGTGGCTTTCTGTACCTGAATGGTGATTTGGGCTGTTGGTGAGGAGTCCCTTCCTAAAGCATTTGGGAGCTGAAGAGAGAAAGGGAGAATGGGTTTCAAGGAAAAGAGACACATGGCAAGTTGGGGAAGAAAAGCAATGGGATGAGGAAATCATTCTCATTTTTCAGTCATTTCTACTTCTCTTCTCCATTTTGCTTCCATGGGTGGTATATTATGTATCCACCTGACCAGAGCCGGCTTTGAAGTAGAAATAGATTGATTGAAGCATAAGGAATGAGAATAATATCTACCTAGCTACAAAGGACCTTGTTTTAGGGTTATGATCCTATCCAAGCGTCCATCCTTATGTGGGGCCCACAAGATGAAAATGTACACAGAATGTGTCAGAATCCCAAAACTAATAGAGAATTGGTAAGAAAAATCTATTTTCTTGGATCTTTTCCGGATCTCCATCTTTATGTGGGACCCACTATATCCATCTTGCTTTATCATATCATCATCATGGCATCTATTGGATATCAATACACAGGAATGCACGGTCAGATGAAATTAGTTCTAGTGAAGGATTATTGGGTGATGGGTGAAGGCAGGGATATGAACACGTCGGTTCGGGTGAGGGTCCATGGTTGATCTGGATCGTAACCGTTAGTGAGAAAATAGAATCAGAATTAGAATTGGGACATATTTTTTGGTTCCAAAACCAAAAAGGTTAATGAAAAGATGGAATCCAATCTGAACAGGTTCTCTGTATGATACAGGTTTGGGTTTGGATCTAATTAGAGAATGATATATAAAAAAAATCAATTTTTTTAGAAGGAATTTTTGAAAATTGAAATAATATGTCGGGTCGCGGGTCGGAACCAAAGTGTAACTTAATCTGGACTCAAGCCCTAAATAAGAATCCAAACCCAATTTTTAACAAGTCAGAACCGCTAGGTAATCAGAAAATCGAAACTCATTTACATCCCTAGGTGAAGGATATGAGGTGAGGGTGTCAGCCCTTTAATTTTATAAATTAGCAGGGTGATAGCTAGATATTCATTTCACTTCTTCCTTTTAATTCAATTACCATAATATTTGATGGTCGTTTTCTTATATTCATCTTTAATACGTCATTTTAAAACATTTATCTAAAAAAAAAAAAAAACTTAGGACTCCTAAAAATCTTATAACATGAAACAAAATAAAGCATTAGATGTAAATAAAATATTAAATGGGTTATTTTACATAAAATGATGAAAGCATCTTATCGTTGATTAGATTTTGGAAAAATAATAATCCCAATCGGATTATCACAACCATTGATTTGATCGCATGAAATACTGACTATTGTTTCAATCACATTTTTTTTAAATTCAAGCCAACTGTGAGTCTATCTCAAACACATGTTAATAGGGCAAGTGTCAATTATGGGAGATTAGTGAGTCTAAAGGCCTTTGGATTGTTGATAGATGGGCCTCGTGAGGTACCAAAATTGATACATTTGCTGCAATTATGAGAGCTATCTCTTAAATGAATACTCATGCATAATATAAAGGGGGTGAGAATTGAGAACTGAAAATAGAGTTTCAATACGAATCCTTTTTTTCTAATTTCAATACACAAACGCCTCCTTCATTGAAATGGAAGGAGACACCTTCCTTGTCGTCATTTGGTGGAGTGAGGAATCGAGGTTAGGGGTGAGCAAAAACCGAACCGACCGATTTACCAAACCGAACCATAGCCGAAATTTAATTTCGGTTCGGTTATTTCGGGTAATTCGGTTCAGTTCGGGTAAATTTCCTGGCAAATTCGGTTATATAATTTCGGTTCGGTTGATGATCTTATTTAACCGATTAACCGATTAACCGAAATATATGCAATTTTTTTTGAATATTTTTATTACCCATTACCCAGCCCACTAAATATTTTTAGACTTGTTAGTTGGAGTGTTGTTTATGGTTATTGTCTATTTGTGTAATTGTGTTTAATGTATTTTCAAGCACTTCTATGATATATCATTTATGGATAATGGATTTATGGGCCAATTATTAAGCCCAATTTCACAAATGAAATGTATATAATATAGCAATCTAGTTCTAAATTTTCAAAAACTTGGGCAATTATTAAGTCCAACAAAATGCATCACATTAACCGAACCGACCGAAAACCGAACCTAAATAATTCGGTTCGGCTCGGTTCGGTTAAAAGTTTTACAAAACAAAAAATCGGTTCGGTTCGGTTAATACATTAAAGTGGTCAAAAAATCGGTTTGGTGAAAAATTCTTAAAATAACCGACCGATTAACCGATTGCTCACCCCTAATCGAGGTTGTAAAATAGAGAGGATAGGGACTTCCCATCTACAATGGTCACAAGTGTTCCCCACCCCTACCCCAAAAAAAAAAAATTTATATATTTTAAAAATTATATGCACCTTTTTATATATGGTCCTCCCAATATTATATTTCTACATAGACCCCTAGAAAGAATTCCCGGATCCGCCCCTCTATAAATGGGAAACCTTGATTCATGGGGCTTTACTACTAAGTTTTGGTCCAAGTTCAAATCATGGCATGGAGTATAGTCTGTCTGCAGGTTTATGTTGTGTAGGAAAAGTGGACCGGTGCGATCTTGTATCTAGTGTGAATTTAACCTAGTGGGCTTCCATTGATTGGTTGGATGCCATATGAGTCCTATGCAAAGATTAGTACATCTTGCATTATTGAATTTACATTGTCACACACATAGCTACTAAAGCTAATAATTGTGGTTCTCATTTTAGACAAGCAACAAATGCCCATGGCCTCCTCAATGTCAACTGATCAAATGATCCCAACCTTTAATTTTACGGTTGCATGTGGGCCGGCCCATCTTGACCGGCTCAAGTCCAGCTCACTCTGGGCCAGATTTTGGCTTTAAATAGGGGTGGCAAACAGGTCGAATTGATCAGGGGTGTTCACTGGTTGAAAACCAAATCACTTGGCATTCTCAAATTTTCCATGGGCAACTCTAGTCACAATTTTTTTTCTCACTAAACTTTTTCTTGTGTGACTTCACTCACCTATATTCTCTGAGATCTGTCCACCTTTTGCCCATCAACACCCCTGATGATGTTCTGATCAACAATGGAGTACTAAAGCGACGGCTGATCAACTACAACATGTCCTTATTTATGTCATTTAGAATAGGCACATGGTGTTTAGATCCTGGTTGATATGTATTAGTTTCACCCAAAACATACGATTATGTATATGACATGTTTATGGGAGGTAGAGTTCAAAATAACAGCCATTACATGACAGTTTTGACCATAACATACATGCTATCTACTATACCTTTATTTGCTAAGTGCAATCCTAAGATTTGTTTCCATCTCTTTTTGTGGTTCTTAAGCTTTTATTTAGACCAAATATGAGTTGGACCTGAATTCCATTCTATTCCAGCTTCCAGTCTCAAACTACAACTTGAATAACCCAACCTGCAAATTTATGCAGGTCAGGTAACTTGAGTTCAGGTTGTGGCCTAGAGTTGCAACCAGACTGTCACACCTGCAGTATATAGGACATGTGACCCTAGCTTCACATGGCACCTTCCAACTGCAAGGATGGAAAAAGTAGTTTGCTTTTTTTACAGTGTCACATAACTCTCATCCATTAGATTATTAAAAACACCAAGTGCCATGCACCATGTATTTTCATATCACATGGGAAAGCTTATGTCCTTTGATCCAGTTCTAAACCCTTTCTATTGGACATTCTGATATGAGCAAGGCTTTATTAAAGCCACTTTACTTCTTCTTCTTCTTCTTCTTCTTTTTTTTTTAATAATAAAGCCACTTTACTTCTTCCAAGCACTAAAGTGAAGACTACAAAAGGTCCCATCAATCAAAAAGTAAGTCCCATCTGATATAACATATGAAAAAACAAGAAATTGCTCCACTGCAAATGCTGGACTTAACACTTACTTAAAGAGTATTTAATGAGTAAAATACATGGAAGAGGTTTGCCATTAGGCTTATATGCACCTGTTACTTTTATGGTAATGATAAGAATCAGACTACTACTTCTCAAGTAGTTTTAAGCTTATGCCTATGGAAGATGACATTGACAAGACGTAGATAAAAGAGGAGATTGAGAAAGACATGCATATGGATGTGGAGAGTGAAAGGCATGCATATGAATGCATCAGTCTACCATCCCCCTCTCCCTTTTATAGATTTTCAAAATAATCATAATCAAACCCATGTCTCAACTATATTGAGGTCACCATATGAATCCTATTTCTCCATTTTGGTCTAATCACGAGCCAAATTTTTGGATAAGTTGCATCTATCCATAGTATTAAATTTCAAAATATATAGTCGAAATTCAAACAAATCTTATATCTCTCAAAAGAAATTTGTACACAAACAAGGCTTCACTCCCACAATTATATGAGTATCGTATTGTAGATTGACCTCAAACACTCCATATGTTGGTGATCTCACCTCAATATGCCAACAGGTTGCACCTGAGAAGTATTATACCAAAACACAAACTAGTTATCAAAAAATTTGATGAACCTCAGGCAAGGTGTGGTCACTGGTGGAATTAGACAGTAGAATTTGGAAACTACTGATGTGGTTGTGTGTGTGTGTGTGTGTGAGAGAGAGAGGGGGGGGGGGGGGGGGGGGGGGGGGGGCGGGGGGCGGTTTAAAGATCAAATGAAACCAAAATGTATATGTTTCTTCTTGAGAGGCCAGATGATTGCATTTTCATAGATCGAGAGAGGCACATTGATTGAAGTTGGCTTGACAAAGAACTGCCAAAGTTTAACAGAGATTGCACACAAAAACATAGAATTCTTTTCTAAGTAAGCATACTAAAAATAAACCACCTTATACAGTAAGAAATATAATAAAACAGAGAGGAAACTATGTAGAGGGGAGAGCACAGGCAATGCAAGCCAAGAGGAGCATGGCAGAGGAAGTTGCATCTTCCTCTCCACTGAAACTGCTCTTCTTGAACTTGCTACCTTTCCCCTTGTTGCATTGTAACACCCCTTCTTGCCTCTGGCCATTTCCCTTCACAGCCTCATCTTGCTGTTGTTTCTTCACAGACTCATGCCTTCCAGTGCTAGACTCAACCACCTTAGACACCATTTCTCCACAAGCCTCCAAGAGGACCAGGAGGCCTTCACATTCATCATATATTTATAGGAGTTGCAATTATATAAATGCCCTTTAGAAAAAGACACTAACTTGCCTCAAAGTGTCCAGCAGATGGGTCCCACCACTACTATATACATTGTCCTAAAGTGAAGCTGATTTGCTCATATTGGCTTAGTTGTTTTATTGTTGATTTGATCATGTCCAATCATCAATATTAAAATATAGACTGTGTACCCGAAGCTAATAGTGGAGGCATTGATACTTAAAAAGTACTTGTTTCATCAGCCAGGATTGGCATTAGCACTTCTACTACTCCCCTACCTAAATATGCTATATTGGAGTACTACCCCCAATATGCAAAATCACAAGCGACATAAACCCTTTATAAAGATCTTCATTGGACAACCAATCTATCATGGAGACCTTTCCAAAATCCATAAGGTCCTTATTAAATCTAGCCAATTAAGGAAATGAAGAGCTAATAAAACTCAAAACAGTCATAACATATGGCAAGTGAGCGAAGAAAATGATAGGTTAATAAGATTTAACCAGTGCACTACCTTCTGTTTGCAATTCTACCCACTGTGTGGACCCATGTGTTGATCTATCTCACTTGGTGAGCCCACTTGATGGATAGCTACATTACATGTGTTTGCCACCTGCCACATGACTGGGGGTTGGTTTATCACATGGGTGGGCTTCTTATATCACAAGGAATGACCTACATAGGAATGATCATTTTATAAATGATTAAATGGAATGGGGGCCAAAACAATATTATTTTATTTATATCTTAACCACTCAAAAAGTAATTTAAAAGAAATTTTTACTAATATTTTTATTTTTTGAACGTGTTTATAGGTTAATTTTTCTTATAAAATCAGGTTGAAGAATTTTCAAACATATGTTAAGAGCCAACATCAACTGATACATAAAAGTTTTGGCATTCGCTGAAACAATATCCAACACCGGATTTGAAAATCATGGTGAGGAATATAATTCAAAACTTGCTCCTATTGAAGCATTGAGGTTGTAGGTTCAAGTCATGTTACGGAATAAAAAGAAAAAAGTTATAATTTAAAACTCAACTCTGCCTGAGTGACTTGGAAGGGCACCAAGTCAAGTGCGTGGGGCAAGTCTGATCGAGTTTTCGCAGACACAGTCACATATTGGACTCATTGTCCATTGAGTCAAATGAACTCAGCTAAGTTAGCCCATGAAAGTTGAGTTTTTGAACTAATGTGGCCATTTAATCATGACTTTTACAAAACTCTGATTCTCCTTATTGGTGACCAACTGTGGTTTAATATGCCAATCCACTGGTAGCACAGTGGTGAAGCCCTTGCCTTCCATAAAAACAACCAGGGATCAATCCTTCGTTGTTGGGCTGATGGTGAGTGACTTAGGTAAGTGTGTACTGTAGGTGGGTGTGTATGAGTTGGTAACAATGCTGAGAGATGCACAGAGAGAAAGAGAGAAGATTTGGTAGTTGAGTAAATCGTATATAAAGAGACAAAGATGGAGAGGAAAGGGAGATGAAGGTTGAGAAACAATGGCTTTGCATTGAATTCCTATGAATTCATAGTAATGTGGATTTTTTGTACTAAAGGAATACGAAAGAGGTGAGTAGACTGTAGAAGACATAGATGTAGATGGGGCTCTCACTTTCCTAGAATCTGATTTGCTAGGGTGATGACACTGTAACCATTTCCTACCAAAAGAAAGACTTTTTTCATGGACATATGTGGATGTGGGAAGGAACCTACAAAATTGCTTTCTAACCAGCTCATAAATACTTCATCTTGGAAATATTTGATTAACATTCCCCACATTTGCCAATGGAAAGCTTTATAGAACGAAACTTCCTCCAGAATTTATTGATTAGAAGAGCTGATTTATTTCTTTCTAGTTACTTTTTATCATCAAAAGATATTTTTCAGTTGGAGCTTATTTGGTCTGTGGAATCCTTTAAGAAAAATAGCTGTTACATATGATTTGTCCTCAAACGCGTTGAGGCTGTTTGGATTGCTGAAATCTCATGAAAATCCACAAAAATAACTATTATAGACTTTTAGATATTTGGACATTAAATCCACATATTTTCATCCCTTGGAAATTTTCTTCTTTTATTAAGTTGGGACATACAACTTTTGAGTTTGTATTGGAATCCATGAAATCACTGTTTACCATTTGCAACCTTATAATTGCATATGATCTAAACAACTTATTTCTTTAAACATGTGTTTTCAGGGAAAATTCACTATCCAACTGAGTTTTCTAGGTACAAAAACACTCCCTTTGGGAGTGGGGAATCGTTCTTGGGAGAAAATCAATATTACTGGTACATGACATCCCATGATGTTGCTGCCAGCACTAAAAAAAAAGACGCATTTCATTTGCAGGTGCCATGTTGTTTCTTTCTCCATGTTGCTACTCTTTGGCCCTGCATTTTACATGAAGTTGGCAACATGTGTTTCTATAATCTACTTATCCTAACATCAGCAAGTTCCTTTCCTTTTATATGCTAGAAAAATAACATACAACATATGTTTTCAATAATTTATCAGTCACTTATCCAGAAGATTAAGAAAACAGTCTATACAGAACCAGTGATAATCTATCTGAATAAGAACCTATGTATAAATTGTTTTCAATAACTAACAGTCACTTATCCACAAGATTAAGAAAACAATTGATACAGAACTAGTGGTAATCTATCTGAACCACAAGATTAAGAAAACAGTTGATACAGAACTAGTGATAATTTATCTGATTCTGAATAAGAATCTCCATACTTGTTTAAGTACAGTATGTGCTCTGTTAGTGAAAAGTGCCAAAACAATCTGCTTTGGGTCTTTGCTTCCTCATGAGTCCCAAATGCTCCAAAACTCTAGCTAGAATACAAGGTTTTGATGCATATTTGCCAAACTAGAGACTCGGAAAAGTGGGGTTGTTAAGTGAGAATGATCAAGGTGAGTCCAGATCTGGCCAGACCCAATGAGAATTCTACTGTATTTAAATGGGTCTGGTTCCAAGTTGGTTGCAATTCTTAATCCATACCCAGATCCAATTAGGTTGGGTCTGGGTTGGGTTGATGGGTTATTCCCAATCCGGGAATAATCCGGAGTGTTTAAACCATAACTTTCAAAACCGCTACTTTCATTTCAATAATCAATACTATCCATTTTGATTTAGTTCACTTGAGATTGACTAGAAAAGATCGCATCAATTAGATAGCAATCCAACATAGGCCCTCCTAACATGATGAAAGAAACTGATGGCATGGATTTTTCTTTAAAATAAAATTAAGACGAACCACCCATTTTTAAGGTACTAGTTGTATGGTTAATATCAGTTCAGATGAATGATACTTTTACTAGACTGACTACTACACCCAACAGCAGATAAAACAAAGTTCAAGACTTCCAAGTCAATGATAACCCAAGCCAACCAGGCCAACAATAATTTTCATTTTATTCTTTTAATATTCCAAGTTCACATATATGCAAATTCTGGGCCACGGTATGAATGGGAAATAGCCTAAGCAACATATTAACCGGGCAAGCCAGACTATTCAACTAATGATCTTCTGCCAGTTGAACGCACTCTAGCTATAAAATGGCTGTTAGGATTGCATAATTGTGTGATTTCAGATGCCCTGGGTGGGAGCACAATCAAAACAATACAAATCAATGCAAAGCAGCAATGTGAATGACTGACAAGTGTCCAAACATTGGTCTATCATACTAATCAAAGAATTTCAGTTCTCATACCTTTTGTTGTAACCTTCAACCTATGATGTCCAGATATGTCAGGGACACGCCAGACATGTCAGGGACATGGATTTCACACATAAAAAGTGAAGTATCGGATACGATGCGACACAATATGTTGCCCATTTTGAAGAATCCATACATCAGAGCCTTAAATTGCTGGTTTCTAGCCTATGAATTGCAACCTCAATGGACTCTGCAGTGTGAGCCTACAAAATTTGTTGAATGTACAAAACCAAAATCAATGAAGAAGAATTTATTCTCTCCAATCCATAAGAGTCGAATCTCCATTGGTATCAAGATGACTCCCTCGGGTCAACCCAGTATCATGCAATGCTGATGACAATTGAGACAACAAGAAACTGGTATTTAATTAATTCTCTCCAAAAAAAAAATGTCACAGTTCTAATATAAGCTTTGCTTATGTTTCAGTCCCAGTTCATTGGGATAAAAGATTGAAACATGTTTATAATGGAACTTCCTCACATTACATGCCTAATTACTACCAGTAGTCTCTGCAAGAACACAACCCATTTTCGAAGTGATGAAAGCGTATCCGGTCCCTCACAATTATTGCCCTAGTAACCACTCTTGAAACAATTTTCATCCAGTTATGGCAATCGCTGCATGTGCGAAGATTCTTCGACACCCGTATTTCAGTTCTAGGACCTGTCCTCAGGATTGTGAATGCGACTGCCAACTTCTCACTATGGCAATTCAGATTCCCCTCCTTTTCCTCATCAGACACATCCATCAACACCAACTCTGTAGCAGGTGCAAAACCTTCTGCCTTAGTCATCACAATCAACCTATCTAACACTTTATATATGGCATCTGTTTCAGGGTGTGAACGGTCCCCTGCCTTGAACTCATGAACGACTCCCCCCATCTCCACCCAACTCAATCCACGACTTTTCCGAACTCCTTTCTTTTTCATCAGCTCCCTCACTTTCTCAGCACAATCCCATCTCTTTCCTGAGGAATAGATGTTTGAGAGCAGCACGTAGTCTCCACTGCCAGAGTGTTCCATCTGTTTGATCACCATCTCTCCCAACTCAGGATTTCCATGAGTTCTACAAGCGCTTAACAATGCTCTCCACGTAACAATGTCTGGTTTTATCGGCATTGCTTCTACCATCTTGTATGCTTCTTCTAAAAGTCCGGCTCTGCCCAATAGATCAACCATTGCTCCATAATGCTCGAGCCGTGGCTCAATCGAGTAATGGCTCTTCATTGCATCAAAATAATGGCGACCCTTTTCAACCATTCCGCAATGACTGCAAGCAGTTAAGATCCCAACAAAGGTAATAGAATCAGGTGAAACATTTTCGCCCTCCATTCGAGAGAATACAGCAATTGCATCCAAACCGAGTCCATGACTTGCTAGGCCGGTAATCATTGAATTCCATATACAGACATTGTCCCGACAAATGGCATTGAAAACTTCCATTGCAGTTCTGATTCTTCCGCACTTCGAGTACATGTCAATTAGTGCCGAATATAGTATGAAATTAAGCTCAATTCCTCTGTCCATCATCAACCTATGGGCACACTCACCATGATGGAGAGCCCCTACTCGTGCACATGCAGAAAGAACAGAAGAAAATGTGAACTCATCCGGTTCAAAATTCGAACTGAGCATCCTCCCAAATAAACTTATCGCCTCCTTTGGGCGTCCACTCCTGACACACCCTGAGATCATCGAGTTCCAAGAAACCACATCTTTCTTCGGCATCTCACTAAATATTCTCCTTGCGGTCTCATACTCTCCAATTCTCAAATAACCCGCGATCAATAAATTCTCAGAGACAATATTCACACCCCATTTGGAGATTTCATCAAACAGTTGATGTGCTTCGACAAGACGATCTCGAGCAATATATAAAGGAATCAGAGAAGATGAGAGAGAGGACAGCAATTCAAACCCAGATTTTATGATTCTTGCATGGGTTTGCATTGCTGTTTCCAGGTTCGACGATAACCTGCAGGCTTCAAGGACGTAAGCAAGCGTCCAGTGATCGGGAGCAGCGGCCCCTGATAGGAACAGGGTCCTGTAGTCTAGTAAGGCTTTGTGGGGGGAACCCTTTTCGATGGAAGCTCGGACGATGGCATTGTATAGACGTGTTAGAGTCTGGGGGTTTTGTGGGCTTTCTTTGAGGCATTTCGTCGAACAGTTGATGGTATTGGTAGGTGTTTGAGAATTCAAAAACCGTTGCAAAGAAAGGGATGTCAAGCGCATGCGTGCGCAACGAGAAACAGACATTCATCTACGTAAGAGTGCTCAATAATAAAAAAAAAAGCCACATATCCCAGGCCAGGTTGACCTGTCCACATGTACCAGTAAGAGCACGCCGTGTAAGTAATATGGGCTAAGACGTGGCACATCTTAGTAAATAGCTCGGTCAAAGCGACTTCCACATAGTTGGGACAGGACTTTGATAATAATGATGCTCTGCCTCAATCCTGACGCGGAACATAAATGCCGAGCACAGACCAAATTGGTTATATATATATATGGGGTTTATAGCAATTGTTTGGATAAATTATCATTAAATTAGGCCAGTTAAGCCGGGCTTTTTGAGCTTTCTATCACTTAACCCAAGCTTGGACCAAATATTAAATGGCATAAGGTTTTTCCTAGCCAAAGAAGGTTGGTCCAGATTGGGCCTGAGCTGGCTCGGCCCACGAGCGCGCCCAGTGTATAGATTTTGCAAATTGGTTAAACCTGGGTTTAGCTTTGACCCGGTGGGTTGGATCAGGCTCAAGGTAATGCTTGAGGACTAACTGAGCCAGGCTGGGATTAGCTCTGACCCAGGCTAAGGTTGGATCAGATTGGACACTGATTACTGACACAACCCAGGCCTACTATAATTTACATTTTGGGTAAACCTGAGCCTGAACTCAACTCAAATAAAACCCAACATCCCCAACCTTAGCCTAAACCAAATTTAAAGTCCCTAATAATGATTGCATTGCAATTCAAGTTAGGTCATTTGGGTCGAATCAACTACTCTAACCTTCGCGTTTCATTAACTTTTCGAAGCGTACAAAATTTTAAAAATCTGTTTATAAAATAAATCATAATTTAGTTATATGTCTATGACTAATTAGGCTACCAAGGTCAAAGTTTGGGAGCCTTAAACATATACTTAATCAAAATGGCACTGGGTTTCGAAATCCAGGCCCGAATAGTCCAAGCTCAACATGAACCCAATCAAACCCAAACCAAAAACTTAGTTTTTCAGCAGGTCATGCCATCTGGGTTTGGTCTTAGGCCAGACCAAGTTGCCCTTCTAATTTCTACATGATACTTCATGTGACATTTGGTGGTCCATCTCTCATTGGTACAAAAGAATGGCCCACATGTTTTCTGGCAAAAGCCCATGTGATACATGAGTGGATCCCAGCATTTTTAGGTCCTATGAGTTCCAGCAGCTTTTGTGAATGAGAAAAGGCTGGATGATTGTATTGGTAGTGGCTAGCTTGGAGGCCTAAGTCCTTTTCTGAACAGTTGTACCGTACATATATGAAGTGGGCTTTCACTGTCTTCTCTCTTTCTGTGGAGAAGACAAGAAAATAATTTATAAACATCTAGGTGTAGGTATTATACAAGCCAAAATTCTTGAGAATCTTTGATACAACCAAATAGTAAGATATGATACTACAGCATAGGAGTCTTCGGGTACAGGAAATGATGGCTAGTTGAGACTTGGTAGTACTGGTTTCAGTGGTCATTTCATGTGTGAAGTTTAGGTGGATTCACTGGAGGTAAAAGGGAAGAGTCCAAACTTTTTTTTATTTTATTTCTGGTACCCAGCCCTCCAACTCTGGTGGGTGAGGTGTCCCTAGGTGAGGGAAGGTGGCTCCCGGATTCGAACTCTCAGCATCTAAGTAAGAACTAGTGCCTCTTACTCTTGGGGTAAGAGGCCTTTCTTAAAGAATCCGACTTAAACATGAGAGAAAATTTGGTCAGGCTTGAATTGTATCCATAGTCTACTTAGACCTGGACCTGACTCGGACCTCATTCGAGTTAGGTCCATACCCAAGAATAAATTAAAGACGGGAAAGGATTAATTCTCACCAATTTGTGGCTCAATGATCGACACACATCCGAATGGATTGAACCGTTGGATCGAGGGTTGAATATTTTTTTGAATATGAAGCCATTAAACTTGTGGGCCACGGATGAAGGGGTCAGGGGCATGGGTTTTGGGGTCAAACTTGATACTTAGGGTGGTCTCACATAGATCTTTCCATCCCCCCTATCCCCATCCCCAAATGGGGCCCACAATTGGGCCCCACAAAAAGGTTCTCATATAATATGTGAGAACTAGTTCTCACTTGAATATTTCCCATATATATATATATATGTATGTATAAAAGATATATACTTTATACACTTATATTAACATACATGTTTTACATGCTGGAATTGGTATGTAAGTCCTTGGCTATGCAATATATTGACCAAGAAAGAGCACTGTGGTTCTTAGGGGCTGATAGCTGATTTTATGGGGTCTTTTGTTGCAATCTGTATTTTTGCTTCTGAAAAAAACAACTGTACAGTACTTTTGTATATTGATTTAAAACTATTGACCCCTTTCTCTTTCATTTTCGGACAAACTAATCATTTGACAGCCTACCAATGCAATTCTTAGAATATTTTTCAGACTCAACTTTCATGCCAAAGTTCCAGCTCACTTGGCCCCATACACACAGGCTTAGATTTAGATGCATGTATGATGCATCTGCTCATGCCTCTTAGTACTCCAAAACCATGTGGAAAATGAGGACTTGGAGAGCAGAGAAAGATGGTCTATTTAGGTTTCCTCAAATTCAACAAAGGTTGCCAATCTAATAGCTTTTCTTCTTGTATCTGACAATGATACTCAGTACAAAAGCTACAAACGTGCGGCTCCAGTGCATGATAGGTAGGATCATTTTGCGCAATGGATTGATTGATTTATGAGAGGATAGATAACTTTATTTGTATTCTAAATTACCTTTTTTTACTAATGCATAGGATCTTTCATGATTAATCAAATTAAAAATCTTCCATAAATTGGTACTCACTCTAATTTGATATTAATCTTAATATTATACTTAATTGTTGAATTGAGTTCATAAAAATGTGATTTAAGAAAGTAATAAATCTGAAGGACTCTCAATCAATCCTGATTATCTATTTAAAATCATCTTTGGTCAAATCTTACATATGCAGTGAGATCTTTTCATCACACATTGTCCTCTCATGATTAGTGTGCATCCAAGTAGTTAAAAATCATTCTAACTCCAATAGAGATGAGATCACAAATGGAGAAAGATGCTACATCTGTAAGAAGGAAAAAATCATTATTTTACAAATTTGTACACCTTTGGGCAATAGGTACAAATGTAAAATTAAAGGGGGCTAGTATATTCATGAAAATAAAGGTAATCGAAGACACTCTTGTGGTACTTTTAACACATAAAGCATTTTGAAGTTAATAACATCATTAAGTAGAAGTGAGATCCAATGTTGTTACTCAAAACTCACCTCGGAGTTGGTGGAGTGGCATAAGGCATAAATTTATTCCCCATATTTTGTGTTTGAAACTACGAGTGCATAACCTTTACAGAAAGAAAAAATATAAGCCGTCATTTGTTTTTTTTTTTGAGAAATGGAATATTATTACTGCAAATCTGAAGATAAATAGTTACATATAAAGGAGGGATGAATAGTCTCCCAAACTAAAGAATCTGACAAAGAATCAGCTGCTCTAGCTAAGAGATGAGCAACATGATTCGCAGACCTTTTAATAAAACCATACTTGAAGTTTCTAAACTCCAACAGTAATTTTTTGCAATCCTCAAATACTAAACCAAAATGTGAAGCATCAACATCTACAGACTCCAGCGATTGAATTACCAATAGTGCATCTGTCTCCATCATCACCTTATCAAAACCCCTATGTTTGAGCCAACTAAGAGCCTCACGAAAACTTAGAGCTTCAGCTAACTTTGCTTCAGAACAGCCCCACAACCGTCTGCTACTTGCTGCAATAAAACAGCCATTAGAATCTCTAAGTACAAATCCAAAACCTGACTGGTTGTCTCTGGAAAAAAGTGTCACATCAACGTTGCATTTGATCCAACCAGCAGGAGGTTTTTGCCATACAGACATGGTTCCTGAAACTCCATTAGCAGCCACTGACATGCCCTTACTACGAGCGTCACGCCACTGATTTAGGACTGAATGAGCAAAATTACTAACCTGCTGTACAGATCTGGTGATCCCCTTCCATAAAATGTCATTGCGACCTTGCCAGAGACTCCATAAAATCATGGCTGCTCTACATTTGTCCTCCTCTGAACATCTACAAAAGAGTGCTTTCAACCACTCCAAAAAAGATGTTTCCATACCGCCATTAAGCCCTATACCACACTGCACCCAGCAATCTCGAGCAAAAGGGCAATTAACAAACAGGTGGAGGCAAGATTCAATATTACCATTACATCTCAAACATAAAGCTTGAACTTCCACTCTTCGGGCAAGAAGGTTATCTTGTGTAGGTAAACAGTTTCTACACATCCTCCATAAGTGAACACGAACTTTAGGAGGTATATTTAGGTGCCACAACTGTTTCCATATGCTACCCTCATATTCCAGATTTATTGCCTCTCCATCATTGTTTTGCCTTTTTTCTAGTAAGACACTATATGCACTTTTAACAGTATACAAACCCTTTGCATCCGCCCCCCAAAAACAAGCATCCTTGATATAACGAATACTAAGTGGTATACTGAGAATCAGTTCAGTATCTCTACTATTAAACAATGATTCAATCAACACCTTATCCCACTTCAGCCTCCCTGCTTCAATAATGTCTACCACCTTTAAATCCTCTACCCCTTCAATGATTGGAGTAGTAAGATAAGTGACACTCCTACCTGGCAACCAATGATTATGCCAAACATTTATTTTCTGCCCATTTCCCACCCTCCACCTTATGCCATCATGAAGCAGATTTTGAGCCGCTAAAACACTCCGCCAAATAAAACTAGGATTGTGTCCAAGCTTTGCATCCAAGAAAGAACGATTTGGAAAGTACTTGGCTTTGAATAACCTGCTAGCCGTCATTTGACAAGTCTATTATCATGTATATTTGACCTAAAACCGGTTCAAATAGATATTTTTATTGCTTAATTTAGACTATAGTGGGATTACTTTGGAACACTATCACATCATAGATTTGACCATCAAATCGATGGTCAAAATTGCCCACCAAACACCTGGACACTCCAAGCAATGCACACATGCTCAAAGATGAATGCACCCTCACATGGAAGATAAAGATACTCCACCTGGAAGATAAGATAAAAAAAAAGAACGCCAACTCCTCATCTTCTTTCATGGAAATTCAGGTGCCTTTGTCGTCATCGAAATAGCCCATCAAATTAATATTTGAGATTTCTTTTCCATTTTATTCTACAAGTGCCTCCTGCAATATTTTTACTAGTCCAAGTGGCCAGCTATGCTGTTCAGTGGACATTACATTTCAGGGAAAGCTAGCTAGCTTGTCATATTTCTTGTCCTTTCTAATCGTTTATCCAAAAGAGATGAAGCATCTGCAACTTCTTTCATTTTCTCAGTTTGTTGGTTTGTGTCCCTTTCATTTTATTAGTATATTGATTCCATCTTATCTATAAGGATTGCATTAATTGAAAGTTTGATTTTTTTTATCTCAACTACTCATTTTTAAATGATGTCCACATTATTCATGAATTTTGTTTTTTATTTTTTTTTTAATTTTATTTAAGAAATATTTTCTCATTATTATATATTAAAGCAGAGTGTTTTATATTCAATGTTGAGCGTCAATGAGGAATGGCAATAGGTAAGGAGGTTTAGACTAAATCCAAATTTATTTTGATCCAAATATTTTCTACTTAACCCCCATATTAGGTTTATGATTTGTGATACCAATTTAATAATATATTTTATTTTAAAATAAATTAAAAAAATTAAGTTATATACATGCTTATATATTATATCACTGCATATCAATCAAATTGAAAAGATTAATATTACGCTAAAAAGACGGTTGATTGCTTGCCCATGCTAAGCACTAGCGGCTTTTGCTAGTAGATTTATTTTGGTGGCGGCGGTGACAAAGTGGCATGTGGATAGGGCGTATTGAAAGCCCAATCTACTTTAACCCGACATTCTAGGATTACAAGGGGCCCTAATAAATGACAAAATGACCTAAAAAAAAAAAATCAAAGTTGTACGAAGTCACCTTTCCTCAGAATCTGAATGTAGGACAGCAGCTCATGCTAGATGCGTGTGGGATTATTGATAGATCGAGTTTGTGGAAAAAATTTACGAACAAGAGACGTTTGAAACTTCTTTTGGAGAGACTGAAAGTGAGTCAGAGAAATTAAGGATAGTGTCCAGTCTACATCCCTTTGAAACTTCCTAGTAATTAAGGATAGTGTCCAGTCTACATCCCCTTGAAGCTTCCTAGTAACAAGACCTGATCAACATGTAAGTCCCACCTCCCATGCATTGCATATGGCATCAACTTGAATCTTTTCAAGAGTTTTATGATCTTTGAATTTTATGATCCAAAAGAGAGAAAATATATGCAATTTTCTTCTTCTTCTTTCCCAATAGCTATGAGAATATCATTTAATTAATTGGCTTATGTCTCTTTTTCATTGGTTTAATCTTTTTTTTCATATGAACTGATACGTACGATCTTAATTTTTAGGATAACAAGTGTCTCAATCAACAGAAAATCCGATTCTATTTTAACTACGTACTCATTTTCAAATAACATCTACATTGTTTACAAGTACTCATTATTGAGAATTTTTAATAATAGTTTTATCAATTTGAAAGTGAAGCATTTTGTATTCAATATTGATCAAGTATTATTAATTTTGACTGGCAACAAGTTAGGTTCGATACATATTGAGCTAATTCTAAGCTTGCACTCGCTCAAACACTTTCATTCTATACCCAATTTTACTCGTATCAAGTTTATAATTTGCGATACCCACCCACCATGTAGCAGGTACATGTCAGATATACATTAGGATTGTTTCACACGTACTCTAAAATATTATATCAAGAATTAAATTATATGCATTCTAATGCATGTCGAAAATTTGAGTTCACAACCCCTCACTTTTCTCAAATATTTGATGTGCTTTGCCCATTACAATTTGCTCGTGTTTGGTAATTAACTAGTTAAAGTAAAGTAAAGTGAATCCATACAAGAAATGACAAGGGGTCATATCAAAAGTACACAATTTCAAAGTTCTCTCCTAATTTTTCAAAAAAAGTAAAAAAAATAATCTCCTTTCTCCACTAAAAGACAAAAAAACTCACTTTTTTATATAAGAAGTAAAAAAAGTTTCATACTAAACAACTAAAAATAAACATTATCATAATATCTTATATTTTATTCACTCTTGATTTGATGTTTCACCTCACTATATTTCAATTCACTATACATCCAAACAGGTCTAAAATATGATTGGCTGCATGTGCTAGTGTGGGAGCAAGTTAAGCCAAGTCCAACCAACCCATTTTGACCAAGTCCCACCAACCCATTTTGACCCGACATCTCAGGGGCCTTGAAGGACAAAAAGAAAAGAAAATACTAAAAATTATACTTTGAATGTCACATAGCAACCCATGACAGGTGCTAGTGGAATTGTTGATGTATCAAGTCGAAGTGACATTAAGAGGCATTGTGGAAAACTTTAATCAATAAAAAGACATTCGAAACTTCGTACAAATGTTGGGGAGAGATCAAAGACAAATGGTAGAGTCTGATATCCTTTGAAATTTCTTAGTAACAAAAAGACCCAAAAGAGCAAGTCCCACATTCCAAACACTACACATGGCATCCACCTCAACTTGTTTGGGAATTCTATCATGTTCATTGAACTTGGATTTTATTTTTCTTCTTGGTAGGGCTCAAAATTTTCAAATCTATATCCATTAAGGGGTCATTTGTCTTTTATGTCTTGGATAGAAAAATGAGTTTTATGAGTGCAGAAAATTAGATCACTAGATTAGTGCCTTTTTTTTATTTTTTTAACAAATTACTCAAAACTGATAAATATTTAAAATAAACGCTTAAAGGGCCTTGGGGCTTATTAGTTTAATAAAAAAAATTGAATGGTTTTGATAGCAAATATAGAACCTATAGGAATCATGAAGAAAAACAAAAATAGTTCATAGGACTTGAACCTATGACAGATTGCATTATAACCAAATGCAATCGAAGACTTAATACTAGTGCCTTTGCACAAGTGGGAGATGTGAAAGTGAATAGGTGTGAAAAATGATCTTACTTACGTATTATTTTCACACATCATTTATGCATGCGCAACACTAGATGCATAAATAATTACAAACAAACATATATGTATATAAGTGGTACACAACCTGTGAGACGATCCGCCTTATACCTAGGCAGCTATGTAGGATTAGAGACTCCTGTCCGGGGTGTCTCATGTTTTTGATCAGTCCACCACTTTTAACATTTATTCACACATAAAACATGATTTGACTTCCAAACCATTTGAGAATCTTCTTTTATTTTTTACTCTTTGTTTTCAAAAAAATTAAAAGAATTTTTTTTTACTTGATTTTGAGAATCTCATGGAACGTGGAAACTGACATTGTCACATCATCATTTCCAGAGGTTTCCAAATTCGGTGAAAAAGCAAATTCCACCCAAGAACAGGAAAAAGTAGAATTATCATGTCAGCTAGTGAAATACTTTTCTGCTTTCCTTCTATATTCCATAATCACGATTAGACTTTTCATATTTGAGGAAAAAAAAAAAGAAGCCATGCCTTCTCTTTTCAAAATCAATTATCTCATGATCTCAAAAACAAAACCCATACCTACTTTTTCACAGCACCCATTAACACCTATAATCTCAATCTTAAAAATGTTAAAGAAGTTCATGATAATGAGCAACTTGGCATCTCCAAAGGAAATACATGTGGCACATGTTAAACCCATGAAAGCTGGAATCTTTTCCATGAATAGTACCACATTGAAACTTCCAGAATTCATGGCCATTGACAAGCTTTAATTTCCACAGTGAAAACTGCACCTCTGGCTCTACTAGTCAGTGGTCCTTCCTCTCTATTCACATGACTTGCAACGAAATGTCGACACCATGTGCTTAGATGTAGCTAACATTATCCTAATCCTCTTCCTTGCTGTTTCATATTAACATCATCTCCCAAACAAAATTCTTCTTTAGATTTTTCATTTTTGTGATTGATAAACGTCTTAATCTTTTATAGGGAGCATTCCTTGATGGGCATCGGCGGACCCAAGTGTTGCAGTCACACCCACGTGATTCTAAAAACCCATTAGATAAGATCTTAAAATATCCAATTTTATTATTTAATCTCGCTTCTTGACTATATGCCACACCAACCAAATGAAAGCCTTGGGTCCGCTTGGTGGGTGCGTTTTAATTTTTAATATCTTTTTAAATGTGTGAATCAATGGGCGCAAGTTTTTCTTTCCATACGTTTTTTTATTGGCCATGAGACAACCTATAAAGAGTATACAAATGTAACTTAAATTAATTTGGATCCGTACCTTGAAACACTACAATAGAGAATAGGCTGATTCCATCTTCAGCAATTTTAAGGAGATTTGTCTTTTGTTTTCTTGCAATATTTAAAAGGAAAGTTGCAAAAAATAATAATAATAAAGATAAAATTTGTCTCCTCGAAAGTTTTTTTCAAGTATTGAAAAGATTAATATCAACGGAAATATTAAATATGAGAAAAGATCTCATGTATTTTATTTTGCATTTGATTTTAAACAAAGTGAACTGCTCTCATGACGACTTCATTCAATAATATACTTTTGATCTGTTGTGAATTTTCATGAAATGTAATTCATATGACCTTACTTGATCACATACGTCGTTAATCATATATAACGATGACGATGATGATGATGACGTTGTATCTTTTTAGATATTTAAATTTCTAGTGGAAAGTGTCGTATGTGACTATGTGTGAATGTTTGGTAAGTCCGATGCAATTATTTCTAATGATGATAATAATAATGATGAGTAGGAGATTATCACATATAAAAGAGTCAACAAGGTAAGAAAGGGTGATGAGGAGATATTATTATATATTTGCGGCATAACACATGAAGGTTGGATCGATAATTTTTTGGATCATTTGGAAGAAGAGAAATTTACGATGTTGAAAGGATTTCTTCACTTTGGGAACAGATCTTATTTACATGGCGTTGGTCCTTCCCATTTTAATGTTAATACTACAAAGAAAGGCCGAACAACAACAACAGCCGCAGTGAGTGAGCCCTAGGGCACGTGCTGAGCTTGTGCATGCCCTTAGACACACACGAGCCCGCCCACAACCTTTCTGCTCGTGTGTTTCAAACCACCAACGGCTATGAGCGTCTCCCCAAACCTCTGCGGCTCACACTCGCTAGAAATGGCGAGGTTCTTCGGTGGGGCCCACTTAAATCAATAACATAAATTCATAGGACATATTTCCGGTCCAAGCTGTGGGCTTGGCAGACCTTTTTTATGGGTTCAAGCAAGATTATATAAGAATGAGAGTTAGGTATTAAAATGAGATTGATCACATGTAAATCATGTTAAATCATTAGAGTAAAATTTTGAACAAATACCCTTTTTAGCGGTTTAAATGTTATTAAGTGGGTCCCATTCAAATGCGGCATGAATTTTATGCGAGCTCGAGCTTTAGAGGACCTTGAGAGTTCTTTCCTCCTTGATTTCAGCATTAGTTTAATCAAATGGAATTAACGGATTAAGTTGCATTCTTTAGGAAAATGATTGTTAATAACTAAGTTTCAATCGGAAAATGATCGTGAATGGCTTTACTTCTAATATACTATTAACTAATAGTTAACTAACTAATAATGATAATAGAGAAATGATCCATTATTCTTGAAAGTTATCTTATCAGTGAGGCCCACTAAGAGCTAGACCAAATTTCGCATGCTTGGGGGATGATTGTGCATTTTGACCATAACCATGGTCCACATGACCACAAAAGGCACAAGCCCGTGATGGGCCCCACACTTGGATCATCAATCAATGCATTGAGGCCTTCCCTCATTTTATGCTTTCCTTCTTAATGCGAGCAAAGTGGAAAGGCATGGCTTGCCAAGTGTTATTGTTTGGATAAGTAAAAAATAGAATAGGGTAAAGTTAAATAGATCCTAACAGTCTAAACTTTCAACTCTATTATGTTTGGATGAGTTTGGCCCGATAGATAAAGTAATGTTGTGTGCTACATGTACTCCATTTCACTTCAACTCTAAATACTTCAATTTTCTTTAGTAAAAGTGATTTTACTATAAACCTTAACTTCAAAATAAACATCCAAATAGAGTGAAGTGAAGTACTCTATTTTAACTTCAGCCTACTTCTCTTCACTCCACTCTATATGTGAAATCTACTTTATTTTACTCCACTCCTCATTTATCCAAACAAGCCCAAAAAGAGTTATGGAGTGTTCTCAATATAAGATAAGGTCTATGATGGGTGGGAATGTGTGGGGGGTGAAAACTTTATATATGAGAGCAGAATAATGTAACTCACTACACTTCAATAAAATTTATTAGGCATCCCATCAATTATATAAGGATAAAGAAGAAGAAGAAGTGAAAGTGAGTTGTAAGTCCATCTAGAAGAACTACCTAGTGTTGTGTTACTGATGGATTGAGCGATGGAATTATATTCAATTCATGTTTAGATTTATTTCATGATGCCCAATTAATAAATAGCATCATTAAATTCAAGGGATTTAGAGTTTAGGGTTTAGGGTTTATGCAACCCATAGCCTTATGTCACCAATGTTGATTAATCTATTCCTCGAATATTATGACCAGCAAGTAAATGGGATGAGTTCGGATCCCTTGTTCTGGAAGACACTATTTCATCCAATCCTAAATCGCAATCGGAGTAAAATTTCATGCAATGGTTCCAAATATTTTTTCCATTGGCTGGATATCTAATTTTAGTGGATGTAATTATTGAGAAGTTGGCTCCCCCACTCATTAGGTGGGCCCCACATTTATATTGAATCTGAACAATTTGCCCCTCTGACCTTTTATTTGTTGAGAAGACTGCTGTGAGTTGTCCAGCGTATCATAGGAGCCCAAGCATCAAGATGATGTGGCCCACTCAGTGGACAGGTTTGATATTGCCTGCTGATTTATGGATGCCACCAAACCAATAAAAGCCCCATCAATAATGGAAGTAGTGCGTTACTGTTCATTATAGGAAAAGGGCAAGAGCCAAGATCTAAAAATAGACCAAAGTCCAATAGGACATGCCAAAACAGGGAAGAGAATGGGCTCCTGAATTGGGACCATGAGTTCAGAATAAAGATGCTGCTGAGTACGATCAATATTGTGGGGGGAGGCCAATGGCCATCCCTCATTCCCTTGCAACTGACCCAAATAACATTCAGATTGGATCGACATCCGCCAATGTATTTTGAGATGTGGACCATCTAACCCAAGCTTGAGTGATGCCCACCTGACCTGGTTTACTTTTATGGTTTGAAGTTGATGGACCCATTGCAATGTGAAACACCATATAATCAGAGTGGGTGTCCAGAATGCCACCTCATTACTATGGTCAATGTCGGTCTCAAATGGGCCAATGGTTTTTTTTTTTTTAGGGATGGGACCCTTTTGGTCTAAAATGTCCTTGGGGTCATCTTGTCTTGTAGGGCCTCCGGATAATTGGATTTGATTACCTAATTATGGGCCTCAGGATAATTGGATTTGATTACCTAATTATGGGCCTCATTTATTAAAATATCTAATTTTTAGGTGTGTAGATTATATTATAAAATAAGAGATAATATAAAAAAAAATATATCACATCTCCCACACAAGGTCCAAAGGCCAATTAGTGGTAGAATGGGTGTATACACTGACTTGTGGCGTACTGTAATTAGAATTTAGGGAAATGCTTAATGAGAAGATTACACAATAGAGAAAAAATTGTTCTAATAGAGTGGCCTCTTTTATTTGGTGTGACACTTCTTTTGTGCTAAAAATAAAATAGAGGATTTCGATTTCCTCTAAGATCAGGTGTTAGGAATGTTGGGTTATTTTCTCACATGGAAATGGAAATATTGTTTGTTCAACAAGAAAGTTCTACACTCCGAGAGGAATCCTATGTTTCTACTATTTTCCATATAAATTCCAAACCCTCTCTATCTAAAAAAAAAATAACTTAATTTTTTTTTTTACTTTTTTTTTTTGCTAGGAGGATGTGTTTCACCAAACATTAGTATGTAAATTGCATAAAATATTAGGAGAAGTTTCCTCTCCATCATGAAATTCTCTTATCTCATAAATGGGAAAGTTTCACAATTAAAATTAAAATTGTTCTGGATCTCCCTGCAACCCATTCTTGCAACTCATTTTAAAGAAATAGAAATCCACGGAACTTGAAATCCTATAGTTGCTCAAACACAGCTGACATATTTATAACAAAAATCAATTCCAAAGGCAAAGGGCAAACTTTTTTTCTTTTTTAGTCAAGGTAAAATAATTCAATTTTTTTCTTTCTTAAAAAAAACGAAACACTGCACGTGGAAGTGCCAAAAAAATTTGCACAGGTGTAGCTACAGATTGAAAGCAAAATTGAAAGGTGGCGGTTAGTATCTATCCACCAAATCTGAAATCCCAAAATCTCCTTTCTCAAAAAAAAAAAAAAAAAAATCAAATCAGAAGAACATTTCCATTGCTTTCCCACCCCACATGGAATTTTGTGTTTTTTCATGAAGCCATTCATGAAGACATCCTAGGCCACTGTTTTGACAATTTCAAGAGAGAGAGAAGATACTATTAAGATTCTGATTGGTTGATAGTGATTGGGGATTTGTGGTCTGTTGGGGTGCGTTTAAGAAATGAATATAAATACAGGTAAAAAGGCTATGCTGAAAGGCATTGAGCCACTGCATATTACAGTTCTCAGAGCCACGTGCTCCCATAATATACATTGCTAAGAGACAACAAGAGAGACAGAGAATTCAGACAACTTTGGACTGTATGCATCTTCTTCCCTTTATGAACAATCTCTTCCACATTTTATTTTTCTTTGTGTTCAATCAAATCTTTGGACTATCTTGTTCCAATCCTTTTATTTTTATCTCCTACTTGAACTGTGGGTAGTCTTGCATTACAAGCAGCCTTACCAAGCATTTATGAAGATGGTTCCAGTTTTACATAGATTCATAACACAAGCAGTTTTATCAATGTTTTGGACATGGGTTTGTGTAACTTTTTGAAAATCTTCTTTTAATAGACACTTTTGTGATCATTTATCTCTGGCTTGACTTATTCAACTTGCATTTAGTGAAGTGGGGATAGTCACTGTTTTTTGGGGGCATAGCTTTTCTTCTCTATTGAAATTGTCTACCATCAGATTTCATAGAGTTGTTTTCTCATTTTCTAAATAGACTGTTTGTTTCATTGCCTCTGATTTCTGTTTCTGCTATCTTTGGTTTTTTTTTTTTTCTTGAATTGGGTTAGTTTTGTTCAAGAAGAAGCTTCATGGAGGTGTTTATATTGGCCATCAATGTAGCAGTTTCTGCATTGTTTTTTCTTTGGGTTATAGTAGAATGTTTCATTGAGAGGAGGAGACAGGCAGCATATGAAGAGGGAAGTCTGGAAACTACAGATAGAAAATCTATGGTTTGTGCAAAGATTACTGTTCTTTGTAATGTTTTAATCTGTATTTCCTATCTGGGTACTTTCACTTATGAGGTTTGTACGCTGAAAATGATCTACTGGGACTTTGTTTTCCCGGCCATAACTTGGTTACCGATAACTGTATTTGCAATCCATTGCAAGAGAAAACCAGTTGGAGAAAACAACAGATGGCCTACAGTCCTTAAATTCTGGTGGATTCTTTTTGGTCTTTTCAATGGTTTCTGTATCTCAGTCTTTGTAATCAATCACTTCAAATGGGCAACACTACCCCAATCTTTTCCAATGGTGAACATTGCCGACTTCATTTGCTTCCCCTTCTGCATCTTTCTCTGCTTCAATGCAATAGCAAAAAATGCTGGCAATCCGAGAGTAGAACTCACACGCCCGCTTTTACGTCGCGAAGAAGAAGACTTCAACAGAGATGCTTTTGCCAATGCTGGAATGTGGAGCCGCCTTACTTTTCGGTGGCTGAACCCACTCTTCGAGATGGGTCGGATACAGAAACTGAAACTAGACCATGTCCCATCAGTCCCTGAATCCGAAAGCGCCGAAAAAGCCTTCTGCATGTTACAAGAACTTTGCAAGCAGAAAACTGATGTTTCCTCACTGCCAAATGCTATAATCCATGCTATATGGAGGCCTCTGGCCATAAATGCAGTCTTCGCAGGTATAAAACTCTTAAATTAACTTTTTAAGTTTTCTATATAGTTTACTTTGATGTCTGCACTGTTCATGATGTTATGGAACATTTAGTATTTTATATTTTTCATCAGGTATAAACACTCTATCTTCCTACTTGGGGCCTTTTTTAATCGCCAACTTCGTCAATTTCTTATCTCGTAAAGATGACAATTCAAGCCACAACTATGGTTACATCCTCTCGTTCTTCTTTTTCTTTGCTAAGACAGTCGAATCACTGTCTCAGCGACAATGGTACTTTGGTGCGCATCGGATTGGTGTCCGAGTTCGAGCAGCAATCATGGTAGCAATATACCAGAAGTCTCTTTGGTTGAAGTACTCTGACATGACCAATGGTAAAATCATAAATATGCTGAATGTGGACGTTGAACGGATAGGAGACTTTTGCTGGTACATCCATGGGATCTGGTTGCTCCCTATCCAAGTTTCTCTGGCTCTAATCATCTTGTATAGGAATCTTGGTGGGGCAGCCTCCGTTGCGGCCCTTCTTGCGACAATTTTGGTGATGGTGAGCAACACCCCATTAGCCAATATGCAAGAAAAGCTTCATTCCAAGATTATGGATGCTAAGGATTCAAGAATCAAAGCCACCTCAGAGACTCTAAAATGCATGAGAACCTTAAAATTGCATTCTTGGGAAACCACTTATTTAGACAGGATCCTCCAACTTAGAGAAACTGAAAGAAGTTGGTTGAAGAGATATTTATACACTTGCGCAGCTGTTGCCTTTCTCTTTTGGGCCTCTCCTACTTTGGTTTCAGTTGCCACCTTTGGGGTCTGCGTTATTGCGAAAGTGCCATTGACTTCTGGTACAGTTCTATCAGCTCTTGCTACTTTTCGAATTCTTCAAGAACCCATCTACAACTTACCCGAACTCATCTCCATGATCGCTCAGACAAAGGTTTCGGTTGATCGGATCCAACAATTCCTTAGAAAAGAACATCAAAAGAAGCCAAAAATGAACTATATACCAAAATTGCATGATGTGGCAATTGAAATTGAAGCAGGTGAGTACACATGGGAACCTAATTCAAACAAGACCACTATCAAGATAGGTAAAAGGATGAACATCATGAAAGGCAAGAAGGTTGCAGTATGTGGGTCAGTGGGGTCAGGAAAATCAAGCTTCCTTTGCAGTATACTTGGTGAAATACCTAGGACTAGTGGGGCAGGTATCAAGGTGTTTGGATCAAAAGCTTATGTTCCCCAAAGAGCTTGGATCCAAACTGGAACTGTACAAGAAAATGTGTTGTTCGGTAACGAGATGGATAAAGATTTCTATGAGGATGTGTTGGAGGGGTGTGCTTTGAATAGAGACATTGAGCTGTGGAATGATAGAGACATGTGCATGGTGGGGGAAAGAGGTATGAATTTGAGTGGCGGGCAGAAGCAAAGGATTCAGCTTGCAAGGGCAATCTATAGTGATTCAGATGTCTATTTGTTAGATGATCCTTTCAGTGCTGTAGATGCACATACAGGAGCACATCTCTTCAAGGTAATATTAACACCAACTATATTTGTTGATATATATACTGAATGCCACTTGCATAACTCATGCTTTCATTCTACTAAATGTAGATATATTTAATTTATATCTAATTTGGCTGTGTACAGGAATGTCTATCGCGACTATTGGCTCACAAGACTGTTATTTATGTAACTCATCAACTAGAATTCTTGGACTCTGCAGATCTAGTCCTGGTAAGACACACTTCCCTTTATTTATTTTACCATAGGATAGAGGTTTAAACAGGGCAAGTGCAACTTCAATTATCCATTTCACAACAATGGTTGCCTAGCTCACAGCTTGGCTAATTCGTACTCATGTAGTTCACAATTCAATACCTTTCATAGTTCATCAATTTCTTGCAATAAATTATTTGAGTTTTTTTTCACTTCAGCCCATGGTCATTTTCTAGTTCAGTGAAGCTTGATTCAATTTTCATTGTTCCTAGCTGGAATTCAACTAATTCATAGGGGTAATATAAGTATATGTTGTCATATATATTGAATGATTCATCTAATATATATTAAAGCCCTAAATCTCCTCATACAAGCTTATACATTGGTGAATGTAAGCACTCATATGACCTCTGATAAGTTTTAGCAAAAGGAAAACCTTTTCTAAGGCATTTTAAAATTTTGTATTCTCCAGTATTAAAATAGGTATAAAGAATAGAATTTTGAGTGCTCCAAATAATATCAAACTGGTTCAATCCAATCGCAAAAAGACCAAATCAGTGTTGTTGGAATGAATCAAATTAACAACAACTCAAACGAGCATGTTCACATATTGATGCTAGTTATTATTAACAAGGTAACTATAGATACAACTTTGTGGTTATGGATTCGATCCTGATGATGAAGGAGCACATATGGGTTTAGAATTGCATGTCATGTGCCCTGTATGGCCTACTGCCTTTCAGGCATGAGTGGGACCTGCCAAATCGGCTTATTTTGATCAGATGGTATTGTATAATCTATATAGTGGATATATAAAGTACAAATTAGAAACTGAACTTCTCCACTGGTCTTCCCCTCACTAAGCTGATTTGAATTTTGTAAGAAAAGAGAACATCTTTCAATTTTCTTTCCTTTTTCTAGCATTGATGCGTATCTATTCACACATTTGCAGGTGATGCGAGATGGGAAGATTGTTCAATCAGGTAAGTATGATGATCTGATTAAAGACACTGATGGTGAGCTTATCCGGAAAATGGCCGCTCACAACCAATCTCTGAGTCAAGTGACCTCTCCCCAGAAGCACAGTTTTTCAACATGTGCGCCTCATCAGAAAGAGCAATTGGAGCTGATGGAAGAAAAATTTGACATCCAAGACAGAGAATGCAAGCTTTCTGAGAGAGTTCATGAAGAAGAAAGAGAATCAGGGCGAGTAAAGTGGAAGGTCTACTCAACTTTCATCACCTCAGCATATAATGGAGCTCTTGTTCCAGTTATTCTCCTTTGTCAAGTTTTCTTTCAAGGATTTCAGATGGGAAGTAATTACTGGATTGCTTGGGCGACGGAAAAGGAAGGGAGGGTAAGCAAAGAGAAGTTGATGGGTGTCTTTGCTTTGATGTCTGCAGGAAGTTCAATCTTTGTCTTAGGAAGAGCAGTTCTGCTAGCAACAATTGCTCTTGAAACTGCGCAAAAGCTGTTCCTTGGCATGATCACTTGCGTTTTCCGGGCACCCATCTCATTCTTCGACTCCACGCCTTCCAGTCGAATCCTCAACAGGGTCAGTTTTTTGCAATTCCATGTTCCTATGCACCTGGATGTACAACAAATTTCAAGCCTTCTAAAATTTGTGGAACAAATGGTTACCAATTCCACCATATAGTTAGTGCTGCATCAGGAGAGTTATGGTCTTCTTGCTTTTCTGTCTTGAATCATTTTTTATTTGGGGTAGAAAATTTGGAAAAAGCAGTATCCTGATTCCTGACTAATGAGTTTCCAATAGCTCCACCACCCCAATTATAATAGAGAATTGATAACCATCTATTCTGCCAAAATATTCATGTGTCTTATGGTTCTTGGTACATTTAGATGTATCAGGAACTTCAATTGGTGTTGTGGTTCTTATATGGGTCTCTACATGTTTTGAGTATGTAGTTTTTGCGCGTGTTTTCTTAATGACCACATTCGACCAAGTCAATCAAGTGTGATAATCTCACTTCTGTTGCTCTTCAAATCAAATATGATGGTGTGTTCTGATCCTGCTCATTTTTGTCCAGTCGTCGACAGACCAGAGCACAGTGGACACAGACATTCCTTACAGATTAGCAGGCCTTGCATTTGCTCTCATTCAACTCTTGAGCATCATTTTTCTTCTATCTTACGTTGCTTGGCAAGTCTTCCTTCTCTTCCTCATTGTCCTGGCAATCTCCATCTGGTATCAGGTATGCAAGTCACTCCCAGCATCTAATTTGATGTTGTTCAAATTTTTAGCCACATGAAAGGTTTGCATGAATCATATTATTACATTGCTTAATCATTTGAGGGACAAAATGGTCCTCATGTTTTCAAATTAACACATCTTTCTTAACTGATACCATTTATAGAGGCAACTTATAGTATACAGTTTTTTTTTTTTTTTATAACTTCTTTTAGTGTAAAGTTCAAAGCCACATGCTATTCAAGTTATCCACAATAGGATATGTTAGTTATGGATGTACTTCGTCTAAGATGCACAAGTGGGATTATGAGTGTCAGAATCCAGCACCAGTAACTATTGTGCAATGCGAGAAACTAAAAGATTCAGATTCATGATTTTGGAAGTATATTCTAATGATCTAATCATTTTAAGAGAGCTCTTTTTATGTAGTAACAATGATATAATGGATTCCATAACAGGATCTCTAATTGGTCATTTAATGGCAATGTCATGCATTCGAAGTGGAAAAACACTTCTCAAGGATGGAAGCCAAAATTTCTGGTCAATGTGATCTTCATAAAACTGGACAAAAGAAAAGGAAAATGGGAAAAAATATGTTAGAAGAATCTTGCAACTGAAATTCATCTCTCCTTAATGTCACCAATTTTGATGTTTCGAAATATAACCATCTTAGAGCATTTAATTATGAAACATCTCCCTGTATGATTTTCAAAGACTATTGTGTTGGGTGGTTGTGTTCTATATTTGGGTGAGAATGATCCAAATTCTCTCTTTCTCGTCCAGATTTACTACATTAAGACTGCCAGAGAATTAGCTAGGATGGTTGGGATCCAAAAAGCTCCAATTCTTCACCACTCCTCTGAGTCAATTGCTGGAGCTGCAACCATCCGTTGCTTCAATCAGGAAGATCGCTTCCTTGCCAAAAACCTCAGATTTATAGATGATTATTCTCGAGTCACCTTCCACAATTCCGCAACGATGGAGTGGCTCAGTATTCGTGTAAACTTCCTCTTCAACGTTGTCTTCTTCCTTGTTCTAGTCATATTAGTGAGCCTGCCGAGGGCTGCAATTGATCCTAGTAAGCGCCTCTCTCTCTCTCTCTCTCTCCCTACTTACTACTAGTTCAAAAATAATATTTTGAACTCATTTAATGGTACACAAAACCACTAGTTTAATATCCTATCGAATCGGGGAAGCACAGAAGAACCATGTTTGATGGATATTTTCTTTTCTTCTTGTGGAGAAAAAGTCTGAACTGAAATCAGTGCAGCCCCAAATCATTGCACATGAAGTCATGATTCAGTATTTAAAAATAATTAATTATTCAAACCTACTGAAACTTTGGGTACATCTACATCACTTTTAACTTTGTATGTAAAATGTACAGAACTTATGTACTTGTTCTTTTTTTTTTGGTAAAACTTATGGACGTATTGAATGTGATCTTCAGGCCTTGCTGGACTTGCAGCCACCTATGGTCTTAATCTAAATGTACTTCAAGCTTGGGTGATATGGAACCTATGTAACGTCGAGAATAAGATGATTTGTGTGGAGAGGATTTTACAATTCTCGCGCATAGCTAGTGAAGCTCCATTGATAAATGAAAATTGTAGACCAGAACCTGAGTGGCCAATGAATGGAACTATCGAGCTTGATAACCTCCATGTCAGATACAACCCCAGCCTGCCAATGGTTCTAAATGGGGTCACTTGCACATTCCCCGGGAAGAAGAAGATTGGAGTAGTGGGTCGTACAGGCAGTGGCAAGTCTACTCTCATCCAAGCGCTTTTCAGAGTGATTGAACCATCTGAAGGAAGGATAATGATCGATGGTGTAGACATTTGTAAGTTGGGTTTGCAGGATTTGAGGTCTAGATTAAGTATAATACCACAGGACCCAACACTGTTTCAAGGAACTGTCAGAAGTAACTTGGATCCTCTAAAACAGCATTCTGATGTAGAAATCTGGCAGGTGAACCAGAAACTCTATGTTATACTTCTATTTTTTTGCTAATCTGGTCTACTAGTCATGAGTGAGATTTTTATGTTTACTTTTATAGCTATTGTTCAAGTATCAAAATCTCTGACACAATTGCAATATTTAGGCCCTGAATAAATGTCGACTTGGGGAGATCGTAAGGAAGGATCCAAGAATACTTGATGCACCAGGTATTATTCTAAGGATGTGTTTAGATCTTCCTCAAATCTTGAAGGGGTTGTTATACTTTTGGAAGAAGGGTTTCTTGGAATAGAAAATGATAGTAATGCTATTGAATTCTAGTAGCAATGGTGTAGAAATAGTATTCCACCCACATGCTTTATGATTTATGCTCGAAAAATCAGCAATATTGAATGAAGAACAAAAAGAAAATAGTATTTCACCCAACATAGTTTTTTATTTATGCTCTACAAATCAGCAATACTGAATAAAGAAAAAAAATACACAATGACCCATCTAATGTGGTTTCTTATTTCCAAACTGTTTAAAATGGAAATTAAATGGATAATAATCTGTTCTTCAAGTATAATTATGCATTGCCACTTGTGATTTTGAGGGACATTCAAATGCAACCCTTGCATAAAGAACATTATATTGGTATGCTTTGGATTGTTGGAAATCTGAAATATGTTTGTTAAACTTGTGATGCAGTTGCTGAAGATGGAGAGAACTGGAGTGTGGGACAGCGGCAGCTTGTATGTCTGGCCAGAGTGTTGCTGAAGAAGAGGCAGATACTTGTGCTTGATGAGGCTACAGCTTCAGTAGACACTGCCACTGATAATGTGATTCAAAAGACTATTAGAGAGGAGACAAATAGTTGCACTGTTATCACTGTGGCGCACCGAATTCCCACTGTCATCGACAACGACCTGGTTCTGGTGCTTGATGAAGGTAATTGAAGCAGCTGAAAAGAATCATACGAGGACTTAATTTTAAATCCATGACTGATTAACTTACTGCTGCAGTACTTACTGAAATAGTTGACATGCTCTTCATATTTAAATATTTGTGACAATAATAGAATATTTGGATTTACCCCTATTTTCTTCGGCACGCATCGCTCCTGTTAGTTTTCCCATGATTTTAATCTTATTAGTCATCATGTCTGGATGTTAGAGCCAGTAGGCAATAACTACAGAAAGGCAAACTACAGAGGAGTTCAAGCATATCTTAGCCTTGCTTGAACATGAGCAAGTTGAACTTTCAAGATGATGGCCATATCTTCTAGGCACCTCACCCATCTAGCAAGGACCTTGGCTTCCCATTTGCTTAGTTGAGAGGGGTAGAAGGCACGAATTGGACATATTTATAATTAAAGCTTTAAGATTCATTAATACATGTTATCAAATTTGTAGGGGATTCTTTTTTTGCCCTGTATTTAGCCTTATTACAAAACTCATTTTAGTTTGAGCATTGACTAAACTTGGAATCTAAGTTTTTCTTAAATTAGGAAGCGGAAAATATTATAATATTAATTATTTGAATCAAGTGGGGGCCATATGTGATTATGTGGGACCACTTAAATCAGACATGCACCTTCCAACCCCTTGTAAGTATCATCGCTTCTTGCTTCCCGTCTTCCACATTCATTGAAAAATTATTAAATGAGGGCTTCCAACGCAAATGTTTAGAATCAATAGGAGCTGTGAACTCTTTGCTGGACTGTCTTCTTTTTTTTTTTTTTCTTTTCTGAGATCACATTGGTGAGTTACTGTTTTTTTGAAATCTATATGGGGAAAATATGCCAAAAAGTAGAGAGAGAGAGAGAGAGAGAGAGAGAGAGAGAGAGAGAGAGAGAGAGAGAGAGAGAGAGAGAGAGATAACCATTTGTTTTTTATTTCCATGCCACCCTAAAAATGTAACCATTCCACTAAAACATTCAAAACCCTTGATTTTGTGCACATCCCAACATCATTTATCATTAAAAATAAGAAATAATGCTATCCTTTTATTCCAAGATTAGATGGATGGTTAATTTGGTAATTTGGTAAAGGACTATATTCCTTTCTGTCACTTTCCATATCATCATGGAATTTTCAGCAATTGAAAATTGTTTACTTTTGTTGATCTCTCTTTTCTTTTCTTTTTCCTTTTTTTGGGAATGATTCAGGCAAAGTTTTGGAATATGATTCTCCTTCTGAGTTACTCAAAGATGAATCATCTGCATTCTCCAAGTTAGTAATGGAGTTCTTAAGGAGATCGAAGCGAGATTATCAATCATCAGCAATGTAGAGAAGACTAGATGTGGAGATCATCAAACAGACCATTCGCACATGTACAGTACACGAAAAACTCTTGAAATCCTCTGATTCTCTCTTATAGTCAAACACGCGAAAATGAAATAAGCTCCAGGGATCATTGTAGCATCATGTGAAGCTTAACATAGCAGTTCATTATTCTAAAGATAGCCTCCAAAAGCAAGCATCATAGCAGAAGCAACAACAGCAATAGGTATCTTACAAGTCTAATAACAATGACAGAGACGCGCAGTTTGGGAATTGCACAGATTATTTTGTTACAGTTACTTGTATTTCTTGCCATAGCCTTTCTATGTAAACTAGAATGGAGGATATTAATGTCCTTGGATGTAGCTAATCAGCTATTGTTAATTGAAAACCTGATTGGTGCCTAAGTTATCAGAAGATTGTTGAAAATTCTTAGAAAAACTTTTGACTTGTTCACATGACAATTGGATCAGCCTTGTGTAGTCAGATAAGGGGAGAAGATGTGGATTGGGCAAAACCAGCAGGATGAGGTGGTGACTTTGATGCAAACTTCACTTTCTTATGATTTAAATTACTAGGGTGATCAGTAATCAATTCCCATCAAAGGGCAGTGTGGTTGATGGCCATTTGTAATTCTTCACTCTTAACAGTTTCACTTCTCAAATTTTACCCATTTGATAGCAATGCATTGCTTATAATTACTGAAAAACCAATAAGCAAAAACATGGCCCCTAAAGGTAATTTTATATGAAAAAAGAAAAAAAAAACACCAAGTTGCCGCATCACCAGCAATAACATTTAGACAGCATTTGCACAACACTAATGTCCTCAGTAGCATTGGAAAAGCTTTCGATTTTTTGGATTGTCATTTTTATTATTTGGCACGGCATTTTTCACATGGAAAGGCGAAAATAATTGAATTATGTCATATCAACTCCACGGAATTTATATCCTATAAAAGAAGGTAAGAATTGCTTTTCACGAAAAAAATATTTAAGTGGTTGTGTGTATTCATTTCCCATTAGAGAAAGATTATTTTAAGACTATTTATGAAACTTCAACAACTTTTTTTTTTAATTCTAGTTAAGTAAGTTTAGTACAAACAACACAAAAATCCTCTCCAACAAGGAAAAAGGGTCCACTCGAAAATTTTATTTTCTATCCCTTTTGTCAACCCTCATTTGTCAATCGAAAAATAACAATAATTTTTTTAATGGACCATAGACTACACAAACTTACCCTTTCATGATCTCTCAACAGGTTGGTGCAAGACTAATCAAGCCAAAAGTTTAAACCCAAGGACCTACTACTCTTCAAAGAATCTATTATAAGGGTCAGTTTGGATGTGTGGTGAATTGAAGTATGGTGAGATGAGGCATCAAATGGAGAGAGAATAAAATATAAGGTGTTATGATGGTGCTTTGTTTTTAGTGTTTGGTATGGAATATTTTTGAATTTTGTATCCAAAAGTGAAAATTTTTGATCTTTTAGTGGAAAGAGGGGTTGCTTTTTTAATTTTTTTTTTTTTTTTTTTGAAAAAGGGGGTTTGATATGACCCATTGTATTTTTTTTACCTGAATTCACTTCACCTTATTTTAACAAAGTAAAGTGCCAAACACGCCTGAGGCAGTTTGGATAGTCCACTCAAAAAATAACATTTCTTCCATAATCTACCCCTATACATTCTTTCCTACTTCACCAGCTTTCCCAAATCAAAAGGGTTGTAAAGTAATTTCACCACATCCAAACAAAACCAGTGGCCGCTGCTGCCTTTCATTTCTCACTGAACCGTCGTTTTCAAAAACCAGGACTCCAGGAGCATCTCGAAGGTTCGATAACGGAGAACCAAATCGAAGTGGCACAACCGTAATATCTCCCAACTCCAAGCCCCATTTCGATGGCTCTACCCACAACCCTATCCAATCACGTGAAGCCACGTCACGAGAACCCCATTCCCAACGGTGACGTGGCGCGATGCTTGCTTAAAACCGCCTTTCCAAAACCGCTACTTGCGCCAAAACCGCCGGATTCAGTCTCCAGATATAAACCCTAAAACCTTCTGGTTTTTCTTCGTTCTGCTATATTTTCTCATCTCTTCTCTGTTTTCCTGTTCTGCCGTTCGCTTTCTTGTGTGTGTCAAGCTGTCTCTCTTGAAGGCCATGGGTAAAATCGTCCTTTTGATTCTCCTCCTCCTCCTCTTCTTCTGCTGCGATGGTTTTCTGATCTCGATTTTTGTTTTCTGCATTTGTAGGTGGGAAGATCAAGATAGGAATCAACGGTAGGGCTTCGATCTTAGGTTTCCGATCTATGATTTGTAACGATTGAGATTTTTCTGGCTGAAAAATGATGTCTTTTTGGTTGTTTTGAGTGAAAAAATTAGGTTTTGGAAGAATCGGACGTTTGGTTGCAAGAGTCGCTCTGCTGAGAGATGATATTGAGCTTGTAGCTGTTAACGATCCCTTCATTTCCACTGATTACATGGTATTATATGCATCCAATGTCTCTTTTATCTTTGATTTGCGTTTTCAATTTATGCATGGGTTTGTGAAGATGTATTGATGGTTCTCTTCTTTGAAAATGAAGTAAAGGCATCGTCTTTGTTTATGTGCATGTCATACTAGTCGATTAGCTCTTACTGTTCTCTATTGATGTGAATCTTCTTCAAAAGTGAAGTAGAAATGGCTTCTTTCTTCAGAAGTGGAGTAAAAATGTCTACTTTCTTCGAAAGTGAAGTAAAAATGTGTTCTTTCTTCATGTGCTTGACATGTTCTATTATTGTGTATGCAGACATATATGTTTAAGTATGATAGTGTCCATGGGCACTGGAAGCACCATGATATCAAGGTGAAGGACTCTAACACCCTTCTTTTTGGGGAGAAACCAGTTACTGTCTTTGGTTTCAGGTAAATCCCATGCACTATCTGTTGAATTATGCTTGGAAAGAAAGTCTTAAGGTTGCTGAAATTTGTGTTATGTTTTGTGGTAAGGAACCCAGAAGAGATCCCGTGGGGTGAGACTGGTGCTGAGTATGTAGTTGAATCAACTGGTGTCTTCACTGATAAAGAAAAGGCTGCTGCACATCTGAAGGTTTTTAACACAAGCTTATGGTTTTCTTTGTTTTCTAGATGATGTTTCCTGCTCTTTATCCTTGATATTCTGGCAGAATATGATTGATTGTCTTTTGGAAAACATTCAATAATAGTGCTTGTTTTATCGTGTTGAGATTGTTCTTTTTTTCTTTTTTTTAATCTTTTGGAAGATCAGGAGGTTGATTTTTCTTAGAATGCACTAGTTTAATAAGATGATCCCACGCTCCTTGGATCTCTGTTTCTGTGCCAGATAGGAGTGCTGCTACCCCCCTCCCCAACAACCAATAGGAAATCTAAATCCACCATGCAAAATCAGTTCTTCTCTTCTTTTTTGCCCTTTTTGCGACAGAAGTGTCACATAACACAATGGGAAAAGTGGTTATGCAGAAAATGGATGGATTTTCCTCTCTATTGCAGATTCCTCTCATTACACAAAAACACACAAAAATGATTTCCGTGTCTTGGACATGGCGGCAAATATTGTGCCTGACGAGATGAATTTGAGTTCTATTTTTTGCTGCGTTCTTTACTCTTCTTAGTTCATTCATACACAGACTGCATGGGAATTTTAGTGTTAACGATGCACTGATGTGTCTTGCCTTAGCAAATAAAATAAAGCGGTTGATATTACAAATGATAAGTTTGCATAGTCTTTACTTCTATCATTATATGGGTTGTATTCTGATACACATGTAAGGTGTATTGTCTAATTATGCTATGAATACTAATTATTAAGATACTGAAGCATGGATATCTAATCTCTGTCTAGTTGTTACTGAAAAGAGATGACACCGAAAATGATGTGGTATCCAATGACTGGATGCAGTTGAGTTCTAGGTTTCGCTGCTGTTAAAATGTTTTACTCTATTTAGTTCAAGCATAGATTTGATCTACACCAGCACAAACTGTGTGAAAATATTGGTGTTAATAATGCGCTGATGGGTCATGCCTCGAAAATAATATGGGAAAGCAAGTGATATTTCAAATGATAAGTTTGGTTGGCATAGTCCGTGTTATTGTGATATGAGTGATTATCTGGTAGGCTGGTACACATGCAAGTTGTATTGCCTTAGAAGTTGTTGGTTATGACTTGTGAGTGCTAACCAGCAAGTGAAGCATGGATATAAATATAAGTCTCTAGTTGTTACTGAAAAGAAATGACAATATCTGTTTACCTTTGTGTTTTTTTAAAGAGAGTTTGTTTACATTGTTAGAAATTCCGATTTCTTAATTTATGTGAGAGCTTTCATGCTGAAACCTTTTTTTTTTTTTTTTAATGGAATGGTCTTAAAATTCCCTTTTCTTGAATATCATGATTGGCAAACTTGGTTCCTTTTGGCCAAGTCGGCTGGAGCTTTCTGGTTCAGTTGATGTACCAAACTGAATGACTCCCTATAAAATTAAGGTGCCTGAAATTTGGACCTGTTTGGCCAACATTTTTATTCTGGTTCTGAATTTATTTATTTTGGCTATCAATAAAAAAATTGTTTGGGCCAAACAGCATGAAATTTTGAGTTTTAGTCCCATCTTGTGGAAATTCCCTTTTTTTTTTTTTGCTTCCTTTTTTTTTTTCTTTTGCAAAAATGTCCTCTTTTGGGGGAAAGGCCTCAAATAGATTATTTGGTTTTTCATGAAAGGGTAAGGAACTCTAGCCCTCCAAAAAATTCAAAAATACAGTTAAATCTACTCAGATAGAATTTACTTGGGCAATGACCTTTTTTTTAAAATACATAAATCCTCTTCACTTTCTACTATCTTTCAAATTTATTTATCTGGATTTTTAATAAATTTTCTATTATGGAAATCTGAAATGCCAGATTGGTGCTTTTTTACTTTTCTTTTTTCTTTACATGACTTGAACCTATAACCTTTTGGTTGTGACAATGAGCAATCCAACTGTGGCATAGGGTCTGAAATAAAGATCACAGCTATGATTTTACATTTGGAAATCTTTGAATTCAATGATTTGGGCCTTTAACTTGAATGGGTGTTCTTGGGGTTAGATTTTTTTAGGCTTATCCTTTTCAATTTCGAAGTGCTATTGTTTTGGTTTAAGTGGATTGCTATACTCGAATCCTTTTGCGAACCTTTTTCTATTTTTAAATTGCAATGGAGAAGGAAGGAAAAGCAATGGGTTGATTAGCTGGGCTTGTGAATTGTGATTCATAATCTAAGAAGAGCTGGAACGGTTATTGAATTTCTGTCAATGCAGTGCATTTAATTTGTTTTTGCTGTGTTTATTTGGTGCTTGAGATGTCTTCTCTGACAGAATTGTGTATAAACAGGGTGGTGCTAAGAAAGTTGTCATTTCTGCTCCTAGCAAAGATGCTCCCATGTTTGTTGTGGGTGTCAACGAGAAGGAATACAAGCCTGACATTGACATTGTATCAAATGCTAGCTGCACGACCAATTGTCTTGCTCCATTGGCCAAGGTATTTCATCTTTCTATCTAAAGACTTGGTTCATTACTTGGTTTTCCATATCAAAATCATCTAAGACCTCCTTTTCTTTTAAATTAAACAGGTGATCAATGATAGGTTCGGCATTGTTGAGGGTTTGATGACCACGGTCCACTCTATTACCGGTATGATTTGTTTCTACTTTATTTGTTTTTTTAATCTTTTCACTTCACCCTTTTTTTTGGAATGGTGTTCCTTTCACTTTACCCCTCTATAATTACAAGTTGATTTGGGTTTCTCTCTGTGCTTTGTGGGATGCAGCCACACAGAAAACTGTTGATGGGCCATCCAGCAAGGACTGGAGAGGTGGAAGAGCAGCTGGCTTCAACATCATTCCTAGCAGCACTGGTGCTGCCAAGGTATACACTGCATGAAGTTTTTAGTTATGATAATGGTTATGGTATATTCTTATCGTTCGGTACTATTCTATGCAATGATAGTGTCTCCTCTCATCATTGACAATAATAAGTTGCTTGATTCTCTTTCCCTGGGCTAAATATGTATTCTTTTTTAAATCATGTTTGACTGGAGTTCCTTTATTTCTTTTGTTTTTGTTAGTGAAGATTCATAAGTATTGTTAAGTAGTTGTTTGTGTAGTTTCCTATCACCAATTGGTTTTGAGATTATTGGCAAGTAACTTTGTCATGGTATTAGAGCCTGAGGTCTCGAGTTCGAAACCATGCAAAGCAAAAATGCCCCATGCTGCGTCGTGTGTGTGCGGGCGCAAGTGCACAGGGCAAGAAGGCCACATGCCGCGTTATACTCTTGTGTGAGCGTGTGCTTTGGATCCGGGCGATGTCCCGGGGAGGGGTTGTTAAGTTGTTTGTGCAGTTTCCTATCACCGGGGTGGGGGGTTAAGTAGTTGTCTGTAGTTTCCTATCACCAATTGGTTTTGGGATTACTGGCTAGCAACTCTGTCAAGTTGTTAAGTATACTGTGCCGTATGATCGAGTTATATGCAATTTTGATAAGCATAGCCTGCTGCCTGTTTGGGTATGGAGATGTAATCCAAACAGTGCTGTAACTCAAAAAGATGGTAATGGGAATTGATTAACCATAGAGGCAACTGAAGTACGTGTTCCAATTTAGGTAAATAAGAATTGTATTTGTGGCCCCACTTCTTGTCAGTGCAGGATTGTGGACCAGTACTCCCATGCTCTGTGTTGCTTAGGTCATAATAATGTTCATTACTATTTTATTTAGTTTATAACTGTAAAAAATTTATTGCACCAAAAAAGAAGAAAAAATAACAAGCAAAGCCATGCCAGCCTCATGAAAGAAAAACAACACACAGAACATAAACTAACCATACAAGAAAAAATTAAACATCAAAAGAAAGAGCAAAAAAGTCCCTCCCTAGCAAGACTATCCGCCATGGCATTTGCTTCTATTTGAATATGATGAAGTTGAACATTCAGCTTCTAAGAGATATCGTGCACCTCCTCCACCCAATCTGCAATCCTCCAAGGATGAGAACATTTCCCTAAAACCCACTGAATCGCCGAACAGGAGTCACCTTCAATAAATGCCTTATATCCATCCAATATTGACAACTCCCTATAACCAATTAGAAGAGCAAACACTTCAGCTTCATTCGCATCCTTGCCGTCAAACGGCCCAAAAAAGCTCGACAACATTGCCATTCCAATCTCTAATGACACCCCCAATACCGCCTCTACAAATAGTAATGTTCATTATTATAGTTACAACTTTTCACATGTTGATCTCACAGTTCTAGTGTAAAGAAGATGACATTCTCTGGGAGAGACTCATTTTCTTTGTGAGTCGTGGCGTGACTTGATCTGATGGTCTTCCATGAATGGAAGGAGCCACACAATGCAGATATCACTTGCTTGTGTGGGTCGTGTACAACGATCATCTAAGTCAAATCACTTGATACAATGGTCTTCCTCGATGAAAGAGGGCCTCACGCTGATATCTTTTTCATACCTGAATTGTCTGCAAACAATTATCTAGAGACAACTGGTCATTTATCCATTAGTTTTTTTTTTTAATAACCATTAGCTGTCACCACTCATGTTGTTGTGGCAGCTCACACTAGTACTGACTATGTACTTTTCTTTTTCGTTGGTTGTAATCTGAAGGCTGTAGGGAAAGTGCTGCCTGCGTTAAATGGGAAACTTACAGGAATGGCTTTTCGTGTTCCCACGGTGGATGTGTCAGTGGTGGATCTCACCGTGAGACTTGAGAAGGGGGCCACTTATGATGAGATCAAAGCTGCAATCAAGTAAGGATAAACATTTTCTTTCATTGGATAAATTCTTTTGTATGACATGTTTATGAGTTATGACCGCTTGATGGGAGGTAAAACAGGTGTATGTGCAATTATGCATGTGGTAGCTTGTGTGTGCAATAATCATGGTTTAAAATTGCGGTTCGTGGTCATCGCGGCCCATTGCGGAGCGAATTTTTATTTGACCCCAAAAAAATCCGAAAAAATATCCAAAAAATCCAGAATATTATAAAATGATTGAAACTAATGTTTTTTTTTCCATTAATGCACACTTAAAAGCAAAATAACGGTCCCCTCAAGTTATAACATCCTGTATTAATTGCTTTAACGATATATATATACTAAAATAAGCTGAAATATCATAAATTTGACATAATGCAACCATAATATTGGGCAAACTAACAGTGTTAACACTTAAACATTTAAAGTCTACAATCAATCAATAAAATACTAATAGAGTTAGTGCATGTGCCAAAGCCCAAAGGCCCCCTAATGCCAGAACGAGTGGCGTCCTGGCTCGATATCATCATCATCATCATCATCATTATTTCTTAAAGGGTAGAAGGCACCAAATTGTTGTGTTACATAGCCTCCACTCCCATACTGCCCATAAAGTTGTTGTGCCTGTGGATGTGGTTGAGGAATGAAGATTGCTTCATAAAGTGAGGCCGAGTCATTAGTAGACTGAGAAGACTGAGGGTAGTCAGGGGGGTGGTGCTGTCGATAAAATTCGTGGGGAAGTTCAACTTGTTGATGTGGATGTAGTACATAGTAGTCACCATACATGATTTGTTGGTGGCCAACATCACCACCACTAGTACCCTCTCCCTCGCCATATCCACTACCACTAGCACCTGCATGTGATGATTCGGTTGGTGGGACAATTCTCCGGTACCCACGGGTCGGGTCTATGTTACCAGAAGAAGGAAAATGTTCTACCGTATCCATCATATGGGGTGGTACCTCACCACCATCTCCACCACCAGCACCACCGTCATCCCCATCAGAATCATGTGGCACATCTGAAGATTAGCTAGTACTGCTGAGGCTAGTGTCCTCATCATCATCAACCTCATCTTGCATCTCTTGAGGATCGACCCCGCGCCTTCGTTGATGGGTGAGATTTATCTCACGTAGGCACTCGGCAGCTCTCATTGGCTCTGGCCTTTCCCCAGTCAAATCCTGGACCATATCACCAATTTGTTCATCATGATCTAGCACTGGCTCTTCTACCTCTTCTATCCATTGTGCCAACACATCATTATTTTTTGAAGAAATATAATTCAGATTGATTGGGCAGAAGTAATTTGGGTGGTCCTCAAACTCCCTCCTTCTTCTTTGTCTGTTGTGGAGCTTAATGTTGTAATGTATATACACCAATTTGTTCAACTTTTGCATCGTCAGCCGATTTCTCACTTTAGTGTGAATGAATGAAAAGGTGCTCCAATTCCGCTCACAATTTGATGATGTAGTTGTTTGACTAAGGACTTTCATTGCTATTTTCCTTAGGTATTGGAGCACTTTCTCTGTACTTTAACCACCACTCGGCTGAAAATAAAATGGAAGTATATTTATTAATTAAATCATACATGACTCAACTTTTAAACTGACGTAAAATGAATGGAATTACCATGATCTTTACCTGGAAATGACTTCATGATAGCCCGTCTGGCGGTCGGTGTCCCAAAACTACCAAAGGCTTCATTATATATATCAATCTGGTGATTCATTGAAAATAAAATAAGGATGAACTAACTCTTTATGCTCTTTCAAAAAAAAAAAAAAAAAAAAATCCCATTAGTCCATTACACTTACTTGGTTAATAGCCTCACATGCACCATACTCATTCGCTGCAAGTTTTTCAATAACATTTTTTAGACCTACACGTATCTCATCTGCTAAGCTTCTGTCTTCAGTTTCATTATATCGATACTGTGGGTTGAGCATAATATATTAATTTAGAGAGATAAAACCACAATTTAACAATAGTTAGAAATGCAGTCTCAGTCTATGATTCTTTACCTGCAACGTGCAAGTCATGATGGAGTTGTTTTTCCCAACGATTATCGATGATCTTCCAATAAGCCTTGTGGTATTTGCAATTTGCTTGTATGGCTAACTTAGCTCGATCTACGGCCTCGTACAAGAAGCCCATTATAGGCTTGTCATCTCCATTGGCCAACCGAAGGACCTTTATCAAAGGCTCTAAAACCTTTTAAGGTCTCACCAACAAATGACCAATATCTCTTATAGATTGTACAATCTTTACAACTTGTTTTGCTTGGGGCGTCGGCTTCTTCCCCCACTTTGATTCCAACCATTCTTGTGATGTAAATAGTTGGTGTAGCCCTCCTTTGTATTTATAAAGGCTTTCTAGAGCTATAAAGTGGGTAACAAATCTTGTAATGCCAAGCCGTAGTAGCTCATGGTTGTCCGTATATTTCTTCATCATCGCTACGAGCCTGTTTGACTGATAGATAAAATTAGTGATCTTTTTTGCCTTCAATATCACATCTTTTATCATTTTCCTCTTAGCAATGTCTTCAATCATTAAATCCAAGCAATGTGTGACACATGGAGACCAAAAAATATTGGGCCTTTGCTGCATGAGTATCATTCCTGCCTTCTTCATGCCTGCATCATTGTCTGTGATGATCTGACAACATATTCTGCCCCAATATCCTCAATTACCTCATTGAAAAGCTTATTCAAGTAAGTCACATCTTTGATGTACTCAGTTGCATCAACCGATCTAATAAAAACAATCCCTAAAGATGAATATACTAAAAAATTCAATAGGGACCGTCTGGTGATGGTAGTCCACCCATCACACATGAGTGTGCAACCCCTCTCTCTACAAATCCTCTTAAAGGTATTCACCCACTCCACCGTCTCCTTATATTCCTCTTCAACACAGTAGTGGCCAATCTCATACGGTGTGGGTGGTTTTATACCTAGACCATGTTCTGCAGCATCGTCCAACATGGTCTTCAAATAGGGTGAAGTTGCCTTATTTGGTGCAATAGCTCCATCGAATAAGAATTTCCCCACTGCCCTAACCAACCTGTTTCTTGCATAACCCATCTTCCCGCTTAAGGCTTTGGCTATAGAAGGTTGCTTTGCAGATGGAGACCTATATGCAGCAAGGTCAATTGGACCCACAACTTCTGGTCTACGAGCCTGTTGTGTGGGTGATTCACCAGACTCCAACCAATCCGGTGGTCGGCAAGTCACCTTACCACAATAATTGCATTTAATTTTACTTTTTTTTCTATCCACATCAACACCATGTTGCCACGCCGGGTCAACATCATGTACCATTGTTTTCTACAAAAGAATAACACTAAACACATAATCCATAAAGCAAAGTAGTTTAGATTTTGAAACATAGAAGCTTAAAACAAAATGTTTTATTATCCATTTTTCCAGTACATTTAGCGTTAGAACTTAGAACTTAGAAACATACACATGAGTTATACATTAAACCTAGAATAATAAAACAACAAAATGTTAGACAAATCATAAAAAAAAATATTTTTTAATATTGATTGATTAAAAAATCCGAAAATAAATATTTAATAAATGTAAGTTTTTGTTTGGACATTCATCTAGTGACTGTGAGTAACGTCAAATCTAAGTATATAATTCAATATAAAGCCTTTGGTTCATGAATTAGTGTATTACACAATCTTTAAAAAAAAAATAACTAAAATAATTCGGATTTAAATAATGAAAAAATATAAAATATTACAAAAAGTGCCAAAATTCACACTTTTTTGTTCCAAAAGTGTAGATCTATCATAAACTAACACATTATAAATGCATTTGAACAGTAATTTGAAAAAAAATGTAAATGGTATCAAGAAAAGCCCCAAATTTTGAAAATAAGAAAAATCTAGATCTAGTGATCTACACCTTAAAACACTAGATCTAGGGAAAAATTAGTGAGTAACATACTAACATCATATCTAACTCAATATAAAGACTTTGGTTCATGTATTACACAATCCTTAAAAAAAAATAACTAAAATAATTCAGATTTAAATAATGAAAAAATGAAAAATATTACAAAAAGTGCTAAAACTCACTTTTTTGTTCCAAAATTCTTGATCTATCATAAACTAACACATTATAAATGCATTTGAACACTAATTTGAAAAAATGTAAATGGTATCAAGAAAAGCCCCAAATTTCGAAAATAAAAAAAATCTAGATCTACACCTTAAAACACTAGATCTAGGGAAAAATTAGTGAGTAACATCATATCTAACACAATATAAAGACTTTGGTTCATGTATTACACAATCTTTCAAAAAAAAAAAAAAAAAACTGAAATAATTCGGATTTAAATAATGAAAAAATGAAAAATATTACAAAGGTGTTAAAACTTGAATTTTGTTGCTCCAAAGTATAGATCTAACACATCTCAACCACCTCTAAGTTATTTTGATGTTGAATCTTAAAAATAACTTCAAAACATAAAAAAAAAAATGAGCTTACCAAAGATGTCTCTTGACTTTGATTAGCTTTCCCCACATACAAATCCACCCAAACGTCTTAGATCTAAGCCTTAGGTCTCCTCCAAGCAACTTACAGCCCTTAGGAAGCTCTTAGCAGCTCTCAGGTAAGAGAAACAGGTGAAAGAAATGAAGAAATGAAGGACTGCACAGGTTTAAAAAAAAAATTCCGTCAGCGTACATAACGGCCGTTATTTTGAATATAACGGCCGTTATAACGCTATGGCCGTTATATTCAAAATAACGGCACGTAATGGCCATTATTTACACGATATGAAGGGCCCCGTGACATACCGGCCGTTATATGCTAAATATTGGCACGGTATCGTTATGTAACGGTAACGGCCATTATTTTAAACCCACTGTGCATGTGCGCTTGCCCAATGCAAACCTTTTAGATATTTAGGTTTGAGGCCTAGCATGCTCTAGAGACAAAACTGGTTGCAAATTTACTGGAGACCACCTTGTATATGAGTCATGGTGTAATGCACATAAGGATGTCAATGGTTCTCCAATTACCTGGTTACCAGAAGGAATGGACTTTAAAAATATGGGTGGGAATCGGGTCTGGTGCATACGCAACTGCCTAAGTTCCTATGTACCTAATTGAGATGTAAAAAATACATTAAGAATATATCATCTAAGATAGTATTATTATAAATAAAACCATTTACAGATTAAAATATACTTTACTGTATTTTAGATATTGAGTTGGGTCCATGGAGGTTGGGTCTGGCTCCAGCTATATGAACTCACCATGGACCTGGACCGAATGTATACTCTTTACACCATGCAGGACTCGTGCTTTAGCAATTCTGTACTGTTTGGCTGATAATAGTTGTATTTATATCTGTGTTGCAGGGAGGAGTCTGAGGGCAAGCTGAAAGGAATCTTGGGCTACACAGAGGATGATGTGGTTTCTACTGACTTTGTGGGCGACAGCAGGTAATGAAATTGCAATATGTGCTGTGATATTGATTAGTCCTCAACGTAGGCCTACTATTTAGAACATAGCTGCACTCCACTCTAGATGTTGGGAAAGACACTTTGATGTGGTGTTATATACGAAACGAGCTGAGTTAAAAGTTTACACAACTCGATTGGGCATTTGTAAGCACATGTGATGAGAAATCTTCGGAGAATATTGGGCTAGGATCTTTACAAGGTTGTGGCACAAGTGTAGCTTTGCAGCATCAGAATGGCCATTGGTCATCTTCACTGTAGAACATTGTTTAGTTCTCTTGTATAAAAATTATCCTAATGGGCCCATTTGTTTGCATGAAATTGAACTCCTAGGAATCCTAAAGGGGGAAAGAAACAATTCTAAAGATATACAGATCGCCACCAAATAATCCCCCTTGTACTGAAAATTGAATACCCAGCCATCACTGTAGGAAATAAAATCCTTGGTAAGCTAGGGTCCCATTTACATCTCCACATTATATTCTTCACCATTACCCTTGACCATTTCGTCATGAATTTCTAGGAATTCAATTTCATGCAAATAGAAGAGCATGCAATTTTCTTTTGATTACCAGTTTCTATCTTCATTTACAAGAGCCATCCTGCTTGGAGTTCCTGTATGCTTGTTATGCCAAATTCATCTCCACCTTTCCCTCTATTAATGAATAAGTTTTATGGTGCAGTGATTATCAAAGACGATTACATTTAATGGTAATAATTATATTGTCCTAGAATATGTTTGTGAGGCTAATTGATGTCATCACACTGGGGATCAGTACATTTCATTATTTTGGCCAGTAGGTACCATTTGGGCCGCCACCACTTCAAGGCTGCGGCCAAGAAAATGGGTCTTACTTTTAGACCAGATCCCAGAAGGCTTTTTAGTGGTTTTGACTGTTTTACCTTGGTCACTTTGGATTCTTAGAATTCCATCATTTGAAGGTATTCTTACCTTCGGTTGTGCTGTGGGATTCTGAAATGGATTCCATGTAATCCTCATGCCTGTAGTGGGAGAGAGAACCTTGCTCTCATCATAAGTCTGGAACCCATGGATTCATGCATGGGCATGACCATTCCAATGTATTTCTTACCTTTGGATGCTCATGGAATTCTGAAACAGATTCCATGGAATCCTCTTGCATGTAGTGTTTGATAAAACCTTCCCGTGGTTTAAGAGAGTCTGGAATCCTCATGGGTGCATATGTATTGGCATTCAAGGTATTTCATTTGCATTCTCATAGGTTCTCAGTTCTATTCATCTGATGTTGTCTGCAGGTCAAGCATATTTGATGCCAAGGCAGGAATTGCACTCAATGACAACTTTGTCAAGCTTGTCACTTGGTACGACAACGAGTGGGGCTACAGGTAAATCTAAATTGAATTATGCTGATCATGTTACTTAATGTATGTCGAGCAGAACCATTTATTTGGTGGGTTATTCTATCATGTGAAGCTGTGTTCACCATCTGATGTAGTCTTAACATTTACCAGAAAAGAGCAAGTAGCTCACTTTAAAGACTTGGATGGTTACTATGTTGCTGGACATGACCCATCAAAGTGAAATGGTTCTGCCTTTAATTAACAAGATATTCAGAGTTGAGATTAGGATCTTCTGGTAGCCACCATCTTTTTGGACAGACCGGTCACGTGGAAATCCCTCTCAGAAATAGTTCTAAAATTAATAATAAAAATAAATCTGATTGTGTCATGTTTAGAATGTTCATGGTGAGAAATTATTGTCAATGGAACGTGCTGCTGGCTGTTTATTTTGTGTGCTTCAGCTGAAATCATTAGTACAGTTGCTGATGCATTCTTTCTTTTGCAGCTCTCGTGTCATTGACCTGATCCGTCACATGGCATCCACTTGTTAGGGGTTTTGTACTTGATTTCGAATTCTTCAGTCGAGCTAGGAGAGGATCCGTATGCTTGTGAAATTTTCGGTTTAGTAAATAAAATACCAGACGGGTAATGACTCTTCTTGTCGAGTGGGTTTTTCCTTCCATCGTCTTACTATGGATGTGCAGAGCTTAATGTACTTTTTATCATGTTTTGTTCAAAGATGCAGACATAGGACCAAGTTGATGTGTGTGATAGATGCATAATGTAGCCATAATGGTTTAAGAAGATGATTTTATCTTGAAATATATGAATGTGCCTTATTATCCTAACTAAGTTCTGCTTCAGTGAGTTTCAGTTAGTAAGCAGATGGGTCTGTCTTTGGCCCCCCTCTCTCTGGGAAGAGGGGAGCAAGATATTAACATGTTATAGAGTGGGGGGCAGTAATTCAGTTGAATGTGTGCTGTGGCTTGGTGGAAGGTGACGAGGCAGATTAATGATCATGATAAGCTGTCCTGTCGTAATTTGTGATGCGCCTATGCCGTAGATGATTTGGGGATCACCTCTTTCAGATTGTTAAATGGTTTTTTGTTCGTTAGGATGTTGCTTTGCCTCTGATTTAAGACATTGGATATTCTACTCCCACGACTGCTTGGGTGGATTAGAGATGTCCATACAATCCCAGTTCCATCTTGTCATTGTTGCTTGGTTTTGGTTAAAGTAGTAGTCTTTTTTTTTTTTATCCTTAGCTGTATTTTTTTTTTTTTTTTGTGCTCAAAAATGATGACACATCAAGCTAATAAATGGCCTTTTTATTTTAAATTGGCCATTTTTTTGCCAACAATTTAAATTTACCAATTTTTTTTGTCAACAATTTAATTTGAGTGAAACTATAAATCTCAACTAATTGAAATGTACTTTTGAGTAAGGATCAAACTAGCAGTAGCGGCCGATATGTACGAGTCGCATAGTGGTGTGCATTAAAAAGGTGGTAAATCTTTAAAAGAAACTATATACATGAAATTCAGAATATTAGAATTTGATGTTTCTTTTTATAGTAACTAAGATATGAGGACGTAGCAATCCATTCAATGTATATAGGTTTTGTATTGGTGAGTGATTATAAAATACTAATATATATTTATTTATCACATGTTTTTATGTTAATTAATCTAAGTTAGAAATTATTATTCATTTCTAAATTCATAATCCATGTGCATTTTAGCATTATTGGTACATAACACAATATAAATGAATTATAACTTAATACTTAAATAAAGTTTAAATCAAATGACAAACTAACTTCCATATGTACTTTTGTAGAGAGTCAAGAAAATAATACCTCTACTAATTTCAAAGGGCGTGTTTATTATGATGAACCTAGAGAATAGCCCTTGAGAGATTATGTATTGGTTTCAATTTAGCGAAATTGTGTGTTTTTTAGTGTTCTTTTAAGAATGGAAATGTAAAAAGATTATATAGAAATGTTGTTTGGAGAGAAGAAAAGAAGAAATAAGCTCTATTATATATTTTAAAAAATTATGCAAAGTAAATGTCAAAATCAAGGTTCGTAACAGGATCGTAGCGGTCTATAGTGGCTGCTATATTGGCTAGGCCACTAGCATTGCGGACGTTATTTTGATTCATGTTATTGAGATATTGAGATCGAAAGTTTCGGGTACGAGATCTCTAGGTTGGTCGAATCAATAAACAACTTAATAGTGCAAAATAAAATAAATTATGCAGCAAAAATAAAATCAAAAAGCACACACCACAAGGATACCAGATATAACTTGGAAAGCCTTAACCAGGTGAAAAACCACGGATCCGAACTAGATCAACAATCAAGGTCTAAGAATCTCGCAATTACAAAAAACTCAGATTTCCTCCCCATATATCCCCTACCTAAGGACTGAAGTTACCTTGTGTCGCTTCACGATTCAATGACTTCATACTCAATCAGCGTTTGACTCCTCAAATCTTCTACACAAGAAGATGATCTTTTAAAAATGATGCAGAAGAAACTGGCTCTTTAGAGAACTTAACAGCACAACTCTTCGATAAATCTCTGGAGAAAATTTCTCTCAATAATGATCTCTAACTAAGGACTTTGAGAGGTGAGGTCTTCCTTTGGATTAGCCCTTGAGTCGTTTAAATAGCCTTAGGATGTGCTTAAAGGTTGCCTAACTTGATTAGGACTAAAACAAGCAATTTGGGCACAATTAGAATCAAGTTTCTAATTTTCGCAGAACTCCGCCACCTTGTCCACTCGAGCGGATGAGATTCTGTTTCGGCTCAAAGAAAGCTCTGTAAGGCGTTTGGGTCTGTCTGACTACATCCGCTCGAGCAAAGTTATGGGCGCTCGTGCGAATTCCATTCTGGATGATCCGGAAAATCAACAAATAATTTCCTTTCCAACTTTCTTTTTCTAATTCTTGTAGACTTTATTCTCCCATCAGCATACTTCTAATTGTGTCTGATCTCTTACTTCTAATTTTGCCAAACTTTCTTCTTTGAGTCATTCTAGTCTTCTATCTTCAGGGTCATTTTCTAAAAATAAGACTTACAACTCAATTGACCCAAGAGTTTTGTCTAACCCATGAATTAGCCAACACTCAAAATCCTATCGGAGATGTTTTATCATCTTATATAAACCAAATGTGTTGACGCACACACCCCTTTACTTTTAATTAAAAACAAATAAAGAAAGACAATTCACCTTCCATTTTCCCAACCATCCATCATGTGGTTAGGTTTTTGTCAACTCTAGTACCGCAACTTTCTAACATCTTCCATCTCACACTCAATTTTCATAGTTATTCTTAGTAATTAATGACAATGCATCAATAGTGGGGTACACCAATCCTCATGTCTTTCCCTCCGCTTTTAATTGCCCCCCTTAATTTCCTTTTGAGGGATGATGTGAGAATAGAATCTGGAGAGCTTTGGGTCCTGATTAGGGTGGATCTTAGGAGAGTCGAGAGAGTGATTTAAGTAAATTTTCAAAAATCCTTCAGTGAAGTGGAGCGGATTTGACCATGAATATCTATGTATTTAATTCCGTTGAATTTTATAAAGATTCAGATGTTCTCCCATTTCTTAAGAGGAGACTTGAATAAGACCCGGGTATTTACTTAAATAAGATCTGAGTATGGATATTGCAGCACTATACATTTGCTGCAGCTGGTTGGCAACCATGGTTTAAATACAAGGGCCTAAAACTATTACACAATAGAAAATGTTCAGGTAGGCATTGACATCATGGTCTCTGTGGTCAACCGGACCCACCTTAAAGCATTACCATCCAAATCATATATAGGGCTGGGCCAGTCGGGTTTGAACATTTATTTTCCAAGTCCAGCCTATTATATATAGGGCTTCTTATATAAACAATGGTTTGCAACATGTTTTCCACTTTGTTATTTGGGTACAAAATTGGTGGGTAGGAAATCAATGGGCTTGTCATGTGGGTGGGCCTTCACTTGCTGTTTTTGTATGACAGGTTCCTACTGGACTCACCTTGCAGAAGGAATTAGGGATTGCATGCCTAAATCATCCCTCCTATTTCCATCTGTATATTGAATGTACCAAAGAGAAATTGGAGGGGGCAGAAGAACCTCTTGGAGATCTTGACCGTCAATTGTCTGCTTCTTCGATCAGGGTGCACATCTCAGCCCTCAGATCATGCAGAGTGAAGTAAATGGGCTTAAATCTCTTGTAGAAAGTTTTTGGTCTCCCTTTATTTGATCCAATCTGATACACGATTTGGTTATGTGTTTGGGTCGGGTCAAAGCCCAACCAATTTGTGTGTGTGTTTTAGCAATTATGGAGTTTGTTGTAAATTTTGTATGTTTTAACTTTTAAGTAATGGGCAAGTGCATGAGATATAATTGCTAGATAATGAGCATTGCTGTCATTTTAAAGAAGAAGTGGGCTGGAAAATCTCTGGTGACACATCCATGGCCTAATCAATTACAAACAAAGGAAGAGTTATGAGAGCATGGCTGTCAATTTTAAGAGGTGGGCCGGGCCTATTTGGGTGGCAGTCTATTGTAGGTATGATGCATAATTCAGGTATTGATGGTTCAATCACTTGGGAAGAACTATCAAGATTTTTCTTTTCCTCATAAAATCATTTCTAAATGAGTGTCATTCTAGAGTGGTGGACCACAAAGCTTTTCCTGGAGAATTTCTCTAGGGGATTTTAGATAATCTAAGCATGGATGCTCCAATCAATCCAAAGCAATAATCATTTGAGTTGTGATTAGAGTATCATCAGATTGTATTGATATTTGGCCTAACTTTAATTCACATGAAAAGCTTTGAATCACCCTCATTAGCATAAATCAAAGAGGGGGCCTTAGAACGGTCGGCAGAAAATCATATGCCAATAAGGAGAAGAAACATCAACTAAATGTTGTGCCTCATCAAGCTTCTTAATGAAGCCCACTTATTAAAAATCTAAATAACAGAAAATAGATGCCCTCCTCTTATATATATATATATATATATATATATATAACTGAGCCAAATTTTACTCTGATAAGAGTTAGAACCTCCATCAGATTGATTATATATAGAACACGTGAATAAAATATAATAGAAAATTTACGTGTTCTATAAGTCATCAATATTAACTACGTGCCCGACTCCTACTAAAGTTTTATTTATTTATTTTTTATGAGGGTCCATTCAAGAGGAGGCTTTTATTTTGGGTAATTTAGATTTTTTGATGAATGAGTGTCAAAGAGGAGCTTCATTAGTTTCTCATATACTTGAGCTTATGAAAATCCAGACTCAATTCTTCTTCTTAGAGACTTATTGGTGTCACAGATTCCTAATGCCAAGCATCAAAGGATCCAGAATCATTGAAACCATTTTTCTAAGAATTTGGATCACCTGAGGTTTGGGATATGGATAGAACTTAGATACACCAAATCTCAGAGTATAATAGAAGATAAGGACTCTCTGATATTGTAGTTTATATGGCCTTGTTTGTACCAGATGCATGCATGTGGAAGAGTGGTCACATATTGAAGTAGGGAAAAGGGAGAAAGAAAAAAGTGAGAGCAAGGAAAAGTGTTTTGTGGAGAAATGGACATTTCCTGAATTATGATGGGACATACTTCCCTCCAACTGCAATGTTTTAGTGAAGCAATGAGGGCTCTACTAAGCTGACATCTCACATGACTGACCCTTTTCCAGCACATAGAGTGGGGGTCTAGTACACAACAGTACAACACCTTTTGTGTTCACTTTAGATTCCTTGAAAAACACAATTCCAGTTTTTAATGGTGTGTTTGGATGCACCCCAGATTACAATTCAGTTTGAACAGTTCAGTGAAATGGATGCCTATTGGCTTATGGGCTCCAATGTGCATTTTTGACGGGAAGAAGTCATAAATAGCATAGCATCAGCTGGGATGCTTTTTTTTGTAGTCACTCTTGACAAAAATCCCTACTTTTGTCTAAACCGAGCATATACATTTTCTAAATTCTGTAATTTCCTCAAAAAATCGGATGCCCAATCTGAACCAAGTCAATCAGGTCTCCTGGAATTCAAACTCGCAATCGGTTGACTCTGTTACGATTTTAAATTTCTTTAACTATCATTTTATACCAAAACCTTGATGCGTTATTCGATGATGCATAAATACTTTTCAATACTCCCATTGGGTGGAGCCCACTCCTCAACAGGTTGGTAAAGAACAAGGCTCAAAATTTAGAATAAACAAGCTTACCTATTTGGATTGTTGGTGTCACTGTAAATGGAGTATAATCCAGTATTAACTCTAAAATAAAAAATCCTAATTATCTGTTTTAACTCATTGAAACTAAGCAGCCTAGTAATATTTTTCAGGAAAGTTTACATTAACCGACGGATCTTATTCCTTTTGACTCTGCCTAATCTAAATCAAAATGAGGGTGTTAATCCTGATTGAGTTGAGTTAGATTTAATAATCCTTTTGCATTGTCACCCTCAATTTAATTCTAATGAAGCTAGATGTTAAAAAAAAAAAAAATCAATCCTTTCAGGGAAAAAATATAGTGGATCTCGCCAATCAGTCAAAAACCTGCCATTGACTGGTGGTCAAGGTGGTTGGCTGAGATTTCAAAGTTGAAATGAGGTGGTTATTTGTACAAGAATGCAGGGGTCATTTGTAACTGTTGAAAAATCTACTTGGTCATATTTAATTCTCTATGTTTTTAGTAGTTAGAACTTCAATAATGCTTAGTGGTGGATCATTTTTAATTATCCATTTATCGCATTCATTTCTCATCTAACAACAATGATTCCAGCTACGAAGTGAAAAAAAAAAAAAAAAACTTTCCTCAAAAACAGTGGTAATATTTGGTCCCTAACAATTTTTATTTTCTTCTAAATTTAATTTACCACAATCCAATACCGCAAATAGAAATATTAGAAATATTCACCAGGGAGCGGACCGTATGTCCGTGGCCTCCACTTGGATGCACCTCTAACCATTTTGTCTATCTCACACTCACTACTCCCTTTATGAATTGACACTATTCCCAATTCCCTCATCCAACTTGTGCTCGCCATTGGATCGAACATAAAAAGAAATGTATTCATAAACTGTTAAAATCTGAAGTCATCAGATCAACAAAAGGCTAGGAATATCTGATGGGGCTAATTTTTTTTTCTCCCAACTCTAATCAAGAATGAGGAGTATCCAACCGTTCAGCCCCCAATGATTGGCATACTCCTAGGTGGGCCCCATATAGTGGGGCTGCATTTAAGTTGTGATAAGATCTCATAGGAAAGAAAATTCTCTAAACAAATCAGAGCTTTTTCAAGCAGTAAGCTCGTGATCCAATACAGCAACACTAACCTATTGTGGCTGAAATCACGAGGTTACTGTATCAACACAGACAGCAATGTGTGTAGTTGGATTTCTGGTTCATCTGTGTTTATTTAAGAAGATATATAGTACATATGTTTGTTTTCTTTATAGAGGTGATGAAAGATGTTATAGGAATGGCACTGATGTTGTTGTAATTATAATGAAACCACCATGTGCTCCACTGGGTAGGGGATATGGCTTGATACATTGCTGTCAAAAGATTTTAATCCCATTTCACCCACCTCAAGAACAGAGCATGTGATGTGAGATAGAGCTTTCCTTTTTTTTTTTAATGGCATGATCATGTTTTAAGAGTATACACCAATTTTGGTGTGTAATTGCGGCCTTTAAAATCTATTCATGTGCTTAGAATTTATGGGAATAGAATAGATAGGAATCCATGATCAAGTAACTCATGAATAAAAAAGTGATAGGTGAAGAATACGAGGTGAGGGGGTAAAGGATGCCAAATTTGGATGTAAATGGGATATTGACTTTCTAGAATTTGAGTTACTAGGGTGATGAATGAGTATTCATTTTTCTTCTTTTCTTGATTCAATTTCTAATAAAAAAGGGGGAAGGGACTTGATGGTCATTATTCACCTTTGATTCTTCATTTTTAACCTCTTATTGCAGAATCGAGATCCTTTGATGTCTTTCCCCACGGTCACGTGAGGGAAAACCTCAGAGAATCCGGACTCCTTATAGCAATACATAAGTTCGGAATCCCTAATAATTCAGTTACATGAAATAAATATGCTCTATGACTTGTTTGTTTGCATTAGAATACATGGGAATTGAATATATTGGATTTATGCAATTCGTGGTTAAAAATGAAAACCAAATGTGAATTTAAAAAAATGATAATCAAATAATCTTTCCTTTTCATGGATATAGAATCGAAAGAAGATATGAAATGAATAACTAAGGTGATGGCTTGTTATTCATTCTCATCTTTCTTTTATTAAAGGAAATATTATATGATGTATATTTTTGAAAATTAACCAACGGTCTTTATTTTTTATTATTTATGGTATAAATTATATATAATTAATTTTTATATATTTTAATGCAAACAAATACGCCCTTAGATTTTTATTTTTTTTTGGTGTTGTTGTAGTTGTAATAGAAGAATCTACTATAAAGAGAAAAGTTGTTCTACTTGATGCAAGCTCGCTTTTCCTCATTGTTTGGTGCTTTCTACTGTGAAAGAAAATTGAAAAAAAAAAGATTTTCTATACTAATTTCCTCTAGAAGGAGAAGGAATGCAGGATTCCTCTATGGTGTAAAAACAAAATTTTGGAAAATACTATTGTTGCACAAACATGTCCTTGAGTAATTCCTTTGCATGTGTCTAAACAGTAAACACATTCCATTCCAATTGTGGATAATTTGAAAATCTCATTATAATTTCACAATATTTACCTAGAAAGATATTTTTCCAATTAATATATTGATATTTTAACCATGCATCAAAAAAGAACCCATGAGATCATTCTCACATGAATGTCACTGTTGGTGGTCAATTCTAGCCTCATGTGGGGGAACATGGTGTGTGGCATCCAAGTGAAGTTCATACACTGAGCTACAGTGTATGTCTTGTCAAGCAATCATGGTTCTTTTAAGGTGATACCTACTTTTCTAGTTCAGCTGTGAAATGAGGAGTGATGGTATGGTTAGCATCAATGGGCATCTGTCCTGATCAGACAGGATGTATGGTTGAGACACAAGTGGTCAGTTGATGATCTTATAGACAGACAGGATGAATGGTTGAGACATAAATGGTCAGTTGATGATCTTATAGACAATCATGCTCATTAAAAGTAATAGGAAGGAATTATCAAAAGGAGTTATCAATCCATCAATGCAGCAGAGCAGAAGGCCTGATGCAAAGTTTCCCACACCTACTTAGTCTTGCCCATGTCATGTGATTCACCAACTTCACCTGTCTCTTTCTTAATTTTAATTTTCTCTGTCCTTGCCATGTTAGTATTTTTGAAGCCCCACTGAACCAGAACACACTGCTGTCCAGCACTAAATTTTGCAACCTTGTTGCGGGAACAAGCCTACTTTTCTGAAAATCCTGGTGTATTCATCAAACATACACAGGAATTAGGCATATAAGTATGCAATAGAGCACAATAAAGGTGCAATTCAGGCAGGTCGGATCAGGTCGGATATTGGGGTTTGGGTTGAGTTGGGTTAGGTTATTCAAGTTTGGGGGTTCTAGTTAGGCTTTCAAAGGATATAAATTTTAGAAAATGCTTATATTCTTATTATGTAAGTGTCTCTCACCCTATGGTGAGGGATTGATGCACATGAATATTCTCCTCTAATGTTATAGAACACATCTACGTATGTTTATAACCCCAAGGGATTGGCCGAGTGGTGAGGACCACGGTTCCTCCCTCTTCCGGAGCTAGAGGTCTTGGTATCGACCCCTGGTTCCCCCTTATTCAAGAATCGAAAGTTGAGTCCACTTGTGTTACCACCTTGAGGCCACCAGACCCGGCTTCCTTCCAGGCCCGGAGAGATTAATCCAGCCCAAAGGGCTGGAAACTCTCCAATAGCAAAAAAAAATCTACATATGTTTATACGTGTCCAGAATGAATGTCGCTATCAAGGCCAAACTCCATCCGACCTGAAGTTCATGTGGGTTTCAAGATTCAGGCCCTCATGAACACAACCCAACCTGAACAAGCCTAACCAGAAGTCTACATTTGGTTGGGTCGGGTCATGTAGGTTAGGTTAGAGTTCGGCCCCACCCAAGTTGTACCTGAAGGGCACCACTGAGCCTAATTGATGATTCAGTCCAAACTGAACCATTCTATTTATTAAAACTGTGCAAGCTGTATAACTGTCCCAGTGGAGGATTGGTTGGTATATTTTCATCTTCCCCAATCTATTATGTGTTATTGGACCTACAATTTAAACTCCATGGATTATTGAATCATGAGCACAAATGATCTACATTTGCATAGAATTTGACTGGTCAAGAAATTGCACAGTTTTAGGCACCTTACAGTTTATCAAGGAATTGGCAAGTTCAAAAATGGATATGAAACCTATTTTTGGATCCAAAAGAAATCCAGACCCAATTTGGTTATGAGACATTCCTCCCAAATATTTCCTTATCCAGGTACAGATCCATACTTGTATGGACCCACAGACCCAGATCTGGACCAAACTATAGCCCAATATACATACATTTAGTTTATAACCTAAATTCAGCCATTATGTCATCTTTCTTGGGTTTAAATCCAGTTCTTCCCTGGGTTTAAAGGTCAGATCTCAACCTTTACACTCACCTTTGATTTTGGATTTTGATTCTGCAAACATGCATCAGATATAGGTTTGAAGATGGATCCTACCCCTCAAAAAGATACCTGCATCTTTGTACACAATGGATCCAAACAGACCCCAACCAGTTTAGATCCTTACCTAATGTTTTATTTTCAATAGAAGTAAATTATATCCTTGCCTACAATGAATAACATTGGAAATAGTGAACTCTCACCTAGAAGGTAACATGACATTTATATTTACACAAAGTGAATCTATGATGTTTATATTTAATAGAAATATGTCTCTAGAAGCTACTGAATGGTCATTTTGCAAAGTTCAAGGTTAAGCTTCCAAATCATCTTGGGGTAAAAGTTAGGAAACCCATGGTGTAGAAGTAAGAGTAACACATGTCTTCCTTGCAAGTATCTCCACTGTAACACTACCCAGCTTCGCTGTCAAGTGAACAGTCAAGACCCAATAAAGTCTGTCCACTTTTTTTGTGACCACTAAGCAACAGAGAATCCAAGACCTGCACAAATTCCCCACCTCTAATTCATCAAGATCCACAACTTCTGCTGATGCTGACCTCTCTCTTATTGACTCCCAATCCTTTGAGTAAAATCTCTCATAAATATTCATCATCATTATCTACACATTTTCATTCCATTTCACAGACCAAAGGAATCCCATCTTTTCTTTTATTTATTTATTTATTTTCCAATCTTTCCTTCTCTGTTTTTTCTGACATTCTCCTTGCCACAACAATTACTTCTAAAAAATACACTTCAAGTTGGCCTTTTTTACTCAACCCTGCTGTGGGTACTGTTTTATTCTAATGTCCTTGGTCCCAGCTGTAATGGGTTCTCTCTATTTGGCCAAGTACTTATGCAGTTCATCTGTTCTTCTTAATTATAATTATAGTTTCTTGTTTATACTCTACTGTTTAAGTTTGAGGGTGCTTATGGTGTTTATGGTCATTACTCAATCCCACCTAAAGTAGATGATGTTGCTCTGCCTCCATCTCTTATCTTAAATAAATCTCCTGTCACTTTGTTTCTCTTGAGCTTCTTGCTTTGAACTCAACTGGGTCTTGCTTGTTTTGCCTTCTAAGGCCTTAATTTCTTTTCAACTTTCCCTTCTCATTCTTCTATAGAGTTTTGTCTACTTCCTACTATTCCTCTTGCTTTTTTCTCTTGATTTCTGTTTTTTCTGTGTTATCTTGCTGTTAGCTCCAATGGGTCTTGCTTAACTCTCTCTCTCAATTGCACTGCTATTAGCTTCTCTCTGTGTTCTTTAACTCTCTTTTGATTTCAAATGCCACCTTCCATCTTCCCTCTCCGGTGGGAGAGTACAGGAGACCAGTGGTGGTATGCATCCCCCATTGACTGGGCTGCGGCCAATGGCCACTTTGACCTTGTCCGTGAGCTCCTCCGGATAGACACCAACCTCCTAATCAAGCTCACCTCCCTCCGCCGCATCCGCCGCCTTGAGACCGTCTGGGACGATGACACACAATTCGCCGATGTCGCCAAGTGCCGCTCAATTGTCGCCCAGAACCTCCTCAATGAATGCCAAACCAAGAAAGGGAAGAATTCTCTTATTCGCGCTGGATATGGCGGGTGGCTTCTTTACACTGCTGCCTCAGCTGGGGATGTAGAATTCATTCAGGAGTTGCTGGTAAGAGACCCACTTCTTGTTTTTGGAGAAGGAGAGTATGGTGTCACAGATATATTCTATGCTGCTGCCAGGAGCAAGAATTCAGAAGTTTTCAGGCTTCTTTTCGATTATGCGGTCTGGCCGCGGTGTGCTTTGCGGGGTGGGGGGGAGTTGGGAGAGCAGAAGGATGGTATTCCCTCAGTTTTCAAGTGGGAGATGATGAACAGGGCTGCTCATGCTGCTGCTAGAGGTGGGAATTTGGAGATCTTGAAGGAGCTTTTGGCAGAATGCTCTGATGTTATGGATTATAAAGATGCTCAAGGCTCTACTGTCTTGCATGCTGCTGCTGGCAGAGGGCAGGTGGAGGTGAGATTTCTACCCAAAATGCATTTTGAAAAATTTAGCATTCTTTTGTTTGTTAGGAATTCCTGTTTTCTAATTCTGTTTCTTTGAGCTTCCTTGTTATAGTTATTATCCATTGAGCTTCATATTTCACGCGCAGTTTGTTAGGAATTCCTGTTTTGTAATTCTTTGTCTTTGAGATTCCCATTTATCGGTGTTATAGTTATTATATATTGAGCGTCATATTTCACGCGCACCTGCAAGCACACACACATGTAAAAAGCCTAATGAATCTAATTATTTTTTGAAACTTTAGCGCTCAAAAACATTAGAGAAGAGAAGATTTCATTGAATATATATCCTAGTTACAAGAATTATACTTAAAATGCACACTTTCCCTGCATCTTTGGATTTGTGCACCCTGTAGGATTCTTTATTTGTATGTGTTGTGTGTGTGTGTGTGAGAGAGAGAGAGAGAGAGGGCAATGAAGGCTCTTACTTGCAAAAAGGAAAGCATGGAAAGAAAAAAAGGAAATCCCCTGGGCTTTTTTTTTTTCTTTTGTGATTGCTTATCAGAAAAAAAAACTTTCTTTTTCACTCCATTCTGTATATCTTTATGTCAAAGTTGCAAGCGAGTAATCCCAAAACCAATTGGTGATAGGAAACTGCACAAACAACTACTTAACACCCCCCCTCGGGCGGGACACCGCCCGAATCCGAAGCACACGCTCGCACAAGACTATAACGCGGCATGGGGCCTTTTTGCCCTGCGCATTTTGCACCCGCACAAACACACAACGCGGCATGGGGCATTTCTGCCCTGCGTGGTTTCGAACTCGAGACCTCAAGCTCTGATACCATGTCAAAGTTGCTAGCCAGTAATCCCAAAACCAATTGGTGATAGGAAACTGCACAAACAACTACTTAACACTTTAATGGTTGTTTATTTTGTATAAATGTATCCATAAATTCATGCAATAAATACCTAGAATTCATATCAGGTCTTTATTGTGTTGAAGTTGGTGCTTTATGTGTAATTTTCCCTTGTTCTATGTTCAGAAGGGAAACACCATGATGCTTGAGGTGCTACCTTGGTCAAGCCTCGTCCCTTTCAAAATTCAATTGAAACATCATGAGCGAGATTTCGAAATTCAATTCAATTTTGTAATTGCTTGTATAAAGATCTAAACTTTTCTTACTACTGGGCTGGGCTGTTTGCTACATGGTGTAAAATACATGAAAATCATTGGAATCTTTGTCCATTTTTTTTCTTGGAAAGTTAAACAGACATAAAATCAATGTACTATCATCATTTGAACTTCCATTGCACAAACAGAGAAAATCTCTAGCCCATGATGGGGTTTGCTTAAGGATATAAGAGTATGGAGTTTTTCTAAGATCTATAGATGTAATAAAACAAAAATCCTGCACATAATTCCACCTTTAGTTGTAGATCAGTTACATTGACTCATTTCTGAGCAAAGAAAGGAGTTCGGCAAAATTGTTATTATTATTTTTTTCTCTTAAGACCCTCTGTTAATGACCAGTGATCTTTGCTTGGCCTTTTGAGTTTCTTTTGGTGAAAATCTGTTTATCTTCAATATCAAGAGTGCTCTTTTATAAACTTTTCCATGCATTGAACAGCAGGGAAGGAGCCAACGGCGAATGTTCTACAAGATCATGTTTATGTACTCATAAAACTTCACTCTTTCATATATAAATCTAATAAAAAAAAATACCTACTTCTAGGGGTTGCCTCAAACTTCAGGTTACTCCTGTAAATCAATTGGTGTAATCTAGTGCAAATGAAAATTCTAAATTTAGAAATAGAGAGCTTATGTTTCTAGAAGTTCTTTGCTTCCTGGCATTAATGGTTCAATCCCACGCTGTTTGCCTTTGGAGTCCTATAATTTTTCCTTAGTGAAGCGCAAGTAATAGATAATCAGATTTTTCTTGACTAGTCAAATCAAAGTTATAGCTACTTCGACGAAGTAAATTGCAGATTATGCATTATCAACATAACAGAGCTAGGCCAAGGATGTATGCATTAGGGGTGTTGATTTCTAGTTATGTGAGTTTGAAACAATCAAGATCCATCCCTGCTTCATTTATATTGTTCGAGGCTTGGCTTAACATAGTGTAGAGGTATCAGTCAAGAGAATGGGAACAATCTTTATATAGGATCTGGGTGGATAGGAAGGCCAATAAGGATGTGGAATGAATAAATTAGAGGTGACATGTTAGATTGTGGGTTGATTGAGAACATAAACTTACTGAGATCTGAATGGAGAAGTGGAAACTCAGCAAATGGATCTTAAATTGGGATAAGGCTTCCATCATATTGACTTAAATCTATTTATATGGGTTACCTTATGTTTGATACTTTGATGTATCCCAAATCATCGTTAGATGGACAGCTATGATTATTCTGAACAGTTGGATTTCAGGTCAGACACGTTTTTCATGTTTATATCCAAAAAATTAATGCACTTACAGCATGTTTACTCATAGTACATCCTAATGGCATCACGATCATCAACATTGTTGCCACCATTGTCGCCATCATTGTTGTCTCTTCAACAACAGAAGCAACAGAAAAGAAGCAGCATCCAATAATTTATCGAATCTATGGTTGTCATGGATGGCATCTCATTGTACCTAAGAAAGTAAGCTGACATTGATCACAGAAAGCTTATACTGCACAGCTAATTGCATTATCAAACACACCTGCATATCCAGCATCTGTTGTGATTTTCAACTTTCATTGCTTGATTAAGATCTTCCAATAGTAAGACTTTAGAACACAATTTGTTCCTTAAGGAGGCCTAAGTTTCAAATTGTGAGAAGTCACACCCCCTGTACCATTGCTATTTCAATAAAAAATTTAGTGGTTTCTTCCTGTCAAACATAAGAAAATGCAGTCTTAGTAGTCTATCGACATTCATAATCTTAGATTCCGGTTTAATCATGCAGATAGTTAAGGATCTTGTGAGTTCATTTGATATCATCACCTCCATAGATAATCAAGGCAACACAGCATTACATGTTGCAGCTTGCAGAGGCCATCTATCCGTCGTGGAAGCTCTAATTCATGCATCCCCTTCATCAATATTGCTTACAAACAATTCCGGAGACACTTTTCTCCACATGGTGATTGCCGGTTTTCGAACTCCTGGTTTCCGAAGGGTGGATCGACAAATTGAGCTCATGAACCAGTTGGTTAATGGACAAGTTGTAAATTGCAAGAGATCATTAATATGAAAACACGATGGAAGAACAGCAACTTCATATGGCTGTCATTGGAAACATCCACTCCAATCTTGTTGAGCTCCTTATGTCTGTGCCTTCTATAGAGCTAAATATTCGCGACATCAATGCATGACACCATTAGATATCCTCCGCCAACACCCGCGATCAGCATCATCGGAAATACTGATAAAGCAGCTGATTTCTGCTGGGGGGATCTCGCACTCACGCGATTACATGGCAAGAAGTGCTATAGCCTCTCACCTAAAGATGCAAGGTATTGGTGGCAGCCCAGGAACTTCTTTCAAATCTCTGACGCCGAGATCTTCTTACACACGGGTTTTGACAATGCATCAGATGCAAGTGGGTGATAGAGGCAGTAGAAGGCTGAGTTCGTGCTCTAGTACTAGCAAGAGCGAAATCAGCCCCATAGAGTCCGCCAATGCAAGTTGTGGTTCTTCAGGGAATAAGAGGCCCATGTCTGCTAACTCTGCTGCAAAACGCCTTAAAATGCTACTTCGATGGCCTGGAAGGAAAGAGAAGAAAACCAATTGCAATTCTGTGGACTTGTGTAAGATGTCAGGAGATGATGATTCGGTGGACTCCTATAAAGAAATCAAGCGATTTGGAAGAACACCCCTACTCCTCTGAGGCAGCGATTCCTCCAAGCCATCAGCACTTCCTAACAACAAGCGGACCTCTTTCGGTGCGGACTTTCTCTGCCTAGTCCATTAACCAAGAAGAAATTTTCTCAAGGTTTGATGCATGGGGTGCTTCAAGCCATGCCTCATTTGGCATTCCCTTCCAACTCGGCCTTCAACTTCGCGCTCAAGATCTCCATTGTCTTCACCTACAATGTTGGAATAAACAGAAGGGTGCTGTGCTTTCAGATAATGAGGCCAGTGGTCCATCTTTCTCTAAATCATCTGGCGATGAAGGATCCAACAGTGCCTCTCCGAAAACAAGCTCCGCCAATATTCGGATGATGAATCAGTATTTCTGTTTTGGTGCACAAGATTTGGCTGTGGAAGAACCGGTCCCTGTGCAGCCATCAAATCGGGCCTACAAGCCTTCAGTGCTATCAATGGCTTGATAAAACTGATTGGAAGTGGTGAAACATGCTGTGTTTCTGGTAATTAATGAGTCTAAGAGGAAAAGGTACTCTTAACAGATGTCTGCAACTGTCTTTTTAGATCTTTGCATTTGAATTCCATATCTGCTTGTATATGTGTAGCTCTGTAGCTATCTGTTTGAGTATGTTTGACAAACTCCTGAAATAGCTAGTATATTAAATGGCATGTTCATATATATTCTTGTTCTATTTTTTGAGTGCTGCATTTGGATATACACTAGAGGTTGATTATGCATGTAAGAAAGTGAATAATGACTGTGTTTTCCTAATCAGAAATTTAGTTGGCTTCTAAGATTATTCCATTTTTTCTTCTTGCAAATCCGAATTAAAGAGCTGTTTGTTTCTTGCAGTAAATGGACCAAGGAAAGTCAAATGGTAAAATAAATCAAAAATTGTCGGCATTAATGTCCATGACAGATGAAATGAAAAATGGATTGTCATTACCCAATGGGTTTTTTATAAACTTTCTATTAACCATCTATTTATTATATCCTCAAAAATATCAAAAAAAGTCCTCTAATTAAGGCCAAGGGTTAAGATTTTTTTGAAGGGTTACAATTTCTGTATATTAATAAGCCTAGAATCTGGTATTTAATAGATTGGACATGGTTTTGATCAGCGAAAAAGGCAATAAAGATATTTAGGTGGTATTAAGATCCAAATTAGGCTGGTCAATATACAAGAAATCAACCCAACTGACTAGAAGCATGGGCGGACCTAGGTGTAGGCCCGGGGGGCCATGGCCCCCCCCCCCCCCCCCCCCCCCCCCCCCCCCCCTCAAATTTTTATTTTCTATATTATATATGCCTTAATTAGTTTATGTATTAATTTTATAACAAGTGGCCCCCCTTAATTGTTTGCACAAAGTAAAAAGAAAAAGTACAAATCGGCGTATAATGTAGTTCACAGATAATGAAAAAATGCAGTTGAGAATACAATTGAATCATTATATTATGAACATAATGTAGTTTGACATAAAGACTTCAAAGAATTGTCAACTATTTTTGAACGTTGCCAATGATTGGTAAGGATTAGAAGATCAACAGTCTACCAACTTATTTTTAGAGTGATCGTGATCGTACTTACTCTTCTAGTCTCCACTACAACTATTGAACAATTATGTTCAGCCATGAGCCTTGTTAAAACTAGACTTTGCAGCAAAATGGAGGATGAGTTTCTCACAGACTATTGTCTTGTATACATTGAGAGGGAAATTGCGGAGAAATTTAGCACAGAATCAATCATTGAAGACTTTCAAAATTTAAAAGAACGTTGAGTTCCATTTTGATGGATTATGGAAGTTGGAATGTACTAAAATACAATTATTTATGTCAGCTAGATCCTGGTTTTATTTATAATGCGAAATTTAGTCTTTGATTTTATTATATTTATCATTCTTGAACTTGTAGATATGTCCAGAAAAAAATATTAACTATCTTGATTTGTTAAAAAAATATTTATTTAAGTTTGGCCCCCTCAAAGATGAAATCCTGGGTCCGCCCCAGACTAGAAGTAAGCTAAACCTTAAGCATGTTATGTATGGTCCTTTATCTTGACCCAAGTGACTAGCATAATAGCTCATGCTTAGCACTGGCAAGTCTTCCAGCCATATGTGTAGCAAACAAAAAAAAAAAAAAAAAAACTTAGAAAGATTATAAAAAATTGTCAAGAATATTAATAAAAAAAGACTGTAGCATCGAGTTACATTTACATTGTAAAAAACATAGCCCTTATATTTATCAGAGATAGAATAAAATTGTTCAACTTCACTAGTGATGAGATGGTTTCCTTTACTAACAACTTATAACAAACCAGAATTGATCTGGGCTTATTGAGTATAAATTAGAAAATGCACTCCAACTGCAAAGACAACCCAAGCCTATATTGCTTAGAAAGAGAGACAGAGACAGAGACAGAGACAGAGAGAGTACTGAATGGAACTCAACAATACTGCACCCTAAAACAAAAAACAAACAAACAAGAAAGAAAGAGGAAGATGGAAAATTGGATTGCGAAACTAAAATCAGAGGCACTGGATGACCTGCTTGCAATAGTTCAACGACGTGGTTGCAATATATGTCATGATCAAATAAATGGACCATTGAACATCATGGTAATCTTGTTAACAATAAAGAAGTTAATGCAAAATTATAGAGATGATAATAACACAAATGATAGTAGTACAATATACAAGAGTTTGAGCAAGAATAGTAATTAGACAAGTAATTAAAGAGGTAAAGAGGGAGCTGTTGAGGGAGAAGGGAAGAGAGAAATTGAGAACATAAGTAAAAGTGTAAAACTATGTTTATTGCTTTCTACTCAACTCTATTACACTCACCAATAAAAATAGGAAATTGAAAGCATCCGTGACTCCTACCCAAAAAGGAAATATTACCATGAAAGATAATCACACCAATAAAAGAATATTCCTACTAATATTCCTAGTTCACGTAGCGTCACCGGACCAACCCCTCCTATGTGCATCCTTAGTCAGCGATCCGATGACTTCAATTGGAGTTACCAAGAAGAAAGAACATGGGTGTATAGTTGTGCCGTTTGACCTCATTGCCTGAGAGAAAAGTTGTGAAGATATATAGAGAGAGAGGTGGTGTCAATTGCAGGAGAAAGTTGGTAATGGCGGCTACCAATAATATCTCCATGAGATACTAATGAAGAAGTGAGCTCTCCATGTGAAAACAACAAAAATGAGATAGTAATGAAGACTTTCTTCAAAATGGGCCTGTGACACCCAAAATTGAGAGATGAAGTCAAAATTGAGCATGGAGAATCAAATTGGCATTCAATTGAGCATCTAAAATCTTCAAACTCTCCCTTTCCATCAATATATAATAATTCCCCACTTCTCCAATAAAGATTGTATTGTTGATTTGGAGATCATTATAATACTTCTATATGATTAAAAAATGTATTAGCATTAATAATATCAAATTTGAAAACATTTATTCATGGACCCATTGCAAGACCACTTGAAATAAATATGAGATATTTTTTTCCCTTCTATGGGTCGATGTTAAATCAAGAGGTTTAGGGGTGTTTGAAGGGTTAGGATTGATGATTGGTGGGCCATTTCTATTAAAATAGAAGGAAGGATTTTAGCTAAAGTGGGTGATTAGAGAAACTTGCCTTGCTAAAATATCTCATGGAACGAGGAAAAGAATACTCTTTGGGAATCCGAATCTTCTTTCCTCGTTTGCGTGTACGGAACACACGTACTATGCAGGAAAGCTAATAATTCAGGTAAAGTAAACCTCGGGAGCATACATTCAAGAGAGAATAGAAGAAAACCCAATGTGATAAAAAAAAAAGATCACAACCATTGGATCATCAAACTTTATACTGGTCACAAAATCAATGGGGGCTTTTTATGTGACGGCAAATATCATTCAAAGAGCTTAGAATCTTGGGCATGGGTGAATATTTTCAGCCTAATTAATAAATAAGATGATGACAAATTGATGAATAAGACTTTGATGATGATGACGATAGCTAAATTACAACTTGTGAATTAACTTCTTCTTCATGTCCTGTGCTCAACACCCCTTAGATTTATCTGGTGAATTTGTTGTTAGGGTTGATCCGTATGTTTGGGGATTCGTCTTGTCAGGTCAAATACCATGAGGATGTCTTCTCCTGGTATATAATTGTCGGTTTTCGAAAAGATCAAGTCTTACAAAGAATGGGTCTTTAATTTTATGATGAAGTTCCATCACATCAAGCAAATTTTCTACCAGCCAAATTTCTTGTTTCCATGTATAAAGATATCAAATTGGAGACCCATTCTCTCTTTTTATTGCACCAACCATTTGTGGTAAAGCCTATCACTTGAAGGATTTTGATGGATACAATCCTAAGTTATTTCATGTGTATTAACCGTAGAAGAAGACTTGACTAATCCAGCTACAATGTTATACTACATTGGAGACTCGAACACACACACCATCACTTATACGCCCATATCCCAACCAATTAATCTACAACTTGAGACAAATCCAACTACAATTTTTACCCTTAAGAAATCTCTACGGGACTCCCCCCAGCCCAGACACCAAATGGACTAAAACTAATGGCTTTATTAGTTTAGAGTGTAGATCCTATGAATAAGATTGAGATTCTACCTCAGGCCTGTTTGCTTTGGTTGGCACATAAATTTCGTCATATTCAAGAGACTCATAAACTAATCCTCATTGTTTTTATTAATAGAGAGGTGCCTCACAATTTGAACTACAAGTGAATCTTCTACAAAAAAAAGCTCATTAAAATAGGCTTAGAATGAATAACCCATAATTCTAAAATTATAATTTACAATTGTACATGCTTGCATGTCCCAAGTTAAAACTCATATTTAAACTTGGAGGTCACGTTTGTGCATCGTATTTTCCGCAAAAGTGGAAGTTTTTCTTTCCCGTAAGTTTTCATTTTTAGTTATTCAATGCAACAATAACTCTTCCTCTAAAATCTCTACTAAAATATTTTTTTCATCAAAATAGGATATCCATGTTCAACTCCTTCACTCGTATTTTTATTTCTACGCCAAAAAAACCCTTGATTTCCTCTTTCATGGAATTACACCAACAAGCCCTTAACATTTTTTTGTTCCAACCCACAAAAGGACCTCCTTGCCTTCCATAGTAGGGTTGCACAGAACCGGACCGCAGACCGGACCGGACCACAAAACCGGACCGGATTTGCGGTCTTGGTGGTCCAAATCCGGTCCGGTCCGGTCTGGGCCTTTTGTGGTCCGGTCCGGACCGGACCGGACCGCATTTATTAAAATAATTTTTTTTAATTTTTTTTTCATAATCTTTGAGCCCATGAGGCATGAGCCTAGCACCCATTTGTAAAACCCATCATTCATTTATTTGACATTTGCCTACTTTTTAGATGTGAGGTGAAAATGAAAAATAAAAAAAAAATGAAAAAAAAATGAAAACCGGACCGGACCGCTTATAAGTGGTCCGGTCCGGTCCTTCATTTTGGGCCGGACCGGAAATCCGGTCGATCACCCCTATTCCATAGCCCCGTGATCCCCACCATGTCCATGCCTACTTGCCTAGCAATTTGGGTGGGTCCCACACCTAGGGCTTGGTAGAGGAATGTTGATTGGAAGTGTGCTCCTGCAGCGTAGGTGTATTTATTAGAGATAACAGATGCCGCACCCCACTCAAAAGAGTCCATATCACCGATACTACTCGCCAAGTCCTATAACGCAACAACAACTCCACTCCTCCTCCTCCTTCTCCTCCTTCTCTTGTTTTCTCCAAATTCTCAACTGTCTCCCTCTCTTGTCTTCTTCGTCTGCAAAACCCTAATCTAGCCAGTGCATCTCGCATCCAACAAACAGGTATAAACCCTAACCCTAGCTCTAATTTTCATCTCTCTCGCTCTCACTATCTCTATCTCTATCTATCTCTTTATTGTGTTGGTTTTAGTATGGTCTGCAACTGATTTTCTCTTTTTCTCGTGCAAAACCATAACCCCAGTTTCGGCATTGTGATGCTTGAGCTGTGTGGAGAACTCCATATCTAGTTTTGCATTCGTGATTGAAAAATCTGATTAAGCTGCAAAGATTTAGGTTCTCTGAGGAAAATTATGGGTTTTTGTTTTAATCTACGTTTTGAAGTATTGAGAAATCTGAAAGATTGTGCTTTTTTGGTTTTCCTGTTGCTTGTTGAAAACCCAAGATTTCTTCCTATTCTAAAACAAAAATTCGCGTTTTGGAATTTGTTTTTAAGGTTTCATAGTCTTAAATATGGTGGATTTGGTTGTCTTGTTGCTTTTCTGATATGGTTTTGATGAGTGAATCGTGTTTGAAATTCTTGCAAGATCTATTTTTTCTGGATTTTGTCACTTTTTAGCTCTCAATTGCTGCAGTTTAGATCCTCTCTTTTCTTCTTATTTTTGTTTAGTCGTCTGACAAGATTTTTTATAATTCTTTCTTTTTCCCTCTCTTTAGGAACCCTATTTTCGGGCATTGCAAAGTAGAAGGCTTTGTGTTTTGGATTCTGAGCTTTGAAGCTGGTGCCTGCGGTTTTTGGGAATTCTGAACTGTTCAAGGTCTTCTTCTTTTTTTTGTCGCTTGTGAGATCAATTTATGATTAAAAATCCTAGCTTTGTCTATCCTGAGAAACCCTAGAATCTGAAGCTCAAAAGCTCTCATTCAATTGCCCCGTGATCTATTTTAGAAACCGAAGAAGACCCAGAGTTTGAAGTTTCCTAGCTTGAGAGAATATATCTGATTTTTTCTCTTTAGAATGCCCTAGCTTCTTCATTCAGAGGCTTTACTGGATATGAAGTTTGTCTTTCTTTATATGCTCTTCTATTAAGGCAGCAGGAAATCAATTCAAATTTGAAATTCTGAAAATTACACAAAAGCAGAACTAATTTCTATTCGCACTAACCAGAATTGGAATTTCGATGGAACCTTCGATTTCTGCTGGGTCATACATTCCCATCTTCTTCCCCGCATTCATTGCCATGTATCTTTTTGGTTACTTCATTGTTTTTAGCCAATGGAGCGGATACAAGCACCGTCCTGAAGCTTCTAGTTGCTTCATCTCATTGTTACATGGTACTCCTGCTGCAGTAATGGCAACCTTTGCCATTGACCCCCATTCTCAGCCCGGCTTTGTTTCTCCTACTGCATATTTTCAGAACCTAATCTCCTTGTTCCGTGATATTATAACCGTCGACTTCCATTCTGATCCTGGCTTTGGGTCTCATAATACCAATATCCAGAACCTCATTCTCGATTTCAGCATGTCATACTTCTTGGTCGATCTCCTTCATTACATCGTCTTCTTTCCCAGTGATCTTCTTTTCATAGGACACCATCTTGCCACCCTGTTTGTGTTCTTCACATGCCGATACCTTGTTTCTCATGGTGCCTTTGCACTCCTCGTCCTCCTTGTCCTCGCCGAGGTCACCAGTTTTTGTCAGAACATGTGGACACTTGCCAAAACCCGGAGAGCCGACAGCGCCACTGCAGCGAAAGTGTATAACTTCTTTTATCTGCCCTTCTATGTTCTATATACAATTGTTAGGGGTTTTTTGGGACCCCTCTTTGTCTATAAGATGGGGGTATATTATCTGAGTGGAGTTGCAGATGACATAATTCCTAGATGGATTTACCTTTCTTGGATCGTCGTAGTTGCGTGTGCTATTCTTGCCAGTCTTCTGTGGATTTTGAATCTTTGGATGGAGTTGTATCAAGAGCGGATCGGCAGGATGGAGAAAAAAACAAGATAAAAGTTTATGAAATTCAGTTTGGCAGCCGAGGAAGCGTATTTATGGATGGCATTTAATGGGTTCGTTGGCTCTGTAATCTTTGGCATTCGCCAGAGGGGATGAATGATAATAACGGTAAAAGAGGTTGATTATAGTATCTGCCTCATCAGCTCAATGTCTGCTATACTAATTGGGTTTGGATACCCATAATGGTCATTAATGGAATTGTTTGATGCAAAACTGTCCTTTACATTCCTTCATCTGTTAATTAAAATTTTCATATAGAACTTTCAGATCACATTGCCATTTGTTTTTATTACATGTTCCATTCATTTTGTTGGGCCTTGCTTTCACTTTTTTGCTGCTCTTGGTTGGCTGCATTTCATGCTATGATTAGTTATAAGTCATCATTTGAAATTAATGATAATCTTTATCTAGTTTAATTATGTTCATATCTTGATCAGTTACTCATCGTTGGGTATGTGTGACAAGTGTTTTTTTTTTTTTTTTTGACCTTTTGCTTTTGCACTTTTTCCTTCCTCGCTGCTGCTTTTTTTCTTTTTTCTTTTCTGTTTTTTAAAAGGTAAAGGGGTTCCCTTTCATCCAAGATACTTTTGACTTTCTGTATAAGGGCGAGGATGAATCATCCCCCTTAACTAAGACTTGAAGTCTAGATTTACCTGAATTTTGAAGTCTGTCTCCACTAGAATCGTGTTAATAACAACAGTGGAGCTACAGCCCTCAGTTGCAAATATTGGTGGGGATATTTTGATTTAATAATAGTTTGAATTTCCAACAGCTTCTTGCTGAATCCAAGCAATTTACAATTTAGAGGTTGCATTGTAACACATTGATGCTGTTCTCGACAACTGCCATTGTACTCAAGTGACAGAGGTGTAGCACATGATGATCATCAAGCGGTTGGAAAGATCACTCTAGTCCTTTTTCCTCTGTTTCACATTTATGCTTGTATTGAGTCAAATTGCCTGCTTATAGTTTAAAATCATCATTGAGCTGATTATGTTCATTCTCCATCCCACTGCTCATTGAGGGATGATGGCTGAAGGCTGATGCTTTTGACTTTTAAGGTTGATGGATTCCCATTCATCTAAGGTATTTTTGAATTTTTGTGCAAGGGTGAGGATAAAATACCCTTTTAACTAAGATTTAAACTCTAGATTTACCAGGATTTTGAATTCTGTACCCACTAGAATTGTGTTATAACAACAGTGTCGAGCCATAGCCTCAGTTGCAAATATTGCGTGAAGTGGTTTTCTTGTTGCCTTATGGTGCCATGTACTTCTCATCTCACTCTTATTAATGGATGATTGTTGGATGACCGGTGCCCCTTTCAGAATGTTTGGTTTTTAAGCATTATTTGGAGATGTATTATCATCTAAATTTCAGTGTTTCAGGTCATCTTCTGCATATCAAAATAGTATATATTATAATTGAGGTTTAGCGTAAGTGGTTAAAGCATTTCAACACATCACATTTTTGGTCCACTTTCCCTTAGTTCTAGCCGCTGCCACTTCACTACCTTGCTCACTAGCAGATCTGAAACATGCAGCAGTAGGCATTGAACAGCACAAAGATTATCTTTAGTAAATAGTTGAAAAGCCTTTTGTGACGTGGGACAGGAGTTAACAGAGACTTGTTTGCCCAAATTAATGAGATTTGCGAGGTCCCCGCATTGTCGCTTTTGGACTTGTTTAGTGCATTTCCAACTCCATATCTTGAAATGTATTCATCGAGATGTGAAGGGATGATGATCTACAAGAGGCCCTTTTTTTTCATGGTGAGGGTGTAAATCTGTCCTCTCCAAAGAAGTTTTGTTTTTCCTCTTCATGATTTAATGATGTCATGCCAAAAATTTTTGGATAGGCTCTATGACCAGGACACTATACACTATTGATTGTGTGGCAGATACTTGCAAGCAGTGCTCAGAACCCCCTGCTCTGAAAATAAATTCTGATTCTATAATGTTCAGCGGGCTGTTTTTGTTGGTTGTGTTAAAAACACTCAAGAGGCAGCCCATGGAACATTGACTTTCATGTGCTCTGATGGATGAAGGATGGATTTGTGGATTGACAATAAATTATGAGAATGACTAGCATTTCACTGTCGTACTCCACAATAATTTATGAGAATGACTAGCATTTCACTGTCGTACAAGGAAACAATTTATTGAAAAAGACTTTTCTTGAAGTCGGTAGCTTTTATTGGAGAGTTTCCTTTTGGGTCGTTTGGTAGAGGAAAAATAAAGTAGTGGTGACAGGTTTTATTGTCCTTGTTGGTCTGAATCTGGAAAGAAAGATTGGGATGGTTGAATAATATAGCTCAGCCCCTTCTAGTATAAGTGTTGCACACAGGCTATATCTTTTTGATGAGATCTAGGGTACCTTTGTGAGATTATAGGATTCTGTGATAAGAGATAAATTATTCTAATTTTTCTGGCCACTTACTATTCCATTGTTTGGTGTAACATATTGTCTTTAACATCGTATCAAGTGATTTTCCTTATTAAAGAGGATTTTAATTTGCCATGTGAAGGGCAGTACGGTAGAATTCCTCTCTCCAATGGAAATAAAAATCTGTAGTGTGGTTGCCGTAAATTTTCTTTAACTAAGATTTGAACTTTTGTTTTCCATGAACTTCCTGGCCTTTTCCATGTGAAAATGATCTCAAGCATATACAAGGAATGATCGGGATGGTTGCGGAATAATTTTTCTAGGTGAAGAAAATATGACATTTCCCTTTCAAAAAACCTGTTTGGTTTGACTATGGAATGTGTCAAACCTATTTTTATACTTTTGTCTTCCTACTACTATCTTTGTAGTATGATTGTTACAAAAGAGAGACCCCAGAATGTTAATTTTACTTTATCTTCATGTTACTTCTTTATTATTATTGTTGTTGTTGTTGTTTTTTTTATTTTTGCTACATTGGCAACTTAAATGGGGCACTACTCTTACCAGCTGAAGCTTTAACATTTATCTCTATTGCAGAGTGTGAAACCTGGAACCATGGATTTTAAGGGTGGGGCTTTTTTTTGAATTCTATGAAATTTGTCAAAGAAAGGCCTTATAGAATACATACTTTCATCAACCTTTTATCTCTACGAAATCATCTTGTCCTTATCTCTAGGTATAAGACCAAACAGCCTCACCCTCTTAATGACATTGATACCCTGACCAGTCAAGCGGTTTAAGCCAATGTTTTGTTTTATTTCTTTGTTCGCTTTGCATTCTTGGCAGTATTGATGATGATGATGATATAATTTAGTTATACATGAAATCCTCAAGATTGAGAACAAATTTGCTCAAAATATTGGTTGATTTGCTTCGTTTACATCTTTAGAGCCTGTTTTGTTCACATGGAATGAAAACCCGAACTTGTTTGTGTAATACCGCGGTTTTTCTTTAATGGAAATGAGTCAAAGAGGGAAGCGTGAACTTGGGTTCTTCTTCTCTACAAAATATACCACAACAATATGGATTTTCCACCACCAAACAACCAAAAACAGAAATCCACATAACCAAAGCTTTTATACTGACACTCAAAGTGCCTTGCACATTTAGCGGAAAAAAAAAAGAAGAAAAGAAAATGCCTTACACATACCTGACCTAAAAGTTCCAATAAATAAATTCTTAAAGTGGTTAAATTTGAAAAAATATAGGTGAAAATCCATAAATAGTATCAAATAATCTTCCATTTGATAGCAAAATAAATTAAGAAGAGGTGGAAAATGAATACCGAACAATTACGTTAATAAAGAAAAAAATTATAAAAAAGTCACGATCCCATCACCTCTCCACCTTATATTCTTTTGAACCTGTTTGGAACTAGTAGCTTCACTATTTCAGTTAGATCAAAATGGGTAACGGCATAAGTTTTTACTGAAGTCACAGACTTCTGTGACTTCAGCAGCCAGGTTGATTTGAAACCTGTTTAGCCTCTAACCCCATAATTGTCAAGTGGGCCCCACAGGACAAATCATGCTGATCTGTCTGTTCATTCTTGAAAATGTCTGGTTAGGGGGGTTTTATTAAGATTTCTAAATTCCAAATGATTTTGGGAGTCTCCGGAGTCGTCCTTGATGTGGAGAAAGTTATCCATAGTACACATTTGTACCTGGAGTTGTTATTCCACTTCCATTTTCCTAGTCCCAGGAAGGTAAAAGTGTATCTGGGTCTCTCTTCTTTCTGTTTTGATTCATTAAAAAACGACTCTAATGCCAAAGCTAGTCACACTTGACAATTAGCACCTTTCAATTGAGCTACAGTTAATTTACTCTATTTTTTTTTTCTAACAGAGGGTTCCCAATAATTTGGGTTGGATTATTTCCACTGAACCCAAAGAGAAGCCGGGGAAAACCCTTGCGGTTCCTAGATAGTAGCACTAGTAGACTCAATCTTCGGCCCCTGAAAAGGGGGGAACCGGAGGTCGATATTAAGACCTCTAGCTTCGAAAGAGGGAGGAACCGTGGTCCTGACCAAGCGGCCAACTCCTTAGGGTTACAGTTATTTTACTAGGTGAAGCACTCTGCACCTGCCCTTATCTTCCAATGATGTTGATCGTCCTCTGATGGTTTATGGGATAGCTACAGGCTCTTTTGATATAACTTTTTTTATTTTTTTTGGTTGACTACGTGAAGCAGTTTACACAATGGTTAATGGCATTGCATGGGGTGGGTTAGATCTCCTATGGGAGCGTTGCAGGGAAGAAGCTATGTGGGATTTTATATTTTATGCCTTTTATTCATGGGTTACACTTTATAAATAAGAAAGAGGGAATCTAAAAAACTCTTTTTAAGGCCCTAATGTTTTGGAACCCAATGGCTAACAGACTTTGGGTCTCACTTGAGCCCAATGCACCACAAACAGTACATAGGGGACTTTAAACTGGCTCTTGGCAAAACGTTAATATCCAGGTCAGGTGTTTTCTCGAGTTAAAACCCAATAAGTGACTGACAACTGGCTTAACCTAGGACCAAGTCCAATATATATTCCCCTATGGACCCAAGATTTCAAGAAAGAAGGAATAGTGTATGTTCAGTTTGCTTTGAACCCTATGTCTGATAGCAAGATCTTTGTTTGGCCCAAGGCTGGAATGATGTAGTGCGAGAGTGATGTTGAGCTCTTCTAGGGCCCAAATCCGAACATCAACAAGGAAGGCCTAATGCTGGGCTCTCATTGACCCAATGTTGAAAGACTCAAGGCCCAAAAAACTAATAAATTGATGTTGGGACCACCACGTGATAGGGTGGAGGTGGTTGATCACTTAGAAAGAACATTAGCACATGCTACAATGATAATTCTAACTGCATAACATTAACAAACACACAATAATCATGGCTGCTAGTTATGCTTTAATGTCACTCGAGTGGTGCAAGACTTTTTTATTTTTTTTACAATTTAGGGTATCTTCCGCCCAGCCTAGTCAAGGTGTCTTTGGCCTGAGCCCGAGGGACACTCGACTCTAGACAATCAAAAAGTAATCCCGAGGGGCACATGCAAACCCTCATATCCACATGCACCGGGTAAAATTGTGGGTGGCCAACGAAGATAAGTGTAGAACACAAGACCTTTCCGCCTCCTGAGGCGTAGAGTCAATGGCCATCTAAACTGCCACTTGTTGGTTGAGTGATGTGAGACTTGAGCAATGGATGTTTTTAAGTTTTCTAGTGGAGTTGGAGCATGACCCACCAACGCAGAGGTCCTCAAAGTTGGATCAAATAGCTCAGGACAAAGCAACAAGTTGAAAGGAAAGAACCCATGGTTCCTATTATTGGAGTTGTATCTCTTCCATGGTCGTATGAAAAAAAAAAAAAAAAAAGACATTATAGGTAGTAGGAAAAAATGAATTTTCAATAAATTTTGTGTTTTGAACCAAGACGACATTATCAACGATTGGAGAGGATACCACGAGGCTAGTGATTGGCTGCAAATGTTCTCTCCAAATATGTATTATATGTATTTTCTTTCTATGTGTTCATGGATCCCAACATCCATACATATAATACTCTTGGGGATTGGATGTATCCATCAAAGCCGGGGAAACGGCTATCCAATTATCCAAACATGCAAAACGCGTGAGCAAATCAAGGGGTTGGAATTGACCATGTGGAATAACAATTGAGGCTTATGGGCAAAACGTGTGGGGTCCACATGGTCCAACAAAGCTATGGTTTGGCAAGTTTTTAATGAGTCCGGATATAGTGAGGTTTTAATCAACGTAACCATAGGTGGACCAACCACGGTCCGCCACATCACCATTGGGAAACCCCCTCAGAGGATCCCTAATCGTTTTTAATATCCAATTGTGAGTTTGTTGACTTCTTTATCTAGATTTGAGAATAATTGGAAGTTTGGAACATTCAAAGATGAGCACCAAAAGATACAAAGTAGGATATCAAAATGGGAGTTTTTTTTTTTTTAGCAAAACGGGAGCATTTGAGTGATATTTTTAACATGGTGAAAATCAAAACATGAGAGCAATTTTCTGCTACAGGCATTCATAAGACAATGCTGCCAATGAAACCACACGTCTACCTTAAGTGCATTGAAGCCTGAGCGGCCCTCAGCATTAACAAGGGAGAATTGATTTTCACGCATCCATGCGGATGTCCGCTCAAGAAAATCTGCCAAAATATGATATGACAAGTTTTTCTCTAGGAAATGCAGACTTTCTTATTTAGGCAATGTATTATGGCCTTCTATCATATTTGACACTTCACTTTTTATATGCAAAATCCACGTCCTTGCCATATCTATAGCTTGCGGTATCCATGCATCTCAAAGGTCATTGGAGGGACCGTCCTAATATATCTCAAAGAAGAGACAATGAATATGCACCAATATCTAGGTGAGATCCTCACTTATACAAATTCTTAATGAGGAATCATTGTTCCAAGGGCAAGAAGGAATTGTCAAATCTATGGGTTCATCACTTATCACCAAATGTGCTCTAAGTAGTTGGCGGCCTAAGCTGTGGGCCCACTTGAAGCATGTTAATTACAAATTGGGGATGCAATGGTACATGCATGACCTAGAGATGTGCAAAAAAATGGGGGACCTTTGTTTCTCTTGCATCAACGGTCAATGAGTGTGATATTGGGGTGAGTGCAATTCCAAGGGGTAGTCTGTGAAGGGGTAAGATACATCACAAGTGGCCCACCAAGCCCCAAAGGCTGGGGAGTTAATCACAATCAATAATCTCTCATGTAGAATCATTCATTAGGCTGATTTTTTTCTCCCCTTTTCTCCAGAACCATACCATTGAGTGAAGTTTTTGTATTGATCTTTCTGCCTTATAATAAGTGCATGGAAACTAGACTCTCACTAAACTTTTATAGGGGAATAATCTAAAACTCTCACTAATTTGATCTTCCTCCCTGATTAATGGAACACTTTTGGAAGATCATAAAATAAATATTTAGGTAGTCCTCCAAAAGAGGAGTTTAGATCCCTTGAGAGGGTGCACTAGCCGGCATGAGATTGGCTAATTTTGATCGGACAAAATCCCCTTATTTCATAGAAACAGGGGATCCGGACTCCCAAAAGAGTAGCCATTGATCTGACAGTGAAATCTTCCAATTTCCAAGGCAGACAATAGACTAGATTTTAACATGGGCTTGCTGGGATGGGGCCACTCCACTCATGGAATAAACTTTTAGGGCTCTGAGCTGGGCCCAGGAGTTGAGCCTGGGCTTGCATCCCGCGACAGGCAACTAGACCTCCCTGCTAGACAAACTAAACAGTTGCCCAAGTGTTTCAAGGACAGGCATTACATGTAGCCTGACTCATCGGCCCACGGGTTTAATATGAAACTGACATTGTACTTGGACCATCTTCTAATCACCAGAAACAATCACACAAGTTTCAAATTTGTGAACCTTTCTTAGCACACCTAGATGCATGACAACCACGGGATTAGGGTGGATGGGTCGATCGGGTGCTCTTTTTATGACGGTTGCAGCAGTAGTACATTTATGTTAACTGCTTGAAGTTTAAGGGTTTTAAACTTTGAAACCCTTAAATAGATGGTCACAAATAGCAGATGTTGCTGATCCGCTGATGTTGTATATATTCTAATGCACAATTAAGAGCTCCCTATTCCCCGCCTTGACCCCATGAGTGGGATGCATCAAGGTAGAACCCATAAAAGGCAAACTGTTAGCAGTCAGATTTTCCTCCATGGTTGGAATATATTGAAATTGAATATCCAATTTCTCTTCTGCCGCTCATAAGTTAAGCAGAGACCATATAGAGGGGAGATAGATGAAAATTAAAATTAGACATTAGACATTATCAACAAAATGAGGTAGAGTAATAAAAAACATACGATCTGAGTACTATATAACCACATCTAATATAACTAAGTATCAACATAGTTAGACATCTCCTTGACTCAGTTTGAGTTGAAACCTATCCAAACTTAACTGATGAAAACAGACCCATAAAACTTACCACGAAATCTCCATCAGCTTGTACGATTTGTCAATGGGAAAGCAATCACCTTTCAAAACTCTTCAACCAATATGTATTTGGTTTTAAAAGAGCTCATGAATAGAACTTGTAAGATTTTGCTTCAAGAATTATAGTCCTTAGTCCACCGATGGGTGACAAAATCATTAGCAGAAAACCCAAAATGATGCAAACCTGAATTTCATCAAAACATAGTGAATACGCTGACAAGATCATCGATGTGTGGGAAAAAATATTGAGAAAAATGGATGCAAAAAAATGAAGTAATATGAGTATTAACATACCCAATTTATAGACCAAGATAAGCTGAATCTTTTGGGCTTGTAGATTGCAATCCAAATGATGCATGGTAGCTGCGACAAGACAGATCAAAGGGTAATATTCCTTTACCATTAAAATCAAGATATTTAGTAGGTACTTGCATAGTGCTAAATCTTAGTTGCTTGATTTGAAATTTAGGTGGCTTGCTTACTCCATTTGATGATTTTCCATATGAAGTTATTTATTAAAAAAATTACACTTTTCTTCGAGTTTTGGACTTGGAAGTCAAGCAGATTTAAGTTCACCTCATATCCTTATACATCTTGGGCTTTATCTTATGTTGAAACTTTTCGTTTTGAGTTCATAGTAATAAATGAAAGAGAAGCAAGTTGTTTGTGGCTTACAAAGTATGTTGTTGGTGCAAAAGCAAACCCTCCAAAGAATCCAAGTAATCCGCCAAAGAAAGGGAAGGTTACAGCAATGAACATTGTAAATGCTGCATCCAAAGATGTAAAAATATTTAAACAAGATCGAGTAACAAAAGAACCGTATAGAAATTTCAAAGTAAAGCAGAGGACATTACCAACATATAGAGTCCGTGAGACTAAACGAAGAGTAGTTGTCGGTTTGAAATTAAGCTTCTTCACAAGAAAAGTTTCCATCATGTCAAATACAGCCATACTGTAAATCTGCATCAACATAGAAGTCAAATCAGTTCAGACTGGACAACCGAATTAATTGAAATCATTGTTTGAAAATGCAAGTCACTGCATGTTTTATCTGTTTCAACAAAATTGAAAGATCTGATCGACAACAATAGATATAATCAGTAGTAAATAGTTTGAAATTCTTTAAATAGTGGTCATTCCTCATGCAGTCAAGCCATTGGATAAAGAGCTCTCCGCCATAAGACCATGAATTCTCAGTTTATTTCTCATTTTTGTTTTAGTGTATCAATCAAACTTCAAAATAACATTCCAACTGAAGTGGTATTCAAGCAAATGGCCATCCACAGGGTGACACCATTAGCACCTTCCAACTGTGGTAAGGTATCTTGTTAACAAAAAATTAAAGAAAGTATAGTATTAAGAACTTGGGAAGCCTCCAATGTATATGATCTTTCATTCTTTCCTATCCTAGTTTTATACATCATAGCAAGAGATTGAATTAATTAAAAAGCTAACATATTCTAAAGAGGAAATTTTGTTTTAAAATTCAATAGCTAAATTTGGGTACAAGAGAAACTCGAAACTCCTTTTTTTTTTTGGCAACAGAAACCGGAAACTTTGTAAATTCTTCATGTTGGAGTCAATCGAGTACTGAACAAATCAAATTTTTGATAGAGTTGGATCAGTCAAGGTGAGTCACACTAAATTTATTAAGGTTTTTGATGAAAAATGTTATTTTTTTTATCGTAATAAAAAACTAAAACATGTTGCTATTTTACAGTGTATCAAGAAACATAAATCAGTGATAAAACTAGTTGATAAGATTGGCAATAGGAGACGCATTTATTGTTAGAAGTTTTACCTACTGGATCTTTCTAAACCAAATGCAGGTTACTCATAAAGCAGGGTTAACGCTCTTGATAACCCGAGTTATAGTCTTTGAAATTGTTAAAAGAGCGAATTGAATGAGATTTGGCAAAAAACAAAATGAAAGAGTTTCAATTGAGTTGATTTTGCTCAAATTCTAAAATGTGCAGAGGAAATGAGAGATGTAAAATTCTGAAAGGATAAGCAACCTGATAACTTCCAATAACGTGGATAACAACAAAGGCATTTGCTGCTACAATTAGCCATGCTGGTTTGTTTAGAGAAACCAGAATGTTGTCTTCCACACTGTTTCCAAAGGCCCAATACCCAGCAATTGCGACGGAGAAGTAACAAAGAGCAACGATGCCATATGCAACAACCACACCCTTCCACATGGGCTTCTTCGATGGCTTCTCAGGAGTAGAAGGGATCGTTGCTTGTATTTCCAAAACCACGTTGTGCCCAGCATAAGCAAATGCAACATTTCCCAGTGCACTAATGAAGTCAAAGAAGGTCCCCGTTGGTGTTGAAGATTTATAGCCATACTGCACATCTGGTTGCTTCCCTTTTTTAATTGAAGCTCCGAAAGCTATCATGGAGTAACTGTTGCAATTAAACAAAAATTATGTGAATGCAGATGATAGAAATTTGGACTCCAAATCAAAATTAATCTGAACATTTGCCATTATGTATGGTTAATGCATTACTCTATTTTAGTAACAGTGCAAATGTAAAATATTGCATTAGATGAGATACTGTTTCTCCGAACCCAATATATAAATATATAGACAATTGAAACACGACAATCTAGGAGGATACTTATAGTGAACTGTCACAATTCTTCTTTTGTTAGGCCTGTAGCTAGAACCAACTTTCTTGCAATTACAAGATTCATTTGAATCTGAAATCCAATCCAGGAGATGAAACAATCCTACACTTTCGCTACCCAAGGATCCTAGATATTTTGAGATCAAGAAGCCTCCACTGGAGAAAGGAATATCGAATACATAGCAGAGCATGTAACCATTTCAGTCTACCAAAATGTACAAAATTCTTATCATTTTGGATCTGCATTCAGCACTAACTTTCATTCATAAAAAGTTAGACCAGATGAAGAAAATCCCAAGCTTTTATGCAAGTTCTAGTTATGAATAGTATCAAAGCAAATCATGAGCTTCCTAATCGTGTATACAATCAACCCCTTTCCAGTCATTTGCTTTGTAAACTGGACTGGATGTTAGCAGATTTTGAGGAGAGGCACAAGCATAGCAGATAAAGCACAAAACTATGAACCTAGTTTTTTGGGAAATTTCCTGCACTAACAGTTTGTTTAGGAAAAAATTTTCATATACATTGATTGGCTAAATTTCTGGGAGGAATTATTGCGAACATAATGTTTTAAGTCTCATTTGATTAGTGTTACAAGTCTAGATTTAAGAGGTAAGTTGTATGAGAGGCCAGTCAGATTCTACTATTGGAATCCAAATTTGTCATAACTCTTAAGCTACCAAGGTTGCATCAAACATCAGGAAGAAGAGACTACCTGAGGGACATGATTGCGGCAGACAGCGAGATCCCAGAAATGGAGTTGAAATTAGGGAGTTGAGATAAGAAAAAATGCACAGAGGCAAAGATCATGATGAAATAGGTGGTCTTGACTGATTTACAGTTAGAAGAAACTGTGTTGCAAATTTTCTCAAGTGATCGACCACCCGTGACCATGTATACAATGCCTACACCTACTTCCACAACAAGCTGCTGGGGTACAACAATCCATAAACCAAGCTTTTCACCCAAGGCATGCTGACCCAATTCATGATATCGATCAAATCGCTTTCCAGGAACCATTTCGTGCATCTCAACCATTTGCCAGAGGGTGTACAATGTGATAACCCATGACAGCACAAGCACCACAATACCAGGACCCCTGGATATAAAATCACCAAAATTCAAGTAAATATCAAACAGATTGGATGAAACTGAAGCATAGATTTAACCCCCTATTGAAAAGGGTAACTATAATTTTGCAGGAAAAAAAATGTACAACATTCATTTCTAATGTAGTTGACCATAGCAGAACTTCATTACCCAAAAATATATATATATATATATATATATCTTGACTACATTAATGCTGTCTTTTTTTTTATATATCTCAAACCAATATCCTGAGTATTTCAGGTTGGAGTTACTATCAACACTTAGATGTAGAATAATGAGCAAGTCATTTTTGAGTTTCAATAGGCCACATCTGGATATAGCTAAATTGCTCAAAAGTCTATCAATTCCTTGAGAACATTTCAAAGTGCAGGACTGCGTTATCCAGGACTTAATTATTTTTCTTTCCAAGTCAAATGGAGTTTCAAAAAATTGAGGATAAAGATTTGCGTGTGACAAACTTGTGACACACCCAGCTGATCCTGGAAATCCATATGTATTTTAATTTATCTGGTAGAATTGTGATATGGGTGAATTGGAACACCAAATAGATAAAATCAGGAAAATCCATTTTCCTGGTGTAAAGTTCAATTGCTTTTTGAGATAGACGTCCAATTGCATTTTGTGGTACATTGAAATTCACAAATTGAAAATAAAACTAAATGTATTTGCATTAAGTTCGTGTACCCAATTGCAAAAATATCAACCTTAGCATTGATAGGATAGAAGGGAACCCAAAAAAAACTGTAATTAAACATCTAATAAGTTTTATTGCAATAATTTCAGCTCTATTAGAATCACTATTGTCATCAGTCAAACCCTACCAGTAGCACCAAAAGCTCGAGCTATTAGTGAACGACAAAAGAATGTATATTCCACGCCAAATGACTAACGTGAAGAGAAACACATTCCTAACCACACGACCCCTCGGCTCTAATACCACGTTAATAACCAAAAGCTCAAGCTATTAGTGAACGACAGAACAATATATATTAAAGGGTCCCCATATATATTCAGCATTTACTTCTAACTGTGCTCAATTAATATAGTACATTAACATGGCATATTAAAGTAATTTCTTCAAAATATTTTAACTTGTAGTTTTAGATTATTGCATTAGCAGTTATAGTGGGTATGTAAAGTAGGAAGTTAGCTGTGTGAAGCTGTCTACTTGAATTTAAGCACTTTCATGTTTGAATTAAGAAGTTTCAAGTGTTTACGAAGTATTTTTTACAATAACCAAGCTTTTTTTATGACCTAGGTTACTAGGTATCCCTGAGGTCTATGATCCAATCGGATTATTCCTTCAGGTGGCACACACTAAACACACAAACCCACGTGGGGCAAATCTGGGCGGATTTCAAATAATAGTTATGAGGAGCAAACTCATGCTTTATGCCACTCTAACTCCTACGTGGGTTACAATAACCAAACTTGTGTATTGAAAATGTAATTTCTAGGACAATCAAATAAAGGTATTTCTAGAAACTTTGTCTTGTTCTTGTCTATTGTCAGTAGAAAGTTTTGAGCTGGTGCCAATTTAATTTTAGATTTTGAGAAGGGAATTGTTTTGGTACTTAGAATTTTCTGTTTACTATAATCTTTGTCATTTTTTTATCATTAGGAATCATGTCATCTAAGAAATTAACATGGAATAGAAAAATATCTATCATCATGAAAACTCCCAATCCATACGGTTAGGGTGGCAATTCCTAATCTCTAATTTAGGGTTCAGGTTGACACCATCTCATTTTGATGCTGGCACTTCTAACCCGACTTATTTTTAATTCAGCTTTTCACACAATTAATAAATGGGCCAAGTTTTGATTAAATTCATTTTTGTTGTTCGAGCTGCCAACCCAACTCCAATAAATTGTATTGACACAAAAGCTACCAATGTTGACCCTTCTAACTTTCATGATGGGTTCAGATTGACATTTTCAACATCATCTTCCTCATTATCGAAATCTTATCCCAACTATATTCTCTTTATATTTATTCATATTATTTTCATACATATCCTCTTTTTTACCTATCCTTCACCATGTTGACATCAACCCAATCATTAAAATGGATAAGGTTTGAATTCAACTTATACATGTTGCCCATATTTAGGGTTGCAAACGTGTATCCGAATCTCCAATTACCCAGAAGTTCTGACCCGCAAAAAAAAAGAAGACTAGAACCTATTTTGGGTTCCGATTCATAAACGGATTTGGGTTAGGTTCCGATTGATAAATGAGTCTGGTTCTGGATTCATATATGTTCGGACCCTTAGACTCATGACCCGACATTTTTTTTTTTGTTTTTTTTTTATAATATAGGAATCCGCCGACCCTCCTTCGGTTGATCTCCTTCGGTTGATTATTGGTAAAACCTACGGATACATAGAACCACCCACTAGCCCTATGTATCGGTTAAGGCCTTAAAGGAAATCTTTGATATTGCAAAAGTTCTCTTTCTTGTGTTTAGGTACGTAGGCACCAAACTGCGTAAATGCTATGTTCCTTTGTTGTTCCTTCCACTCCCATACCATGAAGAAAAACTTTATAAAATAACATAAAAAAAAACCTTTAAAAATATTCTGAAAATCTAAAAAAAAAAAAAAAAAAAAGAAAATGGCATCAATCCAACTATTTTGTGCATATTTGAAAAGATGTCTTCAACATAATACTTACCATCCAAGTTGAGCCATGGCCAGAGGGAGACTGAGGACTCCTGCTCCAACCATTGCAGTGACATTGTGAAAAGCCGAATAATACCATTTTGCATTCCTTGAAGATGTCACGGGAAGCCAGTCATCTATGGCTTTCTGCTTCTCCAAACTAGCTCTGTGTTGTGCCTCTGTTCCCTCTTCAAGTGCAGAAGAAGCCATATCTCTCTACCAAATCAAACCAAACCAAAACCAATACCAAAACTAATACCAAAACTAATACCAAAACCACTCACTTTGAGGAAGCAGATGTGATGTGAATGTGTTATACTTGGCAATGGCTCTTTTAAAAATAGAGAGAGGTAGAGTAATAAGAGGAAAGAGGTTACGTTCTGGTTTCCACTCCTATCCTTCCTATAACGAGTCTGGATTCTAAAAACGGGATGGGTGGAACTCCAACGTTGGGCCCACTATTGTTGAAATGTAATGTCGAATATGAATGTCTTTTACTTCAAAAAGTTGGTCCCACCATTAGATACGCTTGTGATTGATAAATAAAATGGCAGAAATTAAGTTATTTATCATTTATTTAATTTTACGGTGGGACCAATTGCTTTTAAAGTAAGAGTCAGGATATGCCATCACATCACAGGAAATGACTTTCATTTTTTAATGGTCCATATTATCAATGGGTGGGCCCTACGGTGAAGTTCAGCACATCCCAATAAAGGGAGGCCCTATTAGGTGGGACCCATCTGTGTTTGTGGGAGCATTGACTCCACCAATACCATATAAAAGATCCATGGAATCGAGTTAAAATAGGCCTACAAGTACAAGATGCTTAACAGAGTCCATCCTCATACCATTTAGGGAGGCTAGTGGGCCCTACAAATAGATACAAGGAAAATCTTTATTAGACTGATCGAGGTTGCCTACCATATGAGGGGTTGCCTAATATGAGGATGACTAAAATTATGAACTCTTGCATTAATTCAGGACTTGCCCATTCCATACCCTTCACTTTAGATGCCAGACAGGATTATTGCACTGGCAGGGGACATAGTGGGGTCCATTTTTTTTTTTTTTTTGGAACGGTTGTGATTGTTTGTGCATGAGATAACAGAAGTATGAAACTTGTGTATTCCAGCCGTGTAGGTTTATTGCAGGAGGATCATGCCTTATTACATGGAGTATCATGCCTGCCACGTTGCGCAAAACAAATTAATTCATTCGAATCTTCAACTCCATTTTTATGAATCCGATTCGGATTCTAAAAAAGCCATCCAAATAATCTTGATATTAAATCTTCTCTAATAGATGTTTGGTGCATTGATATTCATCATTACTCACAGTGACTATATTTTATGGGTGGGTCTCATATATATGATTCCATCACTAGGTCAAGATGAGGAACTCATCACTATTTCATATATCATTTGGATGGACATGCCCAATTTTTTTTATATCATAATTAAGATGGGCACATGATTATAGGCATGGCTGCTTTCACCGTCAAATGAGATGGAGGAGCCCATCATGATCCTTTCATTTTGATGGGTGGGAGCCCTCCCTTTGGTTACCATTTGAATGGGGCTTTTTTTTTTTTTTTTTTATCGGTTACCAGGCCGAGGGAGCCAACACAAGTAAGAAGAGGAAGCCAACATAAATGGGAAGGGTAGGGGTTTTTTTAAAGACCCCTTTTAGTCCATTTGAATAAGGCTTGGGAGATTATATTGTGCACATTGTATTTTTCATGCACATTGCATATTTTATCCCAAGTTATTTCTACTGATGAACAGACAAAATAAAAATAAAAATCATTACACTGGTAGCTAGATTCACCACAAGTCCATCATCATGGGGGTGGGCCATCACCGTGGTACAATTGTTATTATTATTATTTTTTTTTTTAGGATGAACCTCCTAACCCCACATGAAGGTCACTTATTGAAATCTGAACCGCTAAAAAAGAAGGCCATTCCCTTCAATGGGTTGACCCCAAATATATGCCAATAAGACTCCATCTCACTCTAAAATTGAGTGTATATAGCAATCTAAATAACATATATGTGCTCAATTTTATTGTAAAACAACTCTGATTCGGGGGGAGAGAGAAAATTTATTGAGCGGTTCAAATGTCAAATAGGTGGACTTCACTATTAAGTCTCATGTACCTAACAAGAAGCCATTTCTTTTCATGATTCAATTAATTGAGTATAAATGTTGCCCTCTCAACCACTCATAAATACTGCTTGCATTGTTCATAATCAAACCAATAAATAGATTTTCATTAATCAATAATGGGTAAAGTGACTTACATGTAATCAATATTGCATAAGTTCCTCTTCGATTAGAGTGAAATACGGCTCTTGATGCTAAAACAATGAAATAATGATTATTGTAAATGGTTTTAATTCATTAAAATGAGCTCGTTATTTATCATTATTTTTAAATGTGAAGTTTCATATCTAATGTATAAACCAATCATCTCTGTTAAAGAAATATTGATCTATGTATTCATGCACCTAGATTCTTTTTGCTTGACTAATCTTGATTTTTCTTATTTGGATATATTAGATAAGGGAAAATAGCCTGTTTTAGTTGATTTTATGGGATAATTAAGAGACACACCACACCAACTTTATTTACATCTTTGTATGATTATCTATTGAATCATGTATTTTAATTGGGGTATTTGAGTTAGATTTGTCTTTCTTCTAATAGAAACATCAATTACTGCATTTAAGAATCTATAAAAAGAATTTAAGAATATAAGGATTTATATATGCATTTGGAAATTATAATTTATCATTTTGCCCTATTCATTTACATTGTTTTCTTCAATTTTAACCACTTTCTAAAAGCTCATTTCTTACCATTTCTCTGACTTCAATTACATGTAATAAATGGAGCCCAAAGATTAAAATTACTATATACAATTTTTCAACTACTTTTTTTTAATATTTAGGTATTTTGTGTGGTATCAACAACTCATTACCTAAAATATATAAAAAGAAAAACTTCACCGAGTAATTTATCAAAATCTATTTCTCTATTCAAAATTGAAATACACAATCATAATATTTTAATCATTTAATTATCAATTCAATGATACGAGCAGAGCACTGCTTTACATAATATAAATAGATGACAAAAAATTTAAAAAAAAAAAAAGAAGAAGAAGAAAACTTATACCTATCTCAACAAAATGGTTAAAAATCTTCAGAATTTCATAAATGCATGTAAATAAAAAATGATCATTAAAAAATTACAATAGATATGCAAATTAAAAAAAAACAAATCAAAGAAATTTTAAAAATACATTATCTCATTTTCGAGATTCTTCGAAAGTGATTTTGAATTTTTGTTCATTTGAAAAATTAAGACATTCAAAAATCTGCTTGGGATGAGATGTAATAAAATCCTCACATATAACAAAAAATTCGTATAAAAAACATAAAACTCTTATTTGTCGATGCATGAGAGAATAGAAGATGTATTTTATATCGGTGTCATCATTCATAAATCTACTACTATTATAAAAGAGGCTAAGTTGCAACTTTTTTTTTGTCTAACCATTATGGGGCCCACTTCTCATCATCTCATCTCATCATCTCTCATCACATCATCTCATCTCATCATCTCATCATCATCGTCTCATTTCATCATCTCCTCTATCTACTCTATATTTATATATATAGAGAGAGAAATATTCAAGTGAGACATAGTTCTCACCTATTATATGAGAACTTTTTTGCGGGGCCCAACTAGTAACTCATCCAAACCTAACAACCAAAAGGAAACCCCCTGATAGTCACAAATCCCAAGAATTGGCATATATCCGAATGAACTGAACCATTGGATCAAGGGTTGAATATTTTTTTTAATATGAAGCCATTAAACTTGTGGCCCACGAATGAAGAGGTTAGGGGCATGGGTTTGGGGTCAAACTTGATACTTGGGTGGTCTCACATAGATCTTTCCATCCCCCCTGGTCCCATCCCCAAATGGGGCCCACAATTGAGCCCCACAAAAAAGTATATATATATATACTATTATAAAAGAGAGAATGATGCAAATTTGGGGCCCACCTTATACTATATATATTATATATTATATTATATATCTCTACTATTATACACCATTGTGGGGCCCACCCCCAATATCTACTATTATAAAAGAGGAGAGATTGTAAGTTTTTTTCACTGAACCATTGTGTGGCCCACCCCCAAATATTATAATATTTATGAGAGATTATAAACTTTTTCATTACACCTTTGTGGGGCCCACTCCCAAATATTATAATGCAAACTTTTTTCACTATACCATTGTGGAGCCTACCCCCAAATATTATAATATAATATAATAATATTCTCTCTATCTCTACTCTTATAAAAGAGAGAAGGATGATGTATTTTTTTCACTACACACATATCCAATGAAATCCAAGTTGTGGGGCCCACGTCTCTTATAAAAGAGAGAAAGAATATCCAATAAAATCCAAGTTGTGGGGCCCACATCTCTTCTTAATAATAATATAATCTATATATTATCACTCAAATGCAAGATGTGAGCCCCACTTAAGATAATAATAATATAATCTATATATTATTATTGCCCTTCTAAAAGAGAAGAACTTGTGTGGGCTCCACCTATATAATAATATAATATATTATTATTAAGAAGAAAATGACATAACTTGTGTGGGCCCCACTTAGATAATAATAATAATATAATCTCTTGCCCAATCAAATGCAAGATGTGGGCCCCACTTAAGATAATAATAATATAATATACATATTATCACTCAAATGCAAGATGTGAGCCTCACTTAAGATAATAATAATATAATCTATATATTATTATTACCCTTCTAAAAGAGAATAACTTGTGTGGGCTCCACCTATGTAATAATAATATAATCTATACATTATAATTATTATTATTAAGAACAAAATGACATAACTTGTGTGGGCCCCACTTAGATAATAATAATAATAATATAATCTCTTGCCCAATCAAATGCAAGATGTGGGCCCCACTTAAGATAATAATAATAATATAATCTATATATTATTATTATTCTTCTAAAAGAGAAGAACTTGTGTGGGCCCCACCTATATAATAATATAATATATACATTATTATTATTATTAAGAACAAAATGACATAACTTGTGTAGGCCCCACTTAGATAATAATAATATAATCTCTTGCCCAATCAAATGTAAGATGTGGGCCCCACTTAGGATAATAATAATATAATATATATTATTATACCCTTCTAAAAGAGAAGAACTTATGTGGGCCCCACCGATATAATAATAATATAATCTATATATTATTATTATCCTTTTAAAAGAGAAGAACTTGGGCCCCACTTATATAATAATAATAAGATTATAAAAGAGAAAAACTTGTGTGGGCCACGCCGATATAATAATAATATAATCTATATATTATTATTATTATTTCTCTATCTCTATATCTATATCTATACCCTTATATAAAAGAGAGTAAATTGTAGTACTTTTTCACTACACACCTGCCCAATAAAACGCAAAATGTGGGCCCCACTTAGTATTCTCTATCTTTATCTCTATCAATCTACTCTTACAAAAGAGAACAAAATGACATTGCTTTTCACTATACATCATGGCTCACTTATAATTTTATATACCCTTATATAAAAGAGAGTAAAGTGTAGTACTTTTCACTACATACCTGTCCAATAAAATGCAAGATGTGGGCCCCACTTAGTATTATTATTTTTCACTACACACCTGCCCAATAAAATGCAAGATGCGAACCCCACTTAGTATTATTATATATATGCCCAATAAATTGCAAGATGTGGGCCCCACTTAGTGTTATTATTTTTCACTTCTGATATAATAGTTGTATTGATATTTATTTATACCCCTGTTGGAAGAATAATCACAAGTTAGATAATGTGATAACTACTACTAAATATTGGTTTTCTTCTAATATTAGTGATTGTTTAAGATAATTCCATAAATGTAATTTAGTGGTAGGTCTTATAGATTGCTATCGTAAAATTATTGTTGTTCTGTACAATTTTTAGTTTCTAAATATACAACTTTTGTAAAAAAATTTATTATAAAAGGGCATTTCAAGGGTATGAATATATTAATTTATTATTGCTCTTACTCATGAGGTTTAAATTGAAAAACTTTGATAATTTTTTAACACATTTATTTCTTTTATCATTACAAGTTTTTTCTTCCTCTTGTTCTTCTTCTTTTTTTCATATATTTCAATGAAGCATCATGCATTTCCATAAAGGAAAACAAGAATCTCATAGAAACTGCTTGTTATGCTAGCATTACTACTAACTTCAGAGTCAGTGAATGAAGTGATCATTTTAAGTGTGAACAACTAAAATAAGTATTTGATACTGAGCTGCAACAAATTCAGTTTGTCTTTGTTCGTTTTAAAATTTTCTTATTCTATTGAACATATAATGTTCATGGTAATTGGTTAAAACAGTAAACTCATCTGGTTCTTAGTTTTTATTTTTATTTTTTATAAAACTGCAGGTTATCCATTTGACTATGCTTTCGACTAGATTCCAACTTTAGCAGGTCAAGTTTATCAGGAAACTGATAAGTCGATCTAATAGGTTAAATAAAGTAAATTTAAATTTCTTTGTACATATTCATGATAAAATATCTATAAATATATGATTTAATTACTCAAAAATGTATATAAATTCCATATCGATTGTCTTTTGAGATCTCATTTTTTTTCACTATATCATCATTTTATTGTTTTCAAATGTATAGGAAAAAAATAGTGTCAGCTGTATTTGGACATTTGCACGGGCCTTGCAATTTACAATCACTCATTTTCTGTTGAAATGTGATTTTTAAATGTATTTCAGTTTCTACTAAACTTTTTAAGAGCTTTATTTTTTAAAAATTTAGTAAAACTGTGTGTTCGGTGCACGTGCAGGGCTCCACTAGTTATGTACAAATGTGAAGTTGTCAAATCACAATAAATTAATGACACTTCTAATATGATATGAATAGGTCATAAGATATTCACGTTCAGTTTATAAATTTTCTATAATTAATTTTCTATCATTTTTGTATCATCATGGTTAGATTTTTATAACTCCCCAAACTAAATTATGAACCCATATTTAGAGTTCAATACTTTCAACGAACTAGATCCATGTTCTTTTACTAAATGGGTTCAAAATCATTTACTAGATGGGCTATATTCCTAACTTTCAACTTGTGAGTAAATGAGTTGGACATGAGTTTACCCTCTTAGCCTCATGTGACCCACCTGGAATATAATCCTTAGGATCCGTTTGTTAATTTCATCTCTAGAGTTAAGTCAAGTTAAACATCATATCAAAAACACTTTTTATCAAAACTCTCTCCATCTTTTCCAACAAAAAGTCAAAAAGCAACTACATTTACTCACTAAAAGAAAAAAAAAAAAACTACATTTCCCCATGCAAAAAGTCAAAAATATTCCATCCCAAACAACTAAAAATAAAATACCATCATAACCAACTCATTCTTTTTATTTCACTTTTTCACCCATAAAAAGCAATGATGTGACATATACATCACCTTCAATACACTATTTAAATTAACAAACGGGCCTTATGGACATGTCCAACTCATTTAACCATGGATTTTAGGAATCGAAGGTTGAGTCCATTAGTGCTACCATCTGGGAACCACATGGGTTTTACTTGGCTTCTCTCTTGGGCCGGAGAGGTTAGTCCAGCCCAAAGGGTTGAGAAGCCTCTGTTAGAGAAAAAAAATGTGGATCCTAAAGTTTGACATGTGACATATCTAATAATAGCATGGCCCTAGTTTGAGGAAGTCATTGGCTCAAATAATATTTTTGCATTTAATAAATTGTACTTGGACGTTTGTCTAGGATAATTTACATGAGAGATTAGGGGAATCAATTTGTGTTATACTCATTTATCTGTGGGTCACAATTCCTTGACTAAAAACCTATTTAATAATAGTGTTGCTAAAGTTCAGGTAGAACATTTCAAGCAAAGTGTTTTTAAGAGGGCCGGCTAAACTATAAGGCTAACAAAGTAATTGCTTTAGACCCCAAAAATTAAGGCACAAAAAAAGGCCCCATAATAGCAACCGGCATCTTTTAAAATTCCAAAATAAAAAACTTGTTAACTGCCATCCCTTTTTGTTCTCTCCAAAATATAAGGCCCCATAATAACTCTATATTGAGAATAGCCTTTAAAGTGTCATTTATGCCCATTATATTTTCAAATCTGCCCCTTATATTTATATGGCTAGGAGTCCAATTGATTTTAGCATATAATTATATTTCTAACAATCCATGTGTATCAAATCTCAACCATACATTCAGTCATGAACTTGTTTCACAAGCGTTTCTCATTATTTTTATGCATCCTATCTCAATAGGGGCCCATTGAGATTTGATTCATGATGTGGTTGTAATAGATCTATAGCTTGGGGTTTCACCCCTCATAATAGATCTTAAAATTTAAGATAAACAATGGGCCCCGTCGGAATTTATTCACTTGCCTACAATGCATATGAGTACCATGTCCAATATGTGGGGCACACCTCTTAAGTCCATTTTGGATAGTCCTGACTCATGGTGCAGGGTGTTAGAGCCAAATAGGTAGTTAGATTTTTTGACCCAAAATTTCCTTGTGAGTTTTGGGAATGGGCCCAAAATTCTCATGTGGGTTTTGGAGGTGGACTTAAAATAAGTTAGTAAAACTTGAATATAAAAACTTAATTAGTAATTTTGCATCATAAAAAAGCAAGAAAAATAAAATAGAGGATTTTACCCGAAAAATCCTTTAAGACTTGTAAAAAGCCAAAAGCACCATCAATAACTTATAAAGACCCCAGTAGTCTCAAAGGTTTTGTTTGGTATTTTTTTTACTTTTTCTTTAAGTGGGCATATCCCTGCTCCTTTCCCTTAAACAAACCCCAAAACTCTTTTTCCCTTTTCCCCTTTTTCACATTCGACTTCTTCTCTCTTCTAGGTTTTCCTAGGATTAAGGCTTGATTTAGGCGATGCTCATGATTTTGCAACCTAGTTCCAGCGCATACACAGATCATATACAACTAAGTCTCATCGCATCTCCATCGCCACGCAGGGATTCTGTTGCAGAAACGAAATAGGATCGGTCAATCCGTCCCGAGTTTCTGGTTGCGCCTCACATTGCCGGATAGCGGTTCGGGCGGCCGCTTCCATCTCACCGGAGATCGAGTAAAACAAAGGCAGCAGGGCGCTGCATCCTGGTTCTGATTACAGAACCAGGATTCGTTTCATAATGTCAGAGGAAGAAGAAGACAGTGCACGCCCAAATTAGTGATGTGAACTGGGATATCCCTGCTTTTGTCAGTGCTGTGAGCGAGGATATCCCCGTCCACCAGAGTACTGTGGGTGCTGTCTCTCAAGGATTGATTTCAATTGGAATAGGGATATCCCCGCCCACCAGAGTACAGCCTCTCAAGGTGGTTTCAGTTGGGACGGGGATATCCCCGCCCAAATTAGTGCTGTGAACAGAGATATCCCTGCCTCTGTTAGTGCTATGAGCAGGGATATCACCGCTCACAAGAGTACCGTGGGTGCTTAGTATCAGTTGGGATGAGGATATCCCCGCACACTAGAGTATTGTGGATAGGGACATCCCCACTCACCTGATACTTGTGGCTGAGATATTACTACTCCAAATAAAATTTCAAAGGACACATTAGGTACTACATCAATGTTACTTATCAGAAATATCCATTAACCCCAAAAATATGTATAAGAAACATCCATCAACACCACATTTGACATTCTCCTCAACATCCATCAACACTAAAATATATGTTAAGTAACATTAACAATTGTGTCATCTCTGTCGATTGTGTCCCCTCTCTTTACAAAGAGTGCAAAATGGATAAGATGATCATGCGCCCCTACTAATCAGTTGCACAACACCATCCCTGAAAATAAATGGATAAATGATTATAATCAAGTTGATATAACCTGCTACTTACAATGACAAACAAAAGTAGAGAGTGAAATGAGCAATTTCATTTTTTGAAATCTCATAAAGACCTTATGATATGATATTTGTTAATTGGCGGGGACAAATGTTTAGAAATTCTTAGGTTGGTAAAAAGCTGTGGGCTGTGATGGTTGGAAGTATTTTAGCCCAAAAGACAATCAGGTTTGCATTATTTGGGCTCTCATCATTCACATTAGGATTTTAATTTTTGAAATGGAATAAAAATGTCATAAACATATAAACCTATAGATTAGGCTCTTTTTCTATCTGCCAGAGGAATTGATTTTTGCATGTAATTCTAATCTCAGTACTACCTTTGTGAATTTTGGTTTTCCACTCAACCCCATTTCAAGCTATGCTCACTGTAAATTCATATTCTTACATGCCTCTCATTATGATCTTGACAGGTCTCCCCCTTTTAGTACATTGATGATTGAACTACTAGCCTTTCAACCACAAGCCCTCACTATAAAATAGTCAAAGGGCCAAATTACTAACAAAGTCTCTAGAAAAACCCTCATTTCCTAAATAAAATGCCACTCGTGAACAAGAAAGTAATAGTTGTAGTAGTAGCAGTAGGTGTGAGGGGGGTAGTACTCAGGGTTGTGACTAGGGAGTGCAAAGTGTGATCATGGCTGCTCCCTAAGACCAAAGCTTTTGAAAACACCATGCTAGGGTGGCTCTTCCATTTATAATCTTCTTTATAGCATATGGCACTCTGAAAAGGAAAACTTTGGGTTTGCCACCGGTACTAGGTTGATCATATGGAGCTTGTCAAACAGTTCAAAAATATGACACTAACAGAGGGAGGCGTCCCCAAAGTTAGACCCGATCGATGGGTGATCTTCCATTTTCAATCCGATCGATGGGAAGTTACAGAGTTGCAGCAAATTAACAGAAGGAAAAGAGGAGAAGAAAAACTGCAGGCTGCCGGTGCCGACTCATAAGTGATAAGGGAGGGAAAGGAAGAAAGACGGAGGGAGAGAAAGAAGTCAAACATGATAAAGGGCAAAAGGATTTTGGTGTCTTTTAAGGTAAAATGAGCAGGGATATCCCTGCTCAGCGAAAGAATTAAAAAAAAATAACCAAACAGAGCCTTTGGGACTACTGTGGTCTTTATAAGTTGTTGATGGTGCTTTTGGCTTTTTACAAGTCTTAAAGGATTTTTCGGGTAAAATTCTCAATAAAATATTTATAATAATATTAAAACATAGAAAATGCCTAATTTATGATCGTCGCTTTAGGCCTCGAATTGTCTAGAGCCGGCCCTGATTTTTAATTCAATGTTCTCATTTGATGATATATAGTGACTTCAGGATGGATCTTTTATAGTGACTCAAATTTAATTTGCTATATTACCGTGCTTTTTTTGTTTTTGTTCCTACAAATACAGTATCGATAGGCATGTGGCATGTGTTACTTAGCATGGTTTGTTGTGCTAGTCATTCATTGATTGGATTCATTATAGTTCCATTTCATGGTCTCTTTGTTAATTAGCAAGCAAGGTACATAAATACTTTACAATACTCTTTTTTGGATGGAGCCTACTCCATAACACTTTCAGGTGGAACCAGGTCCAAGCACTTTCGTAAGTTTCTACCATACTTTTGAAGTTAGCTTGTATGGCCAGCCAGGCAAGTTCCTAACTTTGTAGCTTGATTGTATATAAAATAGGTAAGTTTGGACACACCGCAACCCAGCCTTCACTCGGCCCATTGACACCAAACTTGCATATAGGGTTTCTAATAGAGAGTGGCTATCTACACACTGCATTTAAAAAAATAAAAAAATTCCTAAACTACCCCTATCCCTCTCCTTCCCTCTCTCTTCCTCTTCCTTCTCCGACGACCCTGCTTCGGCAACTCCGCCAGCCGCCGCCCTACGCCGACCCATCTCCCTCTCTTCCTCTCATGCTCCGGCAGCCCCACCCGCCCTCATCCCCATCCCCAGACCTCCCCCTCCCTCTAGTATCTCTCTTTCTCCCCCTCTCCCCGGCAGCCCCCACCCGCCCTCATCCCCAGCCCACCTCAGCCCCCCCACCATCCCCCACCATCTCCTCCGCCCACACCCACCACCTCAGCCCCTCTCCCTCTTTTTCTCCAGCTCTCCCTCCCTCCCCTTCTCTTTCTCCCTACGACCACTCCTTCGCTACCTCCCCCAGCTCCTCGCCGCCCAGTACCTCTCCTTCTCTTTCCCTCTCTTTCTCCCTCTCTCTGCTCTCTTTCCTGCCACCGCCCGCCACTCAATCCTCCCCTTCGAGCCAGGTGCTCGATCTCCGGTCCCCCTCAGTCGCCGAGCCCACTCGACCCCTCCCCTTCGTCGCCGAGCCATTTAAAAGAGAGACTAGAGAGAGGGGTGGGGAGGATGTGAGAGAGGGTGGTGGGTGTGGGCAGAGGGGATGGTGGGGCTGGGGATGAGGGCGGGTGGGGGCTGCCGAGGAGAGGGGGAGAAATGGGTTAGGGAAGAGGGCGGGTGGGGGCTGCCGGGGAGAGGGGGAGAAAGAGAGAGACTAGAGGGAGGGGGAGGGCTGGGGATGAGGGCGAGTGGGGCTACCGGAGCAGGAGAGAAAGAGAGGGAGATGGGTCGACGTAGGGCGGCGGCTCGCGGAGTTGCCGGAGCAGGGTCGCCGAAGAAGGGAGAGGGAATGAGAATGATAGGGGTAGTTTAGGAAATTATTTATTTATTTATTTAAAATGCAGTGTGTGTAAAGTATTTTGTAGTGTGTAGGAGGTAGCAGCACTTTTGCTAACAATTACCAATATGTAATTGTAACAAAAATAGAGGTACCTAATTGTAAATCAACCTTATCTAAAACCCTCCCAAGAGCGACAGAAAGGTCGTAAGTCTTAAACCCTTGTCTTCTCTCCTCACTGCATTTCATCAAACACCTGAAATGCAGTCCATCCAAACGCACCACACTCTCTTCTTCTCCTTCTTCCCATTTCCCCACCCCCTCAAACCTAAAACCCTAAACCCTAAAACCTCCAGACCCCAAAACCCCACAACCCCACCACCTTCCACTCGCCCCCTCTGCCCCCTCCGCGCCAAACGCCCCTCCGACGAGTTCCCCGCTGACGAGGAATTCCTCAAGCAATACGCCACCACCCACACGCCGGAAGTGGAAGCAGAGGCCCGGCGCAAGAGCTGGGTCGAGCGCGGTTGGGCCCCATGGGAGGAGCTGCTCTCCCCAGAAGGCCTCTTCGCCCTGACGTCGCTCAACGAGGGCGAGGAGGTTCCCCTCCAAACGCCAGAGGCGATCGAGGCCTTTCGCCTTCTTAAGCCTTCCTATCGCAAGAAGAAGATGGAGGAGAGCGGGTTGTCGGAGGATGAGTGGTATGTGAAGACGTTTTCGACAAAAGTGGAGGTCCCTGATCCGATTGAGACCACGTGGGGTGGTCCGCTCGTGCTCCGGCAGATCCCTCCGAGAGACTGGCCACCAAGGGATTGGAAGGTGGTGTCAAAATTTTGAATTCAAACTCAAATTACCATAAAATGAACCAAAACTCTGGTAGAAACTATGAGAGATTCTTGTTACAATTAACTGCATTTCATTCAAATTCAAAATATTGTTCATAGGTGAATGAGGAGGAATTGGCAATCATCAGGGAGGCGCATAAGCTGCAGGCGGTTCGGCTTGATATGGATGAGCTGGCATCACCGAGGACAGACACAGAGGGGGTGTGTTTGGAGAGTTACAAGGTGTTCTTGAAGCAGTATAAAGCGTGGGCGGCCGCCAATAGGAAGCAGCTGGAGAAGGAATCTTATAAGGTCAGGACACCTTATATATGTTTTTCTGTTTGTTTCATGTTATCCATGCTTGGTTAGAAATAGAATTTAGAACCCCCAATATTTAGATTTTGGTGGCAGTGTTGTTTATGGGTGGACCTGGCTTGGAGCAATATGTGTTTTGATTGTCCCACTTCTGGCGCAGACTATAAACACTTGCTGAACCAAACTGGGTCTGGTTGGTAGCAGTTAATCCTAACCTTCCAATGGTTGGAGCTAGAGAAGGAATTTTCAATGAAGAAATGTGGCCAACTGTCCATGTACAATATCAAGAAGTCTAGAGATAATGGATGGTTTTGATTACTCGGGGGAGAAGAATTTTGGTTCCGTCGATCCATGGTGGGACACACTGCAGACCAGATGAATAATATTTTTAATTGCTGAAATGCAGGACCATATAAAAAAGCTGTTTGTTCAAGTTGGGGATTGTGGGATACATTCTAGTTCATTATTTTCATGATATAATGAGTTTTGGGTCTAAACTCTAAAGAGTGCTGGTAGTATGCAATGCAATTTAATAAAAGTTGGTAGGGATGATAAGAAAAAAAAAAAAAAAAAATAGAAGTGTGCAAAGCAAAAGAGTTTCGACATCCATCTTAGGTTGCTGAGTGACTGAGTCTGACCTTCATGTGTGAGATAATGAAACCATCTGCTGTGTTAATGTGATAAACACGACTTAAGTTTTACCATGATGACATGTTTGGATGCATTTTTTTAGTTACATTGAGAAAAGAAATCTTTAGGATAGAGAAACTGACCAATTGTGATAAATTTGGCTGTTAGTTTCTAAAATATTACTGCAAATAGTTTTGTTAAAGAACTTGTCCATTTGGGACTAGAACTTGCACCAGATGAAGTGAGCTTTACCCTATGTCTTAACATTCCACTATATTGCAACTTAAGTGCTGCAATCTGTTTCAACTTAGACCAAAACATGGCTGAATGTGTACAAAAATTCTACTTGTTGCTTTCTTTTTGCAATACCAGTGTACTTGCATTTTTCTTTATTTTTGTTGCTTTTTTCACAATGCCCATGTGGAATGAAATCAGTTATCTTAATTGTCAGAAAAAAAGAGTCAGCTTATCAGTGCCCACTATCAATTGCATTCATGCACTATGGTCATATTTTCTGCGACAGGATTTTGTATCTTTTAGAGGAAAGCTCTATTTATTAAGTCACGAGCTTTTGTCATTTGCAAGCTTTGCTATACAAGGACTTTAATTTTGTTCTTTTTTTTTTTTCCTTCTATTACACGCAGTTTGACCAAGATTATCATCCTGGAAGGAGAAAAAGAGGAGAGGATTACAGAGAGGACATGGTTCGGTGAATTGCTTTTACTTCCTACTCGAATGTTCTTCATGTTGATATGCTTTCCATGCAAGGATTTCTTCTAATCAATCATGGTTCTTCTGGCAGCTTGAGCTTCCATATATATATCCCGGACAGGTAAACCACAAAGCTTTTAACTTAATCCAGTCAGTTGATTAGTTTCAAGTATTTTTTTACATTTAGGTGTACATTGCATGTATATCCCAATTGGTTGTTGTTTATGAATGAACTTACTAGAAATAATAGTTGTGGAACTTTTTTCACAGATTTGTGCAGGAAAAGTAACAACTCTACACCTTTATCAGGGAGCATTTGTTGACATCGGATGCGTATATGATGGGTAATTACCTCCTTTCGTCTAAAAACTTGTCCATGATTACTTTGTATTGATACACTAGTTATACCATTTTCTTGTTTTAATCTGCCTTTTAACAATGCTTAAGTGTTCTTTGCTCAATAAGGACTCATTTAAAGGGCTCTTGAATCTTAGACTAAGAGAATAAAAAGGTCATCACCCAGTGCGATCCCACCGAAGCATGGTCCTGGGAGGGTCTAGACTGGAGACAGACCTAACCTTCGGCAATTTTGCACGAAGTGATTGCTTGTAGGTCTCGAACCCGAGTTATCATGCATGGCACCTGAGACTTTTACCATTGCACCAAAGTAATGACTAAGCGAATGAAGATATTAATGGGGACTCATCTGACAGTCTCCATTTCGAAATCAGTAGTACTAGAAGAATCCTAATATGTATTGAAGAATCCAACATGTTATGAGAACTCTTTGATAAACATACTTCGTATCCTTTTTATGTGGTAGTTTTTGAGGCTTTTGTTTCAGTATTTTGAGCATCAGCTGTTATCTATTTGTGGGTTACATGCTTATTTTGCCCAGTATACTTTTTATCAGTATATCCTCATATACAGTGTGGTTTGCCTTCACACAACTATATAGATTTGTTACCATTCAAAAAAAGAGGGTTTTACTTTTGCCGCAACTCTCCTTTTTCCCCTATTTCTAATTTAGTCAGTCAATTCTTTAGACTGTCTTCCTGAAAAGTAAGACAAAATACTGATCTTACTTGTTCGATTAGACCCTAGTAAGTAGTACCAAGATTCTATTTTAACTAGTCCTAGAAAGTATCTTAGTATGATGAGGACTCTTTTAACTTTCTCAACGATACTAGTGACCATGAAGACTTCTACTAGTAATAATCTTTAAACAGAAGTGGACACTTTATACTATGTAATCAACATAAGTGACACAAAGGGCTTGTTTGTTTCATGTGATTGAATACCTAGGATTGTAATTCTATGAGTTGTTAAAAATGAAGAACTAAAGGTGAATATGATCATCAAATAACCTCCTATTAACTGAAATTGAATCACGGGAAGATGGGAAATGAATACGCAGCCATCACCCTAGTAATTCGATACCAAGAAAAGTCACGGTCTCATCTACGTCTCCACCTTATATCCTTCACCCATCACCTCATATCCTTCGCTTCTCACCTCTTTAATGATCAGTTAGTGGCGATCATTTCACCATGAATTCCTATGTATCGCATCCAAACAAACAGGCCATAAGCAAAGAACTAAGAAATATTTACTTGGATTCACGTGGAACCATAGATAGGATGTGGGCCCTGCTTTTAGATACTCCCAAGCAATTTTTCTTTTTACCAAAAAATTTGACATTTTTTGTGTTTATTGTAATTGCATTGTTTTCTTAAATAAAGCATCATGGTTTCACTTCTACAGATGGGTCCCAATCAAAGGAAATGATTGGTATTGGATCCGCCATCACATTAAAGTTGGCATGAATGTTATTGTTGAAGTACTGGTGAGTGGTCTTACTTAATCCTGTATGTTTCATAACTTTTTTTCTTTATTTTCCATGCGTCAACATTTCACATTCTATTATTCTCCTTCAATGGAAGGCCAATGTAAACTTAAGGTTAGATGCAAGCTTGAAACTTGCAAGGCCATTTCATTGCCCTTCGAGGAGACAACATTGAATCAAGTAAATTTACTGATTTTTATCTATATTACTTGTTAGAAGGTTTCTTTCATGTGGTTTTAGTCCTTAAGAAGAGGTAGTCTATTTTATTTTATTTAGACGTCTTGAGTATTCAGTAGTTATCTTCCATTTCAATTGTGTATCCATATAAACTCCAAATTAGATCATAACCTTGGCTAATAATGCTTATGATTTATATGGAGCTATTTAATTAGTTTATTTTTCTATTGTCTCCCTTTCATTTTGGCAATATACTTCATTACCAGCTTCTATGCATTTTTTTACCATCGAAAAACAAAAGAAGAAAAGAAAAAAGAAATGAAAAGGGGAGAGAGAGCTTCTATGGAATTTTTTGAAGGGGTTTTTTGTTTTCCACCTTTAATTCTTGTTCACCATTGATGCCTGCACATGAGTCCTTCAAAATACAACATACATTGCCTACATGTTCTTTGTAGTGAACTTGGCTTCAAGTAACCTTTTGCACTATTTTGCAGGCAAAACGAGATCCATACCGTTTTCGCTTCCCTATTGAAATGCGTTTTGTTGATCCTAATATAGATCACCTTATGTACGTAATCTTCTTGTTCCCGGTCATTTTCATATATCCCCCAAGGCAATTAATAGATGTTAGATCCATACCATTCCGATATTTTTATTTGTTCCTCTGTTTTTCTCTGAGCTTAGGATAATTATTTTTACTTAGTTTCTTTTGCATGCTGATTTTCTGCTTTGTCCTCCATATTTGCAGCTTCAACAGGTTTGAGTTTCCACCAGTATTTTTTCGTGATGGGGATACTAATCCTGATGAATTACGTGTGAGCATCTTCATTCCTGAAAGAGATTAGTTTCACTTTCTTCACTTATTTCCTCTCATTGTAGCACATTGTCCCCCAGTCATTTTCTCTGATAATATACAATTATATAATTGAATAAGAACGTATGGGGTACATAGGTACTTCTGGATATTCATTTGTTCTTCCATTATTATTTCATACGCTATAGTTTTCATATTTCCAATTAGCCGTATATGGTCACATTCACATATTATTCTTGACGGTAAATCAACCATTTTTTGACATGATATTGTTATTATTATTTTAATTATTAATGAGGAATTCTCAACCACTTTTCTCTGGCATACAAACCTGGAAACTAATGTCCTTTGGATACATCTTCTTGCTTGCCATTTTTCAGTCATCTTGTACTTCTGGTCCATTTTTATTTTCCTGCATCAGTTTGTCATATCAGTTTCACAGTGGTGACTGTATAATAGTCTCTCGAAATGGGCTAACTCGTAAGTACTCAAGGCACATCCCGAGATCTGCGATCAACGAAGAGATCAATCTCCCGAAGGATTGATCGAATCCAACGGTGGATTTAGCCACTAGGGCACCCTCACAAGAGGAGAAAACATCATAAGAGATAAATCTCAAAGAAAGCTTTTAATTGATAAAAAATAAGCATTGCATTACAATGAGGCCTAACATCCTTATATAGAGGAGTTGGTTTAATCCCTAAGCAACAATACTTTCTAATATTTGGATAATGCCTAAAATAGGAAACACACTAATTTTTTTTTTTTTTTTATAACAGGAAACACACTAATATTAATCCTAAACAAATTAAAATACTTAATAAGATTCCTAAATAACTGGAAGTCCCGTTGGGCCTATGGACTAGGCCCAATGGGTTGGCCAACCTATTGTCTAGCCTGCATCAACTCCTCATATTATCATTTCCAGCTTATGAATTGTGAACTTATTGTTGGGAGTGTTAATTGGACAAAATATTTGGAATCAATTTCCAGCTTTCATTTCACTTCCAATAAGGTTGCACAAGATTTGATTTGATTTTGGAATTATAGTAGTCGTATTCCTGTGCTGTGAGGCCTAGAGTGCATTAAATGTTTGAAATCGGTCTTATAGCTTAAGCACTTCTGATAAGTCTGCCCATGACAAAGAATATAGTTTTTACCTGTGGTATGTGCTTTTATTCCTCTGCTTTATGGCTTTCATGTGTTGTGTGCGCTGTGTGCAGCTTGTGCCTTAATATCTGATATTCACATTAGATCCTTCTCCTTTGTAAGAAAGGTCTGGAAAGGTTCTTGGATCTTGTTAACTGAAAACAGAATAAGTGGAATATAATGTCTGTTCATGTTACTTTGCCTGCATCCGAGTTTCTTGAATGTTGTTTGGTGCTGTTTGTGAATATATTCAATTATGACACAAATTATGTGCCCTCTCACAACCAGCATTAGCATGAACCTTGACTATTTGGTTCCCTCTAACTATTTTCTTGCTCATTTCCTTTTCTTGCAGCGGGATGCTGGGAGACCCCCTGTTCCTAGACAAAAATCAGAAGAGAAAATAGAGGAGCAGCCATTGCTCTCAAATCATCCTTATGTTGATAGGGTAATTTTAATTCAAGCTCTCCCAGATAAATATATTTATTTTCTTTTGTTTACAGTTTTACATGCAAATGAAGGGATATCTCAATGAATTTTTGTTGTGCTATTCCCATCCTGTATTATTTGCCTTCTCATTCATTCAAGCATTCCATTAAGTGACGGAGGTCAGGGCTATTTTTCAGTGACAGATTATTTATGGTCCTATTTGGACGTGCAATATGCTAGTGATGTCTGCCATCAAAGAATAAGTCATGGTTACACTGATACTTCACCTGTCAGCCAACATGTTATTGTTAACAGTTTGTGGCTCCATGCTACAGTGGTGTGAATGAGAAGAACAAGAAATTCATATTAAACAGATGATACTATGGTCACTTAAGCCAAGTGTATTTATGTCATTGTTTTTCATCACTTTGAGTTATTGTCTGAGAGACAACTCAGGAAAACCTCAAACTGAGTATACTAACTTACCATTCATTGGGCTTGATTTGTTTCATGTTGTATGATATGGAGCTTGCCTTTTTCACCCCTTTTTTCAATTTCTTTATATTTCTTCAGGGGTTTATATTTTCCCCTTTTTTTTGAATAATAATTATAGAAATGCTGGTCTGAGCTCTATCCTACACTTGCATCTTCATAGTTTCATGTTGTTTGGGTTAGGTTTACTCTTTTTTCCTTTATTTTTGGGGAAATCTGTTTTTATCAATCTTTTTAAAAGATTACTCAGAAAGTAAATAGTAATATGGTGTCGAAATCCCGATTTGGGTGTAGATCTTCGCACAAAATTCTAAATGCTCAGCACAGTGTTGTTTCAGTTAGTTTCTTTTCAGTTTTCCTCTTATTTATTTTTATTTCTTGATAAGTTGTTATTTTTTCCAATTTTTTTCAAGTTACATGAATAGTAAGAAATTCTGATTTTATCTTCGATTTGCCCAAACATTTTCAGTTGTTCAAATCTATATTGTTTGAGCTATTTTCCATTTTATTTATTTATTTTTGGTTTTTGGCAGATTGTAGTTTAAAAAAAAATTAAACAATCTGTATGGATACATGATTTTTGCTTAGGTCCATCGCTAGAAACTTGCCAATGTTCTAGTCCATTTTGTTTTATCTTTTTATTTTGTTACCTATTTTTTGTATTCATTTATTTTTCAATTGGTTACATGACTTTAACATGTAACTTCGTAGTTGTGACAATGACAAACTTACAACAGTGTTAGGGGCTTTGTTCATATCTGTTGGAAATTTTTTTCCAATTTTTTTAATTCCTCAAATAATTAGAATGGAATTCATAAGCTGATCATCAACTTACGTCTCAGATACAAGTATATGCTCTATTTATGTTTGAACTTATTGATATTTTGGTTTTTAAATTTGTCAAATAATTAGTAGGGTTACAACTTACATGATTTGAGCTTAGATTTAGCTTTTAGAAACTTGCAAATGACTTGATTAATCCAGTAGAGAGAAAAAGGGACTAAATTTTTATATGGCGGATCAGAATGAATAGATTTGCTCTTTAGTCAGGTCATGCACATTTCCTTTTTTCATATATTTGCTGTGAGCCTAATCAAGAGACCCTTTGGGTAGCCAGGGACGGGCCTTATGGAGATGGTGGTTGTATGATGTGCAATGGTTTTATCGCTTCTTTCTTATACCATTCAAAGAAAAAAAGAAATGTAATGACTTTTTTTAGTTTTTTTTTTTTAATTAATGAAGGAATCATTAACTTAGAAAAAAAAGTTTCTATATTTAATAGTTGGATCATAGTATACAACAATGCCAGAACCTTCATTGCATCTTGGGGTATGATAACATACTCAATATATTGACTAGAACATGAAATAGTAAAAATCTAACAATTTCTCAATAGTATGGGTTTTAAAGATTTTTTTTTTTCAGTTTTTTGACAAATTTTCAGCAGTATGACTGATAACCAATTAAAATTGCGTATTCAGTCTGGCTGATCTAACTGTTATGCTGCAATTTTGAACCATAATCCTGCTCAGTCATCCAATTGATTGACTTCTTGCAACTACTTCTCGAATGTTATCAGTTTTCTTATAACTGCCTTAAATGAAAGCCAATTTGCAAACAGCTAGAGCTAGGATTGTATGATGGAGGCTTCTTTAGCTTTTCCAGTTCAATTTTGGACCCACTAAAATGAATGGTCTAGATTGCAGAAAGGTGGATTCCCTGACTGTTTAGATAGCTTTTTTTTATACATCTATTATTTTTTTTTTTGCTAAATGGCAAATGTGTATTAAAGAAGGAAGAAAAAGAAACAAAGCTTCGAGATCACAAAGCCCATAAGATACCACAACAAACAGCCTAAGAACAAAAACAACCTGGGGATCCAAAAAGAAGGGCCCGAAATAGACTGCAAAAAAACACTGGCCAGGGGACCACTACGCACTGATATAGAGATTAAGGCTTTGCTAACTTGATTTCTTGGAAGAAGGTGTCCAATCCATGGCTAAGGATCCAACCACGGCTAAGGAAAAGGTTTTTTCAAACGGCTCAGTCAAATGAAGCAGTTCTCTTTGATCATCGTAATGGACCTTCTGTCATTGAAAACCTGATTGTTTAGATAGCTGGATAACCTGTTGATTTTTTTTTTTTTCTTTTCTTCTTTTTTGAATTGTAATATGACTAAGTACCTGCAACCTTATGGTTACGAGTTACGACTCTAAGCACCTTTCAACTGTGCTGCAGGCTCTTGTCTGGATAACTGTTGATTCTGTTGGTGCTTTTTCATGCAATCCAGGATCAAGAGAATCCAAGATTGTATGCTTAGCATTGCACACACCACTAACAATACGAGCAAAAACTTCAGCGATAAATAATAAATTCAGCAATCCTACTTGAATAATCAGCACCATTGTACCTGTTCATTTTTACTAGCACGCAAGCACCTATATTCGGTGCAATTGTAGAACTGTCCCAACAAACATCTATAAGGAACTCCAGATTTATATTGTTCCGACCAAAGCAGTAATACAAAAACTGGAAAGCACAGAATTGAGCAATAAGTAGATGTTAATAGGCCCATCCTGATGCGGTCAATAAGCTACAAATTCATGCTTGAATGATGAAAAAGTAATAATATAGTTGTGAGCCCAAAGTAGTCAGATCACAAGAGACGCCTAATGACTTCATCGCAGAATAGAGGTCATGATGTCCAAGCCATTCATGTTCTACATGATCTCGTCAGTCAATAAATTAATCATAAGCTATTTGTGTTCAAGCTATCTATTGTTTGTAACAAAAGATGCCCTGGCATGGATCTAAACCACTAATCTAGTGATGAATTCTCTAGTAATAAACTAACATGGGGGCGTGTATGACTGTATGTCTTAATGAAAGTAACCATTCAAAAAAAAAGAGTGTATGACTGTATGTCCCTATGCTTTTGAATTCCGAACCTTCTAAATTGTGTGAATTGGGGTGGCACAAGTGGGCCATTGGTTCAGTGGTGGGCTTTTGTTTGGACTATCCTATTGTTTTTGTGTTGCGTTTTCTCCTCTTTTTTTTCCCATTTTTGTGCTTGCTTATTTTTATGCTTTCTTGAAAGTAAATATTTATGAAACTCATCCCATTTATCATTTTCATCCGGCTGTCTCATGTGATTAAGTATTAACTATATTTTTGTCTATTTGATCGTTGAAATGGACTTACAGTGCGAACTGTTGCATTGTAATGCAGTTGTGGCAGCTACATGTTGCAGAGCAAATGATTTTGGATGATGAAGAAGCAAATCCGGATAAGTACAAGGATGGGCAATTTTTCGAGTCTACAGATGAATTTGATGAAGAAAACAGTGTTGAATATACCAAAGTTCAATATAAAAAAGCCGTACTTCCAAAGATGATTTTGGTGAATATCTCTCAAACTTTGAGTGCATCTGTTTTCTATTTTGACACTGCAGTTATCTGGTTGTGGATGGTTTTCTTTCCTTTTTTTCCCCTTTTTTTTCTTCTAAATTTTACTTCTCATAGCTTCAAATAATAATAGTGGATGGTGTTGGTATTTTTGTTTTGGCTGATAGAGATCTTTTGGCAGAAAACAAATGTGAAAGAACTTGACATGGATGCTGCTCGTGCTGAGCGACAGGTAAGTCAAATGCAGCTGGTTACTAAGCCCTTCAATTATTTATTTATTTATTTTCTGAAAGGAGTAACAGATTTTAGGCTTTGATGATGATGATTACTTTTCTCTAAGGCTGTTATATTTATTTATTTACTAAGAGGGCTTTCTATACACATTTATGTTTTTGTATTTGGATTTTTAAGACTTGTTGCTTACAATTTTAGTTGCATGGTAATGGGCATGTTGGATCTTATACTGGTAGAAGGTGTCTGATCTGGCAAATTTCAAGATATAGGATTCATGGATTCAGTAAAATGTGTAAATAAATTTAATCTGAGGTTTATTCTTTAATAAAAATATTATGCAAAAATAACACAAATAAAAGATAATGCAAAGCAATTATTTATTATTCTAAACAACAAACCAATAAAGCTATTATTTTAGTTGAATTTCAAGAGTAGAAAGGGTGTAATATGTGTAACTTAACTATAAAAATTATTTTAATTTAGTACCAGGAGAATCAGCAAAGAATCAAACATAGTGTTGGGTCAGTTTGATAACGGAGTATTTGTCTTTCGAAAGAAAATCTGTGCAACAACTTACAGAGTCTGTTTTTTGAAACTTACACTTGTCAACCATGGGAAGAGGCAAGAAGAGAACCCTTGCGTTGCTCCTGTGCTATTTACTCTTCCGTTTTTCCACTTGAGGAAGCTCAAAGAGCAGCAAAGGCTAGACTTCTAAGATTCCTTCAGACCTCACTTTTGTGGCAATTTGTCAATAGTACACATGGCTACGCTCTAACTAATCCAAGCATCCTGGGCCCACTGTAGATGATTTACAGCAAGAAGTTTACACTTGATCACTTCAAAGCCATCAGAATGGAAACTATAGCTGCCATATGAACAAAATAGTAGTGCAAAATTGCCTGGAAGATGAGATGGTTAAGATCATTGAATTGTATGATTTTTTAGGTTATACTTCAACAACGGGTTCATGATTTTTGACAACTGCGAGTAGTGTGCATGTGTGCATCATGTACATGAATGAGTTTGCCAGAATTTTTTGCTTTGGGGACAAGTATAATTGGATAGCAGCCTGTGAGAGAGCATACAAATTAATCTATGTCGAATACAGGCATGTCAACATTAAGTGATGCTAGCTTGGGGGACAGTCACATATGCTGTTCACCAAAAATGTGTTCCTTTTTTTTTTGTTCGGTTTACGTGGGACTGTTTTTATCGTAATGTGGGCCCCTTGTAGGTCTTCCAATCATACAGCTTGCATCATTAGTGTAATGGAACAGAGGCAAGTGCAGTATCTTACTGATATGGGCACCAAATCAGTCCAAATTTAAACCATTTGGATGATGTGTAGTTGATATCAGTGAAAACATGCAAATTAGATATCTGTTTTTTTTTAATTGGCAGAGATTTTCTCTTGTCGTGTTGCTTATAAGACTACAGTTACAACAATAATATTTAAAGATTTATAATGGTACCATTTATTAAAAGTTATGATGCTGATTATTGATGCAGCTCAACAACAAATTAAAGAAGGAAGCAAAAGAGAGGGGAGAAGAATACAAAGTAACCAAGTTGAGGCGAAATATTGAGATGGATGAGTATGACTTCCTCCATTGGCGGCGATCAGTGGAGGAAAGAGAAGCTCTTCTCAGAGATATTAGCTGGTATTGATATCCATCTCTCATATTTTTTCTATGTGAACCTAACATATCTTTGCATGAAGTAGAGTGTCGTGGTTCATGCATGCATGCAAACAGGGGCGGACCCAGGCTTTGATGACCTGGGGCGACCGCCCCAGGTTGATTTTAAATTCTTCATTGATTTAAATGGGCCCCCCATTAATATTTGTCTAAACACTACACAATCGCCCCATGTCCGAAGCACATATGTCTAAATGGTAAATAATCGCCCCACCTAAATAAAAATTCTGGGTCCGCCCCTGCATGCAAAGAACCAGTTACGAACTTCTTTTAGGGGCAACCTATGGTAATCATCCTATCCCCACCCCCATCCATACACACACCCACACAGCAAAGAAGGGTGAAAAAGGCAGGCACCTGATTTTTTTTATTTTTTTTTGGAAAGGTAAGTATAGGTTTTATTGAACAGAGGGAAATCCCTTAATGTACAACAAACGTAGGAGAGGAAATCCTATGCAGAAAACTGGGCCCATAATCCAGCCAAAAGAATAAAGCCCACCTCCCGGCATCAAGAAAAATCAAAGAATTAAACATAGGCAGGCACCCTGAATTTGACACTGATCTTATTGATATACAACTTAACTTTATATATCATTTGGTAATTTCTGTTAATTTTCTTAGTTTCATATTTTAGTGCTGGAGTGGATTTTTCTTAAATATGATACTAATTAGTATTTTATAAGCGGAATGAAGAGGCCTTGCAATCTCACTCAGTTAACCATGCTTTTACTTGAAGTTTTTTTTTATGTATTTTGTAATTCTAGCCTACTTAATCCATTGCTAATGACTACATCTATCCAGTCTGCCAAATTAGCCATGCTTCTTGTTTATTAGGTTCACCATTTGACTGTGTGTTTTGACAGCCTTTTAGGATTGTTGAGTCGTATTTGTGCTCCCCTCGTTATATCTACATAAGAGAACCTAGGTATCATATGTCATGCTCTTTTCTGATGCTTGAGGCCTAGGATTCACACTATCCTCTCTGCATGAGTAGACTCATAACATCACACCATGAGGGTGAGGATGACTTCTCACCATCTCCAAGATGAGAGGAAAGCCCAATTTTCTGAAACAAAATTAACTTAAATGTTATTGCAGCTGGAAAGGCAGCAAGCTGTTATTTGAAGAAAGTTAGGAGAATGAGAGTTTGGTGAAGAAGAAAAAGAAGAACCCCGAGTGGGAGAATGTTGGATAGGGCATCATGTGGATAGTATTGTTGGGTCACACAAATCAGTATGCTTTATATTGTTGATAAACCACTATTACAGTTATGCCATTGCAAAAATAAAATTAGATCAATATCCAGAGGTCCCCTTATAAAATAAGTGAAGTATCAAATTGGCACTTTTACACCAACTATTCCAAATAATTGTTGTGGGTTTCATATATGGAGGTATTGCCACATGAGATAGGGAACTAGATCACTTTTTCGACCACTACAGCCAACTGAACACTTGCCTGGTTTGCAATTTTTATGTGTGGGCCATTAGATACTTCCTGTTATAACATGACTCTCAGCTTCTGGTTATAACATGAGATGAGGACAAAATGGGTGGAACATTCCAGAATTGGATTGAAGTGGAACAAACATTCCACATGAATTGTTCTTTCCTTATTTGAGATGCATTAGGATTCTAAAGTATAGGGATTTCATTGTTTAGAGATTAGATCGAGCGTTTAAAAGAGTTTTAACGTCTTATATATGCAATTGCTTTGTCAAGGGTTGTGCTGGTTATTTTTTCTTAGTAATTGAATAAAAGTTACTGTTGCACTTTTGATTTCTTCTCCACTTGGTTTCGAGTTATCTCCCATTGGATTGAATATATCTATGGTGGATTGTCTTGATCAACTGTAAACAAATCTCATCTTTTAGTTTGAGTGGATTTTTCTATTTGATTAAGGATCGGGGTATCTAGGCTCACAATCAATTAGATTTGGCTTCCCTGACTATGTCAAGGCTGCCACATAGGTCTTCACTAATTGCATTATTGCAGGACTAGGACGTAACTAATTGGTAAGACTAGCAAAAAAATAGCAATCTTGGAACGGCTGCACGTGGAAAACCGTATTGGGGGTAGGGTCAATAGCGTATAGCAGTGTTGGAAGTGATCCTTGTCATGATATATGACCACAAGGTTGTGGGTTGAGTCGATTACTAATAAATTAAAAAAAAATCATAATAAGGGTTTGTGCAAAAGTAATTTTGGGTACATGTTTAGATGTAGGCCCGCCTTGGGATTCTCCTGACAGAAGGGGCTTTCGGGCGTCATTTGAGGTTTTACTCGACAGGCACTATTTTTTATTTATTTCTATTTTCTGAATTGAGTACTTCACAACCACCATTTATTTTGTTTACTTATTTTAATTTTTTGAAGTGGAGGGTGGTTCTTTCCATTCCCCCTTCAAGTATATTTGTCAAGAGAGGTTGAAGGGCCGTGTTTTCTTGGGGCATTTGAGGTCTAATGCATTGCAAGGAGCACCCATTACCACCATGCAGTTTATTCGTTCACATTTATCACAATGGTGTGACGATGTTGAGGTATGAAAGTGCCTTGCGTTAGCTACTGTTAGGTTTGAGTTTTTTCGGTTTTGTTTGTGAGGAACCAAACTGGCCATGAAGCAAATGTGAACTGTGGATTGCCAACAAATATGATTCATGTGAAAACCTATCCGTCCCTGGACGGCTGTGAGATGAGACACCCATACCACTGGGGTGTCTTGTTTCTGGAACATTTTTTTTTTTTTTAGTTCATTAAATTTGTGAAGATTAATTAATTCTTTGACCTGACCTGTAGATATGATGCATGAGTTTCATACATGCGGTCAATGGTTTGGTGGTCCAAGTATTAACAGTGCACATCAATAATTCAGATGTGTGATCATAGCCCTCAAACATTATTTTGTCTGGTAAATTTTAAGTGGTCATGATGGTTAGCACCATCAGTTCATTTTGTACAAATTCAATTCTAGGGTGGTATTCATATCCTCACACGAAGATCTTACTTCCCCAAGAGTATTATAAATTATACATTATCTGTTTGTCAGCCCTTCTTTTTTTCCCCTGAATTTGTGATTCCCTGAATATTCGCTTTTGCAAATTAACCAAGTGCTTCAATGGAGTGACATGCTTTCTTTGCAGCCGTCAGGCCCTAGGTTTGCCTTTGGAAGAGCCAGGAAGATATGTCGATGCCAGTTATTTTGGAAATCGCTATGACCCGACCAACCCCTTGTATCGCTACGACTACTGGGGTGAGCCCAAAAACTCTGAAAAGAGCAAACAGCAGAGAATGATTGACACCCACAACTCATCCATTGTGGGCAAGGGCAACGTCTGGTATGAAACGTCTTATGAGGACTTCATCAAGCAGAAGATGCGCAGAGAAGCTCTCTCTAAAGGGGTGAATAAAGAAATTGAAGAGGATGAACCCAGAAACAGTGGTGAGGAGGACTTCATCAAGCAGAAGATGCACAGAGAAACTCTCTCTAAAGGGGTGAATAGAGAAATTGAAGAGGATGAACCTAGAAAGAGTGGTGGTGATGATGGTGGTGATGATGCGACGACGACGATGACGAAGATTTTATTTATGACGTCCTTAGTTTGATCCAAATTCATCAGAAAAGCCTCTGGTTAATGGGACTGATCACCCA